>JAOPSE010000008.1:2286692-2886692 GCA_029449295.1 Zea luxurians | reverse complement strand
AGCCAAACGAAGTACACTCAAGACATTCTAATCAAGTTTGGAATGAAGGATGCCAAGCCCATCAAGACACCCATGGGAACAAATGGGCATCTCGACCTCGACACGGGAGGTAAGTCCGTGGATCAAAAGGTATACCAGTCGATGATTGGTTCATTGCTTTATTTATGTGCATCTCGACCGGACATCATGCTTTCCGTTTGCATGTGTGCAAGATTCCAAGCTGACCCTAAGGAATCACACCTTACGGCCGTAAAACGAATCTTGAGATATTTGGCTTATACTCCTAAGTTTGGGCTTTGGTACCCTCGGGGATCCACATTTGATTTGATTGGTTATTCGGATGCCGATTGGGCGGGGTGTAAGATTAATAGGAAGAGCACATCGGGGACTTGCCAGTTCTTGGGAAGATCCTTGGTGTCTTGGGCTTCAAAGAAGCAAAATTCGGTCGCTCTTTCTACCGCCGAAGCCGAGTATATTGCCGCAGGTCATTGTTGCGCGCAATTGCTTTGGATGAGGCAAACCCTGCGGGACTATGGTTACAAATTAACCAAAGTTCCTCTTCTATGTGATAATGAGAGTGCAATCCGCATGGCGGATAATCCCGTTGAGCATAGCCGCACTAAACACATAGCCATTCGGTATCATTTTCTTAGGGATCACCAACAAAAGGGGGATATCGAGATTGCATACATTAATACTAAAGATCAATTAGCCGATATCTTTACCAAGCCACTTGATGAACAATCTTTTACCAAACTTAGGCATGAGCTCAATATTCTTGATTCTAGGAATTTCTTTTGCTAAACTTGCACATAGCTCATAAGTATACCTTTGATCATGTCTCTTTTATATATGCTATGACTAATGTGTTTTCAAGTATATTTCAAACCAAGTCATAGGCATATTGAAAGGGAATTGGAGTCTTCGGCGAAGACAAAGGCTTCCACTCCACTCTACTACTCATCCTTCGCCGTCGCTCCGCATCACTCTCCATCTTTGGTATAATCTTCACTCATATGTTTTATTTGCCAAATGGGAGAAAGTAGTTAGGAAAGGGCCTATATTTCATTCCAAGTATCCGTTTTTGGCGATTCATGCCAAAGGGGGAGAAAGTATTGGCCCCAAAGCAAAAGGACCGCACCACCACCCTAATTTTAAAATGATTTTCAAATTGATAAATTTCAAATTAGTATCTCTTTGTGTTCTAAAGAGGGAGAAAGTAGTACTTTCAAAATTGATATCTTAAAACCCTCTTGAACACTAAGAGGAGAATTTATTGAGGGGGAGTTTTGTTTAGTCAAAGGAAAAGCATTTGAAAAAGGGGAGAAAATTTCAAAACTTGAAAATGCTTAGCAAAATCTTATTCATTTACCTTTGACTATCTTGCAAAATGACTTTAAAAAGAATTTACAAAAACAAAACTTGTGGTGCAAGCGTGGTCCAAAATGTTAAAAATAAAGAAACAATCCATGCATATCTAGTAAGTAATATTTATTGGCTCAATTCCAAGCAACCTTTGCACTTACATTATGAAAACTAGTTCAATTATGCACTTTTATATTTGCTTTGGTTTGTGTTGGCATCAATCACCAAAAAGGGGGAGATTGAAAGGGAATTAGGCTTACACCTAGTCCCTAATTAATTTTGGTGGTTGAATTGCCCAACACAAATAATTGGACTAACTAGTTTGCTCTAGTGTATAAGTTATACAGGTGCCAAAGGTTCACACTTAGCCAATAAAAAGACCAAGTATTGGGTTCAACAAAAGAGCAAAGGGACAACCGAAGGCACCTCTGGTCTGGCGCACCGGACTGTCCGGTGCACCACCGGACATGTCCGGTGCACCAAAGGATTCCAACTCAAACTCGTCGTCTTCGGGAAATTCCAGAGGCGACTCCGCTATAATTCACCGGATTATCCGGTGTACACCGGACAGTGTCCGGTGCTCCAAGGAAGAGCGGCCTCAGGAACTCGCCAGCCTCAGGAATTCGCTTCGGCTGCTCCGCTATAATTCACCGGACATGTCCGGTGTACACCGGACTGTCCGGTGTAACTGCGGGGCAACGGCTACTTCTGGCACCAGCGGCTACCTGCTGTGCATTTAATGCGCGCCAGCGCGCGCAGAGGGTAGGCACGCCCATGCTGGCGCACCGGACATGTCCGGTGCGCCACCGGACATCCAGGCGGGCCCAGAAGACAGAGCTCCAACGGTCGGAACCCAACGGCTTTGGTGACGTGGCTGGCGCACCGGACTGTCCGGTGTGCACCATTCGACAGACAGCCTCCACCAAACGGCTAGTTTGGTGGTTGGGGCTATAAATACCCCCAACCACCCCACATTCAAGTCATCCAAGTTTTCCACTTCTCAACTACTTACAAGAGCTCTAGCATTCAATTCTAGACACACCAAAGTGATCAAATCCTCTCCAAACTCCACACAACGCCCTAGTGATTAGTGAGAGAGATTTGCTTGTGTTCTTTCGAGCTCTTGCGCTTGGATTGCTTTCTTCCTTCTTTTGATTCTTCATTGCGATCAAACTCACTTGTAATTGAGGCAAGAGACACCAATCTTGTGGTGGTCCTTGTGGGAACTTTGTGTTCCAAGTGATTGAGAAGAAAACCTCACTCGGTCCGAGGGACCGTTTGAGAGAGGGTAAGGGTTGAAAGAGACCCGGCCTTTGTGGCCTCCTCAACGGGGAGTAGGTTTGAGAGAACCGAACCTCGGTAAAACAAATCCGCGTGTCTCACTTCATTATTCGCTTGCGATTTGTTTTGCACCCTCTCTCGCGGACTCTATTATATTTCTAACGCTAACCCGGCTTGTAGTTGTGATTATTTTTGAGAATTTCAGTTTTGCCCTATTCACCCCCCCTCTAGGCGACTTTCACTAGGCCTTCGCAAACTCAGAGCCCTCAGCGTCAAAACATGCATAGTAAATGACTCAAGAATCGTTGTCGGTCAAATAGAGAAAGACTGTGCAGCATGAGAACTAGTACTTTTCCGTTATTTATGAGTAGTGCGTAGTCTAGAGAAGCAGTTTTGTGGTTTCACGCTCCAACACATTGACAGGGGCAAAAATGAAGAAGTCGATGCATTAGTGAAGGCAATAGCTAGAGGCGACACTTTGCCATCTGATGTGTTCTATCAAATAATAGAAGTGTATGTGGTCAGGAAACCAGTCGAAGGCCTAAGAATAATCAACCTCATCACGACCGAAGATTGGAGGGGCCTAATAATGTTGTACCTACAAGGTCACTACCACCCATAGACAAATATGAAGCCACAAGGTTATAAATATCAAAGTTGTGGGTTCACGATAATAGAGGGCTAGTTATACAAGAAAGGAATATGCCATCTTTTCCTCAAGTGTGTGACAGAACTTGAGGGTAGATAACTCCTCATCGAGGTCTACATAGCGGTCTGTGGCTGCCATTTAGGCCCACCCTTGCAGCAAAAGTCATGCATCAGGGTTTCTACTGGCCAACCATCGTCATAACAATCAATCACATAGTACGGTCATGTGAAGCCTGCTAGATATTCTCACCATGAAGCAGTGCCCCTTCGCAGTTGACCAAGCTAATCGCCCCACACGTGGCCTCTCTAACGATGGGGTTTGGACATCGTTGGCCCACTCCGCATAGCACAAGGCAACGTTAAGTATGCCTTCGTCGCTGTGGGATACTTAACAAAATGGATTCAGGTGAGGGTAGTCTCCACCATAACATTCAAGATAGCGTAGGAATTCTTCTGGCAAAACATAGTATGTTGTTTTGGGGTCTCCGCCAAGATCACTCTAGATAATGGAAAGCAATTTTATAATCAAGAGTTTAGGATTTATCTGCCTCAATAGGCACCAAGGTGATAGAGGGCGAGGCCCGATCTTCCATGAGGTACGATAACTTGATTGGGTGGAGATCTCGATGTTGATGATCCAAGGCTCCGAGCGAACGGATCCTCGCAGTCACTACACCGCTGCTCTATTGGTTATCATCCGTGACACACGAGTGACCTTGCCACAAAGGCTTATCCCTGCATGTGCAATCAAGAACACAAGCAAGAACAGAAAGAACACAATCAAAACTACATTGATCACGAGGTGGGGTCTCCCAAACCGATGAATGGTGACACTGTTCGATGACAGATATGGTCAAACTCAAACCCTAATGTGGCAGTGGCTCATGAAAAATATATGTTAGGGGCGTGCATGACCCCTGGTCGCACCCCTAATGGGCTCCAACATCATACACGACCCAACAACCCAACAGACTGTGTCACAACACCAAAATAGAATATGAATGCTGACTTGTTTTGATGATTACCTTTGACTTAGGATGAATTTTAAGGTGGTTCCAGTTGAGTTGGAAAGATTATCTACTTAGCTTTTAATCCATATAAAGCCCAACCTAATCAAAGTTCGGATGCATCTTGGTCGTTCGTTTTAGTGCAGACTGGTCCTAGACTCCAAGATGGAGACAAAGTTGAGGCAGACATGGCTTTCTCTTGTTGCGAACGTACTAGCTTCTCCTCCTTGACATCTTGGGATTTCTCAAGTCCTTGTTGGTCCTCTCTAAGGTTCTTAATCATCAAAACATCCATGACACCAAGCGTGAGCTCTAAAACACATTTGACTAGGTTAAAACGATCCTGGAGATTTAGCTGTCGAGCACATGCTCGTGTTGTCAATCCATGCATTGTTTGTGTGGGAGTGATGTCCTCCTCATCCTCCCCCACTTGAATTGGAGTTGTCCTCGACTCAGGCGATGGGCAAGGGGGTGGTTGAGCAACCCTAGGATGAAGAAGGTCTTTAGGCCCAAAAATAGGCGTCACTAATTTCTGGTAGATTCTGGACGTCATCTTGTTATGATGTGTTACCAGTTGGGTTAGAAAGCTTATCTTCTTAGATTTTCCAACGGTATCTAGAACATTGAAAACGGAGTATGTATATGGCTTGGGCGTCCATTTTCGTGAGACACACTCCTGCGGTCCGAACCAGATCCGCGAATAAACTTGACTTGAACTCCCCTTGAACTTAGTACTCTATGATTGGTTGGGCTTGACCATACAGTTGACGTCCATGTACTCATCACAAGACCACTTTCGCTTCTGTCTATTACCCATAAACAAATGGAGTAGTCAAGTGCGCAAATGGAAAAAATTCACCAACATTAAGAAAAGATTGCTCAAAGAAAAGAAAGGCAAGTGGGCCGACCAATTACCAGAGGGCCTCTAGGGGCTAAACACAACAGTCTTGTGCAACGAGATTCATGCCGTTTAAATTAATGTAGGGAGTCGATACAATGACTCCACAAGAGCTCAAGCACGTCTCACCATGGTCAGCCTGAATGCGGCAACAAACATCGATGAGGCAGTAACCAAAGACCTCTTCGACACCAACCGAATACAAGCCCTTGACTCATTAAACAAGTACTAGGCCGCGAGAAAGACTTGGAGGGACATATCAATTGTCCCCAAAGAGTTTGAAGATGGAGACGTGGTCCTCATCTGAACAGCGAGGATAGAAGGAAAAGGCAAACTTGAACCAAAGTGGGATGCCCCCTTCATAATAATAAAAAAACTTCGTCCAATTCCTATAGGTTAACAAGCCATATAGGAGTGGAACTCGAGCACTCCTGGAACATATATATTTTTAGAAAATACTACTTATAAATCGACTTCATCGGTAGGGCCTTACTACGCCCTAGTAACATTCAAACATACATTTTTTGCAATTAGGCCTATACTCTTTTACTCACGGAAGGGCTAATGATTTTAATGAGGCGGCGCCTTGTACTGATAAACTGAAAATCCCCCTACGAACTCTCTAACCTGTCAAAAAGGCTAAGAATAGAGCCATAACATTCGATAAACGACAGTCACCACACCAATAGAGACACGTAGTCTCATTGTCGCGTGCGACAAAAGTCCTCGCAAAAGTCGTGTAAGGGTGCAGACGGATTAGCACAAAAATGTGCAAAGTCGTTTAAGGACACAAAAATTCACGCAAAAGTCGTCCAAGGGTGCTGCTGAATCAGCACAAAAATATGAGAAGACACATAAAGGGTGCGAAGTTGTCTAAGAAAGCAAACATCCATACAAAATTCGCCTAAGGGTGCAGCCATATCAGCACAAAAATATGCCAAGACACCCACCAGCTCAAAAGGTGAGGAATCCAAAAACAAAACATATGGGGATAACATGTATTAGCGAAGTCCCTTTAGCATCGGTCTCCAATCAGCAAGGGGGCGAGGGCAATGTTCCTCACTCAAGTTGTCAATCGATGTCCGCTGCGAAACAACCAACCTGACACCTTAATTACAACACAAATGCTATGCTTGGAAAGTAACATAAGACAAAACATTATTGTTCAAGGACTAAGGATCTCCCTTTTGGGAAGCACGCCAAAAAATCTATAGTAAAAAAGGAGCAGCTCAAGCTCTTGTTATAAATATAGGCATTTCCCATATCATTTTAATTCCATAAATTAACATTATGATGATGACATATAAAATATGTTTAATTATAGAAATCACTATCTCAAATATATCCATAACAATATGGATCAAGAGAACATAAAGCATATGAATCATATAAATATAATAAGCATATAAACATGGAACATGTATTATTATGGAACAACTGAAAATAAACAGATAGCAACATAAACAGCATAACTGTAAAATTAAGACAAACAGATTTATCATATTACTAGTATAATCAGGCATCAGACATGTCATGATATAATACGACAAAACAGATTGGATAAATTTATGGCTATAAATAAAACAGCAGGTATGAACATATATAATTTGCAGAATGTAAAATAGTGAGGAGATGAATTGATCATACCCTCCCATGCGCTCCGAGGATCTAGATCCTTGTCCAACTTCACTTGTCATGTCTCCAGGAAGAAGACGATTTGGGCAGTCGCGCAGACGCTCCCCAAAAACCTAATTGCCGATCCCTCGTGCAAGGTCTCGAACGACAAGGGCTCCGGAGGCACCTGCCCTCTCGCTTCTCTGTGCGCGCAGAGTCACGAGATGGAAATACCCTCACTCGGCGGCTGGACTGTGGTTCTGAAAGTGGTTTTTCACGTGTACCGAGTGACAGGGGTGCTCCTCTATTTAACCTCTCGCAGAGGGAAGTTGAAGGAGAAAGGTCGCCGAGTCACGCCAAGAGTCGGCCAGCTCTCGCCGAGTTATGCCATGAGTCGGCCAGCACTCGCCGAGTCAAGGGTCACTCGGCTGGCTGACGAAGAGACAGAGTCACTCGGCTGACGAAGAGACAGGGTCACTCGGCTGACGTACGCGGTTAGTGAGTGCTAAAAATTAACACAACCACACCACGCCCGCTCGCTCGCCTGCCTGCCTGCCTCGCCTCGCCTCGCCTCGCCACGCCACGCCCGGCCGGCGGCGGCGGCGGCGGCGTGCGCGCGCGCGTGTGGCACGCCCTTGTCCTTTTCTTGACTTCTCAAGTTAAGTGGAATAAATCCCACCATATAAGTCAAGGCAAAAGACCCTTGGACTTCCAATGTGGTACTATTGGTATTCTCCACCATTACACACCATAGAGTTTATTCAATAAATGGGCCAAGCCCATAAAAGATCCAACAATCCCCACCAAACTCTAGGGTTTGTAATGATGAAGTATCAGAATCACAATCCTTTGATATACCAGTTTTCGATGGAGACTGTTAAGTTGAACATCCATCTAGAATAAGAGTTTCACTCATTCACAACTGAACAATGGACTATGCCTTGAATTGACAGTTTTGTGCGAAATAAGATTCACTCAAATCCTTTGCTGATACTTGGCTGCAAAAGGGTATTCCCGCTGTTTAGAAGCATATAAGTCATACTTCAGTGCATTTCATGAGTATTTAGGGATTACCCAAGTCCCATAGACTGTGACTAGCAGTCTGACTCATATAGGTGTATTCCTCAAAAGATGTTCTGTAGGACAACATCTCACCTTTATAAGACTCTTGGAATACATTAAGGTAAATACCATCCTGCCTTACAGATAGGAAAGATGTGCATCAGAAATGAGTTAAGAAAGGGATCTTTCCTCACAACCTACTCCTAGCTTGTTTCTCCACTCTACTTCACGGGATCTCCGATCACATAGAGCAGGTTACCACTAGAGTAGATCTCACATGGGTCTCATACCCATTTCCCTCGATGCACTTTCTATCACATTGCGTGATAGACCCTTAGTGAATTGATCTGCCAGATTATTCGAGGTGTGGACATAATCCACAGTTATAACTCCGGAGTTTTTCAACTTTCTGACAGATTTCAATCTCCTCTTAACATGCCTTGTAGACTTCATGTTATTCCTAGAACTGTTAACCTTTGTAATCACAGTTTGATTGTCACAGTTCATGGAAATAGCCGGTATCGGTTTTTCAACTACCGGTAAGTCCAATAGGAAATCACGAAGCCACTCGGCCTCAGCCCCAGCAGTGTCTAATGCTGCGAGTTCTGCTTCCATTGTAGACTTCGTTAAGATAGTCTGCTTGCAAGACTTCTAGGAAACAGCGCCACCTCCAAACAGAAACACATATCCGCTTGTGGCATAAAGCTCATCAGCATCAGAAATCCAGTTGGCATCACAATAGCCTTCCAGCACTTTTGGGTTTCCGGTATAATGAATACCGTATGTCATAGTACCTTTCAAATACCGCAACAGTCTCTCAAGAGCACGCCAGTGATCATCTCCTGGTTTCGACACAAACCGACTTAGCTTACTCACAGCATAAGAGATGTCTGGCCTTGTTGCACTTGCAAGGTACATGAGCGAGCCAATGATCTGGGAGTATGTCAATTGATCCCTTGCTATTCTCCGATTCTTTCTTAATAGCACACTGGGGTCATAAGGTGTTGGAGCAGGATCACAGTCACTAAAGCCAAAGCGACTCAATACCTTTTCCACATAATGGGATTGTAACAAAGTTACCCCACCATCAGCTTCTCTAACAAGCTTGATGTTTAGAATGACATCAGCTTCTCCCAAATCTTTCATCTCGAAATTGCTCGATAGAAGATTTTTAACTTCCTCAATCACATTGAGATTTGATCCAAAGATCAAAATGTCATCAACATAAAGACACAGCATAACAGACTCACCCCCACCATACCGATAGTATACACACGTGTCAGATTCATTTACAACAAAGCCAGCTGCTGTAAGAGTATTATCAAACTTTTCATGCCATTGCTTAGGTGCTTGTTTTAGGCCATACAATGATTTTATCAACCTGCACACCTTGTTCTCTTGACCATCCGCAATAAACCCTTCTGGCTGATCCATATAGATCTCCTCATCCAACTCTCCATTTAGGAAAGCTGTCTTAACATCCATCTGATGAATGATAAGACCATAAGAGGCTGCCACGGCTATTAATGTGCGAATTGTAGTCAATCGAGCCACTGGTGAGTAGGTATCAAAGAAATCTTCACCCTCCTTTTGGGTATATCCTTTGGCCACAAGCCTTGCCTTGTACCTCTCGATTGTACCATCAGGCCTAAGCTTTTTCTTGAAGATCCATTTGCAACCTATAGGTTGACAACCATAAGGACAGTCAACGACCTCCCAAGTTCCATTAGACATAATAGATTCCATCTCACTCCTTACTGCTTCCTTCCATAAGTCAGCATCAGGAGAGGAATATGCCTCACTAATGGTAGTTGGTGTGTCTTCCACAAGGTACACTATAAAGTCATTACCAAAGGATTTTGCAACCCTCTGTCTCTTGCTCTTTCGAGTGACTATAGTGTCATCCTCCTCAGGGATGTGCACGTGAGAATCCTCAGCATGATCTATAGGAATCGACAGTTCGTGCTCATGGGGAATTATAGTCTCATGACTTGTATCACTAGGTGTATTCTTCATGGGAAACTCATTCTCAAAAAATGTTGCGTCTCTTGATTCCATGATAGTATCAACATACATATCTGGCACATCAGATTTTATAATTAAGAACCTATACCCAGTGCTGTGAAAAGAGTACCCAAGGAATATACAGTCAACAGTTTTAGGCCCAAGTTTACGCTTTTTGTTGATTGGCACATTCACTTTAGCCAAGCAACCCCAAGTGCGCAAATACGAGAGATTTACTCTTCTCTTTTCCCATTCCTCAAATGGAGTGATCTCTTTGTTCTTTGTTGGAACTCTATTCAGGACATGACATGCTGTCAAAATCGCCTCACCCCACCATGCCTTGGATAATCCCGCTGTACTCAACATGGCATTCACCAAATCTGTTAGAGTGCGGTTTTTCCTTTCAGCAATCCCATTGGATTGTGGTGAGAATGGCGGTGTCCTCTCATGAATAATACCATGTTCCACGCAGAACTCATCGAACACATTAGAGAAATATTCTCCACCTCGGTCGGACCTTAAACGTTTTATTTTCCTCTCAAGTTGGTTCTCTACTTCAGCTTTGTAGGCCTTAAAATAATTGAACGCTTCATCTTTTGTTTTTAAGAGATACACATAGCAAAATCTAGTGGAGTCATCTATAAAAGTGAGAAAATATCTTTTACCACCTTTGGTCAAAATTCCATTCATCTCGCACAGATCAGAATGAACAAGTTCTAGAGGTGCCAAACTCCTCGTCTCAGCAACCTTGTGAGGCTTGCGGGGTTGTTTTGATTCAACACACACATGGCACTTAGACTTTTTGACCAAATTAAATTTAGGAATTAAATTTATATTTGCTAACCGCATAAGACAGCCAAAGCTTGCATGACAAAAACGTGAATGCCATAAATCTGACTCATCAGAAAAATGAACAGAATTCACCAGTTTATTACACACATCATGCAGTGATAAGCGGAACAATCCTCCGCAGTCATATCCTTTACCAACAAAAGTACCATGTTTCGACACAACACATTTATTTGACTCAAGAACAACTTTGTAGCCATCTCGACATAGCATAGAAGCACTAACGAGATTCTTCTTGATAGAGGGCACATGCTGCACGCTCTTCAATGGCACCGTCTTTCCCGAAGTAAACTTCAGAATGACCGTACCAACACCAAGAACATGAGCACGCGACCCATTTCCCATTAACAAGGCGCCAGACCTCCCGACCTGGTAGGAGGAGAACATAGAGGCATCAGCACACACATGAATATTTGCACCACTGTCCATCCACCACTCAGGTGAATTACAAACTGAGAGAACAAATGGTAAAGAATTACCATACCCAGATGTTCCATCTCCAGTTTCAGTGGTTACAACATTAGCTGATTTCTTGTCCTGAGTGAACTTGCGATCAGGGCACTCTCTAGCCCAATGTTGATCACTGCCACAGACAAAGCACCCTCCCTTTCCCTTGTTATTGTTGTTCTTCTTTTTAAACTGTGCTGTATGAACAGGTTTATTTGCGTTCTCTGGTTTGTTTTGGTTTTCCTTCTTGTTAAACTTGCGGAAGTTTCTCTTCTGCACCACATTAGCAGTAGAGGTTTCCACACCTTTTCCATTGTCCTTTGATCTAGCTCTTTCCTCAACATCAAGAGTACCAATGAGCTCCTCCACATTGAACTCTTGTCTCTTATGTTTGAGAGAGGTAGCAAAGTCCTTCCAAGAAGGTGGCAACTTGGCGATTATGCCACCAGCCACAAACTTGTCAGGCAAAGGACAAGGAAAAAGTTCGAGTTCCTTAGCTAGTGCCTGAAACTCATGAGCCTGTTCCACTACAGATCGGTTCTCAACCATCTTGTAGTCATACAGCTGCTCCATGAGATACAGCTCGCTACCAGCGTCAGTAACTCCAAACTTTCCAACAAGAGCATCCCACAGCTCTTTCCCCGTGGGAAGGATGATATAGCTTTTCTGGAATTTTGTGTCAAGTGCGCTAATCACTGCACCTCGAAAGAGGTTGTCTTCAGCCTTAAACTTAGCCTCATCCTCAGGAGGTAAGTTGGCAGGCTTGCCCTCAGCGGCATGAAAACAAGACATTGCAGTTAGCCACAATTCCATCTTAGCTTTCCATATCAAGAAGTTTTTACCATCAAAAGGATCAGGCTTTAGCACAGCAGCAAAACCTCTGACAGAAAAATGCCTAACATTAGGTTTTTGGATTGTTATAAATATAGGCATTTTCCATATCATTTTAATTCCATAAATTAACATTATGATGATGACATATAAAATATGTTTAATTATAGAAATCACTATCTCAAATATATCCATAACAATATGGATCAAGAGAACATAAAGCATATGAATCATATAAATATAATAAGCATATAAACATGGAACATGTATTATTATGGAACAACTGAAAATAAACAGATAGCAACATAAACAGCATAACTGTAAAATTAAGACAAACAGATTTATCATATTACTAGTATAATCAGGCATCAGACATGTCATGATATAATACGACAAAACAGATTGGATAAATTTATGGCTATAAATAAAACAGCAGGTATGAACATATATAATTTGCAGAATGTAAAATAGTGAGGAGATGAATTGATCATACCCTCCCATGCGCTCCGAGGATCTAGATCCTTGTCCAACTTCACTTGTCATGTCTCCAGGAAGAAGACGATTTGGGCAGTCGCGCAGACGCTCCCCAAAAACCTAATTGCCGATCCCTCGTGCAAGGTCTCGAACGACAAGGGCTCCGGAGGCACCTGCCCTCTCGCTTCTCTGTGCGCGCAGAGTCACGAGATGGAAATACCCTCACTCGACGGCTGGACTGTGGTTCTGAAAGTGGTTTTTCACGTGTACCGAGTGACAGGGGTGCTCCTCTATTTAACCTCTCGCAGAGGGAAGTTGAAGGAGAAAGGTCGCCGAGTCACGCCAAGAGTCGGCCAGCTCTCGCCGAGTTATGCCATGAGTCGGCCAGCACTCGCCGAGTCAAGGGTCACTCGGCTGGCTGACGAAGAGACAGGGTCACTCGGCTGACGTACGCGGTTAGTGAGTGCTAAAAATTAACACAACCACACCCGCCCGCCCGCCTCGCCACGCCCGGCCCGGCCGGCGGCGGCGGCGCGCGCGCGCGCGCGTGTGGCACGCCCTTGTCCTTTTCTTGACTTCTCAAGTTAAGTGGAATAAATCCCACCATATAAGTCATGGCAAAAGACCCTTGGACTTCCAATGTGGTACTATTGGTATTCTCCACCATTACACACCATAGAGTTTATTCAATAAATGGGCCAAGCCCATAAAAGATCCAACAGCTCTTCGCCCTTAAAAAGGCACCTAGTATCATCCTCGTGAAGACAAGGACCATCGGCCTAGACCACTAAGTACTTTGCCTGTTGAGCCACCCCTAGTCCTTGGGCCGAGGATTGAGCTATGTAATTATATATGAGTCTCTAATTTAGTCCGTATAAAATGGTAGAAAATAGCTAAGATGAGGGGAGAGTAAAGTAGATTTGGTCTAGTTCTGCCCCTGTTAGGGTCCTGTTTGTTTTGTGTTAATTCATAGGGATCGAGGGGAATTAAATCCCCTACAAATTAAAATCCTCTTCAATCTATTCTAATCCCCTTTAATTCCTATGGTTTTAGGATCAAACGAACATGACCTAGGTGGGTGGCGTCCAGTTGATCCCGTCGTAGGTCATGGTCGGGGTGGTGCTGGCTACCAAGTTGAAGGAGCATGGAGGATGGACGAGGGAGCACGCTACCAGGTCTTGGTCATCATGTGCGTCTTTGTCGTCAGGCGAACTCTCACGTACCTGACGCCCACCGAGATTGGCCTGCTGGAGATGAGGTCGGCGCTCGGCGGGGCAGAGCATTGTCATCTGCTTCGTGTCGTTCCTGACCGTTGCTGACGAAATGAAGCTGCTGATGGAGCAGGTCTAGTTTTGAAAAAGGATTTGTATCATATATTGTTTTGCATTGCATTGCATTGGTGTCTCAATAACAACCGATAGGGAAGAGGTAATGGAAGCCCTGAGCTTTCATTAGTATGGGAAGCCCCAGTCAGGTATATCTACGTGCGCCAGATCTGGTTCTGGCTCGGGCGGATTCCAGCGTAAAACGTGAGCTAAAACAGCGTAAATGAGTACGAAATTTAGCATAAATCCTATATCTGTTTTGTAACAGCAAACGGAGCCCAAAATTACGGCGTGAAAATCGCGTGCAGCTGGTCGTGCGCGGGTTCTGGCTCGGGCGTATTCCAGCGTAAAACATGAGCTAAAACAACATAAATGAGTACGAAATTTAGCGTAAATCCTATATCTGTTTTGTAACAGCAAACGGAGCCCAAAATTACGGCATGAAAATCGCGTGAAGCCGATCGTGCGCGGGTTCTGGCTCGGGGGGATTCCAACGTAAAACGTGATCTAAAACAGCGTAAATGAGTACGAAATTTAGCGTAAATTCTATATCTGTTTTGTAACAGCAAACGGGGCCCAAAATTACGGCGTGAAAATCGCGTGCAGCCGATCGTGCGCGAGTTCTGGCTCGGGCAGATTCCAGCGTAAAACATGATCTAAAACAACGTAAATGAGTACGAAATTTGTCATAAATCCTATATCTGTTTTGTAACAGCAAACGGGGCCCAAAATTACGGCGTGAAAATCGCGTGCAACCGATCGTGCGCGGGTTCTGACTCGAATGATTTCAGCGTAAAACGTGAGCTAAAACAGCGTAAATGAGTACGAAATTTAGTGTAAAACACGCGCACAATCTCACTTCGCAAGAGATTGCTGTAAAACACATAAAAAGTGTCATAAATTTGGCGTAAAATGCAGTAAGACTGTTTTTTAATGGAAGCATAAAAAACAACAAGAAGTGTCGTAAAATTTAGTTTGAAAATGCATATATCATGATGGTCTCATAGGGCACTTGTTTTGTTCACAGTATATGAAAATATAAAGTACAACGATATTTTGCCAATACTATTGCAATCATACATGATTTATTTGACATGGCAAAAAATGAGGAGCTAGCCCTGTCTTCGGTACTTCAGACATTTGGAACCATTAGCCGTTAGCTAGGTCGTGGTCCGAAATGGAAGCATCGCTGCTCGGCTCTTATCAAAACAGGTCTGTATAAGGCTGTATAAAGCATAAAGACGCGTCAAAACAAGCATAAGTAAATCCATGAACCTATATATCAGTTTAATCAACAGGGAAAATGGACGAGTAATTAAGTCACAACAGTTAGCTAGTTTCTGTCCCTTACAAAACAATGTAGCTGGAGAAGCCTAGTGGACAGTAAGAAGCTGTGAACCTATATAAACCCTATAGGCCGTAGCAAGCACTAAGATCATAAATTAACCCATGAGATACTATATTTTTCGAAGGAAGTGAGGACATTTCTTTCTTTAATGACCTTAATTTACAAAAATACAATGGACAAACTGCCAGCAAGTGAGGTCATTTCTTTCTTTAATAAACTCTGTTATGCATACTTCCAATATTGCAGGACTTGAGAATCAAAGCCCTATTATGCACATATGCTGAATACAAAATTCATTCTTTTTCCTAAACCCTCCCTAACACATAACTGTAATACTTAAGTTGTCTCTATTAGAAATTGTATAACTAAAGAATAACAAATCTTACCGTTCAAAAGGCTGGTGAGGTTGTCGAACAGCGCCGGGTGGAGCACGTCGGAGAGCAGCTCTAAACCGAGCAACTTCACCTGTTGATGCTGCTTCAATTTCAGCTATTTCTTATCTTTCTCCATTAATACCACCTGCAAAAGTATAATTATATGCAAATATGGAAGATAATACGATTGATTACTCTAATTCACCATTTTTTCGCCAGCATACTGAGATCAGTCTTGTTCAGCTACTCACGAGTCACTACTTTCCTTAGTAAAGCACAACAGAAAATGGTATAATGATTAAAAGCATTCACCTAATAGACTAGCACAACTAAATACTACCTGGAAATTATGGTTTTATGATAATACAATGATGCTAAATGCTGGAGGAGGTGGGTGTAGCATATGTATGCACTATTACAAAGGAAGGTTTAAATTTAATAACTTGCAATTGTATAATAGTACTTCAAATTACAAATCTACATGCAATTTTCATATTTTCCAACTAATGTCCAGAAATATATTGGTAGCAAAAATTTAGAAAGCCTGACCACATGTATGTCCAAAACAGGAAGCACTAGATGTAACAGAAGTAGTATTACCTCAAAATTCTATTATATCGTTATAATATATTCACAGGTAATTAGCTGATTCTATTATATCACCTCACAATTTCATCATTTCTCTTCAATCCTGAAATGATACTTTGGGCATACTCAAGCAGCTCTTCACGTTTCACCTGTTCACACAGATATTGTGAACCATTGTACACTTTATAGAATCAGAACAATACAATAACCCATAACTATATGTGCATATCAGGAAATGTTTCACAAACCATACCCCATAGAAACATACATCTTTTTTAGATGTAGTCCTTTATAAACAATATCCCAAATTTTGTCCTTTCTTTTACAGAAACACTGATACTATAAACCATATAAGCACTAAATTTGCTTCACTTTTTGAAGCTAGGAACTGGAGTCTGGAACATGAGGGTATGAACTATGAGGATTGAGAAAGGTCGATTGAATATCATATTATGTCAGACATTAGGGACTCTATTGATGTATTGATGTGCAGGCCATAGATCAGTAATGAGATTAAATGAGGGCCCCAAGTCTAGATAAAAACAATCAAAAAACTAAATCTGAAGTAATAAAAACAATAATACAATAGTTTCAAAACCACTGCATATTAGTCTCTAATCTTGACCAAAACCAATATGGTACTGAAATAAGCAAATACTCCTTACCTGAATCTCTCGCTGGGGACTGGAGAGGAATAAGCAGGCGCAAATCTGGCGACCATGGATTTCCCTGGTCATTCTCGTGCACAGTCAGGGAATAATTTGGTGGGGAAGCTTGATGCCTTGCTCACTCCTTGCCTCCAAGATGGACTCGACGGCGGCGACGGTTGCCAGTTCGTGAAGAAGGGAAGATGTTGGCCATTCGCTAGTGACGGTTGACGAAGCCGAGGATGCGATGTGGTCTGTTTCTTGCACGAGAGAAGTACTAGGCGACGGGGGTGGATGGGCGACCGACAACGACTAGCCTAGCTGCTAGCCCTAGCCGGATGGAGGACAGGAGGAGGGAGTCAGGGAGAGGGAGGATTAGGGAGCTAGCGTGGAGCTGAGCAACGAATCTGGGCAGCAACGACGGCGGCGGAACCGTGGAGGGGATGGCGGCTAGAGATCCGGGAGACTGGGAGGGGTGACCGTGAATTAGATTAGGGTTGTGAGCAGTTAGTGACGCTTTATGATGATTTGTGGACGTGCAGTCGAGTCGTGCCGTCGTGGACCAGCGCGATCACCTGGTTGGGGCTTTCTCTAATTAGATAGAGCCTAGGGCTCCAAATACCTATATATAGGGATGAGGTAATGGAAGCCCTGGGCTTCCATTAGTACCAGGAAGCCTCAGCCAGGTATAGCCACGTCACGTACCAGCGTGCGTTCCATCAGGCACGGGTTCTTACTCGGACAGATTTTAGTGTAAAACATGAACTAAAACAGCATAAATGATTACAAATTTTAGTGTCAATCGTAGATCTGTTTCGAAATGGCGAATGCGGGACAAAAATTACGGTGTAAAAATCTCGCGCGTCCCATCGTGATCGGGTTCTGACTTGGACAGATTTTAGCGTAAAACATGAACCAAAACAGCGTAAATGATTATGAGTTTTAGCGTAAATCGAAGATCTGTTTCGAAACGGCGAATGCGGCCCAAAAATTACGACGTAAAAATCTCGCACGTCCCATCGTGATCGGGTTCTGACTCGGACAGATTTTAGCGTAGAACATGAACCAAAATAGCGTAAATGATTACGAATTTTAACGTAAATCGTATATCTATTTCGAAACGGTGAATGGAGCCCAGAAATTACGACGTGAAAATCTCATGCGTCGTACACGGGTTCTGACTCTGGTAGATTTCATCGTAAAACGTGAACCAAAATAGCATAAATCATCGATCTGTTTCGTAACAACGAATGGGGCCTAAATTACTGCGTGAAAATTGCACGCGTACGATCATGCGCAAGTTCTGGCTCGAGCGGATTTAAACATAAAGCATGAACCAAAACAGCACAACGTAAATGGGTATGAATTTTAGCGTAAATCGTCGATCTATTTCATAATGGCAAATGCCACGCATGAGGTTGCCGCAAAACACATCAATAAATGCCATAAATTGGCGTAAAACATATCAATAGATGTCATAAATTGGCGAAAAAGGCAACACGTGATTTGAGGTAATTATAGCATAAAATGCAAGCTAACCATCTACAGAACAAATGTTTTAGATTTTACAATAAGATACAAGAGATAATTATTCTTGTACTCAACAATGAGAAGGACATCTTTTGGCAAGGCTTTCATAAAAGAGTATGTAGTCATCATCAGTGTTACCACTGAACTTCTACAGTGAACTCCTATGTTCAGTGCTCCAAATTAATGCAATAAAAACAGAATTAATAAGGTGTCTTTGAGATGGTATATGTATGAGTACATGATGAACTACACAGTCCAAATACTCAGCCGACTTCAAGAAGAGATCAACAGTGGCTTCCCTACTCCCTGTATGCAACCATAGGTTCTATGTTGTCATCAGTCGTCACAGTGCACCAGCTATAATATATTTAGATCCAAGCATGTCATAGATCTGCAACAAAGATATAAAAGGAGTCAATCATCAACAACATAACTGAAACAGAGATAAAATGAGTCGGTCATCAATAACATAACTGAACCAAAACCAAATAAATCTGATCATTTGTATTTCATTCACAAAATTCTAGGTCAACACCTTCACTAGACATGAAAAGGAGCTTCCAGGTATATGATGATCGCCTCCATTCATCTCTAGAATGGTTCCTGCCACTTCAGTTGGACTGGAAGAGACATGAACATCACCTTCCTTCTGCAAAGAGAATAGAGATTAAATCAGATTAATAGCCACTTCGTATAATTCAACATTAGAAGAAAAATAAGCAGGTATGCATAACTAAATCAGATTATCAAATGTCCTATTTTGTTATGATATCTGACTATATTCGGAGCAATTACAAGACAACATATTCAGGGTTATTGCTAGATGAAGCTCCCAAATAAAAAAACAAGCAAGAAACTGATACATATACATTTATGAAATTCTGGTGTACGCACATCAACATATAAGAAAGTATGAATATATGCTTCGTGAGACAAACATGATCATTTAGTATTTATCGTTAATAATGTGACTGAAATCAAATAAATGTCAACTCTTACTGGCTTCTTGCAGAATGAAGAATTGCCATGGCCATTTTCTGAAACCTGTCAAAAGATAGAAATACAGCAAATGTCAACATTTCAACAGTGAGTATTAGGAATAGCAGCTGCATTTTATTTACAAGAAACATGTGAAAACATACATCCATGGCATCGTCATCTCCATCTCTCTTCCTTTTCTCTCTTAATTCAGGTGCCAAACAGTTCGACATCCTACAGACATCAGGTCCTGGTGAAGACTCTAGTGTCCAAGAATTTTGTCCAGGTGCCTGCAATAAACCAGTTACAAATCCTTGTGAATTCTCATTTCCATCTGCTGGTCTGTTGGTAAAAAAACTTAGGGTTACAGAATGGAGAACAAATGCCATGGAAGCAGTAACATACAGACACACAGTGGAAGAGATGGCGCTCCCAAAGATGTGAATCACAAGGATGCAGCATTGAGTACGGTGAGAAGTCAGTGTACTTGTTTGTCCTCCAAGTTGACCCATCCTACACATGATACAGTGCAAAAGCTTAGCAGGCACTAGTGGCAGTTTCCACAATAGCTTATGATCCTTAGTCCAGTACCTTGAAAGCACCAATGTAGTACTCATTCCCAAGCATATCCTGAACCATTCCCCGATATCGGACCAGGGTGTTTGGTTTGATCAATCCAAGATTTGACGAATCCAACATCGGAACCTGGAATTGATTTTGCTTTGACATTAGAAGCCTCACTTACAAAAAACGATAAGAAAATGCGTACACCAGAAGGGAGACCCTTTACTCCTCCCCAAGTCCCCAGAATACGAAAACCCTAACACATGTTCTTGTTTGTGCAGATTATTGATGCATCCAAATTAAATGGACATGATTTCTGCAACTACTAGTCAATTTATATCTTGAATCGCCACCCTCAATGGCCAGATCCATAGGCAAATCAGTGTCAAGTGCCGAGGAAAATAGAAAGGACAAGGGCTGATCCTTCACCTTGCCAAGACCGTCTTGCTCGAAGAGGAAGGAGCGGAAGAGGTCGCCGGCACCCCAGTCTTTGCCATGGAATGCCGCCATAGGGTCGGCTCCTCCAGACTCCATCGCAGCGGCGGCGGCCGTCCTCTCGAAGGCGGCGCACCGCGCCCAATGGGTTCCCGACGAGATCGTACTGCAGCCCCGCCATCTCCCTTTCTCTCTCTCTCCTTCTTCTAGATCTGGGCAGGGTCGTGCAACCGCCGCCACTGAAACCCTAGTTATCTCGCACACAACAGCCATCGGGGAAGGTTGGATAGAGTAGACGGTTTTATACGATGATGTTAGGACGAAATAAGCATAAACTTATTTACAACAAAGCGTAAAAGGTTTACTGACAATATTGGGTGACGAATGAGCGGTCAGGGCTTTCTCCAACTAAAGAGCGGCTGATTGAGCGCCGGTTCTGGCTCGAATGGATTTCAGCGTTAAACGTGAACCGAAACATTGTAAATTAGTACGAATTTTAGCGTAAATTGTATATCTACTTTGTAATGGCGAATGGAGCCCAAATTTACGGCGCAAAAATCGCGCACCATCGGTCGTGCGCGGGTTCTGGCTCGGATGGATTTAAGCGTAAATCGTGAACCAAAACCACGTAAATGAGTACGAATTTTAGCGTAAATCGTCCATCTGTTTCATAATAACGAATGTAGACCGAATGTATCTCTCAACGCACGAGGTTGTCATAAAACACATCAAGAAATTTCGTAAATTGGTGTAAGATGCAACAAGAAGTGATCTGAGGTAATTGTAGCGTAAAATGCAAGCTAACCATCTACATGAGAATTGTTTTAGATTTTACAATAAGATATAAGAGATAATTATTCCTATACTCAACTATGATAATGTCGTGTTTACATTTTAGTTGTTGGTACATACACACAAAACTCTATTTCACCATAACACCACGGTTAGCAAAAAAACTGAGTTCAAAAGGCTCTTCCAGCTTTATTGATGTGGAGAAAACCATCGAGGTCCATATCTGCAAACATAACATGAACTGTTAATATGATCTTTCCTTGTTAATATGATCATCTTTTCTAGCTTGTCATGACTAACATAACCTACAGTCTAAACTGAATGCAAACTTGAGTTAGAAGATCGGTTTACCAAAAGAAAAACCAAAAGAAAAATCTCTTGAGTTAGAAGATCAGATTACAATGAAAAGGTGCAAAAATACCTACCCTGCTACAATAAAACTCAGCTCTCTTTTCAATTGAATCCTTAATCTAAAGCCATGCTACACTGAATCTCCTGCTTACCTAAGTTCATTGAGGAAACTGTAAATGTTTATTTGTACCTCATAACATGTTTGTTGAGGACGAATTGGCTGATTAGGTAGTTCAAGGAAACCATGACTGACAACCCTCTTTTGTTTGTACGATGATTACAACGTATACTCAACTTGCTCATGTCTGAAAAGACACTACTATATTTTCTTAAAATTACACAATGTAAAAATGATGCATGCTACATGTGGTTTCAATCACGTGCCCAGAAAATAAATGAACATGTACAAAGTCTTGAAAAAATCCTTACATTCCTCCAGCTTGCCTGATAAAGGAAAAAAGATCAAATTTAAGGTAAATTTGGACATCACAAAACATTTTTGGAATGCACAGGTTTACAGTGGACCATCCAAAATTGAGAAACTTCTTGTGCAATAATTTGGATTTAAAAACCTTTGATTTGTGTTCTTTCCATTGACCTTTTCTAGAGAAAAATAAAGTGGGTTCAACAAGTAAGCAAATGGAGAGTTATTTTGCTGAATTATCTCATCGTAATAGTTTGTGCAATAAACGGTATCTTAGGTATATAATATTTTTTTGCTACTGATTTGTTTTCAATAAATATTTGTGAAAATAGTGAATGACATGAGAAAACTAATGAGTAAAATCAAAGGCTCACTAAACCAGTACGAAAATTGCATTGCCGTAAAGTTCTAATGAATGTAGTGTTGTCCTAAAGTTCTAATAAATCACATCCGCATAACACCCTAAGCATAGAAAATTTAATCGCATATTTGAGAAACAATAACCTCAATGAAGCACAATCTCGACTCGTACAACGTATAGTTCACTCCGTCGGTCTGCCCACAGGCTCGTAAGAGAACAGATCAGGATCACAGAAGGGAGAGGGAGTCTGGGAAGTGGAGAAATTTGGAATTATGCCACTATGAGATGTGGGCTTCGCCGAATTGCCATTAAATATAGGGGCTTCGTCCAGGTGCCATTATCAACTGAGACATATACACTGGAATGCCATTTAGCCATTAAAAAAAAAGAAAAACTAACTTAACTGGGCTGAAGTAGGCGAGCTGACAGATTTACCCTTTATTTCTACATTCCTCCTCTCCTCACCAGTTCCTGAGGCCAGAGGCCATGCGGTGATGCGCGCGATTGACTAACCTCGTTTGCAAGGTCCTAACTACGTTGCAACAAGAAATAAAACGAGGAAATAAGTAAAAGTAACAGGGAGAGTAAGCTATGGGTATATCTACTACAAGTCAGCAGCAGAATCCGAGCACCATGCCATCGAGCGGCAAGACCCCGACGCAGTAGATCTTGGCAGCCTGGACGCGGTGCGTGAGGACGCACAGGACGTTGACTCTGCCCTTAAACACTTGCACTAGCGGACCACGATGAGCAGCGGCTGTGCGGCGACGGAGATGGCGGGAACAGCGAAGACAGAAGACACGAGCTTGGCGCGGCCGCCGTCGATGAGTCCTGCAGGGATGTAGACGGCAATGTCGTCTGCTCGAAGGTGAAGGCGATGGATGGTGCCGTTGGACGCAGAGGAGGGCAGGCGTGTAGCAGGGCAGGTGCGAGTTCCTGGCTGCACTCGCTGGTCTCGCGACGCCGCGGGACGACGTGGCCTCCAGTAAGTGCCTCGGCCGCTGCGGCACCGGGTCTAACTTCGCGACATCCGTCGTCGGTGAGGAGAGGAGGAACGGAGAAAGAAAGGGTAGATCTGTCAGCTCGCTTGCTTCAGCTCAAGTTAAGTTGGTTTTTATTTTTTTAAATGGCTAAATGGCATTCCACCGTATGTGTCTCGATTGATAATGGCAACTGGACGAAACCCCTATTTTTAATGGCAATTCAGCGAAACCCACATCTCATAGTGGCATAATTCCAAATTTCTCCTGGGAAGTGCATGGAGACGTACCGACATGTGCCTTGTTAGCGATCCTAGAGACGGGGAGCGGCGCCTCGTAGACGGAGTGGTTGATGCACTGGTTGCGGAGGAAGCGCGATAGGACGTGGCCGTCGGTGGTGAGGCCGGCGAGCGTGACCCCAGCGTGCTCAGTGACACGGAACACCTTCCGTTGGTAGGAGAGATTAGAGGCGATTTTTGCAGCCTAGGGAAAATAAAAATAGCATCACCGACGGATGCCTATGCACGCTAAGCATCGGGATCAACTTTGAATGAATGAAACTGCCATGGCAGCTCAGCAGGTCAACGCCAGGCCGAGGCCGAGGCCAGCCCATGGGAAGAGACCGCATGGCTAGATCCCGGTGGAGGAGGTAACCCCACCACACGACCAGATCCACAGGATCTACAAGACTGAGATGATCCACAGGATGGAGACGGAGATGGAACCGGATGTACCTTGCTGACGAAGGCGGAGCACCCATCGAGCATGGGGATGGCACATGCGACGTTGGTGGGCGCGTCGCCAGGGGCCTTGACGAAGGCGCCCGACTCCACCAGTGATAGCCCGGCCACGTTGGGAGAGGAGGGATCCGAGGGAGTGGGGAGGGGGACGGTAGAGACAGTGGTGCAGTTGGTTGTGCGAGAGGCGAATCCGGGTGAGGCGATGATGGCGGGTATGTCTAGGGTTCTGCCGCCGCGTGCGTTGCGGGTGAGGTGAACTAGATAACTGTGAGCGAGTGGGTGGGATCGTGGGCCCGATGCACATAATATGCGGGATGAAATCTTCATGGCACATAGACAGACACGTGTATTACTGTTTCGTAAACTGAAACATATAACATCGTAATACCAATACTTGTGTGGGGACTAGTACGGATGCCCAAATTACGGGAGCACAATCTTCTTGTGGGCCCAGATACCCGAATCGTGCGCAAACTATATTTGCATAAACTGATACACACATTATCGTAACTTGTATTATAATTTGGCGTAAGCAGTTAGGCACAATAAGCCAAAAAGGGTCCGGTGCGGCCTGCGCACCTAGTCGGTAGGTGGTCATGGCTTCTTGTAGTTAAACAGAGCCCAGGGCTCTAAATACAATTACTATATATATATATATATAGGGAAGAGGTAATGGAAGTACCGGGCTTCCATTAGTGGGGGAAGCCCCAGCCAGGACGTGATCGGCCCAGCAACTGCGTGCTTGCGTCAGCCATGCAGACGATAGCCACGAATCTCAGATGATACGCGTCAGGCAATATACGAATGCATAAATATACGTAGTAATGTGCATAAATCATGCATAAAAGGAATCTTTTGTATCCCGAATCACGGGGAACGAATATTATACTGTGCACAACGTTTACGACTGCATAAAGATGTGTAACTTGATAGCATAAACCATGCAATATGTAAATCTTGATCGGTTTGAGATAAGGAAAGACGTGCTGCACAATCGCGAAAATAAAGGGACAGTTCCTGTACAGCCGCAGTAGATCCACGTTCGTATCTGTGTGTTATTGGCGGCGGTGGAAGGGACAACACCGGGCGTGTTTTTAGCGGCGATTAACGGCGAGGGAATGGCCAGCACTGGTGCTGGCGATGACATGCAACCTGTAGCGACTGTGCATGGATCAACATGTACGTATACTTCAATGGACATGCATCTTGTAGCGTCTGCGATCACCGGTTACACAGAGGGTGTATCTGTTACTCCCCCGGCGACGTTGAGGGCACCTAGACATATTGATGAGAACACAAGATCGGCAGACGTGGTAGGAGCAGATAAACACATCCCCATGAGACATATTGGGGCGCATGAACAGGACACACCTCATATTCTTCAAAGCCATGTAAGTTCTCTCAAATATGATAATATTAGTTTCGTACATACTTTTTGTAATGTTGTACCTATATTACGTTAAATTTAGTCGCTATTGAATCGTAAATGTTAAATTTCTGTGCACAGTCGGACAATATTGATATAAGATTGATACCTAAAGCCGGTATGACATTTAGTAACGTGGACGAGGCGTATAGTTTTTATAGTCAATATGCATATGAGGTTGGATTTCTGTTGAAGAAATATAGGGAGCGGAAGAATTGTAAATGGTTGAATTGTTCAATGGAAGGAAAGCATGCTGAAAGGGTAGCTGGAAATCTAAGGATACGTAACACATGTTCAAAACGAACACAGTGCAAGGCTGGGATGAAACTTAAAAAAATCTACGATGATGCTAAAGAGAATGTTATTTCCGTCCGAATTGATCTGGTAAACTATGAGCATAATCATGAATTCTTGAAGAAAGATACAGAAAAAGGACAATTGCAATGCAACAAAACTCATGATCGTGATTATATGGAGTTCCTTAGTGCGATGCAAGAAAGCAGGATTCCACAACATTGCATTATGGATTTTGTTTCAGAAATGCATGGTGGTCCAGAAAATGTTCCAATAACCGTGCAGGACATGAGTAACCTGTAAGTGTATTATGCATTGACAGTAATGGTATTATATATTACCGAAACAATCGACATGTGTTAAAAATATGTAGTGCATAATCATTACATTTTTGACAGGAAGAAAGCATGGCAAAGGGAAAGAAATGCAAATGATGTGTCGAAGCTATTATCTTTCTTTCATTATGCAAGAGATAATCCACAATTTTTTTCTGACTTTCAACTGGACAAAGAAGGGAAGATTTTAAGCATATTTTGGTCCCATGCTAGCCAGCAAGCCGAGTACATTGATTTTCGTGATGCAGTTACCTTTGATACTACACATAAGACTAATATGTATGATAAGCCATTAGGCATGTTTGTTGGCTCGAACCACCACCTACAATGCACAATATTTGGGTTTGCTTTACTAGGAGATGAGACAGTTGATACATTCGATTGGGTCTTCAATACATTCAAAACATGCATGGGATGTGACGGACCACGAGTGATGTTGACAGGTATGTTGTAATAAATGGCTCGTATTGATTAGACACGTACTATATGATATCATACTGACTTGCCCAATGTTATGTAAATTTATCGATTTCAGATCAAGACCCTGCTATGCCAATCGCACTAGGCAGAGTATTCCCAAACACAATACGTCGATTGTGTTTGTGGCATGTGCAAAACAGGTATATGCCCCACTTGAATGAATTGTATGCAAGATTTGAGGAAATGGATTTCAAAACAAGGTTCCAATCTATAATACATCATCCATTGAATGAAATGGAGTTCGAGGCTGCCTAGCAAATGATGCTCAATGATTTCAAGCTACACGAGAACAACACCCTTGTCAGATTGTGTGAAATACGTAAAAATTGGGTACCTGCATTTTTCAAAGGAGACTATTGTGGTCTTATGGTCTCTACACAACGAAGCGAGAGCATGAACAAGCTGGTGAAGAGTGCCTGCGTGGATGCAAACACACCGCTTCATCAATTTGCAAAGCAAATGATGAAGCTCCTGCATAGTAGGAAGATGAAAGAGGCCAAAGAGACACTAGGATGCATGGTAAGTGAAAAAAATGAAAAACATATTTTTTATGCTATTAAAAACAAAACGGTATTAATACTGTATTGTGTAATTTGCAGGGTCAAAAGGATACAACTACATTGTATATGTTTGAAATAAGAGTTGCAAGGGCATACACTAGAGCTGTAATGACAAGGTTCCAGGAGACCGTAAAATATGCAACTGCATACCGAATAGACCGTGATATAGAGGGTGATGTAAATGATTGGGTGGTGAAACATACTACAAGATCAAATAAAATTGTTTGGGGACAACACCAATTCAAAATAAGGGCTGATGTGGATGCCAGAAAGTATTCATGTGAGTGCAAGCATTGGGAGCATACAGGTGTGTTATAATAAATGAATATTTCTATATGAAATGATTAATTATTATGAATATATCACTATTTGCGAGTAATATATGACATATTGTATGGTTAATCAATTATAGGCCTATTTTGTGTTCATCTTGTACGCGCTTTCATGCATCTACAAATTGAAAGGATCCCGAGTGAGTATATTTTGCAACGATACACATACTCCGCGCGACAAGATGTGGCTTTTTCAAGAGACGATAGGAATTTGAAAGGAAAAGATGGAGAAACTAGATCATATAGACAGAAAATGTTGCTTAAAAATGCAATGAAAGTAGTACACCATGCGAGTCTATCTAAAGCTGGGAATGATAAAGCCCTAGAGATGATGGACGAATTATTAGGGTTATTGATGCGTGTGGAGCCTGATATAGGTACTGGTGAGAGTTGTGGCACAAGTGCTGGCGATGACATCCAGGTACGCACATCGTGTTATTATGAATACACCATTATTAAATGTCGATAATTATCCATGTATGTAATTTAAATGATATAGGTCGAAGCGTATGAAACAGAAGACTTAGTTATAGATAATTTACGCAGTTTAGATGATGGGAATGAGGTATTCAACAGAATTTTATAATGTATTATTTATGTTGCTCTATAACATTTGTGTCTTCACTGGAGTTTGTGTTATTTCACAGGAAATTGTAATGGGGTCTAATACAGATGAATGCAATGCTAACGATGATCAATGTAATATGCCGATATTAACATTGGAACATAACACTGATATGCATCTGGTTGATAGTAGTGCTACGGATGTGGAAGCTAGAAAGGTAATAACATTGCTATAGTATATGATGAATATGTGAATATGAAAACTGACTTAATATCTTTGATTTGTAGAAACTGGAGTTTCATATGGAAGGTGTAAACTTAGCAAGACCAGATAAGGCCAAGCCTAAGGGAAGAACGATCAAAAGTAGTGAGCAACAAGTTCTTAAATTGGGTGCGAAAGGAGCTAAGAAAATGAGCAGGAAGTGCCAAAAATGTGGCACCGCTGATGGTCACAACAGTCGTACGTGTTTAACTGTGGAGGATAATAGGGTTCGATTGACTAACCTATCTGGACGTAAGCGAGGACGACCTCCTGGTTCAAGGAACAAAATCATAGGTGCAGCACCACAGTGGAATGAGACATCAACGTCAAAAAACGAACAGTGTATGTCGGAGATGATGATTCATCTGGTAGAGAGTAGAATACCAAAAGATTTATGAGAAAATTATATTCAGGATGTAAATGTGAATCGTATGTTAAATTGTCATTGCACAGAAAGCATCATAAATATATATACATAATGTCATAAACGTAGGTGAAAGTTATCATAAGCATTTGTACAGTTATGTAGATTTATGAATGTACAACGAGTTTTTTTATAGCATAGATCGTTGTCGTGTGTAGCATAAATGTATGTTCAAATATGCATAACACGAGGTTGTTTATTGCATAAACTGGTCAGACTGTGAAGCTTATAACTGTACAAAGTGATGTTTGCAGCATAAAACGGTGATATTTATATCATAAACTTGAGACAAACTAAGCATAACACGATGTTGTTGACAACATAAAATTTTACAGGAAATTGGCAGAATCAAGTGCATGAAACACACATGAAGATCAAACACATAGGGTACAATATTCCAGTTTAGACATCGCTGATCCCCAAGTTGTCATTGACATAACATAAGAAACGTCTACCGTCTTTGCCCATAGTATACACACATGACTCAGCTAAAGTTTATGGAACCATTGTATACACAATATATTACATATCTAAACTAGACTACATCCATTAGACCTTGAATCTTTGGATGTCTTCAAGCAGTGATATGGCTTTGTTCTTGCGATGGAATGTGATGTAATGCAGCGCAAGAGACCGTATCTCACTAGTGTTGCCCTGCAAGCTAATAAAATTGTGTTAGATATACATGTGTACCATATGTTGCTTTGGGCCAACTATAAAATTAACTGATAAATTTGTACGTACTACTTCTATGTCTGACCACAGAGATCCTTCGACGCAGTCATAAAAGAGAATGTACACCATAACATAAAACCCACAATCATTGGATCCTGCTGCCATGGTAGGACAGTTTGGGGACAAGTCAATTGCGAAGTTGCCAAATTTGGGAAAGCATGTCCTGGGCCGTACATGTTGTAGGGCTTTGTTTAACCTACTCATAATAACCTTAGCCCATGGTAACTTTCTGCCACCTAAGTCCAATTGGGCAAAATGATAATCCTTCCTAGTAGTACCACCAAGTGTTGGCCCATATGGATTGGAATCTAAAATGTGAATGCACCGTTTCACTGTATTGACAACATACAATGTCCAGTGCCCCCTGCTTACCATGGGAATCATGGCCTGACCTTGTAAAAAAAGCATAAAGATCAACGATGTAAATGGTTAAGCATGACGATGTGATATGTACCATTTAAAATAAATTATGTTTGTAAAATGAAATACGATTGTTACCGCTTTGCATTTATCCAATTTGTCTGTCTCAGGCAATGTATTGTCGAGAAGTGTATGCAGTACGGATTCATCAAAAGGTTGTGGGTTTCGGCTGTGTCGTTCCTGTTCCTCAAAGTTGAGTAGTGACTGCAATAAACAATATGAATGGAGTCAGTATACTTGGGATACCATTGTGTATATGAATATGGTATAGGTATGTTACGATAATTTACCCCAACATTAATGTCAAGAATCAATCTATTCGAACTCATGGAAGGCTGCTGATTTTTGGCATCATCATCAACACATTGGATGAAGCACTGCATGAACACATTGTCGAGGCACTTCCCATCGGCGAAAGATTCATATATATCAGAACATGTCAAACAATATTCACCATAATCTATTATGTTCCTGTGAAAATTTGATAACAATTAGTGGGGTCGCGTGCAACTACCAGGACATAAACAAATTTTAATTTTGTTTGGACTTCATACCTGCTGGTGTCAGATTGCATACCACACAAGTATTCGCGTAGAGCTAACACACATTGCATCTCCGAATCAAGTGAAACCTGGCCAACCTGAGGAGTGTTTGTATCTTGATCGGTTTCAACAGAAACCTAAAAAAGATATATGAAAATATATATATCAATCTGTGAACAGTTTTGGCAATTATAATGAAAATGAATATTACTGAGCTGACATGTTCATATGGAGTCTGATCAAAACATGGGCCACTATCGGGGAGATCTGTTTGTGCCGCCGGGTGGACACCGCCGGGAGACTAGCAATTATGGTATAAATGTATTAGATGTTTAGTAAACTACTAATAATTATATAGAAAAACAACGAGGTGGTGTACTCATACATTTATTTGCAGCGTCGCATCAAATATCGGCGAGCAAGATTCCGTATGTGGTGTTGCTTGAGGAGTGACGTTTGTGTTGGTCGGCATGTTCTTGCCAACGTCACCATGTTGACCCTGAAAAAATGTAATGGTTATATGCTATTTAAGGAAAACGATGAATACAACCCTTCAATGAAAATACAAGTAATAAAAAACATTACCACTGGGGTTGTAGGTGTTTTGGTCTGTTTCGTTATATTTGTATGAACCAGTGGAACAATATCAGCTTCATCAGGGCAACTTTGTAATAGTACACGAATATATTGTTGCCTTAACAGTAATTCATGTACTTGTGTGTCTGTCAACTGCGTCTCATGCTGGGATGCTGGAGTAGACATATCTGGTACAGTTTGAGTGGCCGGACTCGTACATCCTTCTTTACGTATCATTTAAGCAAAAAAATACATCGATTTAATAATGGCATCATAACGATATCAAAAAATGTTTGTATAACTTTTTAGATTGACGTAAAGACCATAAAACTGACTAACCTGTCGAATGGGGAAGAATATCATCTTATTTTTTAGTTGGTTGCTGCACATCATAACCATCTTCATTGTCCTCTGACTCAGCACGAAGGACCTCATCAATGTATTGTTTCTCAACAATTTGCTGAAGAGTCTGTTTAATAACTGAACAAGCCTTGCCAACTTCCGTATCATAATGTGACAACTTCTCTATGAATCCCAGGCGGTGGCGGGATGGAAACTGGTTCAGCTTGCTTGATATCAAATCCCTGATGAGCGGGAGTTCGATATGAATGGTGTGCTAGCCACATGGGTCAGGACGTGGTACATCAAAAGTGTTTGTCCTATTCTTATGCTGTTGTAAAATGAATATTATTAAGTAAATATACAAAGTATAACTGAATATTATGTTGAAATTTTAAGACAAAAAATATATAAATAGAATCTTGCCTTAAATTGTGTTTCAACGGGTGGTATAGCTGTGTAGGAGGTCTCTGTGCTGCTTCGGAACTAAAAAAAGGCGTGTAAGATGGAGTACAAACTTATACACACATACAAAATGGAGTTTCATTTGTAAATTAAAACGACACTGCTTCTATCCATGTACCATATATAAGGCAAATTAAATTGATAAAAAATATAGTAGACGCGCAAAAAAATACCGAACAATGTCCAAATGGTTCTTGTCCTTGGCGTATCTTGCCCTTGTCAGCTCTTATCAATGCTTGAATAATATTCCTAGCAAAATATTTGATGTGTGGTGTTCCACGTTTATTCTGAGGTGCAGCTGAGTCATGAAGATGATCCAGATAGTATAGCTACAAAAGCATAACATGAATCGTTGTGAGACATAACAAAGCATAATCTAATGTAGATGATATTTGCATACAAAAATCTGGCTACATAAAACAGACAAAAAAAGTGATATGCTTACAAGAATGACGATGGAGCATCCGTATGCCACTTCTTGGCCACTTGGCATAAATCATTGAATATGAGCTAGCACCAGTCCATCTCGTGGAAACGATCCATTTCCTCAGTTAAAAGAACATCATGGTTAGTTATTCCCTAGCTTGCAGTAGGGAACAACAACCTATTGAACAGTATCAGAAAGAAGGATCTGATGCTTAGATCATTGTCAAACCCTTTCCTTAAACGATCTTGTAGAGCTGCAACACCAAATTCTTCTTTGGATAAACCAAGTTCAGCCCTTAAATTATTTGCAGCAACAGCTTCATCAATGCCTAATGCCTTTCCTCCCCCAGCATTTGGTAACCCCAAAATAAGGTGCATTGTCTCCTTTGTAATTTTTATCTCCTTCCCTGAGCCGGCTCGAATTGTCATATCATTATGGTCAAGCTTTTCCATCAGCCAAGCTAAATGAGATCTACTGCCAAGCGCATCAACTCTCATATCAAGTATACTGGAGAACCCCCTCTGTGCAATAGCTTGACGTTGTCTGTCATTTAAAATCTGAATGCTCACTATAACATCTTGGGGATTGCATCTCACATTAAGCCTCTGCTGAAATAATGTAAACAATGAATAACGTAAACATTTACATCTGCATAATCGCAACTCAATGTTTAATTCAAATCTCAATACAACATAATTTCACGCAGAAAATGATATATTGGCATTGACCATCAATTCTAACCTGTCGGGGGGGATCCACTGCTTTCCTTCGCTTTGTAATTGTCTTCTTCAAGACTTTTGGAGGACTGTCATCAAAGTTACGCTTCTTCGATAATGGCATAAAGTCATCATCCTCGTCACCGGCATGCATTGGTTTGTGTCTGACAGTATTCGCCGGAACACGGGGTACGTCGACACTAAAGCACTCTTGAGTAGACTGAATTATAATTCGCTTTGGATTAGATGGAGGTCGATCTACGTTCTTCATGTATGATTTTCCTGCCAAATCAAACAACACATATACATATAAAACGTATAAATACAATCTTATGGAGCAATAAAAAATTCTGCTCATATGCAACAACCAATTAATGTATAAGCTGGCTCATTTGTGTGTACTGGCCCTAAATGACTTACCTGCTTAACAATGAATGTACAACATAATTTTGTGAACAAATAAGCATAACACGATGTTGTTTAGTGCATAAACTTGTGAGACGTTGAAGATTATAAATTTGTGTATCCGTTTAATAATGAATTTATGCTGATTTGTTTTTTGATATATGAAACGATTGAGTTACTATAAGGTGACACTGCTTGAACGTCTCAATTTGTATAAATATGCAAATGAAGGAGATGGCGGTAGAGGACTTACCAGTGTGTGGAGGGGATTGAGGACCAACCGATTTCGGGTCCCTCTGCAGTGGAGAAGACCAAGGCGACGGTGGCTCGGTCAATGCGTTGGAGACGCTGAAGTTGATGGCAGGTCGGACTCTGCGTTGGAGACGATGGAGGCGACGGCGGGTAGAATCTCTAGGGTTCGGCCGTCGCGGTGGAGCGAATGTGGCTCGGTCTCTGCTGTGGAGAAGAACAAGGCGATGGCGGCTCGGTCTCCGCGATTCCGGGTCCCTCTGCGGTGAAGAAGACCAAGGCGACGGCGACTGGGTCTATACGGTGGAGAAGCTGAATGCGACGGCGGTCGGTCTCTGTGTTGGAGACACTGAAGGTGACGGTGGGTAGAATCTCTAGGGTTCGGCCACCGCGGTGGAGAAGAACAAGCAGACGACGGCGATAATGGCTAGGGTTCGGCCGCCGCGTGCGTTACGGGTGAGGTGAGCTGAATAACTGCATGCTCGTGGGTGGATTCGTGGGCCCGATACACGTACTCTGCTGGGCGAAATCTACATGAAGGCCCATGGACCGACACGTGGATTACTGTTTTGTAAACGGAGACATAAGACATCGTAATACCAATATTTGTGTGGGGACTAGTACAGCTGCCCAGATTGCGGGAACACAATCTTCTCATGGGCCCGGATGCTTGAAACATGCGTATACCAGAAGTGTATAAACTGATACACAAATTAGCATAACATGTAATAATATTTGACGTAAGCAGGTAGGTACAGTAAGCCAAAAAATGTACGGTGCGGTCTACGTACCTGGTCGGTGGATGGTCAGGGCTTCCAATAGTTATACAGAGCCCAGGGCTCTAAATACATATTATATATATATACTGTATTTATATATTACACCTAGGTGCATTCAATATAGAGAATGCACCCAGGCCGAACCTACGCGCCAGGTCCGAGCCAACCGCCCCACCCAGGCCGTCTTCGTCCCTCCCACACGCTCCCGACAGAACCTTTTCACTTCCCCGCCCCCGCCCCTCTTTCTCCGTGAACGGCTCCTCCGCGAATGGCTCAACCTCTTCACATAAGTTGCAATCACACCAGACCAGCAGTTGCAATTACACCAGACAGCAGTTGCAATCATTGTTTTGTTTAACAGATTTTTGGACATAGTTATATAGAAGTTGCAATCACACCAGACCAGCAGTTGCAATTACACCAGACAGCAGTTGCAATCATTGTTTTGTTTAACAGATTTTTGGACATAGTTATATAGAAGTTGCAATCACACCAAACCAGCAGTTGCAATTACACCAGACAGCAGTTGCAATCATTGTTTTTTAACAGATTTTTGGACATAGTTATATAGAAGTTGCAATCACACCAGACCAGCAGTTGCAATTACACCAGACAACAGTTGCAATCATTGTTTGTTTAATAGATTTTTGGACATAGTTATATAGAAGTTGCAATCACACCAGACCAGCAGTTGCAATCATTGTTTGTTTAACAGATTTTTGGACATAGTTATATAGAAGTTGCAATCACACCAGACCAGCAGTTGCAATTACACCAGACCAGCAGTTGCAATCATATTTTTTAACAAAATTTCCCAAAGTTATTCAGTACTTGCAATCACATCAGAGCAACTCAGTAGTTGCATCCACACTACACCAGCAGTTGCAATCACAACACACCATCGGTTGCAATCATTTTGTTTACATTATTTTAATAGATATTTGGGTAGAATTATACAACAGTTGCAATCACACCTAATGCGGGCTTGCAATCACACATAATGCAGGGGACAGGGAGGCACGCTGACAGAGAGGCACGCGGCGGCGCGGGGACAAGGAGGCGCTCGGCGGCGGTGGGGGAGAGGGTGGCGCAGGGACAGGGAGGTGCGCGGCAGCGGCGGGGGGGCAGGGAGGCGCGCGTACAGGAGGGCCGAGGGCGTGCTCGGGGTGTTATTGCATCTGAGTGCATTCAATATAGAGAATGCACCCAGGTGCATTTTAGTGTCGCCGTATATATATATATATATATATATATATATATATATATATATATATATATATATATATATATATATATATATATAGTTTGTATATTAAGAGCCCTGGGCTTCCAATAATAAAGGAAGCCCAGGCTAGTCAACATGGGCATTTTGGTTGAACCACACCGAGTCAACTGATTATAGTCACGGCGCCGTTACCCCTGTCAACCAGCCACCTCTCCCACGTTTCCTGTTTCTAAAACCGTACCCGCGCATTCAACGGAGATAAACCAGCGTCCATTCGAAGAAAACCCCAGCCGCGCAGAGTTCCTTTCGTGGGAGGCGACTCCCCAGGCGATTTCACCGCCTCCAAACCAGCGCAGCGCCAATCCACCGCCGCTCCAATCCAGCGCCATTCCATTACTCCTTACATCCTTCAATCTCCCAGCATTGGAGCCGATTCAAGAAGTTCCAGGTAATCCAACATTGAAATACCCCGAGTTTGCCGTCGATTTTTTGAGCCCTATCGGTCGATTTGAAGTGGATTTGGTGGTAACCCTTATTATCCAGCTAAATGTGTGATTTGTATTCGCTTATACATCACTATAATCGGGTCATTGCATCGCGCATTGCATCTTTTTTTTGTTTAGGAGCCCCGATATTAGGGTATGTGTATTTATTCTGTATTCCTACTATCGCTCGACATTCTGTATTTAGGCAAAAGGTTGTGGATTAGGTATTTACTGATTAGTTAGCAGATAGTACTTTTATACAACCCAAGTAACATATATATGCTGTTTGTATGTAATATATATGCATATCTTCAGTTCTGTTTATGCACATTCACCTGAGTCATTTGTTTACACATTTGGTTTATTATATATGCATATAGTCAGTACTCTTTATGCACATTTACTTTAATGATTTGTTTTCACATATATTTTATTATCAAATATGCTTATTTGTATTTGATATATATGCATATCCTCAGTACTGTTTATGCACATTCACTTGAGTCATTTGTTTAAACATTTGTTTTATTATACATGCATATAGTCAGTATTCTTTATGCACATTTGCTCTAACGATTTGTTTTCACATCCATTTAATTATCTAATATGCTTATTGTATATCATTTATATGCATATCCTCATTACTTTTTATTCAATTAAATCATTTTGTGTACACATCTGTTTTATTATATATAAAATATACCCATTGGATTTGATATATATGCATATTGGCAGTAATGTGTATGCTCATTCATACACAAGTTTGTGAACATTTATTAAGCATATTTGAATTGTTCTATTTACTTGCATAATTAGTTTACACTCCTGTTCATTATATATAAATACATACAGATACTGTTATTTAAGCAAATGATATTTAAATATTCATGTTATTTGAGCTAAATGTTTTTATTACTATGAACCAGTTATTAAAATATGTTGTATAGTTAGTTGATGCATAAAGGCTCTTATTTTATCCTGATCCATTTACAATTATATGAAATATTAAATCAATCTTTATGCTTGTATATAACAATTGCTCATTAAATGATCTCGCATAAATGTAAAAGGTAGTTTAAGTCATGTAATTCCATTTAGCATTATATAGTATGCATTTCAGATAGTTATAGTAAAAATTAGTTTTTTTCTGGCATATATTCTTGCATAAATCAAAGTATTTAAAAACAACTTCCTTTTTCTACAGATTTATTCAGTATTTAGTCATGAAGTCTGTTGATCGCCCGCCCAGTAATCCAAAAAGATTAACCATTGAATCCAGTCAGGAGGTTTTTTCAATTGACATTTCCAGACGTACAAGATCCAGCAGCTCAGCTCACCAAGATGATATTCCTCAAAATCAGGAACAGAATGAGCCACAGCCAGCCCCAATCCATCGTGTTCGCAGAAAGGCTTTAGCTTGTCGTTTAAAAAGAAAACCTCCTGCTCCAGCTGCTCTCTCTGACGACGACTTCATGGATGCTCTAGCGTTAAAGCGTCAATTCAGATCTGCATCACCTTCTCCTCCAGACCAAATCAGCTCAAAGAAGTTAAAAGTACCTTCTCCTCAAGTTCCGACCGTGAAAAGAAGCCCAAAATATAATATCATTGCAAAAAAAAAACTCTCCTAAAAAGAAGTCTTCTGTCAAATCACAGGTAATATTTCTATATTTTATGTTTATTCATTTGTTCATCATGGTGCCCAATCAATTTTGAATTTTCCCCCACTTTACATTTATGTATATTATTATCAACAAATATGGTGTTTACTTTTTTTAGTGTTGTAGACTAGTTATTTACAAGCATGTAATAAATATAGTATCATTAGTTCTACCTATATATATACTTTCTGTATTAATGCATATTCATCTATGCTTCCAGAAATTGAATATCCGATGCATTCCCTTTGATGTTATTGTATCATCATGGATAATGAGCGATCGGCAGCGTGATGCCGTCGCTAGGTTGGGATTTTCTAGCATATTTGATTTGCGAACTGATGCATTGGAGAGCAGATCACTTATTAGGTGGTTGATGGACAAATTAGATCCAAATGACATGACCATACGCCCAGGAGCTGGCAAAGAACTTAAGATAACAAAAGACACAGTTCATCTGATTTTGGGGTTGCCATGTGCCGGAGGAGGTAGAGAGTTTACTGATTGGTACGGTGAAATCGATGCTGCTGCTAATCTGAGACGTCATCTCAATGTCTGTAAAGAAGAATTTGATGTTGTCAAGCTTCAAGATATGCTAGTGCTTGGCAACGATGATGAGCTATCAATTAGATGTTTTTTTCTCATTCTATTCAATCGACTTCTGTTTCCTTCTGCTTCTTGGGGCATTACAAACAATGAGGTACTCATGACTTCAAACATGGCCCGAATGGCTGATATTGACTGGTGTCAACTAGTTTACACGGATTTGTGCGATGCTGCCGCACGTTGGCATAAAAGGAACAAAACAAACATCACAGCAACAATATATGGATGCTCACTCATTGTTTTAGTAAGTAATCTTCTCTTGTTTACTGTGCATATATATGGTATGCAAATATTTGTTATGTACTAATTTTATATATTTGTGCATTCCTTTTTTTCAGATTTACTATCTTGATCACCTACATCACCCTGCTGCTCCGGATAACAAATATGGTACTCCACGCATTAAGTTTTTTGATAATGAGACCATAAGAGAGTTGGCTCGGGGTGACAGACGCCCCCCCGTAAAACTGGTGAACCATTCGGATATGCAGAGGTTAGACACAAACAATTTTTTTGTCCTGTTATGCAGATGTTAAAATATTATTACTGCTAACTGTTATATTTGATTTTATACAGTTTCGTAGCCGTTCAGAAACCTGTTACGTCATTGCTCCAGAACAGCCTGCTTCTGCCGTTTTCAACATATATGTGCCACGTATCAAGAATTTGATTGGCAACAAGTTGCAATGTTTGCCCTCCCAGCAGCGTCCAATGTTTCAATCATTGTTTGATGCTCATGACAAAGAGGTTGATAAATACTGTGATTCCCTACAGCTGAGCCATCAGATGATTGTTTCGAAGCAGATTGAACTCTCTGAAACATTTGGTGAAATGATCGATGAAGTTTTGAGAGCTGCAACACAGCGCGATTCACAGCCAGAAGGTTTTAGTATTTATGTTTATTTTTTTAAACTAATCAAGTTCACGAATTATTTCCGGAAAATAATATATATATTAATTTATACTCATACAAGCAGCAACATATTTTTCTAGTGTATAATAAAACTGTATTTTATTTATGCATCCTGATATTATACTGATGTAGTTTGTAAATTTGTATTTTAAACCATTTTTTTATAACGATACATTTATAATGCTGTTATATTCAGTAACAACTAATATATTATTATATGTTCCAAATGTAGATAACCCCCCACTCCCTCAATGCCTCCAACAAATGATCCAGTATCCACACCAACTGTTCCAACACCTGATAAACAACAACATGATCAGGAAAGCCATGTTCCTACTGATCATATCAAAGTATCAGATGATGTAAGTTTTCTCATACAAACTATATATACTATGCGTATATTCTATTCTGCATACAAGTTACTGTTTATTCAAATCTCAGTTGTTTCCATTATAGATTGTCAGTGGGAACGTCTGCAAAAAAGCTGAAGCTATGGATGCTCCTATTTTTGACAAGACTCCAAAATCTAATGTTTGACTTCCTTATATCATTATTATCATTATTTCAGTTACAATGTATGCAAGTAACATTAATATATATGCATGCTTTATTTTTTTTAACTTCCCAGGCTCCCACAACAGACAAGCCTGATGATCCTAAGTTAACACCAAATATAAATAGTGTAAGTATTTACACCTTCATCATATTTTGCTAATATTAATTTTTCCCTATGTTTCATTACGTTTATATTAATAAATTTATTGGTTACAGGAAGGACAAAAATCTGTTGCACATGATACTCCTGTATCTGGTGCCCCTCTGTTCGATAAAACTCCATTGACAGATGTAAGACATGTTGTAATTTTCATATTTTTCCTATTTATACAATAAGACATACATATTTATGCAACTGTTTACTAACATTTATTCATATATTAGGCAACTACCGACCTGGTTGCAAAGGATAGTTCCTGTAAAGCTGCACTCGCTGAACATCCCCACGTGTCACGTGAAGACTGTGCTCGCAACCTGCTTAAGTTCATTTTGTCAGGAAAACTAGATCCGAGCATGTATGTATTCGTTATTCAAATTCCAATTAAGTATAATTAGAAGGATTGTAATCAAAGTTTTCTCCCCAGGTCTATCATTAATTTTGGAGGATTTGGAGGGTCTGTCCTTGATGTTGTCGAGTCGTTTGGTCCCAACAAATGTCTTGAGAATACTTTCATGCAGGGATTTATCGACTGTATTCGTCAGGATGATGTATTATACAATCCAGATTCTGTAATCAACACTCTAATACTGAACGTCAACGTTGGGGTAATTGTTTCTCCACAACTTTGTATCTTATTGCAACACTTACTTTATAAATATATAATACCAATCAAGTTATTTTCTTTGTCCAGACCGTTTTGAATATTGAGGAGTTTGAACAACACAGTTCAAATCCACAGCCCTTCACAACATCACTTCTTAAAGAACATCTTGAACCGACCCTACCTTCAGATGATGTTCTTAACCAGATTAAATTGGTGAGTTCTAATCAGTTTCATTTGTACAAATGTTAGAGTGTACTTTTGGTTACTAGTTTTATGTTGTATTAGTTTTATTTTTTCATATGCATAGTATAAATCATTCATAATTTTCCATATATATTTAACAGATCCTGGTTCCTATGCTACGCCGAGGCCACTGGACCCTTTATGCAATCAATTTTGAACGTCGTCGAATAGACATCTTAGATTCAAACCCTTATGGTACATTGCTTGGAGGCACTACATGGAAACAAATCCATAATGATCAAATGATGATAAATGGAACGAAGATACCTTGGTCCAGACTAATAATGAGAAGACTTAGCATTGCCTTACATGAAGCTCGACCTGAGTCAACTGTACCAAAGTTTGGCAACTACAAGATTGGGCTTCTTCCCAATTGTCTAACCATGACACCAGGGTCAAATGATTGTGGTTTTTTTGTCGCAAACTTCCTCCGCTACTACGATTTTGATGATGGCGACTTATCAAAATTTTATACTCCGGTATGTCACTAAATTAGTTTTATAATCTTGCATATATTACTCCTTCAGATTTTATTCTACCATTAAATTGATATTATGGCTATTTCAGGATGAACCATTGGACCAACGTGCCTTTGTTCTGCATTACCTTACCTTTCATCGCAACAACATGGTTGCCCCCCTTCCTGCAGAACTGCTGCCTTTCAAGTATTCTCCAAGGAGACGCCGCTGTTTGAAAGCCAAGACTTAGGTAGCATAGCTGAACATGATTCCCTGTGCGATGCACAAAACTGTTTATGTTACTTGTTAAGTCACTTATGTCAGGCCTCTGATAATGTGTTTGATACTCAGTGTGCCACTTATGTTCAATGTGGCTAATGTCTATGCTACTTCGCATCAGTTTTTATCTGAAGTGTGTCAAACATAATGGGTACCAGAATGGCTATTTATGTTATCTGTTAACAAATTCTATGTTACTTCATCTCCAGTTTGTGAGTTGGTTAATCTGTTTGCTTCCAAGGTTTGGCTTATTTGTATTATCATATTGTTTCAATATTCAAGTTTTATGCATAATATATACTTCCTTATTTTATATACACTAGGTTCATCTTTTATACATTTTTCACGCTAATTATGCTAATCGTAACAGGTGTTTATGCTATATCCTGTTTGTTGTATTTGAAGTGTGAAACCGACGTATGCACTCCCATTCGATTAGTATTGTTAAGTGTATACAGTTTTATATAACATTAATGTCCAGACCTTCCGATTGCTAAACGTTCAATGCCAATTTGTTGTGCATATTCAGTTACATAATTTGTGTAATTGCCTATATTTACGCAGCATTTTATAGTTTTATATCTACGCATTATATAACCCTTTCATGCAAACTGCTGAATTTCGAACAAAATAAAGCATAAGTCATTGTGATATTACAAGTTTCTTCTAAATCGACCACTCGTTAGTCACACTTCAAATTATTCGCCCAAATCCATATGCTCATCGCCTTCTTCATTCTCCACTTCTTCATCAATACGATGTTTTTTTGCAGTCGATGTTTCATTCCACTGTGGAGCAGTTGTTTTATTGTTTAGTCTTGATCCGGCTGGCCGTCCTCTCTTTCGATTAGACAGTTTTGCTAGCCTTGCCCTGTTCTCTTCCACAGACAGACATGTTCAGATTTATAACATCCACATTAAAATTCAACCTCTGCATAATAATAGACGTTACCATTTAGTATACGCATATTTACATATATATTATACCAATCAGTAAAAATGCTCACCTTTTTAGCTTCTGACGATGCAGCAATATTTTCCATTTGTTCATGTACTACGTGACACGGAGAACTTGTATCACCAACCTCATGTGAAAATCTCATGTTGTCCTCCTTTAAAGCCCAACCCAAATACATCAACATTTACATGCAGCATAAAATTATATTTTCATAAAAGACAAATAAACAATATTATTTTAATATGTACCTGGTTACCAGTTGTTATTATTGTTAATGCATGTTCACATCCAGTCCTGGTGTTATGCGAATCCTACAAAATATTATTTGCTTATTACAATGATATTATATATTCATTATATACAATACTTCATGCAAGCTTATATATATATCTTTTACATACCTTATTATGACATGTAATTGTATTGTCATCTTCCATCCCATCGCTAGCATTAATTTTATTCAACTCTTCTTCCTGGTACAAAATAACATGTTACTTATGCATAATTTATGTTACAAATAGTATAACACTAAAACATCTGCAATATTATTACCTTGTCTTCCTCATTATCACTAACATCTGTTGACTCATTACATCCAATATCTGGCTCCAATCGGCTTAGAACGGCATCGAGCTCATCCAACACATCCATCGCCTTATCGTACCCTGCTTTTGACATACACGCCTGACGAACTACTTTCATAGTTTTCGTTAACAACATTTTCTGTCTGTATGATTTAGTAACTCCATCCTTCCCCCTGAAGCTCTTATCAATTCTTTCAAACGGAACATCTTTTCTTGATGAGACAGTGTACCTTTGCAATATATACTTTGAAGGTATCTTTTCAACTTGAAGATGCATGAAGGCTCTTAAAAGATGAACACACAATAGACCTGAAAACATGAAAAACAAACCATTATTTCAAAAAATATACATTAATAGTAGTACAATCATCAAATTATCTAGTATGCAAATTTTTTATGCTAACCAACATAATACGTACAAACCTGTATGTTCCCACTGTTTGCACTCGCATGTATACTCCCCAGCTTCTATGTCTGCTGATATCTTGAATTGATGTTGTCCCCACACAATTTTATTAGACCGTTTTGTATGCTGTACGATCCATTCATTATCACATCCGTCTGGGTCCTTTAATATTTTGTATGCAGTGGCGTATTTCATTGATTCCTCGAATCTATTCATAACAGCTCTGGTGTATGCTCTAGAGACTCTCACTTCGAACCTATATAATGTATCTGTTGTCCTTGGTGCCTATAACACATTATTATCATAATTAAACAAATTATTTACATAATTATATGCAAACCGTTATTGCTAACAAGCACGACATACCTTGCTCACCAATGCCTCCTTTGATTCTTTCATTTTCCTGCTGTGCAACATTTTCATCATTTGTTTAGCGAACTCATGCAGTGGGGTGTTCGCATCTACATGTGATTGCTTCACTAATCTGTTCATGCTCTCACTTCGTTGTGTAGATACCATTACCCCACAGAAGTCATTTTTAAAAAATGCAGGTATCCATTCTTTTCTTATTTCATATAATTTGCGTAGAGTTATATCTTCATGAAGATTGAACTCCTCTAGCATCATTTCCCAGGCACATTCAAACTCATGAGGAGTTAATGGATGATGTATAATAGACTGGAATGTTGTTTTAAAATCCTTAACAGCAAACCTGGCATATATCTCATTCAGGAATGGCATAAATCTGTTCTGTACATGCCATAAGCACAGTCTGTGAACTGTTTTTGGAAATACAGTTCTCAGAGCAATTGGCATTGCAGGATCTTGATTTGTAATTGTTCACAGATTATTCAGTTATTTTCACAATAAATTAATTCATTGTTTTGCATAACAAATTTATATATCACATACCTGTAAGCATAACTCTTGGACCCTCGCCTCCCATACATGTTTTGAATGAATTGAAAGCCCATTCAAAAGTCTGTACTGTTTCATCTCCCAACAAAACAAATCCAAACACTGTACACTGCAGATGGCTGTTAGATCCAACAAACATGCCCAGTGGTTTATCATATATATTTGTCTTGTGAGTTGTATCAAATGTCACAGCATCACCATAATCTGCGTATTCCCCCTGCATGCTTGCGTGTGACCAAAAAATACTAACTATTTTCCCATCATCGTCTAGCTGGAAATCACAAAAAAATTGTGGATTCTGTTTTTTGCATTCTCTAAAGAAAGCCAAAAGTTTGGCTACATCATTTGAGCAATTTTTTCTTCTCCTGGCTGCCCTCCTACATTTGTTTGAACAAAAAATTGTTACACACACATTTACTATAGTAAAATTCCTGGCTATTGATATATACACATGTAACAAAAAAGTATTGCTTACATATTTTTCAGATCTTGAGCAGTTACCGGTACGTTCTCCGACCCATCATGCATTTCTGATATGAAATCAACTATGCAATGCTGCGGCACTCGGCTATCATGCATTGCATCCACAAAATTTATGTACTCAGCATCCCTAATTTTGTTGCAACATAAATGTTGTTTCTCTGCTTCGTCAGTTATGAACTCATGGTTATGCTGCAAGTTTACCAGTTCAATTTTTGTAGCTACAACCATTTTGTTTTCATCATCATATATTTTTTTTAATTTTATTCCAGCTTTGCATTGTGTACGCCCCGATGATCTATTCCTCATCCTAGGTGTATCATTTGATTTTGCTGCACTTTTACCTTCACGTGAACAATTTATCCACTTACTGAATGTCTTCTCTCTGTATTTCTTCAGTGGAAATCCAACTTCATATGCATACCTTTTATAGAATTTATATGCATCATCAACATCCTTGAAAGTCATCCCTACCGTTGGCACTATAGTTGGATCAATGTTTTTTGCCTGCTATTTCATTGTCATTGTTGTTTGTACCATTGAATATGTTCACAACAATGTAATCAATCGATAATCAAATACAGCGACTGGACTTACATGTGAACGCAGTATCTGTGGCGTATCCATCTCCCTGGAGCTAATATTGGACATAGGAGGTCGAACCCTTTGTTCTCCTTCTTCCCCTATGCTCATCTCGGCGATCGCAGGACCCATTAGAGTAGGCGGTGGTGTCACCAGTGAGTTACCACCAACTCCTCCCTCTGTCTCTGGATCAAGACGAACGGCATCTCCTTCCATCGTCGGCGACCCTCCAGAGCCGGCCATCTCCAACTCCGTTTAGTTATGCAGTCTTAGTGGTCCTTTTTTCCGAATGAAAGTAAATCTAGGATACTATAAAAGTAACCGCATCCACGTTTACAGGGTCTCCCCATTATTTCGGAAACCGTCGCGATATTATGGCGACGTCTTTGTCAAACTAAAATTCATAATATAAAATTTACACAAAATGACACAACGTTTTACGCCATTCGGTATATAAAGTTTATGCATCTATTATGCCGCTTTGGTTTTATGCCATATCTTTCAACATTTTATGCTTCATGTTTTTTTACCTTCCGCACATTACTTACCATGCAAGATCCATAATTTACGCGCCCATGTATCCCAGTAATCACGTTTGCATGTGGAAACTGATCCCTTTAATTTCGCGCCTTTCCCTTCTGTTTACCGCCTAGCCATTCAAACAACCGCGTAACGGCGCCGTGACTCCTGCATGCCGCCTCTCAGCGCTACGTTAAACACAGGCGCGCCTGTCCCAACGGACCAGACATCGGGACCGACCTGGGCTTCCTTTAATATCTGAAGCCCAGGGCTCCCGTTATACCTGCCCTATATATATATATATATAGTATTTAGAGCCCTGGGCTCTCTCTAACTATTGGAAGCCCCAGCCAGCAACCGACCAGGTGCGCGGACCGCACCATACCGACCAGGTGCGCAGGCTTTTTGGCTCACTGTACAACCTACTTACGTCAATTATAACTACGTGTTATGATCAATCGTGTTACGGTTTACACACTTTTTGGTATGCGCATGTTGTACACAAGTTTACGCTTATTTTGTCATACATTCTAAAACCGCTACTACTATCATATAAAACCGACAGCGACGACTGCTTTGCCCGAGAGGACTAGGGTTTCAGCGGTGGCGGCTGCCGAGCCCCATTCCCGATCTGAAGCACCTCAAACCACCGCTCTGCCCTAGATCCAGATCCACCCAGCTACTGCGGCGAGCCCGTGGGGACGGTGGCGGCGGAGGACCCGAGTGCACGGAGATGCTCAACTTATCTGCTCAAATCTGTGTGCGCCCACAGTTTTGGAACAGCAGCAGCCATAGTCGCCTGGGGGCTCAGGTGTGGCCGTCGTCGCGGGGCCCGGCCCCAGCCGCGGGCTCGGCCGCGAGCCGTGGACGCTCTGCCGCCAGCCGCGGGCGTGCGCTCTGCCGCCAGCCGCAGGTCCGACCGCCTACGGGTGCGCATCCGGCCGCCGCCGTCGAGTCCATCTTGGAGACAAGGAGTGAGCAAGGCATCGAGCTTCCCCACCAAATTATTCCCTGACGGTGCACGAGAATGGCCAGGGAAATCCATGGTCGCCAGATCTGCGCCTACTTATTCCTCTCCAGTCCCCAGCGAGAGATTCAGGTAAGGACTATTTGCTTATTTCAGTACCATATTTGTTTTGGTCAAGGTTAGAGACTAATATGCAGTGGTTTAGAAACTATTGTATTATTATTTTTATTACTTCAGATTTAGTTTTTTGATTGTTTTTATCTAGACTTGGGGCCCTCATTTAATCTCATTACTCATCTGTGGCCTGCACATCAATACATCAATAGAGTCCCTAATGTCTATTGTATTGTTCTGATTTTATAAAGTGTACAATGGTTCACAATATTTGTGTGAACAGGTGAAACGTGAAGAGCTGCTTGAGTATGCCCAAAGTATCATTTCAGGATTGAAGAGAAATGATGAAATTGTGAGGTGATATAATAGAATCAGCTAATTACCTGTGAATATATTATAACGATATAATAGAATTTTGAGGTAATACTACTTCTGTTACATCTAGTGCTTCCTGTTTTGGACATACATGTGGTCAGGCTTTCTAAATTTTTGCTACCAATATAGTTCTGGAAATTAGTTGGAAAATATGATAATTGCATGTAGATTTGTAAGTTGAAGTACTATTATACAATTTCAAGTTATTAAATTTAAACCTTCCTTTGTAATAGTGCATACATATGCTACACCCACCTCTGCCAGCATTTAACATCATTGTATTATCATAAAACCATAATTTCCAGGTAGTATTTAGTTGTGCTAGTCTATTAGGTGAATGCTTTTAATCATTATACCATTTTCTGTTGAGCTTTACTAAGGAAAGTAGTGACTCGACTCGTGAATAGCTGAACAAGACTGATCTCAGTATGCTGGCGAAAAAATGGTGAATTAGAGTAATCAATCATATTATCTTCCATATTTGCATATAATTATACTTTTGCAGGTGGTATTAATGGAGAAAGATCAGAAATAGCTGAAATTGAAGCAGCATCAACAGGTGAAGCTACTCGGCTTAGAGCTGCTCTCCGGCGTGCTCCACCCGGCGCTATTCGGCAACATCACCAGATTTATACAGGCTTACACAGACCTGTTTTGATAAGAGCCGAGCAGCGATTCTTCCATTTCGGACCACGACCTAGCTAAAGGCTAATGGTTCCAAATGTCTGAAGTACCGAGGACAGGGCTAGCTCCTCGTTTTTTGTCATGTCAAATAAATCGTGTATGATTGCAACAATATTGGCAAAATATCGTTGTGCTTTATATTTTGATATACTGTGAACAAAACAAGTGCCCTATGAGACCATCATGATTTATGCATTTTCAAACTAAATTTTACGACACTTCTTTGTTGTGTTTTATGCTTCCATTAAAAAACAGTCTTATTGCGTTTTACGCCAAATTTATGACACTTTTTGATGTGTTTTACAACAATCTCTTGCGAAGTGAGATTGTGCGCGTGTTTTATACTAAATTTCGTACTCATTTACGACGTTTTAGCTCACGTTTTACGCTGAAATCATTCGAGCCAGAACCCGCGCACGATCGGCTGCACGCGATTTTCACGCTGTAATTTTGGGCTCCGTTTGCTGTTACAAAACAGATATAAGGTTTACGCTAAATTTCGTACTCATTTACGTTGTTTTAGCTCACGTTTTACGCTGTAATCGGCCCGAGCCAGGACCCCGCTCACGATCGGCTGCACGCGATTTTCACGCCGTAATTTTAGGCCCCATTTGCTGTTACAAAACAGAAATAGGATTTACGCTAAATTTCGTACTCATTTACGCTGTTTTAGCTCACGGTTTACGCTGGAATCCGCCCGAGCCAGAACCAGAACCACATACTGCATGATTTATGCTGTCAAGTACATGTCATTATGCAGTCGTAAACGCTGTCCACAGTGTCATATTCATTCCACGTGATTCGGGCGTCAAAAGATTCCTTTATGCATGATTTACGCATCTTTATCTATATATATGCATTCGTATATTGCCTTACGCTTATCATCCTGGATTATTGGATGTTGACTGCATGGCTGCGCGGGTGCTGGGTTGACCGCGTCCTGGCTGGGGCTTCCATTAGTAGGGGAAGCCCAGGGCTTCCATTACCTCTTCCCTATATATATATATATATATATATATATATATATATATATATATATATATATATATATATATATATATATATATATATATATATATACACTACTCTATAAGGACACAAAGAGGGCGTCCACAGGGGCTTCACCGTGCCTCCGCCTGCCTTCGCCCCCACGACACCCCAGCCCCTAAACCACGCCCGCTCCCCGCGCGATGGTCGCTCATCCTGCCGCCGCGCCCACCGCTCCCTCCATCGCAGTTCTACCCAACCCCACCTCCACACCTCCGCGGGGGCGCGGCTCGTCGATGTCACCGAACCGTGCCATCCTTGGTTCCATGCCCCTGCCTCCGTCTCCTGTCTGCACATCCTCGCCTGTCCCCGCCCGCACGCCTCCATCACGCATGTCGTGCCCCACCAGAATCACGAATCTCGCCCACGGTCGTGACTCCTCCAACACCGCCACTGCGCCTGGCTCCCCCTCCTCCTCGCCCCACTCCCCCTAGACGCACGCCATGGTGTCCCCTCCCCACTCGCGGTGCATCCCCCCGAAACCCTAGGCCTTCCGCGATGTGGAGTCGCCTCCTCCTACCTCCGTCGTGGCGTTCTCGGGCACCGCCTCCGCGTCAACGCCATCGCCGAGATCGAGCTCTACCGCCTCGAGCCCCACATGCGCAGCCGCCGCCGCGCGAGAGGTGCCCCACGCCTCGGCCTTCAACGACGAGGAGCTCGTCTTCTCCTACCACCGTCACCGCATTCTCGGCTGTCGCCTCCGCGTTGATGCCATCGCCGAGATCGACCTCTACCGTCTCGAGCCATAGGACCTCCCCTCCCTCTTCAACATCCGCAGTCACAACGCCAAGGGGTAGTTCTTCGCCCGTGCGGTCGAGGCGGTCCCAGCAACAGGACCAACCACGCACACGCCGATGGGGTACTGGAGATCCGGACGGAGTAGCATTCTTGCTGGTAAACCCTAGACGTTGTTTCTCCTATTCTCCAAATTGTGTATTTCGCTACAAAAAGTGAGTTTTCAAGCCCAGGGTTAGCCCACTTCTTGCGGGAATCCGACTGTTCATTTTTCTTACGAATGGTCGTGTCGGTGGGGTCAAGAAAATTCTCTGGAATTTGGCACTGATAAGATAGAAATGCATGTTGGGGCTGTACAGGCCAACAATCGAGCTCTTGTAGTCGATGATCTTATTGCCACCAGTGTGCAGCTGTCAAACTTATCGGTCAGCTCATTTTGTGCTATATTTTTTTACTGTGTTGTAGGCTACCACAGTTATCTAAATGCTTTTTTATCGTTGGAAAACATTTGAGACGATGCTTTGATTTTTCTGAAGTTGTGTATTTTTAAATTTGTGGTGACAATCCACTGCCAGGTCACCTAAAATTCGTGTGCAACTGCAGGAGATGGACGATGAAGCGTTGGATCAAGGAGATGGAGGAGGTGGCCGCCACGGCCACCACTTCTAGGTTGATTATGCCCTTTAGGGCCATCCACAAGGGCAAGCCATTGTCGGTGTCCTTAGCATCGAGAAGAAGTCCACCCCTACGCTCTAGAACTCCAGGTCAACACCTGCACCTCCCCCTCCCTTCCTTCCACCAGATTCTAGATCTCTTGATCCCGACACCAGTTTTCTTGGATCTATTGGCGAGTTCATCGACTCATGATCATCAGAACACGGTTGCAAGAATATCTCTTCTACGATTATGCGTTGATGGCTCTACTCCTTGGCTCTAGGTGCTCGTCGTGGCCACAAGCGTGTTGTCCCCCCACGCAGAGAAGAGGAAGGGCATGTGGCGTAGTCAGAGGGATCTGAACCCTAGCGGTCGTCCGCCCGTCCAGATCTGTGACCCACCCTTCTCGACGCTTCGGTGACATGAGTGCCTAGAAATCTAGGGAGGCGAAAAGGCGACATGAGTGCTTGCAAAATGACCGTACAGGAATACTTGCTAAGTTGTCATTTCTTTTCTCTCGTACAATAAATCTAGTCATTGGATTTAATTTGTTTGCTTGGTTGTAGGTCAGAGTTCAGTCATGTCATGCTTGATTTGAGTTCTGTGCCAGATCAAAGCAAGTAGTAGTACGTGAGAAGTTAACCATGAACAGACACCCTTTTTCTCTTTGTGTATCACAGGTTGGTCTCAGACTAATCTTCTTCGATGAGTACCTTGATGTGTATACATGCCATTTCTTTGATCAGTACGTGGATGAGGATGCTATGTTTCTGTCTCAGAATTCAAACTTGTGAGAACTTAAATAGCAAAGACAAGAAAATTCTAGGCATACTTTGCTTTAAGCCGTTTGAAAAGCTCTCCATAATTTTGGTTCCCATTTCATCTGAAAACAAACCTCGACAATGTCTTGTATTTTTGGTGACCTTTTCATTCCTTGCTAAACAAATACCTTGCTGATTGTTTTGTTATTGCATCTGTATCAATTCTCTCTTAGAAAGATATTATTTCTTGTAAGGCAAAATACATTTTGGTTCCTTATCGAGCGTTGATTTCACTGTTCCTTGATATTGCATAGATAGTGTTATCTATGTTGATGTTACAACGAACTATCTCATTCCAAATTTTGAAACTTGCTGAGAGGGAAAAACAAATTTATGGGGAAAAAATGTGACACTGAGAGCCATTTGCTTCCAGCAGCTTAAGGTCAGTTAACCCTGTTTCAGTATTTTGTCCAGCTAATTTACTTGCTCCACACAATTGTTGAATCACATTGCTTATGCATTTGTGGACTGTGCTACATATATTTATGAGAGAATTTTTATGTGTTGTAGAAAAATTTTCTCACCATGTAACTGTTTGGCCTTTTTTCTAGCAAAGGAAGAAATAACTCATGACCTTTCATATTTTGTATATTCATGTGTTTTTACAGAATTGTTGCGGTAGATGCAACTGAAGGGGGTCTTCAAGTAAGTAAATCAACTACTACAATGGCTCACTAAAAAATGGTCGACAGGACATTTTCGGAACCTTATTGTTGTTCTTCAGGTAAATATGATCACATTATTTTTGGACATGTATAGTCAGAACTTACTCCTAAAGCTGATGAACATTAGTCAGAATTACTTGGTTGTCTACATTGGTTCAACTGACAGAGAACAAGTATATTGCATACCGGTTGTAATAGTTCGAAAACGTTATTAACCAGCAATATTGTAACTTTACGCGCTTAGGGAAATTTGTGGATAAATTCTATCACAAGGTAAATTCCATAGAGCAAGTAGAGAAAGTATCTGTAGGACAAACTTAGGGAATTAGAAACAATCTGTGCACATAGGCAGAGGCTCACACAGAGACATAGATGATAGGTGCCTACCATCTGATCTGTACCGAAAATATTCATCAGGTGAACTGAAGTGATCATGCATGTTTTGCCTAAGCTGGCATTGGTTGAAGCAGTTAGCATGCATGCGTGTTGATATGAATAGAGTATTTACTGAATGTCTTCGTATTTGTTGTCCAACTATATAGACAGAACATCGACAAAGGAACTTGAAGCTCCGTAGGAGAAAGGATCTCTAGAAACGACTAACTAAATTCTCCTAGGCAACAACAACCTTCTCTTTTTTAGATTATCCTGTACTTTTCATGCACTTTTCATATTTCATTGTAGTTCCAAAATAATTGCCAACCAAGTTACATGACTACTTGTATTTAGCAGCAAGATACATTACCCAACAAAATATGCATACTAAGGATTAAGTGATATAAAGTTTTCTAAAACCAAGGTTAGCTGAACAGAATGGAAGAAAATATCCATGATTAGAAAAAAATAGACAAAAAACAACCTGCCATAGGGATTCAAACAAATGAGAAAAATAGAAAGACTATAGTCTTTGGATATGTGTATTTGGATCTAATCTAATTGCAAGTGTATATGTACCTAGTGTCTTTGGATATTTGTTTTTCAATCGTTACATCCTCTTTACTGTGTGTGCCCATGTTTTCTGAGTTCTGCCTCGTTCATTGCTTAGCATGTGTAATACTTCACTTGTCGTCGCTCTAGATTTTTGGTGCCACTGTCTCATTGGTCCATTTGCTCAGTGACCGTGACCAGAGGGACTTGTTTCTTTATCTCTTAGAGAGGAAGAATTACAGGCGTGATGTCATTGCTCGTTTGCTACAGATGATTTTTCGATAAGAAACCCAAATTTGTGAGGTCTATTCTGGCAAGAAAATGCCATATATTGGAGGAGTTTTTCAGAGGTAATTTTTCTAAGAGCTAAAACTGTTATATTTTATTTGTTACTCAAATACATCTTGTTTTGCTTTATTTATATGCCCAAATACATTGCCATAAAACTATATAAAATAGACCCCTAACTCGACATTCTCAATTTGAACTTGTGTTCACTCTCAAGTCATGTAGGGAACAATTATTTGGGTGGAACTTTTAATTTAGGTACAATGAGAACTTTTAGGGAGGGTACTGCGTATGTTGGATTTATCTTAGGGTCTCCACGAAGTGTATAGCTACTCAAGCAAATTATTATTGCTGAAATAATGGTAGTTAGTTCTACCACGCCTAGGCGTCCAGGTGCCTTGCCCGCCTACCACGACTAACTAAATTCTCCTAGGTAACAACAACCTTCTCTTTTTTAGATTTTCCTGTACTTTTCATGCACTTTTCAGATTTCATTGTAGTTCCAAAATAATTTCCAACCAAGTTACATGACTACTTGTATTTAGCAGCAAGACGCCTAGGCGCCTAGGTGCCTTGCCCGCCTACCACGCCTAGGCGTCCAGGCGGTGGTCATTACGTTCTCAAAGTGACATTATGTTCTCGTATAGTGCACTGGTGCATGGTTCCTATATGTGCACTGTGCATTAACTGTTGTTTGCTGTGTGGCCACACCTTTCCAATCCCTCCCTTTCATGTGCAGCATTGCCAGTCACTAATAGATATGTTCTTTGGTTTTTGTCCTCTTATAGACTTGGGTTACATAAATGTGTTTCAGGTGTACACATCTGACTTAACATCACTTTTCTTATGGACCTGTCCAAGGTGCAAAGGCCACACAAAGGTTTGTTCTTCCCCTGCCTGTGGAAGTTGTTCTACATGTTCCTTGGTGGTTGATCAATTGTTTTTTTGCATAACTGGTGTAGGGATTTGAGGTGATATATAGAGATCATAGTACATGTGGAGAAGGTTGACTATCTTTGGTATTTCAGCAATGCTCTTTTGCTTCATTCAGTGTTCAATACCAACTTATGTTTGATTATTTGTTAAAAATGTGTAGGCATTTGCTGGACCCTCGATCCATTTCTCCTTGTTTTGACAATGTTGTGATGACAAAATTTACACTGCATTACCAGGAGCTGGGCCAACATTTACCATCCTAATCAATTGTAGATTCTTAGCAATTCTTGACATCATTGTAATAATTGTATTATGCTGTAAATTTTTAATTAAATAACGTCACTGAAATGACATTTGTGTTGAGAATTGCATGTGGGTAAATGGATCTTGTTCATTGGCGCATAATCCATGCGTACTGAGTTTGTGAATCTACTCTTCTAACTTCTAAGGTGCTCACCATTTAAGAATTAAGGGGCAACTGTGTAGGTGTGGCACTGTGTCATGTCCCTGCCTCTAGTGGCCCTCCTCTCAGATCCTCTGTCAGAGAACTGCATGTGCAGGCAAGGGCTGAAATACCTAATGAGTATCAGCCCCTGATGAGGGATGACATTGTTATTGCAAACTGAGGAAGCTCAAACATCTACATAACAACAATGTTATACTCTGTATGATTCTATTTCTACCCAGAAGTTCTTGTTCAGAGTACAAATTCTAATCAGAGGTGTTGCTTTCCAGGCATGCTGTTATGGTGGAGGTTCTTAGGCGTGTGACATTGCTTAGTGAGCATCTAGCAGATGCATAGTTCGTATAATATAAGTAGCATAACCAGATCATAATCGACCTGAATTTAAAACTGAGTTGAAGATCTGGTTTAAGCATTCGATGAAAGGTGATCCCTAGATATCTTGTATTCCTTACCAGCGATTCCATTCAGTTCATCTCTCATGAGCTATGAATAAGTGGACTTCTACTTTTGCAGGACTAACGCATGGACCGAGGAAGCGCAATGACAAGCCTGATAGCCTAGAACTGATGAAAGGGATGGTCTCTGCAACATGTATTATTATTCACTACCGGAATCCGAGCCTTTGCCGAGTGCCGGCCGCTTTGCCGAGTGCCTTTTCTCGGGCACTCGGCAAAGACGGCTTTGCCGAGAGCCGCACTCGGCAAAGCTTGGCTCTCGGTAACGAGCGTCTTTACCGAGAGTAGGACACTCGGTACAGGTCCACACTCGGCAAATGGGGCTCTCGGCAAAGGGCCGTCAGCGGCCGTCCCAAAGCTGACGGCCGTCAGTCTTTGCCGAGCGCCAACGGTTGGCACTCGGCAAAGAGTCTTCTTTGCCGAGTGTCGCCCAGTTGACGCTCGGCAAAGAACTCTTTGCCGAGTGCCATCCCTAGACACTCGGCAAAGTATATTTTTATTTCTTTTATTTTGTCTCCCAAACTTTTTGTGGTATGTTCCTACACTATGTAGACCTACATGTATCATTTGTGGACAATTTTAACAGAGTTTCAATCGTTAGTAGATTTAGTTCGTTTATTTGAATTTCTTCGGAAAATTTAGATTTGAACTGCAGGTCACTCGAAACTTGGAAATCCGTGCATGAAAAAATGATATTCATGTTACTTAGCATAAGTTACGACCGATTCCAGGAGCGGACCAAAAACTTCGAGCAACATGCTCACTAAACATGGTCGTGAACTTGTCATCAACATGTTTAAAACTTGTATAAAACACAAACAAAGTCAGAAAATCTTGAAACTTGTCCACGTGTCATGATATCATATGTACAGGCTGCGATAAAAAATTGAAAAAATTTCGAGAAAACTATGACGCGCTATGTGTACAAACCTAAGAGATCCACATTGAAACTCTATGATTTCATGTGTAGTCCTCTTAGGTTTCTACACATAGTGTCTCACAACTTTGTCCAAACATTCTCAATTTTTTATCACAACCTGTACATATGATATCATGACACGTGGACAAGTTTCATGATTTTCTGACTTTGTTTGTGTTTTATACAATTTTTAAACATGTGGATGGCAAGTTCACGGCCATGTTTCGTGAGCATGTTGCTCGAAGTTTCTGGTACGCTTCTGCAATCGGTCGTAACTTATGCTAAGTAACATGAATATCATTTTTTCATGCACGGTTTTCCAAGTTTCGAGTGACCTGCAGTTCAAATTTGAATTTTCCGAAGAAATTCAAATAAACGAACTAAATCTACTAACTATGGAAACTATGTTATAATTGTCCATAAATGATACATGTAGGTCTACATAGTGTAGGAACATACCACAAAAAGTTTGGGAGACAAAATTTAAAAAATGAAAATACACTTTGCCGAGTGTCAACAAGTGACACTCGGCAAAGAATGCTTTGCCGAGTGTCAAAAGGGTGACACTCGGCAAAGCGTAAGGACAGAATCTTTGCCGAGTGTCTCCCGGTTGACACTCGGCAAAGGCACCTTTGCCGAGTGCCGCATCTAGGGCACTCGGCAAAGCGTACTTTAAAATTAAAAAAAATCTTTGCCGAGTGCCAGATCGCGGGCACTCGGCAAAGAAGTAAAATATACAACCGACGCCGTCGCCTCGTTCTCCTTCTCTATTTCTCACCGCCGCTCACTCTCTCTCACTCACCGGACGCCGCTGCCACCTCCCTCACCCGCCGCCGAGCTCTCCCTCACCCGCCGCCGCCGAGCTCTCCCTCACCTGTCGCCACCTCGCTCTCCCTCACCCGCTCCCTCACCCCGCCGCCGAGCTCTCCCTCACCCGCCGCCGCCGAGATCTCCCTCACCGCCCGCCCGCCGCCGTCCAAGCACACCCCACGCGTCGGGCCGCTGCCGTCCGGCCGCGCCCACGCGCCCGGCTGCGCCCCACGCTGCCGCCCGACCGTCGCCTGCCCACACGTGCCCGGCACGCCGCCGCCGACCGTCGCCCGCCCGCCGCCGTCCGGACCGCCGCCGCCACGAGGTCGCCCACGCGCCTCCCTGCAAGTCAAGGTGATGTAAACTTTAGTTTGTTTGTTTCTAATTGTGAATGATATTTGTAATTGTGAATGGTATTTGCTAAATATATAATGTGATGTGAATGATATTTATAATTGTATAATGATTAGTTTTAGTATTGTGGATTGCCGGCCATCGTGCCGTTGAATTATGCGTGGATGTCAGCCATCGTGCTGATAGTTTTATTTGCAGGATTTTGAAACCTCCCCGTGCAGGGGAGGTGCTGCCGAAATTTTCTGTTGCTAGGCTTTTGTATTAACAGACTTGTGTTTCTTTTTTACAGAGAAGATACTTGTCTTCCTAGCCGCTGCGGGTCTCCCTGCACCGCGTCCCGTCGCCACTGCACCGACCCGCCACAGCCCCACCAGCCTGACTCCACCGCCACCCTAGGTATAACCTCTACATCCGCATCATGGTCGTAGATTACTTAACCCAGTTAGGCGTCTCCCGTTCGAAAGTGATACGGTGTAGATATGCAGATCTTTGCATATCTACAAATGTATCAGTTTCGAATTGTCCACGTTTTTTGGACAGCCCGCGGTTGCGTAGATGGTGTTAGTTTCATGCTCTACTCCGGTCTGAGATAGAGTTTCGGCGTCACCTCCCTGTTGTTCTCCGGACAGTACACTCTCCCTGCCAGGACGTGTATCCGGAGAACAGCGGGGAGGTGCTGCCGAAATTCTATCTCGGATCGGAGTAGAGCATGAAAACTAACTCCATCTACGCAACCGCGGGTGGGATTAGGACCTATCGTCACCTATTAGAAGGTAGGAACGTAGTGTACATGCATTACATGTCTATATTAAACTATACTCGGTTATATATGTTAGAGGATGGAGGACCGTGAGTGGATGTACACGGGCCGTAGAGGAAGGAACGATGTCACCACTGAATGGATTAGAAAGACCGATGATTTCGTGGAACGGGCATATGGCGAAGCTGCTAAAGGAGCGAGTCTAGTCCCATGCCCGTGCAGCAAATGTGACAACCGGAAAAGAAAACCAAAGAAGACCATAGTAGAACATATTTGGAAGAATGGATTTACGCCGGGCTATACTCGGTGGATATTTCATGGTGAAGCGCATCGTACGAGAGAAGAGGTGCTGAGACAACGTGTCGAGGATTATGACGCGGATGCGGGGGTAGCGGATATGTTGAACGACTATCAGGAGGCACAGTACACGGGAGGATGTATGGATGACGAGCCAGAGCCGACTGCAAAGGCGTTCTACGACATGTTCGACGCGGCACAGAAGCCCCTTCACGGCCAGACAAAGGTTTCTCAACTTGATGCCATTGGGCGTGTAATGGCGTTCAAGTCGCAGTACAGCATCAGTAGAGATGCATTCGATGGCTTGTTGACAGTTATTGGGAGTCTGCTTCCGGATGATCACATTCTGCCAAAGAGCATGTACGAGGCACAGAAACTACTTCGTGCACTTAAGATGACGTATGAGCAGATTCATGCTTGTCCGAAGGGCTGCGTGCTATTTAGGAAAGAATACGCGGAGGCAAAGTACTGTCCCCAGTGTAATTCGTCTAGGTTTATGGAGGTAGACTCTGGTGATGGACAGAAGAGGCAGCTCGACATCCCCTTGACAATCCTACGACACCTTCCGTTCATACCGAGGATCCAGCGTCTTTACATGACAGAGGAATCCGCGAAACAGATGACATGGCACAAAAATGGAAAACGATACAATCCTGACAAGATGGTGCACGCGTCAGATGGTGAAGCATGGAAACACTTTGATGACATTCACCGTGAGAAAGCCGAAGAGGCTCGTAATGTACGTGTTGCGTTGGCCACAGATGGGTTCAATCCCTATGGAATGAGCGCTGCCCCGTACACATGTTGGCCCGTGTTTGTTATCCCAATCAATCTCCCCCCTGGTGTGTGCTTTCAAAGGCAGAATATATTCGTGTCGTTGATAATTCCCGGACACCCGGGGAACAAAATGGGCGTGTACATGGAGCCTTTGATCGATGAATTGGTACGTGCCTGGGAGGAAGGGGTATGGACATATGACCGAGCTACGAAGACAAACTTCAGAATGCATGTTTGGTACCAGTACTCCATGCATGACTTACCGGCGTATGGGCTATTCTGTGCCTGGTGTGTTCACGGTAAATTCCCATGCCCAGTTTGCAAGGAAGCTCTCAGGTTCATTTGGTTGAAAAAGGGTGGCAAATATTCGTCCTTCGATAAACATCGACAATTTCTTCCTGCTGACCATCCATTCCGCCTAGACATCAAGAACTTTACGAAAGGTGTCGTAGTGACAAACCGCCCACCTGCAACGATGACTGGTGCCGAAATTCGTCAACAGATAGATGGGCTCGTGGCCAATACAGAAGGTGGTTTTGTGGGATATGGTGAGCAGCATATGTGGACACATAAGTCTGGCTTGACTCGGCTCCCCTATTATGATGACCTGCTCCTTCCACACAACATTGACGTGATGCACACTGAAAAGAATGTTGCCGAGGCACTGTGGGCAACAATTATGGACATTCCTGATAAGTCAAAGGATAATGTGAAGGCAAGAGTGGATCTGGCAGCGTTATGTGATAGACCAAAACTAGAGATGAAGCCGCCAAGTGGGGGAAAGACGTGGAGAAGGCCTAAGGCCGATTTCGTCCTAAGCAGGGCCCAGAGGAAGGAAGTACTTCAGTGGATAAAGATGTTGATGTTCCCTGATGGATATGCAGCTAACCTGAGTAGGGGGGTGAACTTATCTACTATGCGAGTCTTAGGGATGAAGAGTCATGACTTCCACATATGGATTGAACGGATTCTTCCTGCGATGGTTCGAGGCTATGTCCCTGAGCATGTCTGGCTAGCGCTTTCAGAGTTGAGCTATTTCTTCCGTCAGCTTTGTGCAAAAGAGTTATCTCGGACCGTGGTTGCAGACTTGGAAAGATTGGCCCCCGTGTTACTGTGTAAGCTTGAAAAGATATTTCCACCTGGCTTCTTCAATCCAATGCAGCATTTGATTCTTCATCTCCCCTATGAGGCACGAATGGGGGGCCCCGTGCAGGGACGTTGGTGCTATCCAATCGAGAGATGTCTAAAAACTATTCGAAAAAAATGTAGAAATAAATGCAAAATCGAGGCTTCCATTGCAGAGGCATACATTCTAGAGGAGGTCTCAAACTTCACAACAACTTATTATGGTGACAAACTGCCGAGCGTGCATAATCCACCCCCTCGTTACAATGATGGCGACAATGAATCGAACCTTAGCATATTTCGAGGCCAACTCGGAAGCGCAAGTGGCTCGACCACCAAGACCCTGACACATGAAGAGTGGCGGCATATCATGCTATACGTATTGACCAACCTTGAAGAGGTGACGCCATACATGGAACAATTTCTTCATGAATTCTGGCGTCGATCAAGGGACCCCACTCCACAGGAATATGACGCTCTTCTTAGAAAGGGTGCGAGAAATGGGTTGCCCGATTTCATTTCCTGGTTCAAACATAAGGTACGTGCTTAGTTTGTAAAAGAGATACGTCTTTAAACTCAATTTAGCGTCTTTTAACTTGCGAATACTTGCAGGGCCAAAGAGATCCGTCTATGAGTGCCGAATTGAGACAAGTAGCCAACGGCTTTGCTTATAGGGTCAAGAAATATTCTGGGTATGACGTCAATGGATACCGTTTTCGCACAACACACTACGACAAAAGTCGGCCCAATCGGAAAACAATGTGTTCTGGGGTCTTTACGCCGGGCCTTGACAATGTCGATTATTTTGGACGAATCGAAGAAATATATGAGCTCAATTTTTATGGTTCCAAACCTCTTACTCCAGTGATATTCAAATGTCATTGGTTTGACCCTCAAGTGACGAGACGGACACATTCTAATCTTGGGATAGTCGAAATTCGACAAGATTCCACCTTAGCAGGAGACGATGTCTATATCGTTGCCCAACAGGCCACACAAGTGTATTATCTCCCATATGCGTGTCAAACGAAAGAACATCTTAAGGGTTGGGATGTTGTGTATAAGGTATCGCCGCACGGGAGGTTACCTGTTCCTAACGATGAAGATTACAACTTAGACCCGGACACATATGATGGAGAGTTCTTCCAAGAAGATGGGCTAGAAGGGCGATTTGAGATAGACTTAACCGAAGCTATCGGAATGGACGTAGATATTGAAATGGTTGTTGATGAGGAGGAGGATGAGGTGCAAAATGATAATGACTTAGTAATCCTTGAAGGCAATGACATTACTGACGAACTTGCGTCTTCCGATGGTGTGGAGATTGAAATGCTTGATAGTGATGATGAGAGTTATGATCCGGCTAACCCCGACACATATGAAGATTATTTTTAATCGATGTAATGCTATATGACTTTTTATTTCGCACCTGTTTTTAAATACATCTTTTTTATATGTGCTTATTTGTTTACTCTTAATTGCAGGTTGTTGGACAAATATGGTGGGCGGTTTCCTGAGGAGGAGGAGGGGGAGGAGGAGTAGGACGGCGGACGATGCACAGCAGGCAGCGCAACAGGACGAGGCAGAGCAGGCAGCGCAGCAGCAGGCGGCGCCTCAGGACGACGACGGCCAGCAGCAGGACGACGACGACCAGCAGCAGGACGCCTCAGGTTCAGGCGGCTCTAGTTCGAGGAGCATCTACCTGCGAGGCCCCGCGAGTCTCCCTCAGCGTCCCATACTTCGGGACAGACGGCCGCTGATTCGGCCGGAAGGGGAGAGGTATGTAACTTTATGTTCTTCATTCTTGTTCATATTATGTGTTCAAAATCATAATATAAACTAATACTTTTTATTTATCACTTGGACAGGTCTTGGACGGTTTTGCTGGGGGTCATCGTCGCCCCCCCAATGGCATCCTCGGCCTGCTGTGCAGGGAACACTTCCCTGGACTTGTGGAGTACGCCGGAGTGACGGGCCCAGCCTTCACCTTTGACCACTACGCCGTCGCCCCCGATGCAGTAGACCGGGACGGCAGGGAATTCAATAACAAGGCGGAGCGGGTGAAGCAAGAGCTGTGGGTAAGTCTTAGTATAATGTAAAATATGTCGCATTCGTTGCAAATTCTTGAAATAATGTATGGATACATCGTTTTTGTATGCAGGATTTCTTCAGATGCGATGCTGGATACGAGGCTAGGGCGGATGTGGTGGCCACCACGAGCTGTAAGAAGCTCGTCGTGGACATGCACTATGAGGCCCGCATCCAGGCCATCATCACCTACCACGGCTCCGTCCTTGGGGAGAAGGTGACCAAAACTCAAGCCCGAACCATGTCGTTGACCAGGGAGCAGTACCTGCAGGTAAAGTCATGCATGTTTGGTACCAGTACTCGATACATGAATTTTATTTTATCTTCTGATATGCACTTTACGTGTTTACTTTGCAGATGATTCCACATTGGTGCGCCGCACATCCTCTGTGCTGGGAGCAGATGGTGGAGAGGTGGTGTTCGGCTGAGTGGGACGAGGCGCACACAGCTAGCCGGGAACGGCGTTTGATGATGCAAGGCCCCTCCCACCACCAAGGCAGCCGGAGCCTGGGCCAATATGCCGAAGCATGGGTACGCCACCTTTTTTATTTAGATATATAGCACTAAGTTAGATATTATTTCTAACTATCTCGTTGGTTTTCGTTGCAGTCGGCGTCACATGGTGGAAGGCCTTGCTCCACCTTCTCGGCCTATGCTATGGCCCATAAGGGTAAGGCGACGTCCGACGTCACCTACAACCCGGATGACGGGCCCGAGGCCTACACCAACCCCGCCGTCTACAGCCGCCTCCATGACTACACCGCCATTGCGCAGGAGGTCCATGGCCCAGACTATGATCCGAGCACCGAGCCGATCGACACCGATGTGCTCATGAGGGTCGGAGGAGGCAAGAGACATGGGCGGTACTGGATTGCCGACGGGGCAATCGACTCGTCCTCCACTCCCACTCTGTCTCAGGTGAGAGCAAGGAGCACGGGCTCGAGTCCAGTCATACGACCTCGGCACGACAGCTCACAGCATCGCATACAGCAACTCGAGGTTAGTGTAACTCGTCCTTCCTTGAGTTATATACCTACTCTTTGAGTTACTATAACGTTGGCTTGTAATATTACAGACCCAACTAGAAGAAGAGAGGAGGGAACGTCGCGAGATGGAGGCGAGGATCATGGCGGAGCGGGAGGCGGAGCGGGAGGCCCGCCGGGCAGATCAACAGAGGATGGCGGAGATGTTCCAGTACATGCAGAGTCTTGGCGCCGCACAGGGCATCGCTCCGCCACCTCCATTGTTCCCTCCAGTTGACCCTGCTCTCTTCCACACTCCTGTGAGTATCAAAATTGTAGTTAGATGTTTGTAATGCATCTGGTATAACACATGCAATCTCTTCTCTGTGCAGGGCCAATCTGGGGAGGCATCCAACAATCCTCCGGAAGGGTTCAGCCCAACGCAGCCCCGGTCAAGCCGCCCTCCTCCATGAGTGTTGTGTTTTCATTGCTTTAGACTTCTGTACTTGTGTATAATACTTATGTCTGTGTTTGATACTTATGTGAGAGCTTGCGACGTTAGAGACTTATGTTTGTGTTTGATACTTATGTTGAACACTTATGTTTGTCATGGATATTTATGTTTGTGGTGACGGTTTTATGTTTGTGTTGGCTATTTATGTCTGTGATGATATGTGTGATGTATATATGTGATATCTTCTGTTTGTGTGGATGGAATACAAAAAACAAATAAAAAAGGTATATACTGGGCACTTTGCCGAGTGTAACACTCGGCAAAGAGGCTCTTTGCCGAGTGTCAAGGTCATAACACTCGGCAAAGAGCACAGACCTGGGCACCGGCTTAGGTTCTTTGCCGAGTGTTGCGTCCCTGGCACTCGGCAAAGAGGTCGGCTTTGCCGAGTGCCACACGGGACACTCGGCAAAGAACCTGACATGGGGACCCTCCCTGGCGGGTTCTTTGCCGAGTGTCCCATGTGGCACTCGGCAAAGATGGATTCTTTGCCGAGTGCTGCACGGAAGGCACTCGGCAAAACTAACTTCTTTGCCGAGTGTCAGGTGGGACACTCGGCAAAGCCGCCGTCTCCGTCACTCGACGCCGTAACGGCTGCTTTTCTTTGCCGAGTGCTCTCTGGCACTCGGCAAAGATCTTTGCCGAGTGCCCGATAAAAAGCTCTCGGCAAAGAAGGCTTTGCCGATGCACTGTTCACCGAGCCTTCTTTGCCGAGTGTAACACTCGGCAAAGCTTTTGCCGAGTGTTTTGAACGCTTCGCCGAGTGCTCCAGGCACTCGGTGAAGCGGTTGATTCCGGTAGTGATTCATCCCATCTTTGTTTAATGGCTGCAGCTGCTTTATACAATTATTCCTACTTATGCGAGATTGTGAGACATTGTATATCAATGTATTTATGGCCCTGTTTGGCACAGCTTATTTTCAGCTTCTTCACAAATTTAAGCAGAAGTTCTGCCAAACAGACAGCTTCTGCAGCAGCTTATCAGTTCAGCTGCTTCTCAAAATGAACTAAAAGCAGCTAACAAGCAGAAGCTGCTTTTTACCAGCTTATTAGATAAGCTGCTTTTTTAACAAGCAGTAGCTGTACCAAACAGGGTCTATATTGATTCCGTTGCAATGCACGACCATTCACCTATAACAATATAACACACATATGTACATCAGTACATAAGTTATCATGTTATTATACGGTTCCGTTGCAACGCATGGACACTCACCTAGTGTGTCTATATATATATATATATATATATATATATATATATATATATATATATATATATATATATATATATATATATATGTTACGTATGTTGGGAATTAAATACAAATACAAGAAGCGCCAATTAATTAATACAGTACATATCATCGTCGTCATGATCGATCATGTATAGCCTTGCCTGTAGCGGCGAAAGAGCTCGTCGGTCTTGGCGGTGCGGAACGCGTAGCAGCCCATGGCGTAGACAGCGAGCAGCGCGGCAGTGGCGACGGCGAGGATGAGGTCTGCGCGGCGCCACTCCCCTCGCAGGTTCTGGAGCAGGCCGGCCTTGCAGGAGGCGCACGAGTAGCAGAACTTGGCCTCCTCGTTGCTCCAGGCGGCGCAGTCGGGGTCGGCGGTGGCGCTGATGGGGCTGATCCAGTACGTCGGGGTGACCAAGGTGTAGCCGCACTTGGTGGGAGGCTTGCAGCAGCCAGACTGCAGCGGGCTCATCCTGTTGGGGGCGGCCGTGAAGAGGTCCTGCGCCGTGGCGTACGTGGCGTTGAAGTCGGTGCAGGTGGGCGTGGCGGCCAGGCAGGCCTTGATCCGGTCCCAGCGCCCCGGCGCGTCCAGGCGGGCGCGCAGCCAGCCGGAGTAGTCGTCCAGGTCGTACTCGAGGAAGTCCCGGCTGGGCACCCGGTGGCCCGACGACCCCGTGGTCACCGCGAAGACGAAGACGGCGAGGCAGGCCAGCGCGACGACCAGGACGGAGATGGCGACGAGGTAGGCGAGGAGGAGCCACGGCAGGCGGCAGAAGGCGGCCACGAAGCCCGCGAGGCCGACGGCGAGGAGGGCGACGCCGAGGGCGATCACTGGCCACTGGAGGATCTGGACGCAGGCGTTGTCGGCCTGCGTGGACAGCCAGATGCCAGCAGCGATCACGGGGACGGACAGCAGCGCGGCGACCAAGTTGATGGCGGCCACGGCCACGTAGTTGAGCGCCATGGTGATGTTGATCGAGCTGCTACGGATGATGGAATAATACGACGATGGTTAACAACTTCATGGTGCCTTGCTTCCTCTGCAATCCATTCCCTCCCCAACCGACTACACAAAGACAGCGGCATTGCTAGGTAACCTCCTTTGCAAATGACGAACTAGACGCTGCGCTGCTATCTCCACGACAGCTGATAACAGCAATGTGAATCAATCAACCAATCAAACCCACAAGTAAGGTGTTGTTTGATTCATATATTGGCATTGATCAATGGAGAGATGAAATTGAACAAGGAAAGGAGGATGAGCAAGAAATTCAAACTCAAAGAACACCTCACCTCTAAAAGTCCATCAAACAATACAACAAGACCACCCTATTGACTTCATCCCTCGTGATATTCAAAAGGGGTAACTCATTGCTCTTGTATTGCTCATTTATGTGAACATTACTCTTTTGTGTCTTCTATTGAGCCATACATGATTGAAATTGCACTTAGAGATCTGGAATGGGTGATGACAATGCAAGAGGAGCTCAACGATTTCACAAGGAACAAAGCCCGACTTGTAGCCAAGGGTTATTCAAGTTTAGATTTTGATGCAACCTATGCACCCATAGATAGGCTTGAGTCAATTCGTATTTTACTTGTCTATGCTACTTACCATGCTTTAAATTGTTTCAAATGGATGTGGAAAACGTCTTCCTCAATGGCCCTATCACGGAAGAGGTATATGTTGAACAACCTCCCTGCTTTGAAGACTATGAGTATCCTTCTCATGTTTATAAGCTCTCAAAGATGCTTTATGGGCTTAAGCAAGCCCCAACAGCATGGTATAAATGTCTGAGAGACTTTCTTATTGCTAATGGTTTCAAAGTCGGAAAAGTTGATCCTACTCTCTTCACTAAAACATTTGTCAAAGACTTGTTTATATGCTAAATTTATGTTGATGATATTATCTTTGGGTCTACTAACAAATCATCTTGTGAAGAGTTTAGTATAATTATGGTATAAAAAATTGAGATGTCTATGATGGGGGAGTTGAAATATTTCCTTAGATTTCAAATCAAGCAACTCCAAGAGGGTACATTCATCATTCAAATGAAATACACTCAAGACATACTCAAAAAGTTTGGGATGAAGGATGCCAAGCCCATCAAGACTCCCATTGGCATAAATGGGCATCTCGACCTCGACACAGGAGGTAACTCAGTATATCAAAAGGTATGTCAGTCTATGATAGGTTCATTATTCTACTTATGTGCTTCTAGACTAGATATTATTCTTTCTATATGCATGTGTGCAAAATTCCAAGCTGACCCTAACGAATGCCACCTAAGAGTCGTGAAAAGAATCCTGAGATATTTAGTTCATAATCATAGCTTTAGGCTTGGGTACCCTAGGGGTTTTGCCTTTGATCTCTTTGGGTATTCAGATGTTGATTATGCCAGATATAAGGTAGATAGAAAGAGTACATCAGAGACTTGTCAGTTTTTAGGGAGATCACTGGTGTCTTGGGCTTCAAAGAAACAAAACTCAGTAGCTATATCCACCACTGAGGCTAAGTACATTGCTGCAGGGCATTGCTGTGCACAATTACTCTTGATGAGTCAAACCCTTACGGACTATGACTACAAATTGAGCAAAGTCCCTCTCCTATGTTACAATTAAAATGAAATCCGCACGGTAGAGAATCCCGTTGAACACAAACGCATAAAGCACATAAACATCTAGTACCACTTCCTGAGAGATCACTCATAAAGGGGAGATATCATAATTGGTCATGTTAGCAGCCACAAACAGTTAGCCGATATCTTCACCGAGCCATTAGATGAAAATAGATTCTATGAGCTTAGGAGTGAACTAAATGTCTTACATTCTCTGAACTTTGATTGAAATATTGCACACATTGCTTATTTCTATACCTTTGATCGTGGCATGTCTCTTTCATTTGGTATAAATACATATTTCTTATTCTTCTTGTGCCAAATCTAAGACTAATGTTCTTCCAAGTATATCTCTCTACTTAGTCTTAGGTTGAAAGGGAAATGAATTTGAATGCAAAGGCAAAGCTTCCACTGCATCTCCATTGTATCAAATACCTTTTGCCTAACTCATGTACTTAAATTCATATCTTTCCTATAAAGGCTCTAGATTTCTTCATTGTAGGAAACGATGATGCCTAAGAGGGTGGGGGTGAATTAGGACCTCTAAAAACTTCTTTCTAAACTAGACCATAAATAAATCTCTAGAACAAAACCTTTGAAATAAGCAATCTAGAATGTGCAAAGTAGGTTTTGTCTATGTGTTGCTATCTCCACCGCAAAAAGAGTTATGCAACCTAAGTTCCTATCCTATATATTCCACACTAAGAATAGTAAAGATTGCAACTTAAGTATAGAGAGTAAATGCGAAATATTAAATAGCTAGTAGAGAAAGTAAACTCTCGTGGATGACATCAGTAGTTTTACTGAGGTATCCGGAACCACACAAGGTCCCGACTAATCCTTGTTGGTGCACATACGCAAAGGGTAGCCCATGTGAGGGCCAAGCACCACTGTCGAGTAATTTCATAGAGAGCCGCACGCGCAAGTGGTGCTCTGCTTCTGGCTCCTCTCGAACGCTCCCCACCATCTCCACTATCGAGTTTTCAGGCAAAACGCTGTGGACCTCATTCCCTCCGGTACACGGTGGCGACGTGTCATAAACGTGGTTGACACGTTCTTGCAAGACTTTTACCCCACTCGGTACAATATTACAACGGCTCGCACAAGAGCCAAGCAGTTTTATGGGTTTTTCTAAACTCACTCAACTAACTAGGAACAACCTAGAGCAAACGCATAAGCGGTCTAACTAACCTAAGCATTTCGCAAAGCACCTACGCTAATCACCGAGTGATTCTATTAAACACTTGAGTGTTTAAGCACTTGGAAATGTGTATAACCTTACTTGGTATGTTGCTTGGGCTCCCACACCTTTAAATGTCCGGTTGGGTGAAGTATATATAAGCCCCCATCTACAACTAGTCGTTGGAGAGCAGATTGTTGTTGTGGGTGGTACACCGGATAATCCTGCTAGCCAACAGTGCGTCAACGGTGCGCCAACTGTGTGTTTACAACGGCTAGTTCTGACACTGATAGTGACAGCTAGTCGTTACGCTCATGGATTGACCGGTGCGCCAACTGTAAGCCAACAGTATGCCAATGGTGCACCATTATCTAAATAGTATATTTGTATAGTATTTTTGGGTGAGCTAACCCCAACAAAATCCCCTAACTCCATCCCTGTCGCAGATGGTGGTGCTAGACTCGCAGCTACCTCCTGACTCCCTCACGCCGGAGACGCTGGAGCTAGTGCCGGACTGAGAGATGGAGGTGGTGCCACCGTGCCGGACTCTGTCAGGCCATGCAAAATAGTAAATGCAGCAAAACACGCTACTATGCAGCGATGGACTCAATCCTAGGACCTCATGTTCCCGTGTTCAGGCTGCCTTGAAGAGGCTGTAGTAACCAATCAAGCAGCATTGTTTTCATGTCCATAATGAAGCCGAGGTTCTATTTAATAAGGGCAAACATGACAAACTCCACTCTAATTAATCGACCTCTAAATCATATATGGAGAGAGTAGTAAAAAAATGCCCATCTATCTCTCACCCGCTACTCGTCTCCCCCTTCGACCTGACATTGGCTCCGCTTCGGACGTGGCCCCATCCCCATCCCTCCTCCACGCCCCACCATCTTCCTCTATTTGCTCAGGATAGGGAAACTGAGTGACCTTAAGGCCTATCTGAACATCAAGAAGGCAACAAAAAGTAGAGACGGTGACGACAAGAAGTCAAATGTAAAACCTGGGGAGAGGAGTTGGTAGGGACCAGGGAGTTAATGAGACAGGAGCACAACACGTGGCACACACCTGACGTGGAAGAGGTTGGAGACACGACGAGCATTGAGGTAGGCCTCGACGATGCACAAGAAAAGCCTGGTACGTCTGGAGGCCATCGACGCGCAGGTATGGGAGGCGGGGGAGTGAGCCCAACCAGCAACGTAGGGCTACCATTGTCGGGCTTGCATTGCTGCCAACGAGGAAGGTGTATCGCGCGGTTCGCGCCACGCCACCCTAGGCAGCTCATCCTGTTTCTGCTTGACTAGCGGCAGCGCCATGAAGCCGACCACGCATAGGATGGGCTCCAACTCGACGTGGGTCTTGATGGACCGAAATGTGGCTATGTGCCACAATGAGAGCTTCTTCGCCACCTCCTCGATGGACACCTGCCACTCTTGGGCCTTGTCGGTTGGCTCCACCATGGTTACGCGTGTGTAGGGCTAGGGTTTGCCCCATCCCCTCATGGTTTATGGTGGTGTGGTGGGTGGGTGAGGGGAGGAAGGAGATGAGACGGTCGTGGTTGATGAGTAAGAGATAATCCAAATAAGCTTTGCTGTTGAACTTGAGTGTGTAAGATAAAAGAAGAGATTTCAATTGATCTTGTCTCTTAATTTTAGAGATGAGATGGTTCTGAGTGCATTTGGTTGGGTGTATTTAGGAGAAGTAAAGATTGTGACACACAATTGTTTGGGTGATTGTTGTAAATGTTGAAGTGGTGCTTTATATAGGGATATGGATTTCGACACATAAATATGTTTCACACTTTCCTCGAATGAAGAGAACGACTTTTAATCTAATGCTGTCTCCAGTGAAACGTGTAAAATAGAGTGTGTGATATTGTAGATGACACTGTTTGACAATATTTGTAAAGTGAAGTTTGAGATAGGAGATGCAAATAGACCTGGAGACAGTCTGACCACGTTTAAGGCTGGGCGTTTGGGTTTATCCAAAATTTCAGATAAGACTTTTCGGGTTTTTTATATTTCGGATTTTCAGCATCTAAACCCGAATTGGAACCCACAATTTCAGGTATCCTCAATTTTAGGTTCGAACTCGAGTTCCATTAAACTACCTAAGCTTGAGACAAAGCTCACTCGGTTTAACATGGCTTCGCGTAAGAAAAATGACAGCACACAACACAACGATGATGTTGATGCCAAAATTGCGGCAAAAATTAAACTTGATGAGGGCAGCTTGCATTACAATTTACAAAACCATCAAGACTTTATCATAATAAAACAAATAACCGTGAGGCTCGCAGTCTGTGGATTATTCCAGCCACTTGCAAGAAATGCTCCGGAGACGTAGACACAACAGAAAACTGTAATATTTAAACTAGGCTCGCATTTCAATATGAATGGGGCTGGTATATCCTTGTTTCGTTTACCCACACATACAATTGCACAACATATAGAATCGTCATTCCTAATAAGGTCTTGTTTTGATACTCGCGTATTCACCTCATTCCGTATGTATTGACGAGAATTAAAATATAAATTAGTTTAAATTACATCTCAACTCATCCTAATACACATGGATTAAGGTCAATACGAAAGTATCCAAACAAGGCATAAGTATTTGCATTAGTTCGTGTCACACCCGGTGTTGGGGGCCTTCGTCCTCCGAAGGTCCTCAAAAACATGATTTGACAATGTTTTCCAAGTGGATTATGTGAACAGGTATCTTCGGACTCAGAATTATGAACATGAAGCACGGTTAGGACGAAGCCTGAACCAGACGAAGGGCGAGCTGATTACCAAGCTCTACGAGGGATGGTGCACAGCCGAAGCTATGCGCAGGGAAGCTTCGTCGCGATAGCAAAGGGGGGAACCGACTTAGAGATGAAAAGACTACGTGGACCTTGACAGATTCTCATAAGCCATTAACAAATGTAATGGACATGAATGTAATTTTACGTGGGCTGCGTCCCACGTCTATAAATAGATGAACAGTACTCCCGTACTGTTCACGCTGACTTGGCATATGCTTTTGCGTCACGCTTGTACTTTTTACCTTCTCTCAGGACCGAAGGTACATTTGCAATTTGTAATCATTTCTATTTCTCCATGTTAATAAAATAGAAATGATTCTATGATGATGTTTATATTTCATGCTTTATATGAATCCTTCGTCATTACTTGTTATGTTTACGAAGGTATGTCCTTCGTAACCTTCGTCCGAAATTCCTTATATCCTGAAAGGATATAATGTCTTGGAGGACGAAGGACTTTAACTCTTAATACTTTTTATGTTGCCTTGTTCTTAACTCTTAGCATTTGAGAACAAGTCCCCAACATTGGCGCCCACCTCCGGTGAACTCACTTCCACTTCGAGTTTTTCGAACACCTTCGGAAGCTATAGACCTTCGCTATGGCGCCGAAGAAAGCTTCAGCGACTGGGGCCGCAGCACTGCAACCGCTGGACCATAACCAGGAGACCGTCTCTCTTCGGGAGGCCCGAAGCCAGAAGAGAAAGGCTGTCAGCCCGACGCTTCAGGAGGAAGAGCTAGACCAAGAAATCAGGGATATGGAGATGCTACATCAACAGGTACAGAGGAAGAAGGAGAAGATGGCCCGGCTAGCTGAGTTGCAACGGCAGATAGACGAAGCCTCTGAGGAAGTTCGCCATCTTACTCACGATGAGCAAAACAGAAGGCCTCAACAGAAAGACCTTCATCAGGAGGGCTTCGTCAACGAAGATGACTGGTATGACAATTTCCATCAGGGAAATTTTGTTTTCGATGATGCTTCTCCTTTGTCCGCTGAGCTGCAGGCTACACCTTGGCCTCCATCCTATAAGCCACCACAGCTTCCCATGTTCGACGGCCACTCAGACCCGAAGCAGTTCTTGATGAGCTACGAAGCAACAGTGTCTTCGTATGGGGGCAATGCTGCAGTCATGGCGAAGTCTTTCGTTATGGCCGTCAGGAATGTTGCTCAGACCTGGTATTCCTCCCTTCGACCAGGAACGATCACCTCATGGCAGAAGCTGAAGGATATGTTGTTAACCAGCTTTCAAGGGTTTCAGACGAAGCCGGTCACTGCTCAAGCCTTGTTCCAGTGCACTCAGGATCATGAAGAATACCTTCAGGCGTATGTCAGAAGGTTCTTGCGTTTGAGGGCGCAGGCACCAACGATGCCCAATGAAATTGTTATCGAAGCCATGATCAAGGGGCTTCGTCCTGGACCTGCAGCCCAATACTTTGCTAGGAAGCCTCCTCAGACTCTGGAGAAGCTACTCCAAAAGATGGACGAGTACATCCGTGCTGATAATGACTTTCGCCAAAGAAGGGAGGAGGCCTTCAGATTTTCTGAGATGACCAGGGGCTTCGGGGGACGATTTTATCCGAGGCATGTCAGGTCCATCCACAACACTCAAAATGATGATAAGGGGAGTCAGCAGAACAGGCCGCAGTGCTCCTCACAGGCTTCGGGGCAACAGCAAACTTTCTTCCGGCCACCAGCTCCAAGAGGCAGAGGCGCCAGGGGCTTCGGCAGAAGATTTGGGGATCAACCAAGGAGGACATTTTGCCTATTCTGTGGTGAGAACAAGGGCCATACCACCAGGATGTGCCATGTCACCATCCAGAAACAAAAGGAGCTCGCAGAAGCTGCAGCGCAACAAGGACAGCCGAAGCAGGTCATGCATACTGCTTCGTACCATCAGCCTTACATCCCGGAGTACGTGGGCAACCACCCTGCAGTTTTCGTAGCTTCGGCAAGTCAACCTCAAGCTTCATGGCAACAGCCCCCGCCTCCACCTCCGCTGCAACAAGGCCAACAGCCAGAAGGGAGCCAATATGCTCCGCATCAAAGGGATCTCAGAGAGCAATCTGAAGCTCGCACAGTCAATAGTACTGTGCCAGAGTCGAAGCACATTTATTGACATATATCCTACTTTGATAGCAGTCTTTTTCGTTTAAGTTCTATTTTTTGTGTAATAAAGAACATTTCAGTTTTCATATAATAATTTCGTGGTTGACTATGAGAAAAACCTATCTTCTTCACAGGCTTAAGTTGCTGAGGCTTAAAAATTTGCGGTAACAAGGAGAACCTTCGAATTGTTAAAAATCCTTCGAAGTAACAAAAAGTCGTTCTAAGGAACGCAGAGTAAGTTGCCGAAGTTACAAAAAGCCGTTCCAAAGGGAGCGCAGTGTAAGTTTTTTGCTCCAAAGACGTCCCTAAGGGGATGCAGAGCTTATACCGCCTAAGTGAAAGGCGAAGAAGCTCCAAAGACGTTCCTAAGGGAATGCAGAGCTTATACCGTCTAAGTAAAAGGCGAAGAAGCTCCAAAGACGTTCCTAAGGGAATGCAGAGCTTATACCGTCTAAGTAAAAGGCGAAGAAGCTCCAAAGACGTTCCTAAGGGAATGCAGAGCTTACAAATATATCTTGTGTGTATCTTCGGAACAAACGTCATTTGCATAACATAACATCATCACATCATTTTGCATAGCATAAGCATCATACATCATGTTGCATATGGCAAAAGAAGGGGACACAGTATCAACCTTCGAAAGGATGCTTTGAGAAAGAGCAAATTGTGTAAACTCACGAGGGAATACAATGATAATCTTCGAAAAATAGCTTCGGAAACTGTTTTTACGAAGCATGGATGAGCTTCATCAGAGTAATATCAAAATTGTATAGCTTCGGAGAATGTTTATACGAAGCATGGATGTGATTTATCAGAACAGTTCTAACGAAGAATGTTTTCTTCACGAAGCATGAAAAGAAGGGAAGGTGTTTTTTCGCCGAAGGCTCAAAAAAGGTATGTATGTAGAATTTCATGCATCGTAAAGAATTGAATAATGAAAAGAGAAATATATATTACATTCAAATGTACAAAATATTACAGAAATCACATTTCCAATGTTTTTTCTAATAACATTTAGTCTTCTCTTAGAACTGCTTCGGCGGCCTCATTTAGAAGTTGATCAACAACTTTATCCATGATAGTTTCGGCCATTCGTTTAATCTCGTCATCTCCTTTTGTATGAGGGTCGACGGTCGATCCAGCAGCTTCTGAGGGAAGAGAACATTTCTTTATTACTATTACAAATCGCGAGCAAAGTTTGAAATAAAAATTACACCACAATAACGACTAATTAATACCTAATTGCCCTTCGGGCTCTGTACTTCTTTCGGCAGCTTCTGCCACTTTCCTAGCATCATGGATGCCTTTTTCGCTTCTTTGAATTATTTCTTGCGCCATTTCTCGGCCGCCATTGTCCCAGATATCAGTGAAGAATTTACCGCCAACCATGCTTGCTTCGGTCGAGGGATCTTTGATGTCTTCAGAGGATAGGGCAGCTTCGGACTGAGCTAAGGATTTTATATGTTCACAACCCTTCTTCTCCAAAACAGCAGCAACTCCTCTGGCGCCTGAAAAAGCGCAGATGTCACCGCGGCTGCTCAGGATTTCCTCGAAGGCTTCTGCTTCGTGACTAATCCAGTCCAGTGGACCTTCGGGATTGCCTCTTGAAAAGTCCTCTTCACTAGAAAAGGCGCCAACGCTGGCGAAGCTGGATTTTATCTTTTTCACGCATTCTACAGATTTAACATAACATTTCCTCTGAGATGCACGAAGCTCCTTAATACTTAACTCCAAATTATTGACCATATGATCACTGAGTTCTCGTTTTGTTTCCTCAAGCACACGTTCCTCTTTAGCTCTAGCCAGCTGTTTCTGAAGATCTTTAATTTCACGTTTTTGGGCTTCGGCCTGGGTTTTTGAAGCAGCTTCGTCTTTCTTTACTTTATCTACCAGTGTAAGCAGAATCTTATCCTTTTCCAGAGCTTCGTTTCTCAGTTTGATAACTTCGGAGCGTAAATTGTTAAACGCAATGTCGTAGCTTTCATCTTCGGCGCTTTTTTGGGCTCTTAATGTGTTGCTTAGAATCAAGCCCTATACAAAAAAGAATCCATATAAGAATAAAGGAATGAACTACGTATTAAAAAAAAGTTTTTTCAAACGCTTAATTCCCATACCTTTAGGCTATTGTACGCAAGACTGTCTGCGAGATCCTCTTTCGTCATGGCGCATAATCCAGCTTCGAGCTTTGGGAAACCCATACTCCTGGCCATCTCCCGGCAGACAGATAATTCTTTGTTATCAGGGAGGCAGTATAGGAAGTCGTCTTCATTTGTCCCATTGAATACTACTGCCCCCTTCGGATACTTTAACTCCCTAGCATAGTGATTCGCTTCATAGGTCTCTTCTTCAGACAGTTTCTTCCCCGAAGCATGTCGCACGATGTAATCGCATATGCTGGAGGGAGCTTCGGGGGCGGCTGTGTCAATTTCTTCAACCAAAGCTGGTTCTGATATTTTCTCGGATTGTTCCTTGGTGGGCTCTGAAGGCCCAGCTTCAGCTTCAGCTTGTTGTTTCGAAGCTTCAGTAGATGCTTCAGCGAGTTCAGCAGACTCCTTTGCGGTTGTGCTTGAAGACTTAATTGTCTCCAAGACATCCAGTACGTTCACCATTCGTTTTCTTCTTGGGGTCACCAATGGGCCCTTTTGATTTTTTGTTGTTTCGACATTTGCTGAAGGACTTAAAATTTCTGATGTTTTTGGCCCTTCAGTCTTCGGTTTTTCTGCTTTTTCGGCTGAAGGTGCTTCAGTTTTCTCTTCTATCTTCGGCACTGGAGCTGGTTCTGCAGCTTCAGAGGCCAAAGAGACTTCACCAATAAATTTGGGCACTGTGGCCGGCTCAATAAAGCGCGCTCGGTGGGTGAGCACCTTCATCTTTTTCCTTTGCGGCGCTGGCTCACTAGTGGCACTTGTGGTAGCTTCTGTCGCAGGAGAAATAACCTTTCTTTTGCGACCCAGTACCGGATAATGATAGTCAGGGTAGACAAACCCGACTGCGTCAAATACCCGGTTGAGCCTTTTCTTCTTTCGGCCTCCGAAGGCTGCTGATAACGCAGTATTTTTGGCCTTCGAATATGCCCCAAGCAGTTCGTCACTTAATGTTTCGATGCTTTTCAACCAGTCATCATCAGGTTCAACAAATTTATCTGCATATTTGAATGTGTATTTCAGTTTGACCAGTCCGCCTTCGTCGGACTCTTTAATGGTCTCCTTCGGCATTTCCCACTTTTCTGCAAGTGGCCATACCCTGAAGGCAATGTGCTCTTGGACCAAGTCCCTTGTCCCAATGAAAGAGCAGATTACGCCGAAGGCTCTTTGGCATTCCTCGGCTGCTTCGTCCATTTCAACCTTCGGCCTTCGGAGTCCGAAGCGTTGCCAGATGGGGCGCATAATGATACTCTTAACATTTTCTTGCGCTGATAAGTCATTCTTTACATAGAACCACTCTGTCATCCAGGCTCCGGGCCACCTCTTCCGAAAGGTTGGCACAGGGCGGCTTGACCCGGAGCGGGCTCCGAAGCTGTAACACCCAAAGTTGTTGTGATATTGTTCTTTCCCCCAGGGCTTCGTCTCATATAACAACTCATGAATATTACAAAAGCTTTTAGCATTTGGTTCTACACCTTGGCTTCTCGCAGCCCAAACAAATAACCCCATTCTTATGATAGCTTCGGGAGTAATTTGATGAATGTAGACTTGAAATGTCTTCAGGACTTCAACAACAAAGTTGCTTAGGGGGAATCGAAGCCCAGCCTTGAGAAAGCTTCCGAAGATTACGACTTCATCTTCTTCTGGGGTGGGAGAAGTCTTTTCTCCAGCGTCAGCCCTCACAATAGATATATCTCGAAAATACCGCCCCCTCATATTATCAATATGGCTTTGCTTGATGGTGGTTTTCCCGAAAACCGTGTGACTTGGCCGCCATGGTCGATCTTCGGCCTCTTCCCCACCACTTTCTACATCATAGTTGTCGCTGTCACCAGTATCTTCGGACAAACCTTCAAGAATCTCCTTTGTGATTTTCTCCGTATTGGTCTCCGCCATCGCTATCAGGAACCCCAAATTCTTCTCTTCCTCGAGACTCAGCTTCGTCTCAGCAGGGATCTTCTTACCTTCAGACATCTTCGGAAACGCTAAAAAACTGTTTTCAGGGCCGAACCTTCGAAATCAAAAAGGTCACAAATCTTAAAGCACAAGAGCTAAAAATTTAGTGGGCCGAAGCAGATGGCAAGTGTGCGTACCAAATAAGTTTGCGGTATGATCTTATTTATGCTCCCGGGGCGGTGAAAATTGAAAGACCCCACTTGTCAGTGAATGTTGCTATTCTAGCAAAGGGAAGGTGTTTTTTCGGACCTTCGGCTTAAGGCCTTCGTCCATATCGCAATCTGAATTTATTATTAACAAATTAATATTGCGAGGGGCTACTGTTGGGGGCCTTCGTCCTCCGAAGGTCCTCAAAAACATGATTTGACAATGTTTTCCAAGTGGATTATGTGAACAGGTATCTTCGGACTCAGAATTATGAACATGAAGCACGGTTAGGACGAAGCCTGAACCAGACGAAGGGCGAGCTGATTACCAAGCTCTACGAGGGATGGTGCACAGCCGAAGCTGTGCGCAGGGAAGCTTCGTCGCGATAGCAAAGGGGGGAACCGACTTAGAGATGAAAAGACTACGTGGACCTTGACAGATTCTCATAAGCCATTAACAAATGTAATGGACATGAATGTAATTTTACGTGGGCTGCGTCCCACGTCTATAAATAGATGAACAGTACTCCCGTACTGTTCACGCTGACTTGGCATATGCTTTTGCGTCACGCTTGTACTTTTTACCTTCTCTCAGGACCGAAGGTACATTTGCAATTTGTAATCATTTCTATTTCTCCATGTTAATAAAATAGAAATGATTCTATGATGATGTTTATATTTCATGCTTTATATGAATCCTTCGTCATTACTTGTTATGTTTACGAAGGTATGTCCTTCGTAACCTTCGTCCGAAATTCCTTATATCCTGAAAGGATATAATGTCTTGGAGGACGAAGGACTTTAACTCTTAATACTTTTTATGTTGCCTTGTTCTTAACTCTTAGCATTTGAGAACAAGTCCCCAACACCCGGGTTTTAGGGCACCAAGACCCGGGCGCGAACATAATCACCAGGTGTGCTGAGACCAAGTCTCACACATATGATGAATCATGGCACAGGATCGAATGTCACAACTTTACTATATAATAGGAGTTCTGTACAAAATAAATAAATAAATACATTATAAGGAGACAACGGTCCAGCAACCCAAAGTTGACTGGAAGACGACGGCCTAGATCTCTCACGAACACATCACAGCATCCTCCAAGCGCCTCATCCTGCGGTACCTGTTCTTGACCTATAGGGGGTGTGAGACAGCAAGAGTGAGCTCACATACGTTCATAGCTCAACAAGTTATGGGGAATAATGTGCATGAACTCGCCAAAGGTGGAAGCTCACGTGTAGTGTAAGGCTTACCAAAGGAGATGGTTGAAGCTGAGCATTGCTTTTATAGTTGGTCAAAATTTTATTAGCAATTACTAAGTATAAGTAAATACCAACCCAATTAAGTAGTAGAACAAAAGTAACAACATCACCTGCAATGCAATGCATATGACAAAATGAATTTAGTTCCATAAATTAATCATGTGAGTGTCCGAGCTGCTCATGACCCTGAGCACCACTACCGGAATCCTAGTCTTTGCCGAGTGTTGTATTCTTTGCCGAGTGCTTTTTGTCGGGCACTCGGCAAAGAATGCTTTGCCGAGTGCCGCACTCGGCAAAGTTATGATCTCGACAAAGAGGCCCTTTACCGAGTGCTGAACACTCGGCACAGAACGGCACTCGGCAAAGACAAGTTTACCGAGTGTCAAACACTCGGCAAAGGGGGCTCTCGGCAAAGGGCCGTCAGCGGCCGTCCCAAAGCTGACGGCCGTCAGTCTTTGCCGAGAGCCAACGGCTGGCACTCGGCAAAGAGGCTTCTTTGCCGAGTGCCACATAGTAGGCACTCGGCAAAGGCGGCTTTGCCGAGTGTCATCTCTAGACACTCGGCAAAGTATATTTTTATTTTTTTTTATTTTGTCTCCCAAACTTTTTTGTGGTATGTTCCTACACTATGTAGACCTACATGTATCATTTGTGGACAATTATAACAGAGTTTTCAATCATTAGTAGATTTAGTTCGTTTATTTGAAATTCTTCGAAAAATTCAAATTTGAACTGCAGGTCACTCGAAACTTAGAAAACCGTGCATGAAAAAATGATATTCATGTTACTTAGCATAAGTTACAACCGATTTCAGAAGCGTACCGGAAACGTCGAGCAACATGCTCACTAAACATGGTCGTGAACTTGGCATCCACATGTTTAAAAATTGTATAAAACACAAACAAAGTCAGAAAATCATGAAACTTGTCCACGTGTCATGATATCATATGTACAGGCTGTGATAAAAATTTTAGAATGTTTGGAGAAAGTTGTGAGACACTATGTGTAGAAACCTAAGAGATCCACATTGAAACTCTATGATTTCATGTGTAGTCCTCTTAGGTTTCTACACATAGTGTCTCACAACTTTCTCCAAACATTCTAAAATTTTTATCACAGCCTGTACATATGATATCATGGCACGTGGACAAGTTTCATGATTTTCTGACTTTGTTTGTGTTTTATACAATTTTTAAACATGTGGATGCCAAGTTCACGGCCATGTTTAGTGAGCATGTTGCTCGACGTTTCCGGTACGCTTCTGAAATCGGTCGTAACTTATGCTAAGTAACATGAATATCATATTTTCATGCACGGTTTTCTAAGTTTCGAGTGACCTGCAGTTCAAATTTGAATTTTCCGAAGAATTTCAAATAAACGAACTAAATCTACTAACGATTGAAAACTCTGTTATAATTGTCCACAAATAATACATGTAGGTCTACATAGTGTAGGAACATACCACAAAAAGTTTGGGGGCACAAACAAAAAAATAAAAAAGTACTTTGCCGAGTGTCAGTTGGTTGACACTCGGCAAAGGAGGCTTTGCCGAGTGCCCACTGGGTGACACTCAGCAAAGAAGTGTAAGTTAGACTTTGCCGAGTGTCAGCTCGTCAACACTCGGCAAAGGAGCCTTTGTCGAGTGTCCCCGATCTGGCACTCGGCAAAGCTTATTTTAAAATAAAAAAAATCTTTGCCGAGTGCCAGATCGCGGGCACTCGGCAAAGTGCGTTTACATAGCGCTGGTATGTTCTTCTTTCTCTCTCACTCTCTCACTCACTCATCCGCGCCGCCGCCGCCGTAAATCGCCGCCGCGACCCGTCGCCGCGACCCGCCGCCGTGACACGACCCCGCCGCGCCGCCGCCGCGCCCGCGCCCTCGCTCGCCCACGCCGCGCGCGCTCACGCTCGCCCACGCTCGCCCGCGCCCACGCTCGCCCGCGATCGCGCCCACGCCGCTGCGCCCACGCCCACGCCCGCGCTCGCCGTGCCGTGCCCGCCGTGCCCACCCTCGCGCTCGCCGTAGCCGCGCTCGCCGCCGCCGTGCGCGCGCGCCGCCATGCCCTCGCGCTCGCCGTGCCGTGCCTGCCGTGCCCGCGCTCGCCGTGCCGCGCCCGTCGTGCCCGCGCTCGCCCTCGCGCTCGCCGCAGCCGCGCCCGCCGTGCCCTCGTGCTCGCGACGCCGCAGCCGCGCCCGCGCTCGCCGTGGCCCTCGTTTGTCGCGCCCTCGCCCTCGCCCTCGCCCGTCGTGCGTCTCGCCCTCGCCCCCGCCGTTTCCCCGTCGTGCCCTCGCCCGCCCGGCGCCGCGCCCGCGACCCGTCGTCTCGCCCGCGCCCCGTCGCCTCGCCCGCGACGAAACCTACAAGGTGAATGCTTTATTTATGTTATACGTGTATGATTTATATGAAATGATTAGTTTTAATATTGAGTTAATTATATACGTGTATGATTAGGTTAATATGTAGTATTGTTGATTCCGGCCATCGTGCCGTTGAATTATGCGTGGATGTCAGCCATCGTGCTGATAGTTTTATTTGCAGGATTTTGAAACCTCTCCGTGCAGGGGAGGTGCTGCCGAAAATTTTCTGTTGCTAGGATTAGTATATGGAATTCATGTGTGTCATATATTGAATTCATATGAGTATAATATTGTGGGCGGATGTATAGCACATGGATACTCTTGTGAAATTCGTATATGGAATTCATGTGTGTCGTACTGCATTGAATTCCTTGAGGAAAATATTTTGTGAAGACCACCACCATGATATTGCATGTGCATGCTATGATATGCATTGAGTGAGGTGCTGTCGATTTTTTTTGTATTAATAGACTTGTTATTCTTCTTTACAGAGAAGATACTTGTCTTCCTAGCCGCTGCGGGTCTGCCTGCACCGCGTCACGTCGCCACTGCACCGACCCGCCACAGCCCCACTAGCCTGACTCCACCGCCACCCTAGGTATAACCTTTATTTCCGCATCATGGTCGTAGATCACGTAACCCTGTTAGGCGTCTCCCGTTCGAAAGAGATACGGTGTAGATATGCAGATCTTTGCATATCTACAAATGTATCAGTTTCGAATTGTCCACGTTTTTTGGACAGCCCGCGGTTGCGTAGATGGTGTTAGTTTCATGCTCTACTCCGGTCCGAGATAGAGTTTCGGCGTCACCTCCCTGTTGTTCTCCAGACAGTACACTCTCCCTGCCAGGACGTGTATCCGGAGAACAGCGGGGAGGTGCTGCCGAAATTCTATCTCGGATCGGAGTAGAGCATGGAAACTAACTCCATCTACGCAACCGCGGGTGGGATTAGGACCTATCATCACCTATTAGAAGGTAGGAACGTAGTGTACATGCATTACATGTCTATATTAAACTATACTCGGTTATATATGTTAGAGGATGGAGGACCGTGAGTGGATGTACATGGGCCGTAGAGGAAGGAACGATGTCACCACTGAATGGATTAGAAAGACCGATGATTTCGTGGAACGGGCATATGGCGAAGCTGCTAAAGGAGCGAGTCTAGTCCCATGCCCGTGCAGCAAATGTGACAACCGGAAAAGAAAACCAAAGAAGACCATGGTAGAACATATTTGGAAGAATAGATTTACGCCGGGCTATACTCGGTGGATATTTCATGGTGAAGCGCATCGTACGAGAGAAGAGGTGCTGAGACAACGTGTCAAGGATTATGACGCGGATGCGGGGGTAGCGGATATGTTGAACGACTATCAGGAGGCACAGTACACGGGAGGATGTATGGATGACGAGCCAGAGCCGACTGCAAAGGCGTTCTACGACATGTTCGACGCGGCACAGAAGCCCCTTCACGGCCAGACAAAGGTTTCTCAACTGGATGCCATTGGGCGTGTAATGGCGTTCAAGTCGCAGTACAACATGAGTAGAGATGCATTCGATGGCTTGTTGACGGTTATTGGGAGTCTGCTTCCGGATGATCACGTTCTGCCAAAGAGCATGTACGAGGCACAGAAACTACTTCGTGCACTCAAGATGACGTATGAGCAGATTCATGCTTGTCCGAAGGGCTGCGTGCTATTTAGGAAAGAATACGCGGAGGCAAAGTACTGTCCCAAGTGTAATTTGTCTAGGTTTATGGAGGTAGACTCTGGTGATGGACAGAAGAGGCAGCTCGACATCCCCTTGACAATCCTACGACACCTTCCGTTCATACCGAGGATCCAGCGTCTTTACATGACAGAGGAATCCACGAAACAGATGACATGGCACAAAAATGGAAAACGATACAATCCTGACAAGATGGTGCATGCATCAGATGGTGAAGCATGGAAACACTTTGATGACATTCACCGTGAGAAAGCCGAAGAGGCTCGTAATGTACGTGTTGCGTTGGCCACAGATGGGTTCAATCCCTATGGAATGAGCGCTGCCCCGTACACATGTTGGCCCATGTTTGTTATCCCAATCAATCTCCCCCCTGGTGTGTGCTTTCAAAGGCAGAATATATTCGTGTCGTTGATAATTCCCGGACACACGGGGAACAAAATGGGCGTGTACATGGAGCCTTTGATCGATGAATTGGTACGTGCCTGGGAGGAAGGGGTATGCACATATGACCGAGCTACGAAGACAAACTTCAGAATGCATGTTTGGTACCAGTACTCCATGCATGACTTACCGGCGTATGGGCTATTCTGTGCCTGGTGTGTTCACGGTAAATTCCCATGCCCAGTTTGCAAGGAAGCTCTCAGGTTCATTTGGTTGAAAAAGGGTGGCAAATATTCGTCCTTCGATAAACATCGACAATTTCTTCCTGCTGACCATCCATTCTGCCTAGACATCAAGAACTTTACGAAAGGTGTCGTAGTGACAGACCGCCCACCTGCAACGATGACTGGTGCCGAAATTCGTCAACAGATAGATGGGCTCGTGGCCAATACAGAAGGTGGTTTTGTGGGATATGGTGAGCAACATATGTGGACACATAAGTCTGGCTTGACTCGGCTCCCCTATTATGATGACCTGCTCCTTCCACACAACATTGACGTGATGCACACTGAAAAGAATGTTGCCGAGGCACTGTGGGCAACAATTATGGACATTCCTGATAAGTCAAAGGATAATGTGAAGGCAAGAGTGGATCTGGCAGCGTTATGTGATAGACCAAAACTAGAGATGAAGCCGCCAAGTGGCGGAAAGACGTGGAGAAGGCCTAAGGCCGATTTCATCCTAAGCAGGGCCCAGAGGAAGGAAGTACATCAGTGGATAAAGATGTTGATGTTCCCTAATGGATATGCAGCTAACCTGAGTAGGGGGTGAACTTATCTACTATGCGAGTCTTAGGGATGAAGAGTCATGACTTCCACATATGGATTGAACGGATTCTTCCTGCGATGGTTCGAGGCTATGCCCCTGAGCATGTCTGGCTAGCGCTTTCAGAGTTGAGCTATTTCTTCCGTCAGCTTTGTGCAAAAGAGTTATCTCGGACCGTGGTTGCAGACTTGGAAAGATTGGCCCCCGTGTTACTGTGTAAGCTTGAGAAGATATTTCCACCTGGCTTCTTCAATCCAATGCAGCATTTGATTCTTCATCTCCCCTATGAGGCACGAATGGGGGGCCCCGTGCAGGGATGTTGGTGCTATCCAATCGAGAGATGTCTAAAGACTATTCGAAAGAAATGTAGAAATAAATGCAAAATCGAGGCTTCCATTGCAGAGGCATACATTCTAGAGGAGGTCTCAAACTTCACAACAACTTATTATGGTGACAAACTGTCGAGTGTGCATAATCCACCCCCTCGTTACAATGATGGCGACAATGAATCGAACCTTAGCATATTTCGAGGCCAACTCGGAAGCACAAGTGGCTCGACCACCAAGACCCTGACACATGAAGAGTGGCGGCATATCATGCTATACGTATTGACCAACCTTGAAGAGGTGACGCCATACATGGAACAATTTCTTCATGAATTCTGGCGTCGATCAAGGGACCCCACTCCACAGGAATATGACGCTCTTCTTAGAAAGGGTGCGAGAAATGGGTTGCCCGATTTCATTTCCTGGTTCAAACATAAGGTACGTGCTTAGTTTGTAAAAGAGATACGTCTTTAAACTCAATTTAGCGTCTTTTAACTTGCGAATACTTGCAGGGCCAAAGAGATCCGTCTATGAGTGCCGAGTTGAGACAAGTAGCCAACGGCTTTGCTTATAGGGTCAAGAAATATTCTGGGTATGACGTCAATGGATACCGTTTTCGCACAACACACTACGACAAAAGTCGGCCCAATCGGAAAACAATGTGTTCTGGGGTCTTTACGCCGGGCCTTGACAATGTCGATTATTTTGGACGAATCGAAGAAATATATGAGCTCAATTTTTATGGTTCCAAACCTCTTACTCCAGTGATATTCAAATGTCATTGGTTTGACCCTCAAGTGACGAGACGGACACATTCTAATCTTGGGATAGTCAAAATTCGACAAGATTCCACCTTAGCAGGAGACGATGTCTATATCGTTGCCCAACAGACCACACAAGTGTATTATCTCCCATATGCGTGTCAAACGAAAGAACATCTTAAGGGTTGGGATGTTGTGTATAAGGTATCGTCGCACGGGAGGTTACCTATTCCTAACGATGAAGATTACAACTTAGACCCGGACACATATGATGGAGAGTTCTTCCAAGAAGATGGGCTACAAGGGCGATTTGAGATAGACTTAACCGAAGCTATCGGAATGGACGTAGATATTGAAATGGTTGTTGATGAGGAGGATGATGAGGTGCAAAATGATAATGACTTAGTAATCCTTGAAGGCAATGACATTAATGATGAACTTGCGTCTTCCGATGGTGTGGAGATTGAAATGCTTGATAGTGATGATGAGAGTTATGATCCGGCTAACCCCGACATATATGAAGATTATTTTTAATCGATGTAATGCTATATGACTTTTTATTTCGCACCTGTTTTTAAATACATCTTTTTATATGTGCTTATTTGTTTACTCTTAATTGCAGGTTGTTGGACAAATATGGTGGGCGGTTTCCTGAGGAGGAGGAGGGGGAGGAGGAGTAGGACGGTGGACGATGCAGAGCAGGCAGCGCAGCAGGACGAGGCAGAGCAGGCAGCGCAGCAGCAGGCGGCGCCTCAGGACGACGACGACCAGCAGCAGGACGACGACGACCAGCAGCAGGATGCCTCAGGTTCAGGCGGCTCTAGTTCGAGGAGCATCTACCTGCGAGGCCCCGCGAGTCTCCCTCAGCGTCCCATTCTTCGGGACAGACGGCCGCTGATTCGGCCGGAAGGGGAGAGGTATGTAACTTTATGTTCTTCATTCTTGTTCATATTATGTGTTCAAAATCATAATATAAACTAATACTTTTTATTTATCACTTGGACAGGTCTTGGACGGTTTTGGATTATGCTGGGGGTCATCGTCGCCCCCCAATGGCATCCTCGGCCTGCTGTGCAGGTGACACTTCCCTGGACTTGTGGAGTACGCCGGAGTGACGGGCCCAGCCTTCACCTTCGACCACTACACCGTCGCCCCCGATGCAGTAGACCGGGACGGCAGGGAATTCAATAACAAGGCGGAGCGGGTGAAGCAAGAGCTGTGGGTAAGTCTTAGTATAATGTAAAATATGTCGCATTCGTTGCAAATTCTTGAAATAATGTATGGATACATCATTTTTGTATGCAGGATTTCTTCAGATGCGATGCTGGATACGAGGCTAGGGCGGATGTGGTGGCCACCACGAGCTGTAAGAAGCTCGTCGTGGACATGTACTATGAGGCCTGCATCCAGGCCATCATCACCTACCACAGCTCCGTCCTTGGGGAGAAGGTGACCAAAACTCAAGCCCGAACCATGTCGTTGACCAGGGAGCAGTACCTGCAGGTAAAGTCATGCATGTTTGGTACCAGTACTCCATGCATGAATTTTATTTTATCTTCTGATATGCACTTTACGTGTTTACTTTGCAGATGATTCCACATTGGTGCGCCACACATCCTCTGTGCTGGGAGCAGATGGTGGATAGGTGGTGTTCGGCTGAGTGGGACGAGGCGCACACAGCTAGCCGGGAACGACGTTTGATGATGCAAGGCCCCTCCCACCACCAAGGCAGCCGGAGCCTAGGCCAATATGCCGAAGCATGGGTACGCCACCTTTTTTATTTAGATATATAGCACTAAGTTAGATATTATTTCTAACTATCTCGTTGGTTTTCGTTGCAGTCGGCGTCACATGGTGGCAGGCCTTGCTCCACCTTCTCGGCCTATGCTATGGCCCATAAGGGTAAGGCGACGTCCGACGTCACCTACAACCCGGATGACGGGCCCGAGGCCTACACCAACCCTGCTGTCTACAGCCGCCTCCATGACTACACCGCCATGGCGCAGGAGGTCCATGGCCCAGACTATGATCCGAGCATCGAGCCAATCGACACCGATGTGCTCATGAGGGTCGGAGGAGGCAAGAGACATGGGCGGTACTGGATTGCCGACGGGGCAATCGACTCGTCCTCCACTCCCACTCTGTCTCAGGTGAGAGCAAGGAGCACAGGCTCGAGTCCAGCCATACGACCTCGGCACGACAGCTCATAGCATCGCATACAGCAACTCGAGGTTAGTGCTTCTGTAACTCGTCCTTTCTTGAGTTATATACCTTCTCTTTGAGTTACTATAACGTTGGCTTGTAATATTACAGACCCAACTAGAAGAAGAGAGGAGGGAACGTCAAGAGATGGAGGCGAGGATAATGGCGGAGCGGGCGGCGGCTGATCAGAGGATGGCGGAGATGTTCTAGTACATGCAGAGCCTTGGCGCCGCACAGGGCATCCCTCCGCCACCTCCATTGTTCCCTCCAGTTGACCCTACTCTCTTCCACACTCCTGTGAGTATCAAAATTGTAGTTAGATGTTTGTAATTCATCTGGTATAACACATGCAATCTCTTCTCTGTGCAGGGCAAATTTGGGGCGGCATCCAACAACCCTCCGGAAGCGTTCAGCCCAACGCAGCCCCGGTCAAACCGCCCACCTCCATGAGTGTTGTGTTTTCATTGTTTTAGACTTTAGAACTTATGTATAATACTTATGTCTATGTTTGATACTTATGTGAGAGCTTGCGACGTTTGAGACTTATGTTTGTGTTTAATACTTGTGTTGAACACTTATGTTTGTGATGAATATTTATGTTTGTGGTGACGGTTTTATGTTTGTGTTGGCTATTTATGTCTGTGATGATATCTGTGATGTATATATGTGATATATATGTGATATCTTCTGTTTGTGTGGATGGAATACAAAAAACAAATAAAAAAGGTATATGCTAGTCACTTTGCCGAGTGTTACACTCGGCAAAGAGGCGCTTTGCCGAGTGTCTGGGTCATAACACTCGGCAAAGAGCATAGACCTGGGCACCGGCTTAGGTTCTTTGCCGAGTGTTATGTCGCTGGCACTCGGCAAAGAACCTGACATGGGGACCCTCCCTGGCGAGTTCTTTGCCGAGTGTCCCACGCGGCACTCGGCAAAGATGGGGTTTTTGCCGAGTGCTGCCAGGAAGACACTCGGCAAAGCTAACATCTTTGCCAAGTGTCACAAGAGACACTCGGCAAAGCCTCCGTCTCCGTTACCCGGCGCCGTAACAACCGCTTTTCTTTGCCGAGTGCTATCTGGCACTCGGCAAATATCTTTGCCGAGTGCCCGAGAAAAAGCTCTCGGCAAAGAAGGCTTTGCCGATGCACTGTTCACTGAGCCTTCTTTGCCGAGTGTAACACTTGGCAAAGCATTTGCCGAGTGTTTTCAAGGCTTCGCCGAGTGCTTGAGGCACTCGGCAAAGCGATTGATTCCGGTAGTGCACGGCTAGTATACCAGTTTTACACTCTGCAGAGGTTGCACATCTTTACCCACAAGTCATGTTACCCATCTGCCAAGAGACGGCCAATCCCATACACCTCTACCGAGGAGACGAGGCAGGGTAACACTACGAGGCCTCTACAAAGTTCCACTAGCTTCCGAAAACCCGCTACAGTTTATAGGAAGCTCCAGTGCAGGAATCCCTCGCCTGACTGCCATCGCAGCAAAATCAACCTGAGGACCTCCCTACACTGACCACTCCCCTACTGCCCTTGCCCCTTTCGGGTAAGGTAGTCTTCCACTAGCTTTCCTAGTTAGTTGGCCAAGGGCGTCCCATTAAACCCTTGTGGTAGCACTGTTTTTCCGGGTTGTTCTCCATGTTCCAATTAACATAATGATCTTATCATGAACAGTAAATAATAACTGATAATAAAAGATAATCATGAATAAAATATATCTCTATACCCAAAACCACATAAAGCAATAGCAGGTACTACCCAAAGATTCAGTGGTGAACAAGGTATAAAGATAGTCAAACTAGGGTAACCTATTGGGTCCCATCAAAATTAACCTATGCAGATCATTATGATTAATTAGAACATGAGTGGGTAAAAAGAAGTGATCAAGGGCACAACTTGCCTGGGACTTGAGATTCCAGGTACCAGGATGATCTTCAGGTGACACGTGTTCTCACTGCTAAACGTAGCAATATTAACAAACATGTATAGGCAAAATTAACATCACACCAAACATAAGAACAAACTGAATAATAATGATCTACACGAAGCTATGAGATTGTGGGATCAAGAACCACTAAATTCGGAGCTATGGTTATTAAGTTATGAATTTCCGAAATTATTTAGTGCTTAGAATACATTAATCCAAATGAACAATTTTAATTCAAGTTTCATGGCTAAACAGTGTTACTGGTTGATAGACAATATTAATACAAAATTATAGGAACTGGAATGGACTAAAAAGGAGCTAAAATGAATTTTCCAGGAATTAAACAAGTTTTAGATTTAATTTTATACTAGAAAAGTATTTTCTATATTCATTTATTCAATTCCTTCAAGTTCTGGCCTGCTCGCACTATTTCTGAGAAGTGCAGGGTCAATTCTGTAAAAATTAGGACCTTTCTGTAATTACTTTTGAAAGTCGCCTAGAGGGGGGGTGAATAGGGCGAAACTGAAATTCTCAAAAATAATCACAACTACAAGCCGGGTTAGCGTTAGAAATATAATAGAGTCCGCGAGAGAGGGCGCAAAACAAATCGCAAGCGAATAACGAAGTGAGACACGCGGATTTGTTTTACCGAGGTTCGGTTCTCTCAAACCTACTCCCCGTTGAGGAGGCCACAAAGGCCGGGTCTCTTTCAACCCTTCCCTCTCTCAAACGGTCCCTCGGACCGAGTGAGCTTCTCTTTCTCAAATCACATGGGAATCAAAACTTCCCGCAAGGACCACCACACAATTGGTGTCTCTTGACTCAATTACAAGTGAGTGTTTGATCACAAGAAAGAATGGCAAAGAAAAAGAAGCGATCCAAGCGCAAGAGCTCAAATGAACACTACAAATCACTCTCTCTAGTCACTAAGGCTTTGCGTGGAGTTGGGAGAGGATTTGATCTCTTTTGGTGTGCTTTGTAATGAATGCTAGCTCTTGTATAGTGGTTGGAAGCTGGAAAACTTGGATGCAATGAATGGTGGGTGGTTGGGGCTATTTATAGCCCCAACCACCAAACTAGCCGTTTGGTGAGGCTGTCTGTTCGATGGCGCACCGGACAGTCCGGTGCACACCGGACATGTCCGGTGCGACAGCCACGTCACCAAAGCCGTTGCAATTTGACCATTGGAGTTCTGACTTCTGGGCCCGCCTGGATGTCCGGTGCACACCGGACATGTACTGTTCAATGTCCGGTGCACCAGAATGGGCGTGCCTGACTTCTGCGCGCTTCTGGCGCGCATTGAATGCGCCTGCAGGTGACCGTTGGCGCGAAGTAGCCGTTGCCCCGTTGTTACACCGGACAGTCCGGTGTACACCGGACATGTCCGGTGAATTATAGCGAAGCGCCCACTGCAAAATCCCGAGGCTGGCAAGTTCCAGAGCCGCGTCCCTTTTGAGCACCGGACACTGTCCGGTGTACACCGGACAGTCCGGTGAATTATAGCGCGTCGGCTCCCAGAAATTCCCGAGGCTGAGGAGTTCTGTGCGCGTTTCCCTGGTGCACCGGACACTGTCCGGGGCGCCACCGGACAGTCCGGTGCGCCAGACCAGGGAGCCTTTCGGGATGCCTTTAGCTTTCTAATTTGAACCCAACTTTGGTCCTTTTAATTGGCTTGTTGTGAACCTTTGACACCTGTATAACTTATACACTGGAGCAAACTAGTTAGTCCAATTGTTTGTGGTTGGCAATTCAACCACCAAACTTAATTAGGGACTAGGTGTAAGCCTAATTCCCTTTCAATCTCCCCCTTTTTGGTGATTGATGCCAACACAAACCAAAGCAAAGATAAATGTGCATAAATTGAACTAGTTTGCATAATGTAAGTGCAAAGGTTGCTTGGAATTGAGCCAATATAAATACTTACATGATGTGCATGGATTGTTTCTTTGTTTTTAACATATTGGACCACGTTTGCACCACATGTTTTGTTTTTGCAAATTGTTTTGTAAATTCTTTTCAAAATCCTTTTGCAAGATAGTCAAAGGTGAATGAATAGGATTTTTGCAAAGCATTTTCAAGTTTAAAAATTTTCTCCCTTTGTTTCAAATGCTTTTCCTTTGACTAAACAAAACTCCCCCTAAATGAGATCCTCCTCTTAGTGTTCAAGAGGGTTTTGATTTATCATTTTTGAAATACTACTTCCTCCCCCTTTAGAACATAATAAGATACCAATTTGAAATTGACCAATTGAGAATCTCCAAAAAAAATTTAAAAAAAATTAGGTGGTGGTGCGGTCCTTTTGCTTTGGGCTCATATTTTCTCCCCCTTTGGCACGAATCACCAAAAACGGAATCATTAGAGCCCAACGAAGTACTTTCTCCTCCTTTGGTCATAAAATAAATGAGTGAAGATTATACCAAAGTTGGAGAGATGCTCGGAGTGACGGCGAAGGATGAGTAGTAGAGTGGAGTGGAAGCCTTTTTCTTCGCCGAAGACTCCAATTCCCTTTTAATATACCTATGACTTGGTTTGAAATACACTTGAAAACACATTAGTCATAGCATATATAAAAGAGACATGATCAAAGGTATATTTATGAGCTATGTGTGCAAGTTTAGCAAAAGAAGTTCCTAGAATCAAGAATATTGAGCTCATGCCTAAGTTTGGTAAAAGTTTGTTCATCAAGAGGCTTGGTAAAGATATCGGCTAATTGATCTTTAGTGTTAATGTATGAAATCTCGATATCCCCCTTTTGTTGGTGATCCCTAAGAAAATGATACCGAATGGCTATGTGTTTAGTGCGGCTATGCTCAACGGGATTATCCGCCATGCGGATTGCACTCTCATTATCACATAGAAGGGGAACTTTGGTTAGTTTGTAACCGTAGTCCCGCAGGGTTTGCCTCATCCAAAGCAATTGCGCGCAACAGTGGCCTGCGGCAATATACTCGGCTTCGGCGGTAGAAAGAGCGACCAAATTTTGCTTCTTTGAAGCCCAAGACACCAAGGATCTTCCCAAGAACTGGCAAGTCCCCGATGTGCTCTTTCTATTAATCTTACACCCTGCCCAATCGGCATCCGAATAACCAATCAAATCAAATGTGGATCCCCGAGGGTACCAAAGCCCAAACTTAGGAGTATAAGCCAAGTATCTCAAGATTCGTTTTACGGCCGTAAGGTGTGATTCCTTAGGGTCGGCTTGGAATCTTGCACACATGCAAACGGAAAGCATAATGTCCGGTCGAGATGCACATAAATAAAGCAATGAACCAATCATCGACCGGTATACCTTTTGATCCACGGACTTACCTCCCGTGTCGAGGTCGAGATGCCCATTTGTTCCCATGGGAGTCTTGATGGGCTTGGCATCCTTCATTCCAAACTTGGTTAGAATGTCTAGAGTATACTTTGTTTGACAAATGAAGGTGCCCTCTTGGAGTTGCTTGACTTGGAATCCTAGAAAATACTTCAACTCCCCCATCATCGACATCTCGAATTTTTGTGTCATGATCCTACTAAATTCTTCACATGTAGATTCGTTAGTAGACCCAAATATGATATCATCAACATAAATTTGGCATACAAACAAATCATTGTCAAGAGTCTTAGTGAATAAAGTAGGATCGGCCTTGTCGACTTTGAAGCCATTAGCAATAAGGAAATCTCTAAGGCATTCATACCATGCTCTTGGGGCTTGCTTGAGCCCATAAAGCGCCTTAGAGAGCCTATAAACATGGTTAGGGTACTCACTATCTTCAAAGCCGGGAGGTTGCTCAACATAGACCTCCTCCTTGATTGGTCCGTTGAGGAAGGCACTCTTCACGTCCATTTGATAAAGCTTGAAGCCATGGTAAGTAGCATAGGCTAATAATATGCGAATGGACTCAAGCCTAGCTACGGGTGCATAGGTTTCACCAAAATCCAAACCTTCGACTTGTGAATACCCCTTGGCCACGAGTTGAGCTTTGTTCCTTGTCACCACACCATGCTCGTCTTGTTTGTTACGGAAGACCCACTTGGTTCCTACAACATTTTGGTTAGGACGTGGAACCAAATGCCATACCTCGTTCCTCGTGAAATTATTGAGCTCCTCTTGCATCGCCATCACCCAATCTGAATCTTGGAGTGCTTCCTCTATCCTGTGTGGCTCAATAGAGGAAACAAAAGAGTAATGCTCACAAAAATGTGCAACACGAGATCGAGTGGTTACCCCCTTATGAATGTCGCCGAGGATGGTGTCGACGGGGTGATCTCGTTGGATTGCTTGGTGGACTCTTGGGTGTGGCGGCCTTGGTTGTTCATCCTCCTTGTCTTCATCATTTGTGTCTCCCCCTTGATCATTGCCGTCGTCTTGAGGTGGCTCATCATTGTCTTCTTCATCTTTATCAACTTGAGCCTCGTCCTCATTTTGGATTGGTGGAGATGCTTGCGTGGAGGAGGATGGTTGATCTTGTGCATGTGGAGGCTCTTCGGATTCCTTAGGACACACATCCCCAATGGACATGTGAAAGGGAAATGTGCTCTTGGGCCATTTCTAAGTATTTTGGTGATTTAGTGTCCAACACAAGTGCCTAATTGTAAAATGGTGGACAAAGTACAAATCAAGGATAAAGGTATGTTTCTCAGACTTAGTACATTGTTTTATGGACTAATGTATTGTGTCTAAGTGCTGGAAACAGAAAAAATCGAGTTGGAGAAGAAATGGCTCGAGCAGCCAAAGTCTGCCCAGTCTGGGTACACCGGACTGTCCGGTGTGCACCGGACATGTCCGGGTCGCCAGGCTGGCTCGGCGCGAAGTGGCTGCTCTCGGGAATTCACCGGCGACGTACGGCTAAAATTCACCGGACTGTCCGGTGAGCCAACGGTCGGCCGCGCAATCTGCGCGGGACACGTGGCCGAGCCAACGGCTAGAAGACGGCACCGGACTGTCCGGTGTGCACCGGACATGTCCGGTGCGCCAACGGCTCCCAGATCTGCAACGGTCGGCAACGGTCGGCAGCGCCATTTTAGGAAGGAAATCGGGCACCGGACAGTGTCCGGTGTGCACCGGACTGTCCGGTGCCCCCGACGACAGAAGGCAAGATTGGCCTTCCAGATTTGCTCTCAACGGCTCCTAGCTGCCTTGGGGCTATAAAAGGGACCCCTAGGCGCATGGAGGAGTACACCAAGCAACCTTAGAGCATTCTTGATCATCCACACTCATTCTTTGCGCATTCGTTTGTGATTCTAAGTGATTCGAGCTCTGTTCTAGTGAGAACCTTGAGATAGTCATTCGAGCTCGATTCTTGGCCGTGTGTGTGCGCATTTCGCTGTGGATTTGTGTGTGTTGCTTCCCTCTCTTACTCTGTGCTTCTTTGTGATCATATACTTGTAAGGGCAAGAGACTCCAATTTGTGGAGATTCCTTGCAAACGGGATAAAGAAAAGAAAACAAAACACCGTGGTATTCAAGTGGGTCTTTGGACCGCTTGAGAGGGGTTGATTGCAACCCTCGTCCGTTGGGACGCCACAACGTGGAGTAGGCAAGCGTTGGTCTTGGCCGAACCACGGGATAAACCACTGTGTCATCTCTGTGATTGATCTTCTGTGGTTTCTGTGTTTTGACTCCTCTCTAGCCACTTGGCATTATTTGTGCTAACACTTAACCAAGTTTTGTGGCTTAAGTTTGAAGTTTTACAGGATCACCTATTCACCCCCCCCCCCTCTAGGTGCTCTCAATTGGTATCAGAGCCGTTCTCTTCACAAAGGGACTAACCGCCCGAAGAGATGGATCCTAAGGGGAAGGGTATCGTGATCAACGACAAAGAGAAGGAATCCTTCGTCAACGAGCCGAAGGACGATAAGCCTACCGACTCCGGCTCGGGCCACAGACGGAAGGAAGGGAAGAAGAAGAAGACAAGGCGCATCAAGGAGATCGTCTACTACGACAGCGATGAGTCTACTTCTTCCCAAAAGGACGACGACCACAACGACTACGAGAGAAGGAAACCGGTTAATTCGAACTTTTCCTTTGACTACTCTCGTATTCCGCAAAGTTCAAATTCACATTTGCTCTCCATTCCACTCGGCAAGCCCCCACACTTTGATGGGGAGGACTACGGATTTTGGAGCCACAAAATGCGTAGTCACCTATTCTCTCTCCATCCTAGTATATGGGAGATTGTAGAGAGTGGAATGCACTTTGATAGTTCGGATAGTCCCATGTTCATTAATGAACAAATTCATAAGAATGCACAAGCTACTACTGTTCTTCTAGCTTCTTTGTGCAGGGATGAATACCATAAAGTGAGCGGCTTGGATAACGCCAAGCAGATCTGGGACACCCTCAAGATTTCTCATGAGGGGAACGACGTCACCTTGCTCACCAAGATGGAGTTGGTGGAGGGTGAGCTTGGACGGTTCGTGATGATAAGGGGCGAGGAGCCAACGCAAACATACAACCGGCTCAAGACCCTTATCAACAAGATAAGGAGCTACGGAAGCACGCGATGGACGGACCACGACGTCGTCCGACTGATGCTAAGGTCCTTTACCGTTCTTGATCCTCATTTGGTAAATAATATTCGTGAAAATCCCAGGTACACCAAAATGTCGCCCGAGGAAGTCCTAGGAAAATTCGTCAGCGGGCGAATGATGACCAAGGAGGCAAGGTATGTGGACGACGCCTTGAATGGACCGATCAACGAGCCGCAACCTCTTGCTCTCAAGGCAACGAGGAGCAAGGAGGCACTACCGAGCAAGGTGGCGCAAGTTGAGGCGGCCGGGCTAAATAATGAGGAGATGGCCCTCATCATTAAGCGCTTCAAGACGGCGCTTAAGGGTCGCAAGGGACAGCCAAGCAAGACCAAGACAAAGGAGAAGCGCTCGTGCTTCAAATGTGGTAAGATTGGTCATTTCATTGCTAACTGTCCCGATAATGAAAGTGACCAGGAAAAGGGGAACAAGAGGGAGAAGAAGAAGGCATACAAGAAGGCAAAGGGCGAGGCACATCTAGGAAAGGAGTGGGATTCGGATTGCTCCTCCTCAGACTCCGACAATGAAGGACTCGCTGCCACCGCCTTCAACAAGTCATCTCTCTTCCCCAACGAGCGTCTCACATGCCTTATGGCAAGGGAGAAGAAGGTATGTACTCGAGACTCTACATATGCTTCTTCAAGTGAGGATGATTCTAGCGATGAGGAAATAGATTACTCTAGCTTGTTCAAGGGATTGGATAGAAATAAAATTGATAAAATCAATGAATTGATTGATGCCTTGAATGAAAAGGATAGGCTTTTAGAAAAGCAAGAGGATTTGTTGTATGATGAACATGATAAATTTGTAGAGGCACAAAAATCCTATGCTTTAGAAGTTAAAAGAAATGAAATGCTTTCTTATGAACTATCTACTTGTCATGAAACCATTTCTACTTTACAAGGTGTTAACAATGATTTAAATGCTAAATTAGAAGTAGCAAATAAATCTAATTCTTGTGTAGAACATGTTATGATTTGCACTAGGTGTAAGGATTTCGATATTGATGCCTGTAGTGAACACCTAGTTTCAATTTCCAAATTAAATGAGGAATTGGCTAGTCTTAATGCCCAACTTAAGACTAGCAAGAATGAATTTGATAAACTGAAATTTGCAAGGGATGCCTACACGATTGGTAGACACCCCTCAATTAAGGATGGACTTGGCTTCAAGAGGGAGGCCAAGAACTTAACAAGCCATAAGGCTCCCATCTTCGTCAAGGAGAAAGGGAAGGCCCCTATGGCTAGTAGTGCTAAAAGGAACCATGCCTTCTTGTACCATGATAGGAGACAAACTAGAAATACTTATAGGAGTTATAATGCTTATAATGATTTTGATTCTCATGACATGTTTGCTTCTAGTTCCTCCTATATGCATGACAGAAATATTGGTAGGAGAAATGTTGTTCATAATATGCCTAGGAGAAATGTTGTTAATGTTCCTAGGAAAGTTAATGAACCTTCTACAATTTATTGTGCTTTAAATGCTTCCTTTGCTATTTGTAGAAAGGATAGGAAAATAGTTGCTAGGAAGTTAGGGGCAAAATGCAAGGGAGACAAAACTTGCATTTGGGTCCCTAAGGATATTTGCACTAACCTTATAGGACCCAACATGAGTTGGGTACCTAAGACCCAAGCCTAAATTTGCCTTGCAGGTTTATGCATCCGGGGGTTCAAGCTGGATTATCGACAGCGGATGCACAAACCATATGACGGGGGAGAAGAAAATGTTCACCTCCTACGTCAAAAATAAGGATTCCCAAGATTCAATTATATTCGGTGATGGGAATCAAGGCAAGGTAAAAGGGTTAGGTAAAATTGCAATTTCTAATGAACACTCAATCTCTAATGTGTTTTTAGTTGAGTCTCTTGGTTACAATTTGCTATCTGTTAGTCAACTATGCAATATGGGATATAACTGCTTATTTACAAATGTAGATGTGTCTGTCTTTAGAAGATGTGATGGTTCACTAGCTTTTAAGGGTGTACTAGACGGCAAGCTTTACTTAGTTGATTTTGCAAAAGAAGAGGCCGGTCTAGATGCATGCTTAATGGCTAAGACTTGCATGGGCTGGCTGTGGCATCGCCGCTTAGCTCATGTGGGGATGAAGAACCTCCACAAGCTTCTAAAGGGAGAACACGTGATAGGTCTAACCAATGTTTATTTCGAAAAAGATAGACCTTGTGCAGCTTGTCAAGCAGGTAAACAAGTGGGAGGAGCACATCACAACAAGAATGTGATGACCACGTCAAGACCTCTGGAGCTGCTGCATATGGACCTCTTCGGACCCGTCGCCTATCTAAGCATAGGAGGAAGTAAGTATGGTCTAGTTATTGTTGATGACTTTTCCCGCTTCACTTGGGTGTTCTTTTTGCAGGATAAGTCTGAAACCCAAGGGACCCTCAAGCGCTTCCTAAGGAGAGCTCAAAATGAGTTTGAGCTCAAGGTGAAAAAGATAAGGAGCGACAACGGGTCTGAATTCAAGAACCTTCAAGTGGAGGAGTTTCTTGAGGAGGAAGGGATCAAGCACGAGTTCTCCGCTCCCTACACACCTCAGCAAAATGGTGTGGTAGAGAGGAAGAACAGGACGCTCATAGATATGGCGAGGACTATGCTTGGAGAATTCAAGACCCCCGAGTGCTTTTGGTCGGAAGCCGTGAACACGGCTTGCCACGCCATCAACAGGGTCTACCTTCACCGCCTCCTCAAGAAGACGTCGTATGAGCTGCTAACTGGTAACAAACCCAATGTGTCTTATTTTCGTGTATTTGGGAGCAAATGTTATATTCTTGTGAAGAAAGGTAGAACTTCTAAATTTGCTCCCAAAGCCGTAGAAGGGTTTTTGTTAGGTTATGATTCAAATACAAAGGCGTATAGGGTCTTCAACAAATCATCGGGTTTGGTTGAAGTCTCTAGCGACGTTGTATTTGATGAGACTAATGGCTCTCCAAGAGAGCAAGTTGTTGATTGTGATGATGTAGATGAAGAAGATGTTCCGACGGCCGCTATACGAACCATGGCGATTGGAGAAGTGCGGCCACAGGAACAAGATGAACGGGATCAACCTTCTTCCTCAACAACGGTGCATCCCCCAACTCAAGGCGATGAACAGGTTCATCAAAAGGAGGCGTGTGATCAAGTGAAGGGAGCACAAGATGATCACGTGATGGAGGAAGAAGCGCAACCGGCACCTCCAACCCAAGTTCGAGCGGTGATTCAAAGGGATGATCCCGTCGACCAAATTTTGGGTGACATTAGCAAGGGAGTAACTACTCGATCTCGATTAGTTAATTTTTGTGAGCATTACTCCTTTGTCTCTTCTATTGAGCCTTTCAGGGTAGAAGAGGCCTTGCTAGATCCGGACTGGGTGTTGGCCATGCAGGAGGAACTCAACAACTTCAAGCGCAACGAAGTTTGGACACTGGTGCCTCGTCCCAAGCAAAATGTTGTGGGAACCAAGTGGGTGTTCCGCAACAAACAGGACGAGCACGGGATGGTGACAAGGAACAAGGCTCGACTTGTGGCAAAAGGTTATGCCCAAGTCGCAGGTTTGGACTTTGAGGAGACTTTTGCTCCTGTGGCTAGGCTAGAATCAATTCGTATCTTGCTAGCATATGCCACTCACCATTCTTTCAGGTTGTACCAAATGGATGTGAAGAGCGCTTTCCTCAACGGGCCGATCAAAGAGGAGGTGTACGTGGAGCAGCCCCCTGGCTTCGAGGATGAACGGTACCCCGACCATGTGTGTAAGCTCTCTAAGGCGCTCTATGGACTTAAGCAAGCCCCAAGAGCATGGTATGAATGCCTTAGAGACTTTTTAATTGCTAATGCTTTCAAGGTTGGGAAAGCCGATCCAACTCTTTTTACTAAGACTTGCAATGGTGATCTTTTTGTGTGCCAAATTTATGTCGACGACATAATATTTGGTTCTACTAACCAAAAGTCTTGTGAAGAGTTTAGCAGGGTGATGACGCAGAAATTCGAGATGTCGATGATGGGCGAGTTGACCTACTTCCTTGGGTTCCAAGTGAAGCAACTCAAGGACGGCACCTTCATCTCCCAAACGAAGTACACGCAAGATTTGCTAAAGAGGTTTGGGATGAAGGACGCAAAGCCCGCAAAGACGCCGATGGGAACCGACGGACACACCGACCTCAACAAAGGAGGTAAGTCCGTTGATCAAAAAGCATACCGGTCAATGATAGGGTCTTTACTTTATTTATGTGCTAGTAGACCGGATATTATGCTTAGTGTATGCATGTGTGCTAGATTTCAATCCGATCCTAAGGAGTGTCACTTAGTGGCAGTGAAGCGAATTCTTAGATATTTGGTTGCTACGCCTTGCCTCGGACTCTGGTATCCAAAGGGGTCTACCTTTGACTTGGTTGGATACTCAGACTCCGACTATGCTGGATGTAAGGTCGATAGGAAGAGTACATCGGGGACGTGCCAATTCTTAGGAAGGTCCCTGGTGTCATGGAACTCTAAGAAACAAACCTCCGTTGCCCTATCCACCGCTGAGGCCGAGTACGTTGCCGCAGGACAGTGTTGCGCGCAACTACTTTGGATGAGGCAAACCCTCAGGGACTTTGGCTACAATCTGAGCAAAGTCCCACTCCTATGTGACAATGAGAGTGCTATCCGAATAGCGGAAAATCCTGTTGAGCACAGCCGCACAAAGCACATTGACATCCGGCATCACTTTTTGAGAGACCACCAGCAAAAGGGAGATATCGAAGTGTTTCATGTTAGCACCGAGAACCAGCTAGCCGATATCTTTACCAAGCCTCTAGATGAGAAGACCTTTTGCAGGTTGCGTAGTGAGCTCAATATCTTAGATTCGCGGAACTTGGATTGAAATGTAGCATACATGTGTTTATGCCTTTGATCATGTTCATTCTGCATTTTATTGCTTATTGTGGTGCTCAAGTTGTACAAACACTCCCTGGACCTCACAAGTCCGTTGCAAAGTGATGCACAGTTTTAGGGGGAGATGTGTTACAACTTGACCCTTTGAGACTAACCATGTGCTTGAGTTTGCTTGTTTTAGTCTCAAAGGAGAATTGAAAGGGAAAAGGTGGACTTGGACCATGAAAGACTTCCACTGCACTCCGATGAGAGGGTAACCTATTCCAAGTTCATCTAATGAACTCTTATTGCCATTTGCTCTTAATTGAAGATTTTTGTGAGGCAATGGGGTTAAAGGGCCAAGATTGATCCCGTTTTGGTGCTTGATGCCAAAGGGGGAGAAAATAAAGGCCAAAGCAATAATGGATCAGCTACCACTTGAGAGATTTTGAAAATAGTAGAATAGAGCTTTTGGTTTGTCAAAACTCTTTTGTTATCTCTCTTATCAAAAGTTGGCTTCTTGTGGGGAGAAGTATTGATTATGGGAAAAAGGGGGAGTTTTTGAAATCTTTGATCAATCTCTTTTGGAATGACTCTCTTTATGTTTCAACATGTGTGTTTGACTTAGAGATAGAGATTTGAATTTGATTTGCAAAAACAAACCAAGTGGTGGCATAGAGTGATCCATATATGTCAAAATTGAATCAAAATAATTTGAGTTCTTATTTGAAGTGTTTTTGTACTTGTTCTACTTGCTTTATGTTGTGTTGGCATAAATCACCAAAAAGGGGGAGATTGAAAGGGAAATGTGCTCTTGGGCCATTTCTAAGTATTTTGGTGATTTAGTGTCCAACACAAGTGCCTAATTGTATAATGGTGGACAAAGTACAAATCAAGGATAAAGTTATGTTTCTCAGACTTAGTACATTGTTTTATGGACTAATGTATTGTGTCTAAGTGCTGGAAACAGAAAAAATCGAGTTGGAGAAGAAATGGCTCGAGCAGCCAAAGTCTGCCCAGTCTGGGTACACCGGACTGTCCGGTGTGCACCGGACATGTCCGGTGCGCCAGGCTGGCTCGGCGCGAAGTGGCTGCTCTCGGGAATTCACCGGCGACGTACGGCTAAAATTCACCGGACTGTCCGGTGTGCACCGGACTGTCCGGTGAGCCAACGGTCGGCCGGGCCAACGGTCGGCCGCGCAATCTGCGCGGGACACGTGGCCGAGCCAACGGCTAGAAGACGACACCGGACTGTCCGGTGTGCACCGGACATGTCCGGTGCGCCAACGGCTCCCAGATCTGCAACGGTCGGCAACGGTCGGCAGCGCCATTTTAGGAAGGAAATCGGGCACCGGACAGTGTCCGGTGTGCACCGGACTGTCCGGTGCCCCCGACGACAGAAGGCAAGATTGGCCTTCCAGATTTGCTCTCAACGGCTCCTAGCTGCCTTGGGGCTATAAAAGGGACCCCTAGGCGCATGGAGGAGTACACCAAGCAACCTTAGAGCATTCTTGATCATCCACACTCATTCTTTGCGCATTCGTTTGTGATTCTAAGTGATTCGAGCTCCGTTCTAGTGAGAACCTTGAGATAGTCATTCGAGCTCGATTCTTGGCCGTGTGTGTGCGCATTTCGCTGTGGATTTGTGTGTGTTGCTTCCCTCTCTTACTCTGTGCTTCTTTGTGATCATATACTTGTAAGGGCAAGAGACTCCAATTTGTGGAGATTCCTTGCAAACGGGATAAAGAAAAGAAAACAAAACACCGTGGTATTCAAGTGGGTCTTTGGACTGCTTGAGAGGGGTTGATTGCAACCCTCGTCCGTTGGGACGCCACAACGTGGAGTAGGCAAGCGTTGGTCTTGGCCGAACCACGGGATAAACCACTGTGTCATCTCTGTGATTGATCTTCTGTGGTTTCTGTGTTTTGACTCCTCTCTAGCCACTTGGCATTATTTGTGCTAACACTTAACCAAGTTTTGTGGCTTAAGTTTGAAGTTTTACAGGATCACCTATTCACCCCCCCCTCTAGGTGCTCTCAACATGTTCCTTAGCGCTATGCATGGAGCCTGTTCTTCACCTATCTCATCAAGATCAACTTGCTCTACTTGAGAGCCGTTAGTCTCATCAAACACAACGTCACAAGAAACTTCAACAAGTCCTGAGGACTTGTTAAAGACTCTATATGCCCTTGTGTTTGAGTCATATCCTAGTAAAAAGCCTTCTACAGTTTTAGGAGCAAATTTAGATTTTCTACCTCTTTTGACAAGAATAAAACATTTGCTACCAAAAACTCTAAAATATGAAATATTTGGCTTTTTACCGGTTAGGAGTTCATAGGATGTCTTCTTGAGGATTCGGTGTAGATATAACCGGTTGATGGCGTAGCAGGCGGTGTTGACCGCCTCGGCCCAAAACCGATCCGGTGTCTTGTACTCATCAAGCATGGTTCTTGCCATGTCCAATAGAGTTCGATTCTTCCTCTCCACTACACCATTTTGTTGTGGGGTGTAGGGAGAAGAGAACTCATGCTTGATCCCCTCCTCCTCAAGGAAGCCTTCAACTTGAGAGTTCTTGAACTCCGTCCCGTTGTCGCTTCTAATTTTCTTGATCCTTAAGCCGAACTCATTTTGAGCTCGTCTCAAGAATCCCTTTAAGGTCTCTTGGGTATGAGATTTTTCCTGCAAAAAGAACACCCAAGTGAAGCGAGAATAATCATCCACAATAACTAGACAGTACTTACTCCCGCCGATGCTTATGTAAGCAATCGGGCCGAATAAATCCATGTGTAGGAGCTCCAGTGGCCTGTCACTCGTCATGATGTTCTTGTGTGGATGATGAGTGCCAACTTGCTTCCCGGCTTGGCATGCGCTACAAATCCTGTCTTTCTCAAAATGAACATTTGTTAGTCCTAAAATGTGTTCTCCCTTTAGAAGCTTATGAAGATTCTTCATTCCAACATGAGCTAGTCGGCGGTGCCAGAGCCAACCCAAGTTAGTCTTAGCAATTAAGCAAGTGTCGAGTTCAGCTCTATCAAAATCTACCAAGTATAGCTGACCCTCTAACACTCCCTTAAATGCTATTGAATCATCACTTCTTCTAAAGACAGTGACACCTACATCAGTAAATAGACAGTTGTAGCCCATTTGACATAATTGGGATACGGAAAGCAAATTGTAATCTAAAGAATCTACAAGAAAAACATTGGAAATAGTATGGTCAGGTGATATAGCAATTTTACCCAATCCTTTGACCAAACCTTGATTTCCATCCCCGAATGTGATAGCTCGTTGGGGATCTTGGTTTTTCTCATATGAGGAGAACATCTTCTTCTCCCCTGTCATGTGGTTTGTGCACCCACTGTCGAGTATCCAACTTGAGCCCCCGGATGCATAAACCTACAAAACAATTTTAGTTCTTGACTTTAGGTACCCAAACGGTTTTGGGTCCTTTGGCATTAGAAACAAGAACTTTGGGTACCGAAACACAAGTCTTAGAGCCCTTGTGTTTGCCCCCAACAAACTTGGCAACTACTTTGCCGGATTTGTTAGTCAAAACATAAGATGCATCAAAAGTTTTAAATGAAATGCTATGATCATTTGATGCATTAGGAGTTTTCTTTCTAGGCAACTTAGCACGGGTTGGTTGCCTAGAACTAGATGTCTCACCCTTATACATAAAAGCATGGTTAGGGCCAGAGTGAGACTTCCTAGAATGAATTTTCTTGATTTTGCTCTCGGGATAACCGGCAGGGTACAAAATGTAACCCTCGTTATCCTGAGGCATGGGAGCCTTGCCCTTAACAAAGTTAGACAAGTTCTTAGGAGGGGCATTAAGTTTGACATTGTCTCCCCTTTGGAAGCCAATGCCATCCTTGATGCCAGGGCGTCTCCCATTATAGAGCATACTTCTAGCAAATTTAAACTTTTCATTTTCTAAGTTATGCTCGACAATTTTAGCGTCTAATAATGCTATATGATCATTTTGTTGTTTAATTAAAGCCATGTGATCATGAATAGCATTGATATCAACATCTCTACATCTAGTGCAAATAGAAGTGTGCTCAACGGTAGATGTAGATGGTTTGCAAGATTTTAATTCTACAACCTTAGCATGCAACATATCATTCTTAGTTCTAAGGTTGGAAATTGTAACATTGCAAACATCTAATTCTTTAGCCTTAGCAATTAATTTCTCATTCTCATTTCTAAGGCTAGCAATAGAAACATTCAACTCATCAATCCTAGCAAGCAAATCAACATTATCATTTCTAGGATAGGAAGTTGAATCAATACAAACATGAGAATCAACCTTAGCAATTAATTTAGCATTTTCATTTCTAAGGTTGGCAATAGTGTCATGGCATGTGCTTAGCTCAATAGATAATTTGTCACATTTTTCTACCTCTAGAGCATAAGCATTCTTAACCTTAACATGTTTCTTATTTTCCTTGATTAGGAAGTCCTCTTGGGAGTCCAAGAGATCATCCTTTTCATGGATGGCACTAATTAGCTCATTCAATTTTTCCTTTTGTTCCATGTTAAGGTTGGCAAAAAGGGTACGCAAATTATTTTCCTCATCACTAGCATTATCATCACTAGAGGACTCATATATAGTGGAGGATTTAGATTTAACCTTCTTCCTTTTGCCGTCCTTTGCCATGAGGCACTTGTGGCCGACGTTGGGGAAGAGAAGTCCCTTGGTGACGGCGATGTTGGCGGCGTCCTCGTCGTCGGAGGAGGAGTCGGTGGAGCTCTCGTCGGAGTTCCACTCGCGGCACACGTGGGCATCGCCGCCCTTCTTCTTGTGGTACCTCTTCTTTTCTCTCCTCTTGCCCCTCTTGTCGTTATCCCTATCACTGTCACTTGATAATGGACATTTAGCAATAAAGTGACCGGGCTTACCACACTTGTAGCAAACCTTCTTGGAACGGGATTTGAAATCCTTCCCCTTCCGTTGCTTGAGGATTTGCCGAAAGCTTTTGATGATTAAGGCCATCTCCTCATTGTCGAGCTTGGAGGCGTCAATTGGTTGTCTACTTGGTGTAGACTCCTCCTTCTTCTCCTCTGTCGCCTTAAACGCCACCGGTTGCGCCTCGGACGTGGAGGGTTCATCAAGCTCGTTGATCTTCTTTGAACCTTTAATCATACATTCAAAGCTCACAAAATTCCCGATAACTTCCTCGGGGGTCATTAGTGGGTATCTAGGATTACCACGAATTAATTGAACTTGAGTGGGGTTAAGAAAAATGAGAGCTCTTAGAATAACCTTAACCACCTCGTGGTCGTCCCACTTTTTGCTCCCGAGGTTGCGCACTTGATTTACCAAGGTTTTGAGCCGGTTGTACATATCTTGTGGCTCCTCCCCTTGGCGAAGACGGAAGCGACCGAGCTCCCCCTCGATCGTTTCCCTCTTGGTGATCTTGGTGAGTTCATCACCCTCGTGTGCGGTCTTGAGTAGGTCCCAAATCTCCTTTGCATTCTTTAACCCTTGCACTTTGTTGTATTCCTCCTTGCTTAGAGAGGCGAGGAGTATGGTTGTAGCTTGGGAGTTGAAGTGCTCGATTTGGGCCACTTCGTCCGTATCATAATCCTCATCCCCTATGGATGGTACCTGTGCTCCAAACTCAACAACATTCCATATACTTTTGTGGAGTGAGGTTAGATGAAATTTCATTAAATCACTCCACCTAGCATAATCTTCGCCATCAAAAGTTGGCGGTTTGCCTAATGGAACGGAAAGTAATGGAGTATGTCTAGGTGTACGGGGATAGTGTAAAGGGATCTTACTAAACTTCTTGCGCTCTTGGCGCTTAGAAGTTACGGACGGCGCATCGGAGTCGGAGGTCGATGTTGATGAAGTGTCGGTCTCGTAGTAGACCACCTTCCTCATCCTCTTGTGCTTGTCGCCTTTCCGATGCGACTTGTGAGAAGAAGATTTTTCCTTCTTCTCTTTGTGGTGAGAAGAGGAAGATCTTTTCTCCTTCCGTTTGGAGGAGTCCTTCTTCTTCTCCCTCCTCTTGGTGCGGGACTCTTCCGATGAAGTGCTCCCTTGGCTTGTAGTGGGCTTGTCGCCGGTCTCCATCTCCCTCTTGGTGTGATCTCCCGACATCACTTCGAGCGGTTAGGCTCTAATGAAGCACCGGGCTCTGATACCAATTGAAAGTCGCCTAGAGGGGGGGTGAATAGGGCGAAACTGAAATTCTCAAAAATAATCACAACTACAAGCCGGGTTAGCGTTAGAAATATAATAGAGTCCGCGAGAGAGGGCGCAAAACAAATCGCAAGCGAATAACGAAGTGAGACACGCGGATTTGTTTTACCGAGGTTCGGTTCTCTCAAACCTACTCCCCGTTGAGGAGGCCACAAAGGCCGGGTCTCTTTCAACCCTTCCCTCTCTCAAACGGTCCCTCGGACCGAGTGAGCTTCTCTTTCTCAAATCACTTGGGAATCAAAACTTCCCACAAGGACCACCACACAATTGGTGTCTCTTGACTCAATTACAAGTGAGTGTTTGATCACAAGAAAGAATGGCAAAGAAAAAGAAGCGATCCAAGCGCAAGAGCTCAAATGAACACTACAAATCACTCTCTCTAGTCACTAAGGCTTTGCGTGGAGTTGGGAGAGGATTTGATCTCTTTTGGTGTGCTTTGTAATGAATGCTAGCTCTTGTATAGTGGTTGGAAGCTGGAAAACTTGGATGCAATGAATGGTGGGTGGTTGGGGGTATTTATAGCCCCAACCACCAAACTAGCCGTTTGGTGAGGCTGTCTGTTCGATGGCGCACCGGACAGTCCGGTGCACACCGGACATGTCCGGTGCGACAGCCACGTCACCAAAGCCGTTGCAATTTGACCGTTGGAGTTCTGACTTCTGGGCCCGCCTGGATGTCCGGTGCACACCGGACATGTACAGTTCAATGTCCGGTGCACCAGAATGGGCGTGCCTGACTTCTGCGCGCTTCTGGCGCGCATTGAATGCGCCTGCAGGTGACCGTTGGCGCGAAGTAGCCGTTGCCCCGTTGTTACACCGGACAGTCCGGTTTACACCGGACATGTCCGGTGAATTATAGCGAAGCGCCCACTGCAAAATCCCGAGGATGCCAAGTTCCAGAGCCGCGTCCCTTTGGAGCACCGGACACTGTCCGGTGTACACCGGACAGTCCGGTGAATTATAGCGCGCCGGCTCCCAGAAATTCCCGAGGCTGAGGAGTTCTGTGCGCGTTTCCCTGGTGCACCGGACAGTCACCGGACAGTCCGGTGCGCCAGACCAGGGAGCCTTTCGGGATGCCTTTAGCTTTCTAATTTGAACCCAACTTTGGTCCTTTTAATTGGCTTGTTGTGAACCTTTGACACCTGTATAACTTATACACTGGAGCAAACTAGTTAGTCCAATTGTTTGTGTTGGGCAATTCAACCACCAAAATTAATTAGGGACTAGGTGTAAGCCTAATTCCCTTTCAACTTTATAACTAGGTTGGATGGCGGGTTCATTTCGCAGCTTTCCAGGGACTCTTTAGAAAGAAGGCCAGGGCCGAAGGGGTATATGTTATTCCTAACCGTCCGATCCACAATCGATGATCCGGATTAGATCAAAGCTCCATGAAACGGTACCCAGGGATAGCCATCAGATTAGATCTCGACGGTCTGGGTTTAATGTTACCTACATCGATCACAAGCGCCATATCTAGATCGGACGAACCAGATTGGTTCAGCTGAACAGGTACGGGTGGACTAATCCTAGCCACCCACTCCAAGATCTACGGCTCAGGACTCATCGGCGAAGGGAATACGCTAGAGTAAATTTAGGCCACTGATCCGGTAATCGATGGCAACGGCGTTATCCCCCACCCTCTCTCACTCAGACGGCAAGCGGCGGCGCCTGAGCATCGCACGGTGGTTCTTCGCCGGAGAACTCACTGCCCCGCACCCCCGTGCTCCGTTCTTCAGTCCAACAAGCGCAATACGAACTAAGTAGCCAGGTAATCTATAGGACACAGGCTTACCGTGAGTCGTAGCACCCAGTCTCCCGTCCACGATGGTGCACGGTCCTGCGGTGGACTAACATCTTCAACGAGCAATTCTCAATGCGCCACCCATCCTTTTGCCCGGCCATGCAGTGTGAACTATCTGGCGATTTACGCGACACCCCAGGTTACCTAGCACGCACCGAATGGCCATTCAAGTGAGTTACTGCGCGGTGGAATCTCACCCCAATCTCTCACTCTCCCGCCTGCTTGATGGCGCGAGGGAGCTCACCATGGATCTCGGCGTCCGGCCCGGTGAAGCATCCGAGCCATCCAGTGGAACCCCTGGGGCTTCATATGGCAGGTTCCCCGGCGGTGGAACCCCAGGGCATGCCTCCTACGGCGAATCGGTCGGCGGTGAGCCATACCCACGCCACGGCGTGGCTTTCCCCCTTCTGTGCAAGCTTTTGCTCCCCGAGATTTCTATGGCGTCTCAAGTTGATGTGGGTGAAGGAAGGCGTGAGGGCCTGGATTTTATGGTGCGAGTGCAATCCGGATTTGACTTGATCTCTAGAATCGCGCGCGCGTAGTTCGGTTGATTTGGTTGGAGTCCGCCCTGATCGGAAGCTGGGAGGAGACTCTACCCGCGGGGTTTGATACACCAGCAGGGAAAGAGCTGACCACCTGGGCCTGCCAATCAGTGACAGAATGGGGAGAGCGTGTAATCCAGTGGAGACCGATAGGTGGCCCCTGTATGTCGGCGCAAGGCATTTCTAGGCTACGCAGGTGACTAGCTGGGCCGAGGGTTCAAGGGAAGTGGGCCGGTGACGCTGGATTTGGCCCAATAGCATGAGGGCATTATTTTACCTTTTTCTCTTATTTCCTATTGTGTTTTAATTTCAATTTTATGCTTCCAAATCCAAATTTCAAACTCCGTTAGAACTACACAAAAATAAATCTCAGCATGAGATGCAAGTTGTATTTATAGTTACTTTATTATTATTATATTATTTAGGTAATATTTCCAATATAATGCTCACACACACATCATTTATTTCGAGAGAATATTATTTTAGATGTGTGGTCAAATTAAAAGTACATTCAAACATTCCATATTTTATTACTTATTTATAAGAAAATAACTTTTATTGAAAACCCTCATCAAGAGGTTTCTTTTTTTTAACTTAATTCCTTTAAAGCATATGTTCCAATCATATAATTCATCATGGATTATTTTATTAGACCTTCCATTCCAATATATATATATATATATAGGATATAACTTCTAGGGTAAGAAACTTCTTTTCTTAGAGGATTTTCTCAAAAAAATTTGGAGAGTTTCACTAAATTATTAAGACCTGATTTTGAGGTGTTACAAATCCTACCCCCCTTAACAGAAATCTCGTCCTCGAGATTTGTAAGAAAAGGGATACAATAAGTTTGGTCTAGAATTTTAGTTTCTCATTTGGTTTTTTTTGGAATCAAAGTTTTGTTTAAAGTTTTTTTATATGGATACGTATGTCTAGCCATTTATGTCAGATGAGGTACGGTTATGGCAAGTATAGGTTGTGGCAAGGAAGAGTATAATAAGGTAAGACTTTATCTAGAACTGTGGATCTTGATTCATCTGGTGATCCCGCTTGATCCTTGAAGACTTGAGTTGGTGCTTATCCTTTCTTGATGAGGTTGATCATCTTTGGTCTCCAATCTCGGTGTCTCCATCTAAGCAGGGGGATATAGTTAAGATAGCTAGGGTCTATGGGTAGGACATTTTTTTCAATAGGTTCACATAGGTGGATTATGTAACCTATTGGGAGTGTATGGCTGAGTTGATCTATGGCACTAACTTAGGCTTAAGTGAATTAGGAGTATGGTTTTATCCTTTGTATCAGCATTAAGTAACTTACTCTAGATTAGATCATAATAGATTAGATAAAATCTAGATTAGGTTGGATATGACTGGATTTGTCTAGTTAAGATCTAAGTAAATTTTGGATTAGCTCATGATTGTTATTCTAGAGTGGGATAAATATGCTAATTAGGGCAAGATGAATCCATAAGGATAAGGTAGAATCTTTTGAGGTTAGTTAGATCTATTAGGACGACATAACACCTTTTCAAGATAAGATGAGTATATATTTTTTAGGATAAGATGGATCTATGAGTGTAGGATAGAATCTTTTAAGATGAGATGGATATTGTTAGGTTAGATACTTTGATGAGGGATAATCTAGTTTGTCTAGTTAGTTTTATAAGCATTATGTATATGCAGATGTAATCGTGGACATTACTCCACAACTCATCACACTCAATCAAAGATACAAATCAGACATGTATCACAAGAACAAACAATCAAGCATACAAATACTTATAAAAAAATAGTTTTGTTTTTGTTCCTAAGATTAGGTCTCCTATTCCTAAAAGTCACTTTAGGTGTAGGATTTCAAAGTGTGAAATCCCCTTTTGTCTTTAGAAGGAAAAGGTAAGAATAATCAGAGTAAAGCAGAAATAGATGAGAAAAGATTAAGAAAAGTTTAGAAAGAATCAGAGTAGCAAAAGTAAGTAGATAATGGTTGTCCAGTTCTATCTAGGTTTCGTCCTACAGTCAACATTCCTCTGATACCACTTCTGTCACACCCGGGTTTTAGGGCACCAAGACCCGGGCGCGAACATAATCACCAGGTGTGCTGGGATCAAGTCTCACACATATGATGAATCATGGCACAGGATCGAATGTCACAACTTTACTATATAATAGGAGTTCTGTACAAAATAAATAAATAATTACATTATAAGGAGACAACGGTCTAGCAACCCAAAGTTGACTGGGAGACGACGACCTAGATCTCTCACGAACACATCACAGCATCCTCCAAGCGCCTCATCCTGCGGTACCTGTTCTTGACCTATGGGGGGTGTGAGACAGCAAGAGTGAGCTCACATACGTTCATAGCTCAACAAGTTGTGGGGAATAATGTGCATGAACTCGCCAAAGGTGGAAGCTCACGTGTAGTGTAAGGCTTACCAAAGGAGATGGTTGAAGCTGAGCATTGCTTTTACAGTTGGTCAAAATTTTATTAGCAATTACTAAGTATAAGTAAATACCAACCCAATTAAGTAGTAGAACAAAAGTAACAACATCACCTGCGATGCAACGCATATGACAAATTGAATTTAGTTCCATAAATTAATCATGTGAGTGTCTGAGCTTCTCATGACTGTGAGCACGACTAGTATACCAGTTTTACACTCTGCAGAGGTTGCACATCTTTACCCACAAGTCATGTTACCCATCTGCCAAGAGACGGCCAATCCCATACACCTCTACCGAGGAGGCGAGGCAGGGTAACACTACGAGGCCTTTACAAAGTTCCCTAGCTTCCGAAAACCCGCTACAGTTTATAGGAAGCTCCAGTGCAGGAATCCCTCGCCTGACTGCTATCGCAGCAAAATCAACCGAGGACCTCCCTACACTGACCACTCCCCTACTGCCCTTGCCCCTTTCGGGTAAGGTAGTCTTCCACTAGCTTTCCTAGTTAGTTGGCCAAGGGCGTCCCATTAAACCCTTGTGGTAGCACTGTTTTCCCGGGTGGTTCTCCATGTTCCAATTAACATAATGATCTTATCATGAACAGTAAATAATAACTGATAATAAAAGATAATCATAAATAAAATATATCTCTATACCCAAAACCACATAAAGCAATAGCAGGTACTACCCAAAGATTCAGTGGTGAACAAGGTATAAAGATAGTCAAACTAGGGTAACCTATTGGGTCCCATCAAAATTAACCTATGCAGATCATTATGATAATTAGAACATGAGTGGGTAAAAAGAAGTGATCAAGGGCACAACTTGCCTGGGACTTGAGATTCCAGGTACCAGGATGATCTTCAGGTGACACGTGTTCTCACTACTAAACGTAGCAATATAGACAAACATGTATAGGCAAAATTAACATCACACCAAACATAAGAACAAACTGAATAATAATGATCTACACGAAGCTACGAGATTGTGGGATCAAGAACCACTAAATTCGGAGCTACGGTTATTAAGTTATGAATTTCCGAAATTATTTAGTGCTTAGAATACATTAATCCAAATGAACAATTTTAATTCAAGTTTCATGGCTAAACAGTGTTACTGGTTGATAGACAATATTAATACAAAATTATAGGAACTGGAATGGACTACAAAGGAGCTAAAATGAATTTTCCAGGAATTAAACAAGTTTTAGATTTAATTTTATACTAGAAAAGTATTTTCTATATTCATTTATTCAATTCCTTCAAGTTCTGGCCTGCTCACACTATTTCTGAGAAGTGCAGGGTCAATTCTGTAAAAATTAGGACCTTTCTGTAATTACTTTATAACTAGGTTGGATGGCGGGTTCATTTCGCAGATTTCCAGGGACTCTTTAGAAAGAAGGCCAGGGCCAAAGGGGTATATGTTATTCCTAACCGTCCGATCCACAATCGATGATCCGGATTAGATCAAAGCTCCGTGAAACGGTACCTAGGGATAGCCATCAGATTAGATCTCGACGGCCTGCGTTTAATGTTACCTACATCGATCACAAGCGCCAGATCTAGATCGGACGAACCAGATTGGTTCAGCCGAACCGGTAGGGGTGGACTAATCCTAGCCACCCACTCCAAGATCTACGGCTCAGGACTCATCGGCGAAGGGAATATGCTAGAGTAAATTTATGCCACTGATCCGGTAATCGATGGCAACGGCGTTATCCCCCACCCTCTCTCACTCAGACGGCAAGCGGCGGCGCCTGAGCATCGCACGGTGGTTCTTCGCCGGCGAACTCACTGCCTCGCACCCCTGTGCTCCTTTCTTCAGTCCAACAAGCACAATGCGAACTAAGTAGCCAGGTAATCTATAGGACACAAGCTTACCGTGAGTCGTAGCACCTAGTCTCCCGTCCACGATGGTGCGCGGTCCCGCGATGGACTAACATCTCCGACGAGCAATTCTCAATGCGCCACCCATCCTTTTGCCCGGCCATGCAGTGTGAACTATCCGGCGATTTGCGTGACACCCCAGGTTACCCAGCACGCACCGAATGGCCATTCAAGCGAGTTACTCGCGCGGTGGAATCTCACCCCAATCTCTCACTCTCCCGCCTACTCGATGGCGCGAGGGAGCTCACCATGGATCTCGGCGTTCGGCCCGGTGAAGCATCCGAGCCATCTAGTGGAACCCCTGGGGCTTCATATGGCAGGTTCCCCGGCGGCGGAACCCCAGGGCATGCCTCCTACGGCGAATCGGTCGGCGGTGAGCCATACCCACGCCACGGCGTGGCTTTCCCCCTTCTGTGCAAGCTTTTGCTCCCCGAGATTTCTATGGCGTCTCAAGTTGATGTGGGCAAAGGAAGGCGTGAGGGCCTGGGTTTTATGGTGCGAGTGCAATCCGGATTTGACTTGATCTCTAGAATCGCGCGCGTAGTTCGGTTGATTTGGTTGGAGTCCGCCCTGATCGGAAGCTGGGAGGAGACTCTACCCGCGGGGTTTGATACACCAGCAGGGAAAGAGCTGACCACCTGGGCCTGCCAATCAGTGACAGAACGGGCAGAGCGTGTAATCCAGTGGAGACCGATAGGTGGCCCCCGTATGTCGGCGCAAGGCATTGCTGGGCTGCGCAGGTGACTAGCTGGGCCGAGGGTTCAAGGGAAGTGGGCCGGTGACGCTGGATTTGGCCCAATAGCATGAGGGCATTATTTTACCTTTTTCTCTTATTTCCTATTGTGTTTTAATTTCAATTTTATGCTTCCAAATCCAAATTTCAAACTCCATTACAACTACACAAAAATAAATCTCAGCATGAGATGCAAGTTGTATTTATAGTTACTTTATTATTATTATATTATTTAGGTAATATTTCCAATATAATGCTCACACACACATCATTTATTTCGAGAGAATATTATTTTAGATGTGTGGTCAAATTAAAAGTACATTCAAACATTCCATATTTTATTACTTATTTATAAGAAAATAACTTTTATTGAAAACCCTCATCAAGAGGTTTCTTTTTTTTAACTTAATTCCTTTAAAGCATATGTTCCAATCATATAATTCATCATGGATTATTTTATTAGACCTTCCATTCCAATATATATATATATATATATATATATATATATATATATATATATATATAGGATATAACTTCTAGAGTAAGAAACTTCTTTTCTTAGAGGATTTTCTCAAAAAATTTTGGAGAGTTTCACTAAATTATTAAGACCAGGTTTTGAGGTGTTACATTTCGGATGGTTGTCATCACTAGGGATGAGGAACTTTTCGTCGGGTTTTAGCTCACCATCATCGTCCTCGCGACGAAAAAATTTCCTCGCTGGGATCCCCACAAACCCTTGCGGCAGACATTTCTTTCTTATCCCCGTTCTCCACGAGATAAATCACCGTCGGGATCCCTATCTCCGCTTAAATTATAATTAGGACATACTTGATATGTTATTAATGTAAAACATTGTCAATTATATAAATCGTTAGATATAAGAAATCATCGTGTGTACATCAAATAAACATATTTTTACAACTATTGATCTTTTGACAAGTTAATTATTTATTTTTATTATTAGATATTACATGAAAACGTCGTCATGTATATGTTTAACAGGTTTTCGCAGGGAACGGGAATGAAGAATGTTTTCTCATCCTGTCCCGTTTACCAGTTAGAGAATATTTTTCCCCATGGGAGAAGGAACTTCTCTGTCCACATCTTCTAATGAAAAAATTCCCCGCGAGAAATCGAGCCTCATTACCATCTCTAGTCATCACAAACAGAGGGAGACTAACGAAGAAGTACACAAGCAAGTGAATCTGGACTCCTACCGAGCAAGCTATTGAGTAGAGGGAGAGGGACGCACTCAAGCTGGCCGCGCTGGACGTTGTGGAGCCTGGCATTCACCACCTGCTTCACCTTGCCGTTGACGCTGTCCCTCGGGATGCCACCTTTCGCCAGCCATTCGTTAAAGCTGTGCGGTGCTATATGTGTTCTGCAATAGCCGAGGGAGGTCTCGTGAGCTTTGGCGGCAGCGAGAATTTTGCAAACATGACACCGTCGTGGGAGGGCTTCAAACTTTTGGCACCGCGGTCGTGGCAATTATAACCGTGGCATTCAAATCTCCCGAGTTTTGCAAATTTAGCATTGCGGTCGGTTAATGGTCATTAGGAATTCTCTCGTTCCCGTGCTGCCCTCGGCCCTCGCTCCGTTAGGCACTTGCCGGCGTCTTGTTGTTGTACCGTCTCCCGTGAGTCTCCCGTATTCCATTCTCCTCTCCTCTTGCTCGCCCTGGCCGTCGTCTTCCTCGAGCTGGTCTGTTCGTCCCCGCGCGCACTAGGTGCATTCGTGCCCTGTCCTTATCCGGATCTCGCCCTTCCCTGCCTCGACGGTTCCTGCGCCCGTGGTCCATTGCCGACCTCCGATACTGGTGAGCTCTCCTTCTTCTGTAACCCTAGTGTTCGCAGATTTGGCAGCCAGCATGGAATCTGCCGCCGAGCTTTGTGCCCAGAAGTTGTCCTTGGCGGTTGTTGCAGCCCGTGACACACTGAATGCTTCTGCTGCCGCGAGTATTGTTGCTGGTGATTATTGCGCCACATTTTCCTTAGGTAACGATGTGGTTTCTACTCTTGATGTTCTTGAATCCGCTGTGGCGGCGGAAAAAAGTGCTATGCATTCTTACAAACAGGCGAGTGCAGCCGTCGATTGTGCTAAGGAGACAGTGGCCAAATATTATGAGGTTTGTATTCTGAAACTTATACTGAGCCAGGTAATTCTTGAGATTGTTTAGCCCTGTGATTGAATTGTGAAGTGAGGAAATCCTTGTGATTATTTGAGATTATCAGGTTGCTTAGCCCTATGAGGAAATGTGGTTTCTGATTGTTTAGCCCTGTGATGATTTCTTTGAAAATACTGAACTGTATACTACACTAGTTCTTTTTATGCGATGAAATTTGTGAGGGCTATGGTTGTTTCAGGCTGTTTGATGCTGTTTCATTGGAAAAATTGACCTGAGGCTTGTGCTAATGTGAGAGTATCAGGTTGCTTAGCCCTGTGATGTTTTCTTTGAAAATAGTGAACTGTATACTACACTTGTTCTTTTGATGATAAAAAATTATTGAGGGCTATGGTTGTTTCAGGCTGTTTGATGCTGTTTCATTGGAAAAATTGACCTGAGGCTTGTGCTAATGTGAGAGTATCAGGTTGCTTAGCCCTGTGATGTTTTCTTTGAAAATAGTGAACTGTATACTACACTTGTTCTTTTGATGATAAAAAATTATTGAGGGCTATGGCTGTTTCAGCCTGTTTGATGCTGTTTCATTGAAAAATCTGACCTGAGGCTTGTGTTAATGTTAGATGATCTACTTGCTTAGCCCTGTGATGTTTTCTTTGAAAATAGTGAACTGTATACTACACTTGTTCTTATTATGCTTAAAAACTACTGAGGGCTATGGCTGTTTTAGCCTATTTGATCCTGTGCCATGTTTACAAAATTCTCCGGTTGAGTTAACATTGGTAGTTGCCCTATGATGATTTCTTTGAAATATTACAACTGTATACTACATATGAGTTTTCCATAGCACAAACTGAGGGCATATGGCTGTCTTGATCACTTTTCAGTTCACTATGGCAGTATTATTGCTATGGCTGTTTTCAGCCTGTGTGCTGGTATGCATTGGTGACCCTCGAGCTGCTCTGTTTCATTTCACTTTGGCAGTATTCTTGCTATGGCTGTTGTCAGCCTGTTTGCTTGTGAGCTTTTGTTACCTTGACCCCTCAGTTCACATATGGCTGTCTTGATCAGTGTAACTGTAATGCCCTAAATTTGGGGGTATAATTTTTTCTTCTTTTCTTTCACCAAATTCGGGCGTTACTCTCTTTTCTCTTCCCGTTCCGCTCCTTCTTCCCAATTTCAAACCAGTATAGTGACAGGTGTCCGTGTCGTGTATGAACAAAACCTAAGTGTCATGGGTGTTGCATCATGCCGAAGCACATTTCTTTGTCTGGTGTTGCATGTTCGTCTCGTTCCGTCTCGGTTTTCGGTTCGCGATTGGAGTCTGTTTGATGGTCGTGCGTGTCGTGGGTTTCGATCCGCGAAGTGGCCCGGCCCAACCCAGTCCAGCCCAGCCCGGCCCAGCCCGGTCCGGCCCGCGCGCCCCTGGCGCCCCTGCCCACCCCCATGCGCCCCCTCCCCCAGATCCGTTTGGCTCATTCGGATTCTCCCGCGCAGCAACCTCTCTCTCCCATCTCTCTCTCCCTCCCGTGGTGCCCTAGGTTTTGGAGACGGTGATCACCGGAATTGGATCCCGAGGTGAGCTCCCCTCCCTTCTCCTCTCTCTCTCCCTCTCTCCCTCTCCCTCCTCTTCTCTCCCCCTGCATGCGCCCTCTCTTCTCTCCCCTGCGCGCGCGCGCGTCCCTGCGCGGCGGCGCGGCGGCCCGCCCCTCCCTTCCCCGCGACGGCGCGGCGGCCCGCCCCTCCCCTTCCCCGCGGTAGTGCGGCCCTGTCCCTCCCCTTCCCCGTGCGGCGGCCCCACCCCTCCCCTCCCTGGCGTGGCGCGCCCCCGTCTCGGCCCCCTGCGCGGCGACGCGGTGGCCCCGCCCCTCCCCTTCCCCGCGGTGGCGCGGCCCCGTCCCTCCCCTTCCCCGCGGCGGCGCGGCAGCGCCCGCCCCTCCCCTTCCCCCCGCGGCAGCCCGGCCCCGGCGCGGCGTCCGGCCCCCGGCGCAGCCTCCCTGGCCCCCGACGCTGCCTCCCCGGCCCCCGACGCGGCCTCCCCAGCCCCCGGCGCGGCGTCCCGGCCCTGCGCGACTCGCGTAGCCTCGTTTATCCCCTAACGCGTTCCCTCGTGCGCAAACCCACGCGCGCGGTGATTATTCTTGGTTTGTAATTAATTTCAAACTTCGTTAGTTAGCGTGCTGCGTCGTGCGCTTCGTCGCGCGACGAATTTGTCTAATTTTAGATTCTATTAATGTGCTGCGTCTCGCGCTTCACCGCGCGACGATCCATTTTGATTTTAGGTTGTTTAAATGTGCGACGTCGCGCGTCCGGTCACGCGACGTTTCGCTTTAAACTCAGCTCTGTTGACGTATGTCGTCGTGTGCTTCGTCGCGCGATGCTTAACGTCTCTTTATAATTAATGCAAGTGTCTCATTGTGCGCTCTGTCGCGCGGCGAGTCGTTTACTTCTTAATTCAATCTAAATGTCGTGTCGAACGTCTCGACGTGCGACCACTCCCTTTCATTCATCTTCAATTGTTTATAGTGATTAAATGTGGAACTTGATTTTACTTTATGCTAAAACGTAGTATCCAAATTAATTCCCTTCCATTAAGCGAGTAGTTTAATTTATAATCATGTAACATGATCGTTTCTCGACTGTCTTTTTTCTCTTTATCTCTTAGCCTTAATTGCGAGCCCGCGTGGAATGTCTGTTTATTTACTGCATTCTATTTACTGCAATCTATTTGGGGAGGAGTGCGGTACATTTAGGAAACCTAACGGGTGGCTACAGCCCCGGGGAATCTTTGTAAAGGCTACGTAGTGATACCCTGCTGGGTCACCTTGGTAGTGATCAATGGAGAGTCATGATCTCCGGGCAGAAAGGGAAATCACGGCTTGTGGGTAAAGTGCACAACCTCTGCAGAGTGTTTGAAAACTGATATATCAGCAGTGCTCGCGGTTATGAGCGGCCAAGGGAGCTCCAGTGATTAGTTGTACTTGATCAGAGATGTTCGGATTTGCAGGTGGCAATGAGATTGATGGTTCTTGGTTTTGACTCTGGTAATGGTAAGTGGTATTCTTTTCATTTGGAAAGAGTACGTTTGGGTTAATAACGTGGGTTAATCCTAAAACTTGGCTTTCTCTACTAGTAATAATAATCTGACCAACTAAAAGCAACTGCTTGATTTACCCCCAAATAAAGCTAGTCCACTACAGCCAAACAGGACACTTGTTGAGTATGTTGATGTGTACTCACCCTTGCTCTACACACCAACCCCCCCAGGTTGTCCGCGTTGCAACCACTGCTCAGGAGAAGATGAAGTCGTGGAAAGAGACTTCCAGGAGTTCCAAGACTACGACGAGTTCTAGGCGTGGGTTAGCGGCAACCCCCAGTCGGCTGCATGTGAAGGCCGCGTTTATCTATGTTTCGTTTTCGCACTTTGATTATTGTGAAGACTATGTGGATGTCTCAGACATATGATGTAATCGACTATTATTTCCCTTTTTAATACTAGTTGAGCACTGTGTGATGATGTCCATGTTATGTAACTGCTGTGTACGTGAATTGCTGATCCTGGCACGTACATGGTTCGCATTCGGTTTACCTTCTAAAACCGGGTGTGACATAGGTGGTATCAAAGCCGTGCTGACTGTAGGCCCGCTAACCTAGAGTAGAATGGTCGTTCTAAGGATTATAGACCTCTGTCCCTGCCTTGACTTTGGTATCCCTTCAAAAGTTGGTCACATCGACCAAACCTATGTTCTACTATATATTATACCTTGCTGAAAATATTGTTTTATTCTCATCCTTCATTTATTTATGGTTCATTACTTGCTGGTCATACTAGTTCTGTTCTCACTCTTATGCTTGCGGTGTCTTTTGTAGATGGCCTGTCTTAGACACACTGCACAGAAGTCTGTCATCCCCTTCTTACCTTCCCGTCTCGCGGAGCGTCCGCTTTGTCGTCCCGTGGCCGGTCAGTCCAGCCACTTGGAGAGGCTGCACCACCGCCTGCACGAGGAGCAGGAGCGTCGACGACAAGAGCAGGAGCAGCAGGGCTCTTCTTTCTCGCTCCAACAGGAGATAGAGTCTGTGAGGAGCTGCTCCCCTGTGCTCCCGTTGGAGGCACCCCCTGCACCACCACTGAGCGCCCCAGCCCCTGGAGTAGCTGCTGGAGGAGACCCAGATGATGGAGGTGGCGACGACAGCTCGAGCCACGACACCGACTTTTCTGCTGACCAGGAGCCGGAAGGATGGGTTGCTCGACCCATCACTCGCGACGCTGCTCGCGGGTGTCACTTCCACGATGCGCTCGACACCCTGCTACGTTGGGCACTTGACCGGCGTACTTGGTCCATCGAGTATCGCTGTGTGGTCTTCCAGCATAGTCGCGGGGTCTACCCGGACCGCTGGGAGGCGACCTGCCTGGTGCGCCGTCCGGAGAACAGTCTATGGGGTGTTGATGCCTGCTCAGAGCACTATTCCATCTCTGAGCGGGACTCAGCTGAGGCGGCCATGCAAGATGCCGCACGGCGTGCGCTTTCGCACTACTGTTCAGTGCTCGGTGGGGTAGCTGATGGTCTCAACCTGAAGTATTACCCCCGCCGTCCATCTGGCAGCACAGGAGGCGTGATTGTCTCACCTGTTGGCGAGGACAATCCTAGGTTGAGCAGCACAGTCAACCTAGCCGCCATGCTAAACACGGAGCTGGACCATGCATTAGACGAGCTGAGTAGGGCTCGTGCTGAGATCGCCCAGCTGCGGACTGAGCGCGTGGAACATCGTCACCTAGATGATGGTTCCCCCGCTCCCGTCGGGACTCAGCACCCGTACCACTCACCTCGGCGTGGACACCAGTCTTATGGCAACCCCGACTGCAAGACCAAGATAAATTTAGAACCATAGATCGTCAGAGTCGGACCTTGTAATTAATACGAAATATATACATAGAAGTTATAGTCTTAGCATTAGTCTTGCTTTTAGTTAGTCTTAGTTAGACATGGTAGTTTGCTATATCCTGTGCATTTATGTTTGTCATGATGAACTATGTTTGATTTGGATCTTTGTAATGACTGTCGCTAGAATGTGGGTATCCCCTGCATTTTGGTTTACCTGTTATATGTTAATGGAGTTAGCTATTTAGTTGGGAAGCCTTTTATTCCACTTTCCTCTTTATCTGAGAAGTTGTGTTAGTCTGTGTTGGAGATCAGTGAAGATGCTCATCTGTTCAGTGTTGTTGAAGAATTCTATACTCTTTTCTTATGCTGCAAGATTTGCAAGGTCAGTTCTGATGTGTGGTTGCATTCTGCAGATGTCAGAAAATAGGCGTAGAGGAGGAAGGCATGCTCATCAGGAGCAGGCAGCTTAGCAAGATGAGGTACCCCAGCAACAGCAACTGCCGCCCTCGCCCCCAATGTCCATCGAGCAGATGTTCCTGATGCAGACTCAGGCAGTTCAAGCCATTGGTCAGACTCTGGCCGCCATTCAGCAGCAGCAACAACAACAGCCACCACCTCAGCCTCAGATGCCTCAGATGCCCAGGGACAAGCGTGCTGAATTCATGAGAGGTCATCCCCCAATGTTTGCTCACTCTTCTGACCCCATGGATGCTGAAGACTGGCTGCACACTGTGGAGCGAGAGTTGCATACCGCTCAGTGCGATGATAGGGAGAAAGTCCTGTATGGTCCTCGTCTGTTGAGAGGAGCAGCTCAGTCATGGTGGGAGTCTTATCTCGCCACCCATGCCAATCCCGACACCATCACTTAGGAAGAATTCAGAGGTAGCTTTCGTCAATACCATGTTCCTGCAGGTCTGATGACAATGAAGAAGGAGGAGTTCCTGGCCCTCAAGCAAGGGTCATCGTCTGTCAGTGAGTACCGGGATTGGTTTCTGCAACTGTCTCGCTATGCTCCTGAAGATGTCAACACCGACGCCAAGCGACAATATCGTTTCCTGAGAGGCTTGGTTGACCCTCTACAGTATCAGCTGATGAATCATACCTTCCCGACATTCCAGCACCTGATTGACAGAGCAATCATGACAGAGAGGAAGAGTAGGGAGATGGAGGATCGCAAGCGCAAGATTAGTGGACCCCAGCCTGGAAGCAGCAATCGCCCTCGTTTCTCAAGCAATCAACCTCAGCAGTTCAGGTAGAACCAGCGTCCACCTCAGCAGTAGCAGTTCCAAAGGCAGTATCCTCAGCACCAGTATCAGAATCGCCAGAACAATCAGTCAGGAGGAGGTCAGTTCCAGAGGCAGAATCAGCAGGCACCTCGTCTTCCTGTCCCAGCAAACCAACCAAATAATCAAGCAGCACCAGCTCAGGTTAGAAATAGAGCATGTTTCCACTGTGGAGAGCAAGGCCACTGGGTGATGCAATGTCCGAAGAAGGCAGCCTAGCAGCAGTCAGACCCTAATGCCCTAGCAAAGCAGAATGTGCCTCAGCCAGGAGCAGGCAACCGCTCTCAGCCACGCTATAATCATGGGAGACTGAACCACTTGGAGGCTGAAGCAGTTCAGGAGACCCCGGCATGATAGTAGGTATGTCCAGTCAACTCCCATATTGCAGAAGTGTTATTTGATACTGGAGCAACGCATTCTTTCATTACTGCATCATGGGTAAAAGCACATAATCTTCCAATAACTACCATGTCAACCCCCATTCAAATTGACTCAGCCGGTAGTGGAATTCGAGCCGATAGCATTTGTTTGAATGTAAGTGTGGAAATAAGGGGGATAGCGTTTCCCGCTAATCTCATAGTAATGGGTACTCAAGGAATAGATGTCATCCTAGGGATGTATTGGCTAGACAAGTATCAGGCAGTTATCAGTTGTGATAAGAGGACAATCAAGTTGGTGTCCCCACTAGGCGAGGAAGTGGTGACTGAATTAGTCCCGCCTGAGCCAAAGAAAGGAAGTTGTTATCAGATGGCTGTCGATAGCAGTGAAGCAGACCCAATTGAGAGTATCAAGGTTGTGTCCGAGTTCCCAGATGTGTTTCCAAAGGACTTACCAGGTATGCCACTAGAGCGTAAAGTTGAGTTTGCCATAGAGCTTCTTCCTGGCACCGCCCCCATCTTTAAGAGAGCTTACAGAGTATCTGGGCCAGAGTTGGTTGAACTTAAGAAGCAAATTGATGAGCTGTCAGAGAAAGGTTACATCCGGCCAAGCACCTCGCCTTGGGCCGCCCTGTCCTATTTGTGGAAAAGAAAGATGGCACTAGAAGGATGTGTATCGATTATCGAGCTCTGAATGAGGCCACAATCAAGAACAAGTACCCTTTGCCCAGAATAGAAGATCTGTTCGACCAGTTGAGAGGAGCCAGTGTGTTCTCCAAGATAGATCTGAGGTCAGGTTATCACCAGCTCAGGATTCGACCTTCAGACATTCTGAAGACGGCATTCATTACCAAGTATGGGTTGTACGAGTTCACAGTGATGTCTTTCGGTCTAACAAATGCACCAGCCTTCTTTATGAATCTGATGAACAGTGTATTCATGGATTATCTTGACAAGTTTGTGGTGGTATTCATCGATGATATTCTGATTTATTCTCAAAGCAAAGAAGAACATGCAAGTCATTTGAGGATGGTATTGCAGAGATTGCGAGAGCACCAGTTGTATGCAAAGTTGAGCAAGTGCGAGTTCTAGATCAGTGAAGTCCTATTCTTGGGTCATATAATCAACAAAGAAGGATTGGCTGAGGATCCGAAGAAGGTGGCAGACATTCTGAACTGGAAAGCGCCAACAGATGCTCGAGAAATCAAGAGCTTTATTGGAATGGCCGGATATTATCGGCGATTCATTGAAGGGTTTTCAAAGATTGCGAAATCAATGACAGCTTTGCTAGGCAACAAAGTTGAGTTCAAGTGGACCCAGAAATGTCAAGAGGCCTTTGAAGCGCTAAAAGAGAAGTTGACTACAACGCCTGTCTTAGTCTTGCCTGATGTGCACAAGCCCTTCTTGGTGTATTGCGATGCTTGTTACACGGGTTTGGGATGTGTGTTGATGCAAGAGGGAAGAGTTGTGGCTTACTTGTCCCGACAGCTGAAGGTTCATGAGAAGAATTACCCAATCCATGACCTAGAGTTGGCAGCAGTGGTTCACACATTGAAGACATGGAGGCACTATCTGTATGGACAGAAATGTGATGTTTACACAGACCACAAGAGTCTGAAGTACATATTCACTCAATTAGAGCTGAATATGAGGCAACGAAGATGGTTAGAGTTGATCAAATACTATGAGTTGGAGATTCATTACCATCCAGGCAAAGCGAACGTAGTGGCAGATGCTTTGAGCAGGAAGAGTCGGGTCAATCTGATGGTCGCTCGTCCGATGCCTTATGAGTTGGCCAAAGAGTTTGACAGGTTGAGTCTCGGATTTCTGAACAACACACGAGGAGTCACAATTGAGTTGGAACCTACCCTGGAGCGGGAAATCAAAGAAGCACAGAAGAATGATGAGAAGATCAGTGAGGTCCGGCGACTGATTCTAGACGGCAGAGGCAAAGATTTTCGGGAAGATGCAGAAGGTGTGATATGGTTCAAAGACCGCCTGTGTGTTCCCAATGTCCAGTCTATTCGGGAGTTGATCCTCAAGGAAACTCATGAGACAGCCTATTCGATTCACCTTGGAAGTGAGAAGATGTATCAGGATTTGAAGAAGAAATTCTGGTGGTACGGAATGAAGAGAGAAATCGCAGAACATGCGGCTATGTGTGATAGTTGTCGGCGGATCAAGGCAGAGCACCAGAGACCAGCTGGATTGTTGCAACCGTTGCAAATCCCTCAGTGGAAATGGGATGAAATCAGTATGGACTTCATAGTCGGATTGCCTCACACTCGAGCCGGCTACGATTCCATTTGGGTAGTGGTGGACCGCTTGACCAAGTCAGCCCACTTCATACCTGTCAAGACCAACTACAGCAGTGCAGTATTGACAGAATTGTACATGTCTCGGATCGTTTGTCTTCATGGTGTGCCAAAGAAGATAGTGTCAGATAGAGGAACACAGTTCACCTCTTGTTGGGGGCTTGTTCTCAAATGCTTAGAGTTAAGAACAAGGCAACACAGAAAATGTTAAATGTTAAAGTCCTTCGTCCTCCACCACCTTATATCCTTTCGGGATATAAAGAATTTCGGACGAAGGTTACGAAGGGCGTACCTTCGTAAACATAATAACGAAGGGCGAAATACTCATATAAATCATGAGATATAAAATAAACATTTAAATGTTATCATAGAATCATTTCCATCTTTACTAACACGAACGAATATAAATGATTTCAAATTACAAATGTACCTTCGGTCCTGAGGAAGGCGAAAATACAAGTGCGATGCGAAGGCAGAATGACAGGTTCGCGTGAACAGTACAAAGGTACTGTTCATCTATTTATAGGAACAGGTCGCAGCCTGTGACAAATTACAATTATGCCCCTTACAAAAGTTTACAACATTGACTCAGACCTCTATGGATAAAAAGGTCATTCTATCTCTATGTCGGTTTGAAACGCCGAAGCTCCATGAAAAGGAACCTTCGGCCATCTCTTGGAGACGACTTCAGCCGAAGCCGCTTCTTCGTGTGAGACCTTCGGCGCACCGAAGCACGACCCCAACAGTAGCCCCTTTCGCGGTGCTAGATCGTTTTTCGTAACGAGCTTGACCCGTGAAAAAAGCCTCTTCAGCTTCGGGAAGCCGAAGGTCCAAAAAACACCTTCCCTGAGCTCGTTGCGGAGAAACGATCCGGCTTCCGAGCGCGTGCCAGGCCCACCTTGCAGAGTCACTGTTTGATCTTTGCGGTCCACTGCACAGCGAGTACAAGTGACTGCCCGCCTGGTGTAAAAATCCTGCCGCTTCGCCTTCTTACCTGCAGCACTATATAAACAAACGGGTAGGTGCGAAGTTACCACAGCATTCATTGCTATTTGCACTGTTTTGCTGCCAAAATTTTCCACCATAGCCGAAGCTTGACTCTCAGAATCGAACGAAGGTCCATCTCGACGTCTGCTTCGTCAGAAAGAAGAGCTTCGGAGAAAAGAAAAAAGAAAAAAGTACCTGACTTCCCCAAACTCAGAATCAAATGGTGAGAGTACGATCTACTGCCAAAGTTGTACGTGAGGGAGACGAAGCCGAAGGTTCGAACACTGTGCCCATCTCCGAAGCGATGCAGCGTTCCGGTCTAGTGACTGCGGAAGAAATGCCCAGTGCTGCAGCAAACCCAACAACCGCCGAAGGAGAAGAAGAAAACATTGAAGGGACTGATCCCGAAGATGACTACTGTATTGCCATGCCCAGCAAGCCCAGTCACCTGGATTTTGGGAAATCAACTGTTTCAAAGGCTGACCTTTCGAAGATGGTGAAAGCAGGTTTTTTTAATGAAGATCAGAAGAAGCTGCTTCGCTTCGGGGGGGAAGAAACCACCCCGAAGCCAGAGAAGGACGAGATTGTCATCTTCAAGAGCTTTTTAAAGGCTGGGCTGAGATTCCCTCTTCACAAGATTATTGCGGAGATACTGAAGAGGTTTGGTATCTACTTTCATCAATTGACTCCTAACGCCATCGTTAGGCTCAATGTTTATATCTGGGCCCTCCGAAGCCAAGCTGTGGAACCGTTTGCCGACAGCTTCTGCCGAGTTCACGAATTACATTACCAAACAAAGGCCAGAAAAGATGGGCTACATGATAATTTCGGTTGCTATAATTTTGCCTACCGGAAGACAACAAAGTGTCCTGTCATCAGCTACCGAAGCAAATGGCCAGCAGGCTGGAAATCTGAGTGGTTTTATGTAAAAGTTGACGAAGACAAAGAAAAATTGGTACAAAGCCCTCTGGATTTAATCTTCGGAGAGACAAGGCCACGATGCCACATCGGCAGGCTAGAAGGTCCCACCTGGGCTGCTCTGGGTGAATTTGAAATTATTTCAGAACATATTGGCACCAGGGATCTAGTTCAGGAATTTTTGGCATTCAGAGTTTTCCCTACTCTAAAAGAGTGGGAAATGCCGAAGCTGGAGGGAGAGAAGAAGAAGGGGGAGCTTGTCCGGCTTCCTTATCACTTCAAGTTTAAGAAGTACTTTAAAAAACCCTGCAAAGAGTGGTTAGACACAGTTGAGGTGATGTGCAATGAAATCCTGGGGAATTACTCCAAAAAAGAGGATCAACTAATGACAGCGGCCTTCGGCGCCCGACCGAAGCGAAGGCTGAACCGAGTGCTTGATGCCCTGGGCTTCGAGTACCCAGACTATGAGCAGTTGAACAAGGGTGCCGAGGGCCACAAAAGAAAAAGAGTGGCCGAAACTCTGACCAAGGATGAAGAACGACCAGCAACAGAGAAGAAAATTCCCAAGAAAAGAAAAATATCAACTCCGAAGCGAAAAATATCTGAAGAAGAGGGGACCCCCACACCACCTTCTACCAGCGACGTGGAGGAAATTTTAAAGGTAATGACTGAACCCATGCCCATGAAGCTAAGTCCATTAGGGCTCCAACTGACGAAGCTTTTTCAAAAGGTGGACGAGCCGGATCAAACGAAGATAAGCAAACCCAAGCGGCAAAGAATTATTGCGGTAACTGAAGTTATCGACAAGACGCCGCCTAGGGCGTCAATTCAGAAAACACCAGCTGTCGAAGGCACCACAATCGCCGAAGTCGCACCTTCGGAGGTCGCGGCTGCCGAAGCCGCTACAGCCGAAGATGTAAACTTAGAAACTACCATTGAGGACATTGACAAAATCTTGCAAGACATGGCTGCAGAAGAAGCTGGCGCTGCTGCCGAAAAAACCATGGCCACAGTGCCTGGGAAGGGGAAAGAAATGGCCGAGGACACTTCGGACGACGAAGCCTACACATTCCAAAATTTAATTGGGCAAAAACTGTCGAAGGCCGAAATGGAAGAACTTAAGGACTATGCCAAATCTTGCGGCTACAAACCAGGAGCTCTCCTATTTGGAGGCGTGGACGATGAAAAATTAGGCTGCATTCGAGGCCAAACTGGAGCTAAGGTAATCGGTACTCTATCAAAGAGTATCGGTTTTCCGAAGCTAGAGACAGACATCAGCCGCTACCGACGACAACATATCGTCGGCAGCTTATTTTACTCCAACTTCAAGGTAAACAACCTTTTCTCTGGCTTTTACTGCTGTTAATAATGAAAATGTTACCAACGTAAGTTGTTTCTGTGCAGAGCATGCTACTGAGCAAAGCTCTGAAGATGCAGCAAGATTTGGAGGACAAAAAACACGAAGCTATAATTGAAAACTTAGAAAGCAAGATAAAAGAGCAATCTGCCATCATTGAAAAGAAAGACTTCGAGCTCCAATCGACCGAAGGCTTGCTGGCTGAGACTGAGGCTAAAGTATCAGAGTTGAATTCGAAGCTTATCAGTTAATCAAAACAATTCGATCAGGAGAAGCTAGAGCTTAATTCGAAGCTTGAAGCCGAAGTCGAAATCGTTAACAAGCCTTCAAGACAAATGCTTGAAATTTAGCAATAATTGTATTGGACGATTAAAAAAGATATTTTACTCTGTTGGAGCCAGCAGCGGGAAATTTAACCCTTCAGCGGAAAATTTACCACAGGCCTTCGATCATATTGAAGCTGAAATCGAAGAACTTGACGAAGTTATAGCCGGGCACGGCGACTTCTGTGCCTGGGTAGCTTCTCGGGGTACCGCTGCTGCATTCCTGAAGGCCGGCTGCGAGCATGGAAAAATTGTCAACAGGCCCAACTTCACCCTATCTCCATCAATCCTGGATGATATACCTGACCTCGCCCGAAGCATCTCAAATAGATTTATAAAAATGATATGGACAAAAGGCGGGCGGGAGAAGGCTGGAGACGAAGCCCGAAGTCATCTTGAACCAGTAAGAAATGATACTTCGTACTTACCTTTTCCTTTGCACTTGATTTTTACTCACAATTCCTTGATTTATGTAGGATGACGAAGGTGAAGATGATGCCTAAGATATGTCGCCGAAGCTGTCGCCGAAGCTGAAGCTTAATGAAGATCAGTAGAAGTATGCTATAGAAAAACTCAGGATAGTTTTGTAACAACTCTTGTAAATACAATTAGACTGTTCTCAAGGAACTTTGTACATACCTTGTAATATATTCTTACCCTTCTACTGAAGTGCTTTGATGTGGACGAAATCAGTATTTTGAGCCGAGGGCGAAAAAAACACCTTCCCTTCTTTTCGTACACAACGAAGCATAATAGAGCACCTCTTCTTTTTTGCCGAAGCTTTCCTTTTTTTTGTACATAACGAAGCATAAAAAACCACTTCTTTTTGCCGATCAACGAAGCATAAAAGACCAATTATTCTTTTTGCCGAAGCTTTTCTTTTTTGTACACAGCACAGCATAAGAGACCACTTCTTCTTTTTGCCGAAGCAACCACTTAGGAACACAAATGCTATGAATGAATGCTTATGCATGCAAATGTTATGATGTAATGTAATGCGCGAATGAATGTCCGAAGCATATGTCCGAAGCCACATTCTCAGCCATTACTTCCTTAGAAACAACCACACATTAGCTCTGCATTCCCTTAGGAACAACTTTAGAGCCTCTTCGCCTTTTACTTAGGCAGTATCAGCGTTGACTTTTCGCTGTAAGCTCTGCATCCCCTTAGGGACGTCTTTGGAGCTTCTTCGCCTTTTACTTAGGCGGTATAAGCTCTGCATTCCCTTAGGAACGTCTTTGGAGCTTCTTCGCCTTTTACTTTCGGCGGAATCAGCGTTGACTTTTCGCTGTGAGCTCTGCATCCCCTTAGGGACGTCTTTGGAGCTTTTTCTCTTTTTCAGTTTCGGCACTCGATGGTGCGCTCTCAGCTTTTACATTTACATTCTTTGGGGGATTATGCTCTTATAAAACTAAAAAGGAAAATTACATATGATGGCCCCATTAAAAACCTTTCTCCCCCTTTAGAAAGGAAAAGGGTGCCATGAAAAAGAAAAGAAAAAAACATAAAAAATTACATCGAGTTATACATAAAATCGCCGAAGCTCATCCGCATTCCAAGATCTTGGAATTTCATTGCCATCCATGTCCTTCAGTCTGTACGAACCAGGCCTTGACGAAGATGCTACTAAGAAAGGCCCTTCCCATTTCAATTGTAACTTGCCCACTGTATCTGGGTTAGCTACTCTCCGAAGCACCAAGTGTCCCGGCTCAATATTCTTTAGCCGGACCTTTCTATCTCGCCATTTGACTGTTTCAGCCTGGTATTTATTGATATTCTCCACGGCTTGAAGCCTGATCCCTTCTAAGGCATCTTTCTCCACGAGGCAAGTATCTTCGGGACCTGATTCTGCCGAAGCTACCACTCTTATTGATCCAGCTTTGGCTTCTTCCGGGGTTATTGCTTCGTCACCAAATAACAACTTGAATGGGGTAAAGCCTGTAGACCTTGTTGTTGTTGTATTGTGGCTCCACACCACTTTGGTCAACTGATCTGGCCATTTTCCCCTTGGTTGATTGAAGATTAACTTCATTATTCCTGTTATTATAATACCGTTGGCCCTTTCAACGAGCCCATTCGACTCCGGATGCCTGACTGATGCAAAGTGAATCTTCGTTCCAATTTGATCACAGAAATTTCTGAAAGCTTCGGAGTCAAACTGTGTTCCATTATCTACAGTGATGGCCTTCGGTACTCCGAAACGACAGACAATGTTCTGCCAGAAAAATTTTTGGACGGTGGCCGAAGTTATTGTGGCTAATGGCTTCGCCTCAATCCACTTGGAAAAATACTCCACAGCTACTATAACATATTTTAGATTCCCTTGAGCCGGTGGTAATGGACCCAGCAAGTCGAGGCCCCACCTTTGCAATGGCCAGACGGGCTGTATCAACTGTGTCAAAGACGAAGGTTGCTTCTGATCTCTCGCACATTTCTGACAACCTTCGCACTTTTGAACCAACTCCGCTGCATCCGAAGCTGCCTTCGGCCAATAAAACCCTTGGCGGAAAACTTTTCCAAGTAACGGCCTAGATCCGATGTGGGATCCACACAGGCCTGCATGTATTTCTTTCATTAACTCTATACCTTCGGTTCTAGACAAGCACTTGAGCAGCGGGGCACAAACTCCATGCTTGTACAACTCCCCTTCTATCATGACATACGGACGAGCTCTTGCCTCTATCCTTTTATTATAAGCTTCGTCATCTGATAGGAAGTTACCCTGAAGGTAAGAGATTATTTCAGTTCTCCAATCTTCACTGTAAACAGGAGAAATGTTAAGGACTGCTCTTTCAAGTAGCTCCACTGAAGGTGCCTTTATTGTTTCGAAGAACACATCCGAAGGTAGCGGCAGCCCCTGTGCTGCAGACTTGGCTAACAAATCAGCATGCTCATTTTGTCCTCGAGGGATATTCTTAACAGAAAATCCTTCGAAGGAAGCTTCGATCCTTCGGACCGTGTCTAGGTATTTTTCAAGCTTCGGGTCTTTAGCCTTGCAACTTTTGTCAATATGACCCGAAACAACCTGGGAATCAGTTTTAAGAATCGCCCTTCTGATTCCCATTGCCTTTAGTTTCCGAAGACCCAGGAGCAGAGCTTCGTACTCAGTGATATTATTTGTGCAACTGAAGTCAAGTCTTGCTGCATAGCAAGTTTTAACCTTGGACGGTGAGACCAACACAGCAGCTGCACCTGCTCCGAAGGTTCCCCAAGAGCCATCACAAAACACTGTCCATACTTCGGCATCTTTATTCGCTTCTTCGTCCTGAGCCCCTGGCGTCCAGTCGGCAATGAAATCTGCCAATGCTTGAGACTGAATTGAGGATCTATGCACATAATCAATGTAAAATTCATTGAGCTCCGCAGCCCATTTTCCAATACGCCCAGTAGCTTCTCTATTTCTCATGATATCCTTCAACGGCTGCGAAGAAGGAACAATAATATTGCATGCCTGAAAATAATGCCGAAGCTTCCTGGATGCCATTAAAACGGCATACAACACCTTCTCCAGCTCTGTATAATTTTTCTTTGAGACACTGAGGACCTCAGATACAAAATATACTGGGACCTGCTTCTTGACTTGTCCATCAAACTTCTCCTGAACAAGTGCCGCACTTACTGCTGAGTGCGAAGCTGCCACATATAACAACAGAGGAGCCCCTGGCGTTGGTGGAGTTAATGTTGTGAGATCTATTAAGTATTGCTTCAGCTCTTCGAAGGCTTTTTGTTGACCTGGGCCCCATTGAAAGACTTCAGCTGACTTCAGCACCTCGAAGAATGGTAAGTTTCTTTCTGCTGATCTGGATATAAATCTGTTGAGAGATGCCAGCCTTCCTATCAATCTTTGGGCCCCCTTTCTTGTGGTTGGTGGCTCCATTCGAAGTATAGCTTCGATTTTATTTGGGTTAGCTTCGATTCCCTTTGTTGAAACCAAGCATCCAAGAAATTTACCCTTCTTCACCCCGAAGACACATTTTTCTGGATTCAGCTTCAAACCAGCTTGTCTGAAGCTGGCGAAGGTCTCCTGCAGATCAGCAATATGATTTTCTTGCTTCGTGCTTTTTACGATGATGTCATCGACATAAGTCAACACATTTCTGCCTATCTGAGATTGGAGAACCTTCGCAGTCATTCTGCTGAAACTCCCTCCAGCATTCTTGAGCCCCTCAGGCATCCGAAGATAGCAATATGTACCACTTGGGGTTATGAAGCTAGTCTTCGGCTCATCTTCCTTCTTCATCCAGATTTGATGATAGCCTGAGTAGCAGTCCAGGAGACTCATGAGCTCTGAAGAAGCTGCTGCATCAACTAAAGAGTCTATCCTTGGCAGCGGGAATTCATCCTTCGGACAAGCCTTGTTGAGATCTGTGAAATCAATACACATCCTCCACTTGCCATTGGCCTTCTTCACCATAACAGTGTTAGCTAGCCACTCTGGATACTTCACTTCTCTGATAACTCCTGCACTGAGGAGTCTTTTTACTTCATTGCGAGCCCCTTCGGCCTTGTCATCAGACATTTTCCGAAGCCTCTGCTTTCGGGGTCTGAAGGAAGGGTCAACATTGAGCGAATGTTCAATAACATCCCGATTTACTCCACAGAGATCATTGGCTGACCATGCAAAAACATCTTTGTTGTTGAATAAAAACCTTATCAAGGTTTTCTCCTGGTCTTCAGATAATTGCGAGCCCAACAGCACCTTCTGCTCTGCTATGTCTTCACACAATAACATGGGCTTCGGCTGATCTGCTGAAGCTGCCTTCTCCCTCCTGAATTTGTACTGTTCACAAGCTTCAGCTCCATCTATGTTATGGATTGCCTTGGAGTCAGTCCAGCTTCCTTCGGCCCTTCTAGCAGCTTCCTGGCTTCCATGAATAGCAATAGGCCCTTGGTCCGAAGGTATCTTCATGCAGAGATAAGCTGGGTGAAGAATTGCTTCGAAGGCATTAAGAGTACCACGGCCGATGATAGCATTGTAAGGATACTCCATGTCAACAATGTCAAACACAATTTGCTCAGTCCTTGTGTTGTTAACAAATCCGAAGGTTACCGGCATGGTAATCTTCCCAAGTGCTACAATCTGCCGCCCTCCGAAGCCACAAAGGGGGTGCGTAGCATCATGAATCTTGTCTTCAGGCTCTTGCATTTGTCTGAAGGCTTTAGCAAATATAATGTCAGCTGCACTGCCTGTATCAACTAGGACATTGTGGACCAAAAATCCTTTGATCACGCAAGAGATAACCATGGCATCATTGTGAGGATAATCCTTAAGCTGAAGGTCTTCCTGAGAGAAAGTAATTGGAATGTGGGACCATTTTGACTTGATGAAGGGTCCCTGCACTCCAACATGCTGCACTCTTCTCTGAGCCTCCTTCTTCTGCTTCTTGTTAGCCGGCTCTGAGCAAGAACCGCCTGTTATCGGGAGCACCAGCTTCGAAGCCGAAGCAGCTCCAGCTTGATTGTTGAACGAAGCCATCAGCTCAGAAAAGTGGAAGTGAGTTCACCGGAGGTGGGCGCCAATGTTGGGGGCTTGTTCTCAAATGCTTAGAGTTAAGAACAAGGCAACACAGAAAATGTTAAATGTTAAAGTCCTTCGTCCTCCACCACCTTATATCCTTTCGGGATATAAAGAATTTCGGACGAAGGTTACGAAGGGCGTACCTTCGTAAACATAATAACGAAGGGCGAAATACTCATATAAATCATGAGATATAAAATAAACATTTAAATGTTATCATAGAATCATTTCCATCTTTACTAACACGAACGAATATAAATGATTTCAAATTACAAATGTACCTTCGGTCCTGAGGAAGGCGAAAATACAAGTGCGATGCGAAGGCAGAATGACAGGTTCGCGTGAACAGTACAAAGGTACTGTTCATCTATTTATAGGCACAGGTCGCAGCCTGTGACAAATTACAATTATGCCCCTTACAAAAGTTTACAACATTGACTCAGACCTCTATGGATAAAAAGGTCATTCTATCTCTATGTCGGTTTGAAACGCCGAAGCTCCATGAAAAGGAACCTTCGGCCATCTCTTGGAGACGACTTCAGCCGAAGCCGCTTCTTCGTGTGAGACCTTCGGCGCACCGAAGCACGACCCCAACACCTCTCATTTTTTGCAGCAGTTGCATGAGGCTTTGGGCACACATCTGAATTTCAGTTCAGCTTATCATCCGCAGACAGATGGTCAGACCGCAAGAACCAATCAAATCCTCGAAGACATGTTGAGAGCCTGTGCGTTGCAAGATCAGTCCGGATGGGACAAGAAATTTCCTTATGCAGAGTTCTCCTATAACAATAGTTATCAGGCCAGCTTGAAGATGTCACCATTTCAGGCGCTCTATGGAAGAAGTTGTAGAACTCCGTTGCAATGGGATCAGCCTGGAGAAAAGCAAGTGTTCGGGCCAGACATTTTGCTTGAAGCTGAAGAGAACATCAAGATGGTCCGAGAGAATTTGAAGATAGCGCAATCAAGGCAACGAAGCTATGCAAACACAAGAAGAAGAGAGCTGAGTTTCGAGGTTGGAGATTTTGTCTATCTGAAAGTGTCACCGATCAGAGGAGTCAGACGATTCGAAGTCAAAGGCAAGTTGGCACCCCGCTACATCGGTTCGTATCAGATTCTCGCAAAGCGTGGAGAAGTGGCCTATCTGCTCAGTTTGCTAGAAGGCTTGTCCGCAGTGCATGATGTCTTTCATGTATCTCAGTTGAAGAGGTGTCTCCGTGTGCCAGAAGAGCAGTTGCCAGTGGAAGGTCTGGAGGTCTAGGAGGACTTGACCTACACAGAGAAACCAGCGTAAATCCTTGAGACGGCAGACAAAGTCACCCGAAGGAAGACTATCAGAATGTGCAAAGTCAGATGGAATCATCACTTTGAGGAAGAAGCAACCTGGGAGTGTGAAGATGATCTGATGGCTAAATACCCTGAGCTCTTTGCTAGCCAACCCTGAATCTCGTGGGCGAGATTCTTTTAAGGGGGATAGGTTTGTAACGCCCTGAATTTTGGGGTAGAATTTTTTCTTCTTTTCTCTCACCAAATTCGGGCGTTACTCTCTTTTCTCTTCCCATTCCGCTCCTTCTTCCCAATTTCAAACCAGTATAGTGACAGGTGTCCGTGTCGTGTATGAACAAAACCTAAGTGTCATGGGTGTTGCATCATGCCGAAGCACATTTCTTTGTCTGATGTTGCATGTTCGTCTCGTTCCGTCTCGGTTTTCGGTTCGCGATTGGAGTCTGTTTGATGGTCATGCGTGTCGTGGGTTTCGATCTGCGAAGTGGCCCGGCCCAACCCAGTCCAGCCCAGCCCGACCTAGCCCGACCAGGTCTAGCCCAGTCCGGCCCGCGCGCCCCTGGCGCCCCTGTCCACCCCCATGCGCGCCCCCCTCCCCCAGATCCGTTTGGCTCATTCAGATTCTCCCGCACAGCAACCTCTCTCTCCCATCTCTCTCTCCCTCCCGTGGTGCCCTAGGTTTTGGAGACGGTGATCGCCGGAGTTGGATCCCGAGGTGAGCTCCCCTCCCTTCTCCTCTCTCTCTCCCTCTCTCCCTCTCCCTCCTCTTCTCTCCCCCTGCGCGCGCCCTCTCTTCTCTCCCCTGTGCACGCGCGTCCCTGCGCAGCGGCGCGCCCCTGCTCCCTGCGGCGCGGCGGCCCACCCCTCCCTTCCCCGCGGCGGCACGGTGGCCCGCCCCTCCCCTTCCCCGCGGTGGCGCGACCCCATCCCTCCCCTTCCCCGCGCGGCGGCCCTGTCCCTCCCCTCCCCGGCGCGGCGCGCCCCCGTCCCGGCCCCCTGCGTGGCGGCCCCGCCCCTCCCCTTCCCCACGGTGGCGCGGCCCCGTCCATCCCCTTCCCCGCGGCGGCGAGGCAGCGCCCGCCCCTCCCCTTCCCCCCATGGCGGCCCGGCCCCGGTGCGGCGTCCGGCCCCCAGCGCGGCCTCCCCAGCCCCCGACGCGGCCTCCCTAGCCCCCGGCGCGGCGTCCCAGCCCCGGCGCGACTCGTGTAGCCTCGTTTATCCCCTAACACGTTCCCGTGTGCGCAAACCCACGCGCGCGGTGATTATTCTTGGTTTGTAATTAATTTCAAACTCCGTTAGTTAGCGTGCTGCGTCGCGTGCTTCGTCGCGCGACGAATTTGTCTAATTTCAGATTCTATTAATATGCTGCGTCTCATGCTTCGCCGCGCGACGATCCATTTTGATTTCAGGTTGTTTAAATGTGCGACGTCGTGCGTCCGGTCGCGCGACGTTTCGCTTTAAACTCAGCTCTGTTGACGTATGTCGTCGTGTGCTTTGTCGCGCGATGCTTAACGTCTCTTTATAATTAATGCAAGTGTCTCGTTGTGCGCTCTGTCGCGCGGCGAGTCGTTTACTTCTTAATTCAATCTAAATGTCGTGTCGAACGTCTCGACGTGCGACCACTCCCTTTCATTCATCTTCAATTGTTTATAATGATTAAATGTGGAACTTGATTTTACTTTATGCTAAAACATAGTATCCAAATTAATTCCCTTCCATTAAGCGAGTAGTTTAATTTATAATCATGTAACGTGATCGTTTCTCGACTGTCTTTTTTCTCTTTCTCTCTTAGCCTTAATTGCGAGCCCGCGTGGAATGTCTGTTTATTTACTGCATTCTATTATATGGTGTACTGTTCGTTTGTATTAAATGTGTGGATGTATGTATGTTTGCGCTCGCATAGAGAACGATCCGGTTGAAGAGCCCGAAGAACTCGCAGGAGAAGCCCCTGAGCAGCAGTCGGTTGGTGGAGGCAAGTGTCCCTTGACCTATCTCTGTCCTATGCATTCTTTAATTCACCTCTCGCATTACACAGTTATACCCAAGGATCGACTGGCTTTTGTTATCCATGTCCTTGTTTACCTATTTGGGTTGGATTATTATTGCTTAATCTTATGCTATTTCTCAACTCTAATCAATGAACATGATGAGAATTTATCAATGATACACTGTTTTCCCTCCTTTATTATGATGTTATACTTGTGACCTTCAAGGGGGCTCGAGCGGTTTCTCGAGTGCCTCTCCGTAAGGACCTGTTCGTTGGATGACCGCCCGGGAAAATAGTGCAACCATGAGGGTGGAGTGGGACGCCCTTAGCTGAGTAATTAGAGGAACCGGGGTGTAGCTTGCTTAGCCGTTGTGCCGTCAATGGGGCTCGGTGTATGCGGCTCGCTCTGCCAAGGTTGATTTGTCTCTTGGGGAGGAGTGCGGTACATTTAGGAAACCTAACGGGCGGCTACAGCCCCGGGGAATCTTTGTAAAGGCTACGTAGTGATACCCTGCTGGGTCACCTTGGTAGTGATCAATGGAGAGTCATGATCTCCGGGCAGAAAGGGAAATCACGGCTTGTGGGTAAAGTGCACAACCTCTGCATAGTGTTTGAAAACTGATATATCAGCCGTGCTCGCGGTTATGAGCGGCCAAGGGAGCTCCGGTGATTAGTGGTACTTGATCAGAGATGTTCAGATTTGCAGGTGGCAATGAGATTGATGGTTCTTGGTTTTGACTCTGGTAATGGTAAGTGGTATTCTTTCCATTTGGAAAGAGTACGTTTGGGTTAATAACGTGGGTTAATCCTAAAACTTGGCTTTCTCTACTAGTAATAATAATCTGACCAACTAAAAGCAACTGCTTGACTTACCCCCACATAAAGCTAGTCCACTACAGCCAAACAGGACACTTACTGAGTATGTTGATGTGTACTCACCCTTGCTCTACACACCAACCCCCCCAGGTTGTCCGCGTTGCAACCACTGCTCAGGAGAAGATGAAGCCGTGGAAAGAGACTTTCAGGAGTTCCAAGACTACGACGAGTTCTAGGCGTGGGTTAGCTGCAACCCCCAGTCGGCTGCCTGTGAAGGCCGCGTTTATCTACGTTTCGTTTTCGCACTTTGATTATTGTAAAGACTATGTGGATGTCTCAGACATATGATGTAATCGACTATTATTTCCCTTTTTAATACTAGTTGAGCACTGTGTGATGATGTCCAGGTTATGTAACTGCTGTGTACGTGAATTGCTGATCCTGTCACGTACATGGTTCGCATTCGGTTTACCTTCTAAAACCGGGTGTGACAGTAACATTCACTTTGGCAGTAATATTGCTATGGTTGTTTTCAGCCTGTTTGCTGCTGTGCTTTGGTTACCCTGACCCCTCAGTTCACTTTGGAAGTAATATTGGTATGCCTGTTTTCAGCCTGTGTGCTGGTATGCATTGGTGACCCTCGAGCTGCTCTGTTTCATTTCACTTTGGCAGTATTCTTGAGTATGTTGTTCTCAGCCTGTTTGCTGGTGAGATCTGGGATGGCCTATGATGGTATGCTTTGGTGACCCTGTTTTACAGTTTAGTTCACATTGGTAGTTGCCCTATGATGTTTTATTCAAACTTTAGAACTGCCTAGTAGATATGATATTTAAAAAAAACTGAGGGCATACGGCTGTCTCAGCCTGTTTGGTTCAGTTCAGGGTATGTGGCTGATTGTTCAGTTGTTTGTTCCACTACTTGCTCATATGGCTGTCCATATTCTGATGTTAATTTTTTTTCCAGGTGAACCAAAAACTTGCGCAAGCAATCAGATATGCCATGTCTCAAATGAGTGGTACAACTAAGAAACTACAAGATACTGCCTCTTTGTGCTACACAGATGAAGATGTCGTAGACGGTTTCAAGCTGACTCAAGTAGCTCGTTCAATGGACGAGTTAGCTGAAACTCTTGAAGTAACTTCAATTGACTGCCAGGTCTCGATGATGGATCCAACAACTCTGTTAGAAGCTGGCTATGGTAGTGAAGATAGTGCGGTGTGGGAGGACGTATTCCGTGACCGTGAAATAATGAATCAGCCATTAGAAGCGGAGACACTTGCTGAGCACTGTGCTAAGTGGGGGCTTAATTACAATGAGATCTGGGATAGATCTGTGTAACATTGGCTTGTGTAGTTCTTCTGTAATAAGTTCAGTTAGATGAACTAGATCAGTGTAACAATGGCTATGGTATTTGTAATGCGTGAGTTCCAAATTGTAAGACATCATGAACTACTTGTTGGTGCTTATCTTCTATGAAATGCTATGAAGTACCTGTTATGAGTACTTGTTGGTTCATATTTCTTATGTCTTCTGTATCTATGTTCTATTATGTGATCTTCTTATAACTAAAAGAGGTCATGACAAAATTATAAACTAGAACAAATGCCAGAAAGAAGAGAGGTCATGACAAAATTTTGAACTAGAACAAATGCCTCAACGAAAAGAGGTCATACAAATGCCATAATGTCATAGAACTGCCAGAATGCCATGAAAATGTCACAGAAATACCATAGTTTCATACAGAGGACAAAGTACCATACAAATGTCACAGAAATACCATAGTTCCATACACACACCATAGTAGCATAAGAACAATCTACTTGACCATAGTACTCAAACATTCTTCTTCCTAGGTGTGATCTTTTTAACTAGGACACGAACTACACGTTCTTCTGGTGGCAACGACGGTCTTTCAACAAGATCTTCATTAGTTGGTATAATTGCAAGGACATCTTCATTCTCGTGGACACCTGCCTGTGATGACTCAGGTACATCTTTGGGGAACCAGCCTTCTGTTGAATTTTTCCTAGGCTTTCGCTTCCTGTTTTGACAAAAAATAGTTAATATCATATAATAGACAGTTTGGTCATAAAAATTGAAACAGATTTAATGTAACCTTTTCTTTGTGCCATTTAATGGACATTTGTAGCTTGCTTTCCTGTGCCCTAGTTCACCACAGTTTGGACACTTGATCTTGCCCCGAATGCTTTTCTTACCGTTGTCATTGTTACCTTTCTTTTTTCCACTACCTCCCTCAAGGCATCCTTTCATCCTATTTTTCCTCTGTCGACCCACAGCTCGTTTTCCAATTGGAGCCCCAACTTCTTTTGCGAAAGGAACTTCTGGCCAAAATGATTTGTCACCGATAGGTGGAACCACCCTTGAGTATGCTGTGGTGAAATGAGATATAGAGTAGTACTCATCAACAAAATCCTCCATCCTGACATCCCTAAATTCTTGAGCTGTTATCAAGCACAAAGCATGGTTACATGGTTTGCCCTTGTGCTGCCACTCTTTGCAAGAACATTCTCGCAAATGAGCATTGACAATGTGCTTTGAATGCACATCATTGTTATCCCTTACCTCAGCAATGTAGTTGTCAGCTTTACGAACTGATAAATGACTTAAACCTCTTGTTCTGCCGTGTAGGATATGCAGAACAGACGGTAAAATCCTTCCTTGCAACTTCTGTGCAATCCTCCTCCGCCTGTGAAACATCTCCATAATTTCCTCCCTTATCCTTTCAGCCAAATCACATACAGGCAGATCCTTCCAATCCTTAATCCAATTGTTGAAAACCTCAGCAATGTTGTTAGTCACGTAGTCGCACTTGATGTCCGTATTGAAGCCACTTCTGTACCAAAGATAGTCATGATGCTCATTTAGCCAACTACTGACCCTAGGGATTTCTTGGATGCTACTAAAATAGTGGTCGAAGACTTCTCTCCTATAAGCTCGAGCCGCTGGATACATGTACTCAGACCCACCAAACAGCTTTATGTAGTTTTGTATGAGATGCCTGAAACACTCCCTTTTCTCAGCATGCAGAAAGACATTGTTAATAGCATTTTAAGACCTTTGCAGGCATCTGAACACAATGCTAACAAAGGCAGATCCCCCACAACCTTGTGCAACTGATGAAAGAACCATGTCCAGTTTTCAGTATTTTCTGCCTCAAAAAATCCATATGCTACTGGATACATCCAATTGTGCCCATCAACACCTATTGCACAACATAGGTGACCATTCCACCTTACATTAAGAGCTGTGGAGTCAACACTTAGGTATGGTCGGCACCCACCCTTGAAACCAGAAATGCATGGACCGAGCGCACAAAAAAATCTACTGAAGAAAGGACGCCCCTCATCCATTTTGACATCAAGCTCAATGACACTATCCGGTGACTTTTGCATAACTGCTTCTCTCCAACGCCATAGTAGCTGAAAGCTCTCTTCCCAACTTCCAAATAATTCCTTCAAAGCTTTCTCTTTCCGGTGCCAAACTGTGTCATATGCAATTGTACAACCAAAAGTGTCCTGCAATGTAGTTTCCAGCTCCTTAGCACCCATATGAGGCTTCTTCATTAGCAAAGGAAGCGCACGTGCCGCAACCCAAGCTCCTGTAGGTGTAGTCGTCTTACGTCTACCACTCGAAGTACAAGTATGTTTGTCATTCAAGACAATTGCCTGAAAAATTGGTTAAACTGTCAAATAGCTATATTCTTTGAGCACGAAAGGTACATATTAAGTGAAAAAGCTATATTCTCAGCTTACTTGAATTGTTGGAGCCCCTTTCATCTCCGGTCTGGCATGAATGCTCCAAGGGCAATCAGGCCCTTTACAATACCCTCTAAATCTAGTTTTATTGGTTGCCTCAATTCCAAGCTCAAATTCTTTATTTATGGCGTATTGTCTAATTGCGAGTTTGAAGTGGTGCATTGTTGCATACAAGCTGCCAGGCTCCATTACTGGATTGTTCATATCATATATGGTTCTCGTCTCATCAAGCACTGCATCAGAACACGGAATGCCTGCTCCCAATTCTTCTTCACATGGATTGCTATTTCCAAAACGGGAAGCACTTGAATCTTCTTCCCTTCTATCATCTTGAGTATCCAGTCCAAGCTCATAATATAGACCTTGTTCACTAGTAACATGATTTCTTCCTTCTTCGTTGTTGGTTTCTTCTACCATTATTAAATCCCAATCAATATCATGAATTCCATGGCCACTCCCCTATTCACCAAAAACAGTTGTAATATATTATATAACTACTAAATTGCATACAATAAATTCAAACTACTAACCACTGTAGGTTGTGTGCCAATACAAGTCAATGCCCACTCGTGTTCTTCGACAGTGCATGCAATCGTTTCGTCCATTGGGGGAACTGCCTCATCGTTGGGAGTATTATTCATACTGAATACACTGCACATACAATAGATGCTCAATGGGACAGGAACCACGCAATGGAACTGCCACTTCGAAATGAGATCGAAAGTGTACTACGCTAAATAGTTGCTAGACTACGCTAACTGGAATGGATCGACGCAAAGGAAATACTTATCAGAGACGGCGGCGTTGGGGGACAGGAACCGCACAATGGAATGGCTCGACGCGCAATGGACCACGAGCGCAGGAACAGCCGAGGCAGGGAAGGGCGAGATCCGGTGCGCGCGGGAACGAATGCACCTAGTGCGCGTGGGCAAGAATGAGCTCGAGGAAGACGACGGCCTGCACCCAGTGCGCGCGGGGACGAACAGACCAGCTCGAGGAAGACGACGACCAGGGCGAGCAAGAGGAGGAGAGGAGAATGGAATACGGGAGACTCACGGGAGACGGTACAACAACAAGACGTCGGCAAGTGCCTAACGGAGCGAGGGCAGCACGAGAACGAGAGAATTCCTAATGACCATTAATCGACCGCAATGCTAAATTTGCAAAACTCGGGAGATTTGAATGCCACGCTTACAATTGCCACGACCGTGGTGCCAAAAGTTTGAAGCCCTCCCACGACGGTGTTGCAAAATTCTCGGCGGCAGCAAGGAGGGATGTCTCGGCCATGGAGCGTGGACGTGGCCTGGGAACCTCGGGTTTAATAATTTCAGATTTTAAATAGATATAGTTCGGGTACTGTGGTTATTATCCGATTGGGCCCCAATTTAATTTGGGTTTTCCGTTTCGTTACCCACTAGAATCATTCGGGTATTTGGCCTTCAGACTAAATAGGTAGGAATTTGGGTATTTTGGATTTCGGGCTGTGAAATCGCCAAACACCTGAGATCTGCTTTTTCGGTCTGGTGGAACGTGGAATTGCAGCAGACCTGGGCGGGCGGCGGATGGGGCGTGTTGGGCACTTGGGCGGGTAAAGCGTGAACGCCTGTACGACGCAACACGCCGAGGCGGTGGCTGCGGCTGCGGCGGCGCGCCGGTATTTCGATTGTGATTCCCTCCTGTCTCCTGAAGCAAGCGCAGCAATGCCAGCTCTTCCCGCTTTTCCCTTCACCCGCCGCCCATCCGATGCCAGACGCCGCGGTCGCCTCGTCCTTTCCCTCGTCGTCTTCGTTGCTGTCTCCGCCGCCGCAGCCCTCGCCTACCTATCTTTCCCCTCTGCCGGGCGGACATCGCCCCCGGCGGTCCGGACGGAGGCCGACTGCTGCAGGGGTATGGAGGGCCTCGAGCTCTGGGGCCCGGCGGTCAAGTGGGGCTCAGACCACCGCCTGCCCTCCGCCGCCGCCTGCTGCGCCGCCTGCAAGGCCATGTGCCCTCACCCTAAGGACGGGGCCTGCCGCTGCGACTCGTGGGTCTTCTGCGGTGACGAGCGCAAATGCAAGGACAGGCTCGGGGAGGTCAGTCCAGTCCGTTTGTTTCAATCCCCTTTCATCTACCTCTACCAGCAGAAGCCAACTATTTGCATTTCCATACATTTATTCCTCTTCCCAGTTCTATTAGAACATCTCCAAAAGCTCCTCCAAAATCACTTGGTAAATCAACGATTATGCCGTAGCCACAGTAGACAGTGGATCGGGGACACGCGAGCACGATGAACTTGCTATGCAAGTTGAACTTGAGTGTTTGTATTCTTCTTTCGGGATGGTTCTCTCCCGTTCACCTGGGTTCTTACATACCAGCAAAACTGTCAAGACCCGTCAGGGTCCAAGGGGGCTGCGGCAAGGAACATAGGTCAAAGGATAAAAAGATTAGTTAAGATTATCTAGGAAGGTTATTAGTTAGTAGTTTGTTAAGAGTTTTTAAGGACAATTTTAAAGAGATAAGGATCTCTAGCTAGATAGAGGCGGCCAGACGGCCTATTTATGTAATCAATAGATGAGAAATAAAGTAGGCACAAGTCAATCTCGTTGCATAAGGACAACTTCATTGCCCAGATCACAAGCATCTGTTTCGAGAACAAACAGCCCACTGAAATCTGGAAGGGCAAGGACAGGTGCACTCACCATCGCGTGTTTCAGTTGCAGGAAGGCTTGGGTAGCTTGATCTGACAAGAGAAAATGCTGTTTCCTCAGAAGGTTGGTCAGAGGATGAGCAATAACACCATAGTGCCGAATAAACTTCCGGTAATAACCCGTTAAACTGAGGAATCCTCTCAACTCTGTGACAGTTGTGGCACATGCCAATTCTGCATCACCATCATTTTAGAAGGGTCAGTGGCCGCACCTTCAGCCGAAATGATGTGCCCTAAGTAGTTCAAGGAACTCTGAGCAAACGAGCACTTGCTGAGTTTCATGAAAAGCTGATGAGTTCTCTGTTTGGACAGAACCTCCCTTAAGTGTTGCACATGCTGTTCCAATGTAGCACTGTGAATCAGAATATCGTCCCAAAAGACCAAAACGTATTTTCGGAGAAACAGGGCCAACATGTCGTTCATGAGGCACTGAAACGTGGCCGGAGCATTCGTCAGTCCTAATGGCAATGACACGGAACTGAAAGTGTCCATGGTGCGGTCTGAAAGCGGTTTTGAACTCATCCTATGGATTCATCCTTGGTGATAACCTGACCGCATATCCAACTTTGTGAAGTATGTTGTTCCGGCCAACTCATCCAAAATTTCATCTATTATGGGTAGAGGAAATCTGTTTTTGATTGTTAAGGAGTTCAGCTTTCTGTAATCCACACAGAAGCGCCAGGTCCCATCTTTCTTTTGCACAGGTAATACATGAGAGGCAAAAGGGTTGTTGCTAGGGACAATTTTGCCTGATGCTAACAGCCCGGACCATTTTTGTGGAGTGGGGAGTACCTGTATGGTGTATGGCCTGGAGTTGACATGTATTGCATTGGGGATGAGGGGGATATGGTGATCATGAAACCGACGGGGCGGGGGTAAGGAGGTGGGTTCTGTAAACACATCAGCATATTCCAGTAAGATGTTATGAATTGGTGTTGGTGGTTGAGAACTAGGCACAAAATCAAGCATTTCAACAATAGCCATGGTTTCTACATCATTGCCCTTTACCCACTTAGCCAATTGTAAAGATGTGATGCTATGAAGGTTACTGGACTGAGGTACAATACCCTGTAACTTGACTAGAGAATTTTTATGGCAAAACTGAATAGTTTTATGCTCCCAATGGTAAGTCATTGGACTGTGAGGGGAGAGCCAGTCAAACCCGAGAATGGCGTCAAAAGCACATAAATCCAAAACCATCATATCATTGCAGAAACTATGTCGTTGAATCCACTAACTTAACTGGAATACCTGATTGTCAGTCACAAGAGTTTCTCCATTTGCCACTCGTACTTGTTTAGGTGCCATGGACACCGACTGAATACCACAAGCTGCCAAAAAAGATGCACTGACAAAACTGTGAGAACTACCACTGTCCACCAATATTAACATGACTTTGTTCTGGACCAAGGCTCGAAGTTTCAACGCTTGACCATGATCAGTTCCAGTTACAACGTTGAGAGAGAACTGGCAAAATTCAGATGTTAGAGCATCCTCTAGATCCAACTGATGGAGCACCTCATCAGTTAAAATCACATCGAGATCATTAACTACCATGGCATTTACAGCTGGTTTGGGGCATTTGAGACATTTTGTAAGATGGTTGGCGTCAAAGGGTTCAGAACACTAAAAGCATAAGTTATTGGCCCGACAGTAATCACGTTTCTGTCTCTCTTTGCTGTATGGAGATGCTGCTGGGAAGCCAGATCTTTGATCAAACTTAGGAGTAAACTGACCACTTCCTCGAGGTGAATGCTGTTTGGAAAGCCTGAATTTGCCCTTGTCCAATAAGGTTTCCTGAATCTTATCATTGCAAACGGCTTGCTCCATAGTTGTGGTAAATGGGATTGCACTGCTGCAACAATATATGGTTTCAAATTTCTAGTAAACTGAGTGACAAAACATCATGTCAAAACCAGAATTATGCATTTCCAACATAAACTGCAGAGACTCAAACTCTGATTGGAATTCCTCCACCGATCCAGTTTGGTTCAACTCCAATAAAGCGTCTAAGACCTGTTCATAATCATAAGCCCCAAATAAACTGGTCCCAATTCATCATCCCCCTATTAGCCTATGAACCTCAACCCATCTCTGTGTTCTCGCTCATGTGCATGGTGGTAGTTGTGACCCACAAGTGTTTAGGAACATTATAGAGGTGAAAGAAATCTTCGCACTGACGTCGCCAGATCTTAGGATCACGGCCATGAAAATCTGGAAACGCGAGTTTGGGAACAACATGTCGATACCCAGTCTGATCATCATGGACAACTCGATGTCTATCATACGGGGGACGGCGTGGAATGTGTTCACCAGAATGTCAAGGAAAAGGTTGGGGCCTCTAGTGACGCGACTGCTGCGATCCCATAGATGAAACTTCGAACACATCCTCTGCTTGCCGATTCAGCGTTAGCTGAGTCACGGCTTGCCCGGTGGCTTCGATCTGCTTGGCGAGCTGGGATTGATCCTTCAACACTTGTTCCATAGCTTTGACCCCCCAACTCCTTGTTCACTTGCATGTGCGCCTGAACTCGTGGGATGTCGCCCGTCCTGGTGAAGAGGAGGTCAATACTCTCCGTCACGTGATTCCAGCGACCAGCGGTCTTCCTCCTGCTTTCGCGCCGCCTCCATCGCCTCCAACACGAATCAGGTTTGAACGAAGGGTTTTGGTGGCGCCGTGACGAACTGCCTGTGAATCACCCCAGGTGGAATATGATTTAAGGGAAATCAACTTCTGTCGCCGGTGTTGCGCGACAGGCAGAAGAATTTCACCAACCCAACCCTGTTATGGTGGCGATCAACGGAGTATGCAAAACGGCGACGGTCGCGCAGCAGGAAAGTGTCTCTGATACCAACTGTCGTGCCCGTGGCCGTGGTGATCGCTGACGACGTGAGAAACGGTGGATCGGGGACACACAAGCACAATGAGCTTGCGAGGCAAGTTGAACTCGAGAGTTTGTATTATGTTTTTCTTTTGTGATGGTTCTCTCTCCCGTTTACCTGGGTTCTTACATACCAGCAAAACACAGTTACATTCCAGGCCCACACGGTACCCAATAGTCCACGTCACGCTAGACAACAACCCAAAGTAAAACACACCCTTTCTGCCTTCTCCTCCGATACGGCATCTTCACTGTTGCACGTCCGACACACCGGGCATGACAAGTAGCGATCTGCAGCAGCAGCAGCAGCACGTAACATTGAGAGCTATTCATAGCCTGAACCAACAGTGAGATCATCTATCTCTTCTGCAATGGTGTTCTATTACCCTTCACCAATTCTGTTGGTCCCTGCCAATTTAAGGTAACACCACAGAAATGTCAGACCTATGGAAAGAAAGACATACTAATATCAATAATACCACTTCATAATCAGCAGGTCACCAGTTCGGTACTCTCGCCAGATTGCAATCAAAGTAATATGGCCGAAAACTGAAATCTTGAGGTGTCCTTGGCATCCATGTCTTGGATTAGAATCCCTTTACCAACATCAAAGAACAAAAAAGAATTGATACTATCCTATTTTTTGTATGATTTGTCTGCACATCTCAGCTTAACATCAGGTGAACACTGATAAGTTGTCATCTGCAATTTGTATCAAATGTCATGGATTTGGAAGTGGTATTAATCAGCCGAATACTTCACCAGTTTATTTTCTTAGATCAAGCTTATCAATAGTTAAAAACAATCAAATTCCCTAAAAGGAACAAGTTAAGTTCTTTCCAAAGCAAAATGGGGAAAGTTTACTACAGCATCAATCTGAGCATATTCTGTAGAGCAAATCCTAGACCAATGTAGGTAAGGGTAACCCAAATGCAGTCTTCAGATTTAAGATGTAGCTTATGTGAATTAAGACAAGCTGTCTTTTCATTGCAGGAACGTATTTTTCAAAAGTATTTCCTTTCTTTCCTTATGCATACAGAAATAAAAGTCTACCTTCCTAAGATGAGACCAGTGCAGGGATTCAGTGTAGTCATTATTGTTGCTCCTGTTACTAGTTTGCATTTTATGTTCATTGGACGCAGAACCTAAGTATCTTCTTTGTTTCACTAACTCCTTTGCTGCACTGGGAATGCAGTGCTGGCTGAAGAAACAGAAGGATGTCATGGCCCCTGCTGTTATTGCAAAGGGGGAGGACGTCATGTGGACTTCTGGTCTAATCTTTGGAAAAGGAGAGGTTGGTTACATGCAATCTCTCTTTCAGTTAACTAGCTGTAATTCAATATCGGAGGACTTGGGGAACATACTTTCAGCTCCCTGGACATGTTTAATTTTCCAGCTCAGTCGTGCCACCTTCTTCAGAAAACTATTGAGTAGGCTGTCCAAACTGTGTCGCGAACAGCCCCTGGTCTAACTGGTTAGGTGATGACCTGGTTTTAAAAAAAAATTCTCTCGTTGTGTCTCACCCGCTCTCGGGCTACGGAAGCTCTATGCGCCACCCTCTGGCCTGGGGGCTGTTGCAGAGTGGGCAGGGCTGGCCCGTTAGTGATGGGAGGTTAGGGTTCAAGGGTTTTCTCGACCGGAACTTGTGGTTCTGTGACTTCTTACATGGGTGTCGTTGGGGGTGGCTTAACCCCCTCTGGTTGAGTCTTGAGATGTTCGCTGGTGTAACATCTTGTGTGATATATACTGTATACTACGACGTACTCCTTCCATTCCAAATTATAAGACGTTTTGGCTTTTTTAAATGTGTAGTTTTTGCTACACACTTAGATATACATTATATCTACATACATAGTAAAAATAATTTATCTAGAAAAGCCAAAACATCTCATATAACAAGGGAAGTATTATTCTTGCTAAACCTATAATTGCCTGTTGTCATATGCTTCAAAGTTCAAAGGAAAAAAAAGGAAAAAAGAGGTGGATTTTTCCCCTTTAAGGCCTTGTGAGTTTCATCCCAAATCAAAGGGGTTGGATGGAATTGGGGGGATTTTGACTTGTAGAGTGTTAAATCCCCCTCAACCCATTTGGGGATGAAATGAACAAGGCCTAAGGAAATACATGTAGCCATTTTATTACGATTTTGGCTAGCATGAATCTCTTGATTAATGGAAAGATTTATCTTAATGCAGGGGATTGTGGGGCTTGAAACAAATTTAGGGACACTTCATATTCAAGTGAGTGCTTTCTATCCCTATTACAGAAAAATAATATGTTCATGTACTACTTAACTGGTGTGTGGGAGGGGGCACATCTTTCGGTTAGGAGTGTAAGATGGTAAATCTTGTGAAATAGTGTTTCACTACTTACTTTCGTTTCCACAAAAGTCCAAATATGCTACAGTGGTATTCCATGACAACCCCAAAAGAATAGGGAACATATCTGGTGCTAATCAAACGCTTGGTGCAAACCGTGCGTTGGTGGAGGTGAGAGGGTGTATTTAAAAATGTACCAGGGGAGGTGGAAGGGTCATTTTGAAAGCTGATGCACGGTGAGATGGCTGTTTTGAAAAATTATCATGACTGCTTGCACGATTTACACTAAGTGGTTGGTTTGCTCCTGTTCCCAATATAATGAAGTGGTGTTCCCATTACATCTCACCATCCAAGCCCTAAAGGTGTATGTGGTTATCAAAGTGTTTTTAGTATGGTGTTCTTATTGGTTTTACTTTGACAATAATAGAAATACAGAATACATGAGATGTAGTTGTTGAGAAAGTAAAAAAACTACAGTTCCATTTTCTGCATGAGTGGTCTGGCCCTGGCTGGACTCGCCATCTTTTTTTTCTCGAACGTGTAGGAGAGCTACACATCATTATATTAAGAAGAAGAGGAGTCCAATATAGACCAAGTCACCAATACAATACAAGCCTCTTTACGGAGGACGAAAACAAAGACACATAAAAACTGCCATAAGAAAGAACTATCCTACAACTACTATTACTCAGGCCAAATGCCTGTCAACCCAACGGCTCCTGCTAGAGACCAATTAATGGTGTCATCCCAGATGAACTGCAACAGTTGCTGGGCACACGAAGATTGCCCCTTGAAGACATAAACGTTTCGATGTTTCACAGCCACCAAGCGACTAAATTGACAGCTGAATTGAAGCCATTGCGCCGATTTTTATCCACCTGCTTCTCTGCATTTTCCACCAGTCTTGGAAAACATGATCATGAGGTTGAGGAGTCAAGGCTTGCCAGCCCATTGGGAAAAGACATGCCACCAGATTTGCCTAGCAAATACACAAAACACTAAAAGGTGTTGCGCCGTCTCCTCCTCCTGGTCACAAAGAGGACACCTCTCAGGATGGTCCAGCCCTCGTCGTGCTAGACAATCAGCTGTCCAACACCTATTATAAGTGGCAAGCCAGATAAAGAATTTACACCTTGGTGTCCAACATTTCCATATTCACTGGCAGGGTTCAAACCCAACAGAACCTTCAAAAAACCTTTTGTAGGCTGATTTGGAGGAGTAAATTTCTGAGGGTGCCGGTGTCCAGAGATGGTGAACTGGCCATCTGGGTGATTAATTATGAATTTAACTTGATGACGTGAAAGGTAACAACAACAACAACATAGCCTTTTATCCCAACCAAGTTGGGGTAGGCTAGAGATGAAACCCACAGGAAACAAGGATAGAAAGAAAACAAACACCGAAAGGGTAAAAGAAAGACTGTAGAGTTAAGAAAAAAAAGCAAAGATCATGGTTCGGACACATTGATTGCTAGTATCCAAGCGCACCTATCCTTAGCTAATTCCTTGGAGATATTCCACTCTTTAAGATCTCTCTTAACCGCCTTGTCCCAAGTTATTTTAGGTTGACCCCTACCTCTTTTTACATCATCGACTCGCTCTAAATCCCTCTACGGACAGACGCCTCAGGAGGTTTCCTTTGGACATGTCTAAACCATCTCAACCGATGTTGAATCAATTTCTCTTTAGTTAGTGCCACCTCTATCCTATCTCGAACATCTTCGTTTCAGACTCTATCCCTTGTGCGCGCAAAAAACCAACGTAACATGCACATATCTGCTACACTCAGTTGTTGGATGTCGCCTTTTTGTCGGCCAACATTCAGCACCATATAGCATCGCCGAGCGAATCGTTGTCCTATAGAACTTGCCTTTAAGCTTTTGTGACACCCTCTTGTCACAGAGGATGCCTGAAGCATGACGCCATTTCAACCAACCGGTTGAAATTCTATGCCTAATATCTTCATCAATATCACCAACCTTTTGTAGCATTGATCCTAAATACCGAAAAGACTCCTTCCTAGCCACCAATTGCCCATCGAGGGTAGCATCTCCATCCTCATGTCTAGTCACACACACACACACACACGGACAACACACATCATGTACTCGGTCTTGGTCCTACTAAGTCTAAAATCTTTCGACTCCAACGTGTGCTTCCACAACTCCTTCCTGTTAACCCCTTCCCTATTCTCATCAACTAACACCACACCATCAACAAAGAGCACCCACCAAGGAATATCCTCTTGTATGTCCCTTGTGACCACATCCCCTTGTGACCACATCCATCACCAAAGCAAATAAATAAGGACTCAATGCTGATCCCTGATGTAGTCCTATTTTAATTGGAAAGTCGCTAGTTTCACCATCACATGTTCTGACAAATGTCATCGCATCCTTACATATCCTTGATGAGGGTAATGCACTTAGTTGGTACTTTGTGCTTCTCCAAGGCCCATAACATGACATTTCTAGGTACTTTGTCATACGCCTTCTTGAGGTCAATAAAGACCATGTGCAAGTCCTTCTGCTCTCTATATCTATCTCTCCATCAATTGCTGTATGAGGAAAATCGCCTCCATGGTCGACCTTCCTAGGATGAATCCAAACTGGTTTTGGGTCACACTTGTCACTCTTCTTAGGCGATGCTCGATATCCCTCGGCTAGAGCTTCATCGTATGGCTCATCAGCTTAATCCCACGGTAGTTAGTACAACTTTGAACATTTTCCTTGTTCTTAAAGATCGGTACTAATATACTTTCACTCCATTCTTCATGCATCTTGTTTGACTGAAAGATGAGGTTAAAAAGCTTAGGTAACTATACTATCGCTCTGGTACCTAGCCATCTCCACACCTCCATGGGGATGCCATCAGTCGCTTTACCTCCCTTCATCCTCTTCAAAGCCTCAACGATCTCCGCCTTTTGAATTCTCCTCACAAAGCGTCTGTTGGTGTCGTTAAAGGAGTCATCCAACACAAGGGTAGAACTTTCATTCTCCCCATTAAACAACTTATCGAAGTATTCTCGCCATTTGTCCTTGATCTCCTTATCCTTTACCAAAAGTCGATCTGCCTCATCCTTGATGCATTTGATTTGGTTGATGTCCCTTGTCTTTCTCTCACGGATCCTAGCCATCCTATAAATGTCCTTCTCCCCTCCTTCGTGCGTAGCTGCTGATAAAGGTCATCGTACGCCTGCCCCCTTGCTACACTCATGGCTCGCTTTGCAACCCTCTTTGCTATTTTATAGCCCTCGATGTTGATTGCACTCTTGTCAAGGTGAGGCGCTTGAAACACCCTTTTTCCTTAATGGCCCTTTGCACCTCATCATTCCACCATTAGGTGTCTTTCGCTTCCTGGTTGCCTCCCCAACTCACACCAAACACTTCTGAAGCCACATTCCGAACATATGTAACCATCTTTAGCCACATGTCGTTTGCATCTTCTCCTTCCAAAGGCCCTTTGTCTAGCATCCCGCCCTTAAACGTTTGTGCCACTTCCCCTTTAAGCTACTACCACTTCGTTCTCGCAATCTTGACACGTTTGTCCCGATGGACATGTACCCGAAAACGAAAGTCCGCCACCACAAGCTTGTGTAAAGGGATAACACACTCCCCAAGTATCATCTTACAACCTAAGCAAGCACGTCTATCCTCCCTCCTTGCAAGGATAAAGTCGATCTGGCTCGAGTGTTGACCATTGTGAAAGGTCACTAGATGTGATTCCCTCTTCCTAAAGTAGGTATTTGCAATCAACAGGTGATAAGCTAACGCCAAGTTCAAAACCTCATCCCCCTCTTGGTTCCTACTACCGTACCCGAACCCCCCGTGCACTCGCTCGCAACCTACATTAGTCGCACCCACATAGTCGTTGAGGTCTCCTCCTATGAAGAGTCTCGCACTGATAGGCACAGTACTAACCATGCTATCCAGATCTTCCCAAAACTGCCTCTTGGTGCTCTCACTAAGACCTACCTAAGGGACATAGGCACTGATCACATTCAAAGCCGCATCTCCAACTACCAGTCGGATTAGGATAATTCGATCACCTTGCCTCCTAACATCAACGACTCCATCCTTAAGGCTCTTGTCTTTCAAGATACCGACACCATTCCTACCTGAACTTGCCCTCGTGTACTAAAGCTTGAAGCCAGTATCCTCCACCTCCTTCGTCTTCTGGCCTTTCCATTTAGTCTCTTGAACACATAGAATATTTACACCCCTCCTAATTGCTACATCCACTAGCTCTTGTAAGTTACATGTTAGCGACCCTACGTTCCAACTACCTACATGAAGCCTAGTTGGTTTGACACTTTGACTAGCTTCCTTACCCTTCACACCCATTGAGAGAGATGTGAAGACCCTTGCTCGCTTTTCACTACATCCGGGCGCCGATGTAGCGCGTCGCTAAGGAAATGACGACCCAGTCTTGCTCACTTAACACCGTGTCCAGACCATGATACGACGCGTCCCCAAGGGGGAGACCGGGAGACGACCCAGCCCATGCTCATTTAACACCGTACCCGGGTTCCGATATGACACGTCGCTAAAAGGGTTATGCCCCAACGAATTTCTCATGGATTTCGTTTCCATAGAATGGCTAAGTAGAGGTTACCCCGCCAAGCCTAATTAGTAATAATTGCTTCATTTTTCTTCTGTTGCGAATAACATCATGTCAAGGCATGCCAAATAAATATGATTGGAATTTCTTGACATATAGGCTACCTGTACCCTCCAGATTCCCATTAGATCTGAACGAAATCTGTTATTGTTTGTGTTTCAGAAGAAATACAGTTTATAGGGTTGGCTAATAACTGGAAATATCCCATAACCATGAGCTGATATACATTCCCTTTTGTACTTGTTATGCACCCAGTTGCTGCCTGGTTGCGCGCCCCGTTCAGTGGACCACTTCATCGAGCTCCTGGGCTTGCGCAACTGTGCTGGATGCAGATTTTATCGTGCAGAAGGACGTGGGAACGTCTGGGATGCAAAAGGCGACCATGAAAAAAATGTATGGCTTGTATAGCATTTGGCCTGTGCCTAACAATTTGCTGCTGCTGATTCGTGCTCTCTGTTTACCTTTAGGTTGCATTTGGCCCCCCATATGCACTGCTTCAAGGAACACTGGAAGTTGATGGTGTGCCCTTCAAGAAGATACCAAGAGAAGCATGTCCGGCGGTGAAAAGAGGGTCCGTTGCCTGGGTAGGGTCAGGGCCAGAGTTCCTGATCAGCTTAGCGGATCACGAGGAGTGGAGGGACGCCTACACCGTGTTCGGGAATGTGCTTCCCATGGACATGGCGATCGCTGAGGAGATGGCACTGCTGCCGACAAGCACAGACGTGTGGAGCAACGTGAAAGTGAAGGTGCTGAAAGATCCTGTCTACTTCAAGGTCAAGAGAAGCAGCAATGCTAGCGCTGTCTAGGTGATGGGCATATTTCTTCTTGCTTGTTTGGATGGAAGGCTGTGGCAACACCGGCAAATGGTTGTTTGACCATGAAAACCTGTGTTATAACTCACAGGAGACGATGATCTCGCTTCATTGTGCAAAGAAAGGGGAGAGTTCTAATACAACAGTAATATACTAGCACAGTAGTAATATTTCTATCTATATATATATATATATATATATATATATATATTAAAGCTGGTTCAAAATGTGGAAGGAGACGGTGTCCACGTCAGTCTTTATTTTTTCAGCCGCTGGATCTGCAATCAAAGGACACGCACGTGATACGGTTTTCCAGCCTCCACAAGGGGACGCAATATTTCCGGATAGCGCTCTTTCCTTCAGTCCTATCGCTCCTAGGGCATGGCTTCCAAGGGAAAATTGATTGGCGGCGACGGCGACGCTGACCTCACCCGTCTTCCCACGGCCGAGCTGGTAACAACCTTTCTTCTCCACAACATCCCCTTCCATTCTGTGGCTTTCAATCGTCTCTTCCCCTTCCTTTGCGAGTTTCATACCCGTCGACCTGCATGCCGCCAGACACCACTAGCTTAACCCCCTGCTGGGCCTGCTACCTCCCCTCCCTGTTAGCCGCCGCTCCACAAGGAAACCATCATCACTTCCCGTCAACCTGCACGGTGCCATGCATTGCTCCCTCCGCCCTCCCCCTCTTCCTCAAATGTCATCGGACTACTAGAACAGAGGTAGTATCTGATTTCAGAATTACTTCATTGAAGTATATGCTTCAGTACTCGGTATGTGGTATGCATGTCTTGAAGGAATATAATTGGCAATGGTAATACCATTCAAACCGCACCTAAAAAATGTAATTCATTGCATCTTGGCTTCTGAGGAGCTTAGCAAGGCTTAAGCCAAGTAGCCAACTGTGCAGCGGTAAAATCTCTTTTCTTTTCTTTTTGTTATTTTGTGGAGTGAAGAAGCAAGCTTCCTGATAAGAAGGAATAAAGTGGAAATAGGTGACTTACACTAATGACTGATCCGTGTGAGGAAATGCTTTTTCATTTTTTTCTATCGAGGTTTCCAATATCGCTAGTGTTATAATTGTTGGCATTTGATGTATCATTTACAGATTGTTCTGCATGTTGTTATCTTTCAAGGGCACAACAACTTAAACAAACCCAAGTCGATTATAGTTCTGTATTCTCTCTTGTTGTTCTATATTAAATTACTTCATAGTTGTTGAATGATATTTCGATGGTATTCTGGCACTATACAATACCAAGTTTTTATTATCTTGCAAAGAAGTAGCTAAATGTTGCTGGCAAATTTCCTATCACAGTCTCTTTTATGTGTTTCCCCGTTTCGTGGTTTTTCGGTTCTCCTTTGCCTTTGTTTTCCTTTTTTTCTTTGGGGTTGAACTCTGAGGTTTTCATACGGGGTTTCATCTCTAGCCTACCCCAACGTGCTTGGGACAAAAAGGCTTTGTTGTTGTTGTTGTTGTTGATTGTGTGCCTGAAGAAGTGCCATATTTCACCATTAGGCTTTACATTTTCTAATGGTGACAAACTGAAAATCCATCCCAGGCCAATGTCATCATTATCTACGCAATGTCATCGTGTTAGAATCTGTTTAAATTCTAAAATTTTATTGACTTTACATGACATATAACTTAACAAAAAAATGTGAAGTACCAACTTCAGGAAGAAAGTCTATCTGATTTTTCTAAAATCTGTTTTTTTCTCCTACATGCTCTTGTTGACCAAATTGCAACGCACCTCCCCTCCATACACCTCTCAAATGGCGTTGTGATGCCAATCCACACCATATTTTTCCTTCGCATATTTGTTCACATAGTTTGCTGATCACTATATTTTTTCCATCACATATTTATTTATATATTTTGCTGGTCGTTTATTGGCCTAATTTATAATTGATTCTACAGGTCGGCATTTCATGCAGAGCGAAAACATCTCTCATTCCCAGATTTCCAATTCCGAGCACTATAGGTACATTTAATCACCCTGTCCAACCTCCCTAAATTTCAATTACAGCCCATCAATTCAAGTTTATATTACCTTATTTTCCTGCACAGTTTTTCCACATTCCATGTGTAAATACTTAACACGACATATGCACATATGAAAGTACTTTGGTACTCCTGTTTAAGTAAAAATATGCTTTACACTTTGACATGAGAAGAGGAATATATATAGGATAAGTAGCATAAGCAAGCTACATTGCAGTGATCTAGGAAAGCTATAAATAGTTGAGGGAACACCATCACAAGGATCTTGCTTCCTTCGTGCGCATTATCAGCTTTCAACAAGGTTGTTTGTTCATTCTTTTACTGTATCATCTAAATTGTTGTTTATTTTTCCTTTTCCCCTCTGTACATGGAGCATAGAAAACCACCAAGCTGAGGATCGCAACCTTCGTCCACATATTTCAGACGACTTGGGAAACTAGGACTTCCCTCCACCATCTACCAAGCTTGTAGATTACTCTGCTGCTACCTTCTTGGTTGAGCAAGAAAATCTATACCATGGACAAGTCATTGATGTCGCCATTGGCCCACTTACCAAACCTTGCTCTGGTATGCTCCCCTCGGCCTTCGTGGTTTGGATAACCACAACCACGTCCCCTTTTTTCAATTAGCCACCGGAAGCCATTTTCCTCCGTACGCCCTATACTGTGTATTGGGATAAAGAAACCAAACAACAACCTGGCTGCCCTCTTTCGCCTCTAACCTCCGTTGCAAATTGGATCAAGTAGTAGGGTTCCGGTGTGCCTCTCCAACCATATGTGAGGGCTAGTATGTTCATGGAAGGAAACGTCATAGCCCAAAAGAGGCCTTGGACGGATACGACGAACTAGGCTGCTGACGGTGGTTGGTGGGAAGCACTCTCCAAAGCACCAGTCCGGCAGTCCCGTATGCCGTCCGTATCGATTTTTTTGGTTTTGCTAGATGTAAGTTGTTCCTCGGTTCTTAGATTCATTTGTTTCATCCTAATCATGGAGTTATGTCAAAAATGAAATCTTGCATGATGCATTTCATTGTTGTACTCATGTCATTCAAGTTTTTACTCGGTAACACAATCCTACTAAATTCACATGTTAATGAAATCCTATAAGGAACGGATTCATTGTGTTGTGCATTCAGATCATGTAGTTTTTGTAAAATTGGTTCCAGAGTTAGTATGTTCAACTCAATCCTTGCTTATTTCATTTTCCTCCATTTGTTTTGCCTAAGGTCAAATCCTTCAGCAGGGAACAAATAGATTTCCTATGATGACAACTTAGGATTCCTTCTTTGTTACACTTCCATCCTATTTCTTGAACGATCAATTTCAGACTTTCAAGTAGGAAGAAGTTTGTGGAGCAAAAAAATTCGAGCAAGCTGCAGAAATAAGGTTATTTGTAAGGGTATATTTTGGTACGATGATATTTCTTTTTTTGGAAATGGTCATGTTAAACCTTTACAACCTGTTGATGTTAAAAACTCTTACATGCCTACATGAACCAGGTAAGTGAATTGCTTGGGTCCTTTGACAATGAACTAACTCCTAGGTATCTGCATGGTGCCCAATGATTCTTGAAGCCTAATGTGATTTCCATTCCTTCATCGTATTGGACCTTTTCTTATGCATATATTTTTCTTAATTCCTGATGTCAAAAATATGTTAAATATCATTTGATTGTCGGCTTATGTTTCTTGCAGGTACACCAGCTTCATCCAACAAATAACAACATAAAAATGCATGACAACGTAAGTTTCTACAAATTGTAGTTACAACATGTGGCTTTTCTATATAAACATGAGTGACTTGATCTCTGCAGATCAAAGCACACAAAGATATTGCACATTTTGAAATTGCATATGTTGTCAAACTACACCGCATAGCGACACTTACACCTCCACATTAGGTGAGAGATCAGATCTGTTGTGTGTGCTTCATCGGTTCTGATCAAATAACAGTTTGACACATTGCCATATTTATGCCATGAAATTCAGTGACCACCCATCCAAATTTCTCACCAAATGCTAGCAACCAAAGGTATACCAAGTTGCAATTTGAAATGCTGCATGATATACGTAACCATCAATCATAGTAACATCACAGGTAGCGCATGGTGCCAAGGCATCATTCTGGTTTTCATTCACAGGATTTAGGAGTAGCAAATTTATTTTCCTGAATGCAGTTTTGGCAATATTTTTGGTGTACATATGTTTAGACCACTCCCCTAATTTTAAATTTCTGATTTTAGTTCAACAACTGATTGAAGTATTTGTTTTCTGGCAGAAACGTTAACTTCGCACGCAGGGCACGCATTAAGACACTAGTACTAGTACAATACTCCTAGTACAAAGGCCGGAGATTCTCTCTTTTTTCCTCGTGTAGAACACGTTACTCAACGAGTTCTTCGTGTCTTTTAGTCTGCCTCCTACGTTTTGGCCCGTTAGGCTATCTCCAACATATCCTATATCATATTTTCTATTTTATCATCTATTTTAAACTTCACTCTGCAAACAGTTTTAAATAGTGCCAAATAGTGCTATCTATAGTTTCACGTCTCCTATTTGACATTGTCTACTAAAGACAACCTTAAGCTGGTAAGGATATTTTGGCCTCGCGTGACTTATAACACATGTTTATATTGTCGAACAATGAATTTATGTCACTCGTCCATCACCTATGTTTTGGAGAGCTATGGCACACGTTTTCACGACCAAATAACCATTTTTATGTCTTTGTTCCGCTAGTTATATTTTAGCACTCGTTTCCATGGACAATCAACAAATTTCATGTCTTTGGTCTGTCACCTATGTTTATGTCTCTGAGGCCGGTAAAACATTGTCTCTGAGGCCGGTAAAACATTTTTGGCCACCCGTGAGCTATAACACATGTTTTTATGTTTGAATAGTCATTTTCATGTCTTGTGTCCGCCACCCACGCTTTCATCCCCTATGACTGGTGAGGAGGATATTTTTGGCCTCCCGTGAACTATAGAACATGTCTTCATGACCAAACAACATTCTTTATGTCACCGGCCTGCCTCCTATATTTTGGCCCCTTAGGCCAGTAAGACTGTTTCATGCCTCCTGTGACTATAGCACACATTTTCATGGTCAAACTGAAAGGGAAATGTGTCCTTGGGCCATTTCTCTAAGATTTTGGTGATTAAGTGCTCAACACAAATGCTTTGAGTGATATTTGTGCCAAAGACTCAAGAAGTGAAAATCAAGATTAAAGGTATGTTTCTAGACTTAGTACATTGTTTTGAAGACTAATGTATTGTGTCTAAGTGTTAGAAACAGGAGAAATCGCTTTGGAGATAAGTTGGCTGTGTTCAGCCAAAAGGCTGCTCGGTCTGGGTGCACCGGACAGTGTCCGGTGGTGCACCGGACAGTGTTCGGTGTGCCAGGACCAGTCCAGGTGAACAGCCTGCTCTCGGGTCTCGAAGGCGGCGTACGGCTATAAATCACTGGACTGTCCGGTGGTGCACCGGACTGTCCGGTGAGTCGTCTGCGGCGAAGTCGCTGCTCTCGGGAAACAGTCAACAGCGTACGGCTAAAAATCACCGGACTGTCCGGTGAGCCAACAGTCGACTGCACCAACGGTCGGCCGCGCAATCCACGCGTGACGCGTGGCCGAGCCAACGGTCGGATGGGGGCACCGGACTGTCCGGTGTGCACCGGATAGTGTCCGGTGCGCCAACGGCTCCAAATCTTCAACGGTCGGCTGCGCCAATTTAGGAAAGCAATCTGCACCGGACTGTGAACAGTGCCTGTCCGGTGGTGCACCGGACTGTCCGGTGCGCCACCCGACAGAAGGCAAGAATTGCCTTCCTGGATTGCTTCCAACGGCTCCTAGCTGCCTTGGGGCTATAAAAGGGTTCCCTAGGCGCATGGAGGAGTATACCAAGCATTCTTTGATCATCCCTAAGCACCAAGACTCCATTCTAGCGCATTTGATTCGTTGTGATAGCAATTTGAGCTCCTTCTGAGTCGAGAACTCTGTGTGTGAACTTTGAGCTCAAGTTATTGGCTAGTGTGCGTGTTTGTGCTCTTGCTTTGAGTCTTGTGTGTGTTGCTTTTCCCACCCTTACTTCTGTGCTTCTTTGTGATCATCAAATTGTAAGGGCGAGAGGCTCCAAGTTGTGGAGATTCCTCGCGAACGGGATATAGTGAAACAAAGAGAAACACCGTGGTATTCAAGTGGGTCTTTGGACCGCTTGAAAGGGGTTGAGTGCAACCCTCGTTCATTGGGACGCCACAACGTAGAGGTAGACAAGTGTTGTACTTATCGAACCACGGGATAAATTGCGTGTCTTTTGTGATTGCTTTTCTGTGATACTTGTGTTCACAAGAGCTCGCTATTTAGTCTACTAACTCTTAATCAAGTTTTGTGGCTTTAAGTTTCAAGTTTTTACAGGATCACCTATTCACCCCTCCCTCTAGGTGCTCTCAATTGGTATCGGAGCCGTTTTCTTCACGAAAGGGACTAATCGCCCGAAGAGATGGATCCTAAGGGAAAGGGGATGGTGGTCAATGATAAGGAGAAGGAGTCCACCTTCAACGAGCCAAGAGACGATAAGCCCACCGACTCTGGCTCGAGACACAAAAAGAAAGACGGGAAGAAGAAGAGGCGCATCAAGAAGATAGTCTACTACGACAGCGACAAGTCTTCTTCTTCCCAAAGAGACGACGACGACTACGACGAGAAAAAGAAAACGGTCAACTCAAACTTTTCTTTTGATTATTCTCGTATTCCGCATAATTCGAATGCTCATTTGCTTTCCATTCCTCTTGGTAAACCTCCACACTTTGATGGAGAGGACTACGGATTTTGGAGTCACAAAATGCGTAATCACTTGTTCTCTCTTCATCCAAGTATATGGGAGATAGTAGAGAATGGAATGCATTTCGATAGTTCGGATAATCCCATGTTTATCAATGAACAAATTCACAAAAATGCACAAGCTACCACTGTTCTATTAGCATCCTTATGCAGGGAAGAGTACCATAAGGTGAGCGGCTTGGATAACGCCAAGCAGATTTGGAACACCCTCAGGATCTCGCATGAGGGAAATGATGTCACCATGCTCACCAAGATGGAGCTGGTGGAGGGCGAACTGGGAAGATTTGCAATGATCAGGGGGGAGGAGCCAACCCAAACATACAACAGACTCAAGACCCTGGTCAACAAAATAAGGAGCTATGGAAGCACGAGATGGACGAACCACGACGTCGTCCGGCTTATGCTAAGGTCCTTCACTGTCCTTGATCCTCATCTTGTAAACTCTATTCGTGAAAATCCTAGGTATACTAAGATGACGTCCGAGGAAATACTTGGGAAGTTTTAAGCGGGCGAATGATGATCAAGGAGGCGAGATATGTTGATGAGGCGCTAAATGGCCCAATGCCTCAAACCATTGCTCTCAAAGCAACAAGTAGCAGGGAGGCACTACCTAGCAAGGTGGCGCAAGTTGAGGCGGCCGGGCTTAACGAGGAAGAAATGACCCTCATCATCAAGCGCTTCAAGACGACGCTAAAAGGTCGCAAGGAGCATCCCAACAAGAGCAAGACGAAGGGAAAACGCTCCTGCTTCAAGTGTGGTAAGTATGATCATTTTATAGCAAATTGTCCCGACAATACTAATGACCAGGAGCAAGAGAAAGGTGGGAAGAAGGAAAAGAAGAAGGCCTACAAGAAGGCGAAGGGCGAGGCACACCTCGACAAAGAGTGGGACTCAGATTATTCGTCGTCTGACTCCGACGACGAAGGACTCGCCGTCTCGGCCTTCAACAAGTCGTCGCTCTTCCCCAACGAGCGCCATACTTGTCTAATGGCAAAGAAAAAGAAGGTAATCACTAGAGAAACTCCTAAGTACTCTACTTCTAGTGATGAGGAATCTAGTGATGATGAAACTGATTACACTAGCTTGTTTAAAGGATTAGATAGAGCAAAAGTAGAAAAGATCAATGAATTAATTGATGTTCTAAATGAAAAAGATAAACTTTTAGAAAAGCAAGAGGATCTTTTATATGAAGAGCATGATAAATTTGTAAGTGTGCAAAAGTCTCTTGCTTTAGAAGTTAAAAGGAATGAAATGCTTTCATGTGAATTATCTACTTGTCATGTGACTTTGGCTAGCTTAAAAAGTATTAATGATGATTTAAATGCTAAGCTAGAAGTAGCAAATAAATCTAGTTGTTTTGTTGAGCATGTTGTAATTTGCACTAGGTGTAAAGATTTTAATGTTGATGCTTGTAGTGAACATTTAATTTCTATTTCTAAATTAAATGATGAAGCAGCTAGTCTTAATGCCCAACTTAAGACTAGCAAAAATAATTTTGATAAACTAAAATTTGCAAGGGATGCCTACACGGTAGGTAGACATCCCTCAATTAAGGATGGGCTTGGCTTTCGAAGGGAAGCCAAGAACTTAACAAGTCAAAGGGCTCCCATCTCTGCCAAGGACAAAGGGAAGGCCCCTGTGACTAATAGTGTTCAAAGGAATCATGCTTTCTTGTATCATGATAGGAAATATTCTAGAAATGTTCATTATAATAGGAGTTATAATCTTTTGACTCTCATGCCATGATTGCTTCAAGTTCAAACTTTAATAGTAGATCAAGGAGGAATTTTGTGTCTCATGCTCCTAGGAAAATGTATAATGGATCTACCACTGTCTTTCATGTTTGCAATGCTAAATTTGTTCTTCCATATAAAAATGAAAAAGTGACTGCTAAAAAGGTGGGGGCCAAATGCAAGGGAGACAAGACTTGCATTTGGGTCCCTAAGGCTATTATAACTAACCTTGTAGGACCCAACAAGAGTTGGGTACCTAAAACCCAAGCCTAATTTGCCTTGCAGGTTTATGCATCCGGGGGCTCAAGCTGGATTATCGACAGCGGATGCACAAACCACATGACGGGGGAGAAGAAGATGTTCACCTCCTACGTCAAGAACAAAGATTCCCAAGACTCAATCATATTCAGTGACGGGAATCAAGGCAAGGTTAAAGGACTAGGAAAGATAGCTATTTCATCCGAGCATTCCATATTTAATGTGTTTTTAGTTGAATCGCTCGGGTATAACTTGTTGTCCGTTAGTCAATTATGTAACATGGGTTACAATTGCTTGTTTACAAACGTAGATGTGTCTTTCTTTAGAAGGAGTGATGGTTCATTAGCTTTTAAGGGTGTACTAGACGACAAACTCTATTTAGTTGATTTTTCGAAAGAGGAGGCCGATCTAGATGCATGCTTAATCGCTAAGACTAGCATGGGCTGGCTGTGGCATCGCCGTCTAGCACATGTGGGGATGAAGAATCTTCACAAGCTTCTAAAGGGAGAACATGTGTTAGGTCTAACAAATGTAACTTTCGAAAAAGATAGACCTTGTGCAGCTTGTCAAGCAGGTAAACAAGTGGGAAGTGCTCATCACAACAAGAATGTGATGACTATATCAAGACCTCTGGAGCTATTGCATATGGACCTCTTCGGACCCGTCGCCTACCTTAGCATCGGGGGAAGTAAGTATGGTCTTGTTATTGTTGATGATTTTTCCCGCTTCACTTGGGTATTCTTTTTGCAGGATAAATCAAAAACCCAAAGGACCCTCAAGCGCTTTCTAAGGCGAGCTCAAAACGAATTTGAGCTCAAGGTGAAAAAGATTAGAAGCGACAATGGGTCCGAGTTCAAGAATCTTCAAGTGGAGGAATTTCTTGAGGAGGAAGGAATCAAGCACGAGTTCTCCACTCCGTACACACCACAACAAAACGGTGTGGTAGAGAGGAAGAACAGGATGCTTATAGACATGGCGAGGACAATGCTTGGAGAATTCAAGACGCCCGATCGGTTTTGGTCGGAAGCTATGAACATAGCTTGCCACGCCATAAACCGGGTTTACCTTCATCGTGTCACACCCGGCTTTAAAGAACAAAGCCAGGTGCATCTCATACATGCGCCAAGAAGACAACATATATAATAACAGAGTGTATAGAGATAAATGTCATAAAACATCAGAGTATTTATTACATAGCGGAAGACTTATTACAAAATAAAAGATAAAAGTAAAACAAACTAAGGATCGCCGGCGCCAATGTCAACTGAGAAACGCCACCTAGATCAAGTCGAATGCCTCAGTGTTAGGCGGCTCCTCTTCGACCACCTGTTCTTCTCCTGTGGGGGGGGTGTGAGACAGCAAGAGTGAGCTCACATACGTTCATAGCTCAACAAGTCGTGGGGAATAATGTGGCATGAACTCACCAAAGGTGGGAGTTCATGAAGTGTAAGGCTGATCAATGAAATAAAGGCTGAAGCTGAGCATTGCTTTTATAAGTTGGTCAAAATTTTATTAGCAATTACTAAGTGTAAGTAAATACCAAACCTTAATAATAATAAAGAAAAGTAATAGTAAAATAATCCCAAATGCGATGCAAATGTCAAATTAAATTTAAGTTCCATAAATTAATCATGTGAGGGTCCGAGCCGCTCATGACCGTGAGCACGGCTAGTATACTAGTTTTACACTCTGCAGAGGTTGCGCATCTTTACCCACAAGTCATGTTACCCATCTGCCAAGGGATCGCGACTTCCCATACACCTCTACCGAGGAGGCGAGGCAGGGTAACACTACGAGGCCTTTACAAAGTTCCACTAGCTTCAGAAAACCCGCTACAGTTTATAGGAAGCTCCAATGCAGGGTTCTTGCCTGACCGCCATCGCAGCAAAATCAACCAAGGACCCCCCTACACTGACCACTCCCCTACTGCCCTTGCCCCTTTCGGGTAAGGTAGACCTCCACTAGCTTTCCTAGTTAATCAGCCAAGGGCGTCCCATTAAACCCTTGTGGTAGCACTGTTTTCCCGGGTGGTCGCTCCATGTTCCCATTAATTTAATGATCTTAACATGAACAGTAATAATAACAAGATAATAACAGAATAATCATGAATAGTGTATCTTCATACCCAAATCCACATAAAGCAATAGCAGGTACTACCCAAAAATATTTCAGGGGTGATCAAGGTATAAAGATAACCAAAACTGGGGTAACCTATTGGATCCCATCAAAATTAACCTATGCAGATCATTATAATTAATAAGAACATGGCTGGGAAAAGTAAGTGATCAAGGGCACAACTTGCCTTCAATGAGCTCCTGCTCAGCTATCTCTACTTGCTGAACCTCATAATCCATAGTGGCTTGCTCGTCTACTCGCATCAACACAATACATACATAGTATAGCATAAATTAACATCACATCAAACATGTAAATAAAATATACAGTAAAAATCTACACATTAAAATGAGATCATAGGAACTGGAATCATTAAATTTGGAGTTATAGATTTCAAGTTATGAATTTTCTAAGGTTTAATGTGATTGAAATAGGATTAAATGATAAATTAGTTTTCTTACTGTTGTCATGCCAAAACAGAGACTCTAAGTGGTAGATAATAAAATTACAAAATTTTAGGAATTGGAATGGACTCATTTGGACTTAATATGAATTTTATATGAATTAGACAACTCCTAGTATTTATTTTTACATTAGAAATTCATTTCCTTATTACTTTTCTGGATTTTTTTTCTAATTCTCAGGACTGGGCGCCAATTAAACAGAGACATAGGGGCCTCTGCGCAAGATGTGCTAAGACTCATCTACTCCCAGAATGGGACTGCGGGTTAATTACTAAATGTTTCAGGGGCTCTTTAGCGAAACGGGCATGGCGAAGGGGTATGGTCATAATCTAGCCGCACGATTAGAATCTGAGGGTCCAGATCAACCGATTACTTAACCGGACCGGTACGCGGTTGTGGTCGTCGGATTAAGATCCGATGGCCCCGAGATGTCCACGCCTACACCCGATCGCGAACACACGCTAGAGATCCAAGGGCTCCGATTTTATTTGGCACACAGTATACCCATTCCGAATCAAACCACCCATAGACGATCGGACGGCCAGAGGGTCTCCTTCTTCCCATGGATCTCAGCGGAGTCCGAGGGCGCCCCCCTATGCACTCATGGCGGAGGTCGGAGGCTCACTGGAGCATGTCATGTACGGTTCCCAGGATTACCCAACCTCCGCGTGGCTACGTATAGAAGGAAAATAGAAACCACAGGGAGGAGAAACATGAGTAGCTCACCGAAGCATGTAGCTCAAAGGGTCCCTTCCGCGGCGGACTCCCACCATGGAGGATGCCGATGGGGAAATCCCACCGTACCGCCAACACCTCCGCACCAGAGAGCAGCACTGATTGGTTTTCCCCATTGGTGCCGTTGAAGCTCCCGATGCGCACGCCAGGATTGGACCGGAGGCGAACATGACACACGACGTTGGTGGCCCACGGCTTCTCTCTCTGCGCTCGGCAATACGGGTCACGGTGGATCCGCCCCACAGCGCGCCGGCCATGGAGCAACACAGCTGACCACGCTACGGTGGCCCGTCGAGCTCCTGACCACTAGTTTCTCACCCTGCCGCGACACAGCTATTTTCTCTCTCCCTCACCCAGGTTCTGCACGACCGCACACGACGACGGGGGGGGGGGGGGGGGGGGGGTCACGGGTGCTCGCATAAATGCACATGAAGTTCGGAGCGGCCGGTGTTTAGTTGGCGACTGGGGTGGCAATTTAGTCGGAGAAGTGGACTTGAAATTGGGCTGCCGCACGACCAGGTGTCTTAGGAATTTGTTACGAAGATCCGATTCCTCCGCGCGTACGCTACGGCGAGGAAGAAGCTCCTGGCGAGCGGGCCCCACCAGTCGGCGAGATGGCGCGGTCGGTTGCAGAAATAGGATGGGCCGACGCGAGGGAGAGTTAGGTGGGCTGAATTGTTGCCTGAGCCCGAGCGAGGTCTTTTTTTATTTTCTTTTATGTTTTCTTCCCTTTTATTTTTTTGAATCACAAATTTGAGTTCACTTTGATTGTGGGTTTCACATTTAGACTAATTGCACAAACAAATAAAGCTTCAGCATGGCAATGCAAGTGTTTTATTTATATATTAAGTGTTTGTTTAGTCAAATGCTTCCAATATGAAATGTACACACAATATTCCTTTTAGGAAAATATTATTTTGAAGATGTGATAAAAACAAAAGTTATTTCAAAAATAATTATTCATTACTTATTATAAGAAAAAGAAATGTAAAATCTCTATCTAGAGATAATTCAAATTCATTTTTTTAAGAATGTTTCTCATTATATAATTCATGAAGGAAATGATCCCCTCAAATAAATTTAGAAACTCTTTCTATTATTTATTTTTGGAATTTTATTTTTAGTTACAATTTTCGAATCACAATTATATTTATTTATTTTATACCAAATTTGGGCTTTACACATCGCCTCCTCAAGAATACGTCGTACGAACTTCTAACCGGTAATAAACCCAATGTTCATATTTTTCGAGTTTTTGGGAGTAAATGCTACATTCTAGTGAAGAAAGGTAGGAATTCAAAATTTGCTCCCAAGGCTATAGAAGGGTTTTTGTTAGGTTATGACTCAAATACAAAGGCGTATAGAGTCTTCAACAAATCATCGGGTTTGGTTGAAGTCTCTAGCGACGTTGTATTTGATGAGACTAATGGCTCTCCAAGAGAGCAAGTTGATCTTGATGATGTAGATGAGGATGATGTTCTAACGGACGCAATTCGCACTATGGCGATTGGAGATGTGCGACCACAGGAACACAAGGAGCAAGATCAACCTTCTTCCTCAACGATGGTGCATCCCCCAACTCAAGATGATGAATAGGTCCCTCAAGAAGAGGCGTGTGATCAAGGGGGAGCGCATGATGTCAAAGATGAGGAGGAAGAAGCACCACAGGCCCCTCCAACTCAAGTTCGAGCGATGATTCAAAGGAATCATCCCGTCGACCAGATTTTGGGTGACATTAGCAAGGGAGTAACTACTCGCTCTAGATTAGCTAATTTTTGTGAGCATTACTCTTTTGTCTCTTCTATTGAGCCTTTCAGGTAGAAGAGGCCTTGCTAGATCCGGACTGGGTGTTGGTCATGCAGGAAGAGCTCAACAACTTCAAGTGAAATGAAGTTTGGACACTAGTGCCGCGTCCCAAGCAAAACGTTGTGGGAACCAAGTGGGTGTTCCGCAACAAACAGGACGAGCACGGGGTGGTGACAAGGAACAAGGCTCGACTTGTGGCAAAAGGTTATGCCCAAGTCGCAGGTTTGGACTTTGAGGAGACTTTTGCTCCTGTGGCTAGGCTAGAGTCGATTCGCATTTTGTTAGCCTATGCCACTCACCATTCTTTCAGGTTGTTCCAAATGGATGTGAAGAGCGCTTTCCTCAACGGGCCAATCAAGGAGGAGGTGTACGTGGAGCAACCCCCTGGCTTTGAGGATGAACGGTACCCCGACCATGTGTGTAAGCTCTCTAAGGCGCTCTATGGACTTAAGCAAGCCCCAAGAGCATGGTATGAATGTGAAAGGGAATTAGGCTTACACCTATTTCCTAAACTGATTTTGGTGGTTGAATTGCCCAACACAAATAATTGGACTAACTAGTTTGCCCAAGTCTATAAGTTATACAGGTACCAAAGGTTCACAATAGGCCAATAAAAAGACCAAGAAAAGGATTCAACAAAAAGAGCAAAGGGACAACCGAAGGCACCCTGGTCTGGCGCACCGGACTGTCCGGTGCACCATCGGACATGTCCGGTGCACCAGGGTTCTCCATGCGCTGAACTCTTCACCTTCGGGAAAACGCAGAGTCGCTCCGCTATAATTCACCGGACTGTCTGGTGTACACCGGACAGTGTCCGGTGGTCCAGGAATGAAGCGACTCTGAACTCACCAGCTTCGGGAATTCGCTCCGCTATAATTCACCGGACATGTCTGGTGTGCACCGGACTGTCCTGTGTAACAGCGGGGCAATGGCTACTTCGGCGCCAACGGTCACCTGCAGCACATTAAATGCGCGCCAGAGCGCGCAGAAGTCAGGCACGCGCGAAGAGGCGCACCGGACACTCTACAGTGCATGTCCGGTGCGCCACCGGACATCAAGGCGGGCCCAGCAGTCAGAGCTCCAACGGTCGGAACCCTAACGTTCGAGTGACGTGGCTAGCGCACCGGACATGTCCGGTGTGCACCGGACTGTCCGGTGCACCATGCGACAGACAGCCTCCACCCAAACGGCTAGTTTGGTGGTTGGGACTATAAATACCCCCAACCACCCCACATTCAAGTCATCCAAGTTTTCCACTTCTCAACCACTTACAAGAGCTAGGCATTCAATTCTAGACACACCCAAGTGATCAAATCCTCTCCAATTCCACACAAGGCTTTAGTGATTAGCGAGAGAGATTTGCCGTGTTCTTTTGAGCTCTTGCGCTTGGATTGCTTCTTTCTTTCTCACTTGTTCTTGTGATCAAAACTCCATTGTAACCGAGGCAAGAGACACCAATTGTGTGGTGGTCCTTGCGGGGAAGTTTTGTTCCCGGTTTGATTTGAGAAGAGAAGCTCACTCGGTCCGAGGGACCGTTTGAGAGAGGGAAAGGGTTGAAAGAGACCCGGTCTTTGTGACCACCTCAACGGGGAGTAGGTTTGCAAGAACCAAATCTCGGTAAAACAAATCCGCGTGTCACACTCTTCATCCGCTTGCAATTTGTTTTGCGCCCTCTCTCTCGGACTCTTTATTATTTCTAACGCTAACCCGGCTTGTAGTTGTGATTATATTTGTAAATTTCAGTTTCGCCCTATTCACCCCCCTCTAGGCGACTTTCAATTGGTATCAAAGCCCGGTGCTTCATTAGAGCCTAACCGCTCGAAGTGATGTCGGGAGATCACACCAAGAGGGAGATGGAGACCGGCGACAAGCCCCCTACGAGTCACGAGAGCACTTCATCGGAAGAGTCCCGCACCAAGAGGAAGGAGAAGAAGAAGGACTCCTCCAACAAAGGGAAGGGGAAGGAGAAGAAATCTTCTTCCCACAAGTCGCATCGGAGAGGCGACAAGCACAAGAGGATGAGGAAAGTGGTCTACTACGAGACCGACACTTCATCAACGTCGACCTCCGACTCTGACGCACCGTCCGTTACTTCTAAGCGCCAAGAGCGCAAGAAGTATAGTAAGATTCCCCTACGCTACCCCCACATTTCAAAGCGTACTCCTTTACTCTCCGTTCCATTAGGCAAACCACCGGTTTTTGACGGTGAAGATTATAATATGTGGAGTGAAAAAATGAGACATCATCTAACCTCACTCCACACAAGCATTTGGAATGTTGTTGAGTTTGGTGTGCAGGTGCCATCCGTAGGGGATGAAGACTACGACTCGGACGAGGTGGCCTAAATCCACCACTTTAACTCCCAAGCAACCACTATACTCCTCGCCTCTCTAAGTCGAGAGGAGTATAACAAGGTGCAAGGGTTAAAAAGTGTGAAGGAAATTTGGGACGTACTCAAGACCGCGCACAAAGGAGACAAGGTGACAAAAATCACTAAGCGGGAGACGATCGAGGGGGAGCTCGGTCGCTTCATGCTTCACCAAGGGGAGGATCCACAAGCTATGTACAACCGCTTGAAGACCTTGGTGAACCAAGTGCGCAACCTCGGGAGCGAAAAATGGGATGACCATGAGATGGTCAAGGTTATTCTTAGATCCCTCGTATTTCTTAACCCTACACAAGTTCAATTAATTCGAGGTGATCCTAGATATAAGCTAATGTCTCCCGAGGAAGTTATAGGAAAATTTGTGAGCTTTGAGCTAATGATTAAAGGCTCAAAGAAAATCATCGAGCAAGGCACCTCCTCCACACCCGAGGCACAACCGGTCGCATTCAAGGCGACGGAAGAAAAGAAGGAGGAAGCTACTCCAAGTCGAACACCCATCGACGCCTCCAAGCTCGACAACGAGGAGATGGCGCTCATCATCAAGAGTTTTCATCAAATCCTCAAGCAAAGGAGGGGGAAAGACTACAAGCCCCGCTCCAAGAAAGTGTGCTACAAATGTGGTAAGCCCAGTCATTTTATAGCAAAATGTCCACTATCTAGTGACAGTGACAGGGGCGACGACAAGAAGGGCAAGAGAAGAGAAAAGAAGAGGTACCACAAGAAGAGGGGTGGCGATGCCCATGTGTGCCGCGAGTGGGATTCCGAGGAGAGCTCCTCTGACTCCTCCTCCGACGAGGACGCCGCCAACATCGTCGTCACCAAGGGACTTCTCTTCCCCAACGTCGGCCACAAGTGCCTCATGGCCAAGGACGGCAAAAGGAAGAAGGTTAAATCCAAATCCTCCACTAAATATGAGTCCTCTAGTGATGATAATGCTAGTGATGAGGAGGATAATTTGCGTACTCTTTTTGCCGACCTAAACATGCAACAAAAGGAAAAACTAAATGAGCTAATTAGTGTCATCCATGAAAAGGATGATCTCTTGGACTCCCAAGAGGACTTCCTAATCAAGGAAAATAAAAAGCATGTTAAGGTTAAGAATGCTTATGCTCTAGAGGTAGAAAAATGTGAGAAATTATCTAGTGAGCTAAGCACATGCCATGACACTATTGCCAACCTTAGAAATGAAAATGCTAAATTAATTGCTAAGGTTGATTCTCATGTTTGTGATGTTTCAATTCCCAATCTTAGAAATGATAATGATGATTTGCTTGCTAAGATTGAAGAATTAAACACCTCTCTTGCTAGCCTTAGGATTGAAAATGAAAAATTAATTGCTAAGGCTAAAGAATTAGATGTTTGCAATGTTACAATTTCCGATCTTAAAGATAACAATAATATTTTGCGTGCTAAAATTGTTGAACTTAATTCTTGCAAACCCTCTACATCTACCATTGAGCATGTTTCTATTTGCACTAGATGTAGAGATGTTGATATTGATGCTATTCATGATCACATGGTCTTAATTAAACAACAAAATGATCATATAGCAAAATTAGATGCTAAAATTGCCGAGCATAACTTAGAAAATGAAAAGTTTAAATTTGCTAGAAGTATGCTCTATAATGGGAGACGCCCTGGCATCAAGGATGGCATTGGCTTCCAAAGGGGAGACAATGTCAAACTTAGTGCCCCTCCTAAAAGATTGTCTAATTTTGTTAAGGGCAAAGCTCCCATGCCTCAGGATAACGAGGGTTACATTTTGTACCCTGCCGGTTATCCCGAGAGCAAAATTAGGAGAATTCATTCTAGGAAGTCTCACTCTGGCCCTAACCATGCTTTTATGTATAAGGGTGAGACATATAGCTCTAGGCAACCAACCCGTGCTAAGTTGCCTAGAAAGAAAACTCCTAGTGCATCAAATGATCATAGCATTTCATTTAAAACTTTTGATGCATCTTATGTTTTGACTAACAAATCCGGCAAGGTAGTTGCCAAGTTTGTTGGGGGCAAACACAAGGGCTCTAAGACTTGTGTTTGGGTACCCAAAGTTCTTGTGTCTAATGCCAAAGGACCCAAAACTGTTTGGGTACCTAAAGTCAAGAACTAAACTTGTTTTGTAGGGTTATGCATCCGGGGGCTCAAGTTGGATCATCGATAGCGGGTGCACAAACCACATGACGGGGGAGAAGAAGATGTTCTCCTCCTACGAGAAAAACCAAGATCCCCAACGAGCTATCACATTCGGGGATGGAAACCAAGGTTTGGTCAAAGGTTTGGGTAAAATTGCTATATTTCCTGACCATTCCATTTCCAATGTTTTTCTTGTTGATTCATTAGATTACAATTTGCTTTCCGTATCCCAATTATGTCAAATGGGCTACGACTGTCTATTTACTGATGTTGGTGTTACCGTCTTTAGAAGAAGTGATGATTCAATAGCATTTAAGGGAGTGTTAGAGGGTCAGCTATACTTAGTAGATTTTGATAGAGCTGAACTCGACACTTGCTTAATTGCTAAGACTAACATGGGTTGGCTCTGGCACCGTCGACTTGCCCATGTTGGAATGAAGAATCTTCATAAGCTTCTAAAGGGAAAGCACATTTTAGGACTAACAGATGTTCATTTTGAGAAAGACAGGATTTGTAGCGCATGCCAAGCCGGGAAGCAAGTTGGTGTTCATCATCCAGACAAGAACATCATGACGACTGACAGACCACTGGAGCTCCTACACATGGATCTATTTGGCCCGATCGCTTACATAAGCATCGGCGGGAGTAAGTACTGTCTAGTTATTGTGGATGATTATTCCCGCTTCACTTGGGTGTTCTTTTTGCAGGAAAAATCACAAACCCAAGAGACCTTAAAGGGATTCTTGAGACGAGCTCAAAATGAGTTCGGCCTAAGGATCAAGAAAATTAGAAGCGACAACGGGACGAAGTTCAAGAACTCTCAAATTGAAGGCTTCCTTGAGGAGGAGGGCATCAAGCATGAGTTCTCTTCTCCCTACACCCCACAACAAAATGGTGTAGTGGAGAGGAAGAATCGAACTCTATTGGACATGGCAAGAACCATGCTTGATGAGTACAAGACACCGGATCGGTTTTGGGCCGAGGCGGTCAACACCGCCTGCTACGCCATCAACAGATTATATCTACACCGAATCCTCAAGAAGACATCTTATGAACTCCTAACCGGTAAAAAGCCCAATATTTCATATTTTAGAGTTTTTGGTAGCAAATGTTTTATTCTTGTTAAAAGGGGTAGAAAATCTAAATTTGCTCCTAAAACTGTAGAAGGCTTTTTACTAGGATATGACTCAAACACAAGGGCATATAGAGTCTTTAATAAGTCCTCAGGACTTGTTGAAGTTTCTTGTGACGTTGTGTTTGATGAAACTAACGGCTCTCAAGTAGAGCAAGTTGATCTTGATGAGATAGGTGAAGAAGAGGCTCCGTGCATCGCGCTAAGGAACATGTCCATTGGGGATGTGTGTCCTAAGGAATCCGAAGAGCTTCCAAATGCACAAGATCAAGCATCCTCCTCCACGCAAGCATCTCCACCAACTCAAAATGAGTAAGAGGCTCAAGTTGATGAAGGGGAAGATCAAAGAGATGAGCCACCTCAAGATGATGGCAATGATCAAAGGGGAGATGCCAATGATCAAGACAAGGAGGATGAAGAACCAAGGCAGCCACACCCAAGAGTCCACCAAGCAATCCAACGAGATCATCCCGTCGACACAATCCTCGGCGACATTCATAAGGGGGTAACCACTAGATCTCGTGTTGCACATTTTTGTGAGCATTATTCTTTTGTTTCCTCTATTGAGCCCCACAGGGTAGAGGAAGCACTTCAAGACTCGGATTGGGTGATGGCGATGCAAGAGGAGCTCAACAACTTCACTAGGAACGAGGTATGGCATTTAGTTCCACGTCCTAACCAAAATGTTGTAGGAACCAAATGGGTCTTCCGCAACAAGCAAGACGAGCATGGTGTGGTGACAAGGAACAAAGCTCGACTCGTGGCCAAGGGGTATTCACAAGTCGAAGGTTTGGATTTTGGTGAAACCTATGCACCCGTAGCTAGGCTTGAGTCAATTCGTATATTATTAGCCTATGCTACTTACCATGGCTTCAAGCTTTACCAAATGGACGTGAAGAGTGCCTTCCTCAATGGACCAATCAAGGAAGAGGTCTACGTTGAGCAACCTCCCGGCTTTGAAGACAGTGAGTACCCTAACCATGTCTACAGGCTCTCTAAGGCGCTTTATGGGCTCAAGCAAGCCCCAAGAGCATGATATGAATGCCTTAGAGATTTCCTTATTGCTAATGGCTTCAAAGTTGGCAAGGCCGATCCTACTCTATTCACTAAAACTCTTAACAATGATTTGTTTGTATGTCAAATTTATGTTGATGATATTATATTTGGGTCTACTAACGAATCTACATGTGAGGAATTTAGTAGGATCATGACACAAAAATTCGAGATGTCTATGATGGGGGAGTTGAAGTATTTCTTAGGATTTCAAGTAAAGCAACTTCAAGAGGGCACCTTCATTAGCCAAACGAAGTATACTCAAGACATTCTAACCAAGTTTGGAATGAAGGATGCCAAGCCCATCAAGACACCCATGGGAACCAATGGGCATCTCGACCTCGACACGGGAGGTAAATCCGTCGATCAAAAGGTATACCGGTTGATGATAGGTTCATTGCTTTATTTATGTGCATCTCGACCGGACATTATGCTTTTCGTATACATGTGTGCAAGGTTCCAAGCCGACCCTAAGGAATCTCACCTTACGGCCGTAAAACGAATCTTGAGATATTTGGCTTATACTCCTAAGTTTGGGCTTTGGTACCCTTGGGGATCCACATTTGATTTAATTGGTTATTCCGATGCCGATTGGGCGGGGTGTAAGATTAATAGAAAGAGCACATCGGGGACTTGCCAGTTCTTGGGAAGATCCTTGGTGTCTTGGGCTTCAAAGAAGCAAAATTCGGTCGCTCTTTCTACCGCCGAAGCCGAGTATATTGCCGTAGGCCATTGTTGCGCGCAATTGCTTTGGATGAGGCAAACCCTGCGGGACTACGGTTTCAAATTAACCAAAGTTCCTCTTCTATGTGATAATGAGAGTGCAATTCGCATGGCGGATAATCCCGTTGAGCATAGCCGCACTAAACACATAGCCATTCAGTATCATTTTCTTAGGGATCACCAACAAAAGGGGGATATCGAGATTGCATACATTAATACTAAAGATCAATTAGCCGATATCTTTACCAAGCCACTAGATGAACAAACTTTTACCAAACTTAGGCATGAGCTCAATATTCTTGATTCTAGGAATTTCTTTTGCTAAATTTGCACACATAGCTCATAAGTATACCTTTGATCATGTTTCTTTATATATGCTATGACTAATGTGTTTTCAAGTGTATTTCAAACCAAGTCATAGGTATATTGAAAGGGAATTGGAGTCTTCGGCGAAGACAAGGCTTCCACTCCACTCTATCACCCATCCTTCGTCGTCGCTCCGAGCATCTCTCCATCTTTGGTATAATCTTCACTCCTATGTTTTATTTGCCAAAGGGGAGAAAGTAGTTATCAAAGGGCTTATATCTCACTCAAAGTATCCGTTTTTGGCGATTCATGCCAAAGGGGGAGAAAGTATGAGCCCAAAGCAAAATGACCGCACTACCACCCTAATTTTAAAATTAATGATTTTCAATTGGTAAATTTCAAATTGGTATCTCTTTGTGTTCTCAAGGGGGAGAAAGTAGCACCTTTCAAAATTTATATCTTAAAACCCTCTTGAACACTAAGAGGAGAATTTATTTGAGGGGGAGTTTTGTTTAGTCAAAGGAAAAGCATTTGAAACAAAGGGAGAAAATTTCAAATCTTGAAAATGCTTCTCAAAATCTTATTCATTTACCTTTGACTATCTTGCAAAAGGACTTTGAAAAGAGTTTACAAAAGAATTTGCAAAAACAAAACTTGTGGTGCAAGCGTGGTCCAAAATGTTAAAAATAAAGAAACAATCCATGCATATCTAGTAAGTAATTTTATTGGCTCAATTCTAAATAACCTTTGCTCTTGCATATGCAAACTAGTTCAAATTCTGCACTTCTATATTTGCTTTGGTTTGTGTTGGCATCAATCACCAAAAAGGGGGAGATTGAAAGGGAATTAGGCTTACACCTATTTCCTAAACTGATTTTGGTGGTTGAATTGCCCAACACAAATAATTGGACTATCTAGTTTGCCCAAGTCTATAAGTTATACAGGTACCAAAGGTTCTGTAAGTGCAATCAACCCTAATTGAGGGTTTTGGTGAATAATGACAAAACAAACTAAGATTCTAACAAGTTTGCTCCTAGTATGTACACAGTATTTCTACAGACAGGAGAAGCACAGATCTTACAAGCATAAAAGTATAAAGCACAGCGGATTTAAAATTCCACATCAAATGGCATGCTCCAAGTGCTAAGAAACAATGACAGCGCTAAATTTATAATTCTTGAGTCATAGGAATCGCCGTACAATTAAGAGGGATCCGCGACGGTTAAGTAAGTTGTGCAATGAGCCCAAGTTCAAAATCTTTTGAAAACTTCTTGGAGATCATTTTTCTAGATCATGAATGCCCTTGAGAAAAACAAATTTTACTTCCCACAAAGACTCCCCTTTTGTTCTCTTCAAAATACTCAAATTTTGGTTTCAGCCCCCAAAACCGGTTCAACCGGTCCTGAAACCGGTTCAACCGGTTTTGGTACTGTTCACCTGCCACCTCTGCTCTGACCTGTCTGACAGTCAGAACTGTCAGAAAAGTCGCAGCAGATATTTTTCAAAAAAACCGGTTGAGCCGAATTTTTTTCCTACTCAGCCGGTTTTGAAACCGATCGAGTCTCCGGCTGAGTAGCTCAGTGGACCGGGATCCCCCTGGTAGAAACCGGTTCAACCGGTCTGAAAACCGGTTCAACCGGTTTTTGCTCCTTTTCTCCCAACGGCTGTCAGCTTTTGGGGGATCCTTTATATACCCCCTCACACTCTCTCTCTCATTTACTTCTGCCTCTCCCACGAATTCTTGGCTGACCAACCTTCAAACAAGTGCATTCATTTCACCTTTCACACTCGCAATCGCATCTCCTTCAATCATTTGAAGGACCCTTGGTGTGAGGTGAACTCGATCGAACTCGCTGTCAATTTCATCTCGATTCTCCCATTCTCTTGTTCTTGAGCTCGTTGCAAACTTAACCGTGTGCGGATTTGTTACTCTTGGAACCTCGTGTTCCTTGACGGTTAGAGGTTGCTTGGGAGTCTCCAAATTTGTGGACGACCCTAAGAAGTTTGTATCACCCGCTCCTTAAGCTGATTTGAGAAGAGATTGCCTTGACCTTTGTGGTCGGCTTGTGGAGGATTAGGGTTGGAAAAGACCCGGCCCTTTGTGGGTTCCTCAACGAGGAGTAGGACACCTTTGTGGTGGTTGCCGAACCTCGGGTTATATCGCGTGTTCTTGTGTGTTCTTGTCAAGCGCTTTATATTCAGTGGTTGGTTCATATTATTCATTTGAGTAGATTTTGTGTAGGGCAAATCTTTAGCTATATTCTTCACTACTTCGCATTTGTTCAATAGATTATCAAATTTAAGTTGAGCAGGTTCAAACTTGTTCAGTCGTGATTAAAATCGACTGAACCGGTTTGCACCAGTGCAACTTTAATTTAACCTATTTCGAAGTTTTTAGTGAAAATTTTCAGGTGTAGCCTATTCACCCCCCTCTAGGCTACTTTCAATTGGTATCAAAGCCTCGTACCTCATTTTACGCTTAACCGCGTGAGGAAGCGTTATGTCTACTCAACGGGACCATGTGGATCCTATCCTCGAGGATATTCCCGTCACATCCTCCGGTGAGGAAGTGGACCCCAAGGTCCTCGACCTCGCCATGAAGATTGCCGAGAGGATGTTCCTCAAGATGAAAGAGGAAGATGCTAAGAAAAAGGCCGAAGAAGAAGAATCAAGAAGAAAGGCCGAAGAAGACAAAGGTAATGGAAAATTTGATTACAATGACGACCTAGTGGATCTTTTGGTGTCAAAGGTGTTGAGCAAGGTAAGTCTCAACACCGAAGAATCATCTACCAAAAGCAAAGGTAACGAGTTTAGTAAAGTTCAATTCGATTACTCTAGAAATTTTATCCCCAACTTCTCTTCCGCCCCACTTGGAAAGTTACCAACTCTTAGTGAGTTGAACTATGACGAGTGGGCCGATAAGATGAAGTCGCATTTAATCGGTGTACATCCTAGTCTTTGGGAGATTGTTAATGTAGGTATGTATAAGCCTGCCCAAGGAGAAGAGATGACTCCAGAAATGATGCAAGAGATTCATCGCAATGCTCAAGCAGTGAGCATAATTAAAGGAAGTCTTTGTCCGGAAGAATACCGGAAAGTTCAAGGAAGAGAAGATGCCCATGACATTTGGAATATTCTTAAAATGTCACATGAAGGAGATCCCAAAGCTAAAAGACATAGAGTTGAAGCCTTGGAAAGTGAGCTTGCAAGATATGATTGGACAAAGGGTGAGTCGCTTCAATCACTTTTTGATCGGTTGATGGTGTTGGTCAACAAACTAAGAGTTCTTGGGAGTGAAGATTGGAGTGACTCCAAGGTCACAAGATTGTTCATGAGAGCTTATAAAGAAAAGGATAAGAGTCTTGCAAGGATGATAAGGGATCATGATGACTATGAGGATATGACGCCTCATCAATTATTTGCAAAAATTCAACAACACGAGTCCGAAGAAGCCCCCATCAAGACAAGAGACTCTCATGCCTTGATCACAAATGAACAAGACAACCCCAAGAAGAACAAAGACCACAAAGCAAAGAAAGTGGTCGAGACCTCAAGTGATGACGATAGCTCAAGTGATGAAGACACAGCTATGTTCATCAAAACATTCAAGAAATTTGTAAGGAAGAATGACAAGTTCCAAAGGAAAGGAAAGAAGAGGGCATGCTATGAATGTGGCCAAACCGGTCATTTCATAGCGGATTGTCCTAACAAGAAGGAACAAGAAGCCAAGAAGGAATACAAGAAGGACAAGTTTAAAAAGGGGGGCAACACCAAGGGATACTTCAAGAAGAAGAAGTATGGTCAAGCCCATATTGGTGAAGAATGGAACTCCGATGAAGAGAGTTCTAGTTCCGAGGAAGAGGAAGTGGTGGCAAATGTGGCCATCCAATCTACATCAAGCACGCATCTCTTCACCAACCTACAAGACGACTCCTACACTCCAACTTGCCTCATGGCAAAGGGAGATAAGGTAACCTTATTTAGTAATGATTTTTCAAATGATGATGATGATGATCAAATTGCCATGAAAAATAAAATGATTAAAGAATTTGGCTTGAATGGATACAATGTTATCACCAAACTAATGGAAAAGCTAGATAAAAGAAAAGCAACTCTTGATGCTCAAGAAGACTTGCTTATCCTTGAAAAGGAAAGAAACCTAGAGCTTCAAGAGTTGATTTACAATAAAGATGAAATGCTAGATGTCTTGACTAAGGAAGTCTCTTTAGTCAAGATAACTATAGAGAATAAAGATAAAGAAGTAATTAACATGAAAACCTCTATAACTAATCTTGCAAATGAAAAGAATGCACTTGAATCAAGCATGTTAAGCTTGAATGTTCAAAATCAAGAACTTCAAGTGCAACTTGAAAATTGCAAGAACATCAATGCCTCATCTTTAGTTTTTGAATCTAAGTCTAGCTCAAATGATAATTCTTGCAAACATTGTGCCAAATATCATGCTTCTTGTTGTCTAACTAACCATGCAAGGAAGAATAGCCCACAGGTGAAGGTCAAAGAAATTTTGAAAAGATGCTCTAGCAATGATGGGTTAAAGAAAGTTGAACCCAAGTACAAGTCCCTTAAGCCCAACAATGGAAGAAGGGGGCTTGGGTTCAACTCATCCAAGGAAAACCCTAGCACAGTGCATAAGGGGTGGAGATCCCCCAAATTCATAGAAGGAACCACCCTATATGATGCCTTGGGGAGGATTCACTCCTCAAATGATAAGTCAACTCAAGTAAGGGTAAACTTGAGTTCCACAAAGAGTAAGATGAAGGAAGCGGCATCAACCAGTGGACAAAAATCCAATGCTCCCATTTCCCACTCTTATCTTTGTGATTATATGTTGACTTGGGACTTAGGGAAATTGGTTGTGAAATATGTGGGTGCCTACACTAAAAGAAAAGTCATGAAAAGAAGTGTGTGGGTACCCAAGGCTATAACTAACACTACAGGACCCAATTCAATTTGGGTACCTAAAAGCATAGCCTAAACTTGTTTTGCAGGTCTACTCCTCTGGTGGGTCAAGTTGGGTGCTTGACAGTGGATGCACAAATCACATGACCGGGGTGGAAGACATGTTCCATTCCTTGCAACTAACTCAAGAAGCACAAGAAATTGTGTTTGGAGATAGTGGCAAGAGTAAGGTGATTGGTATTGGTAAAATTCCTATCTCTGACCAACAATCACTTTCAAATGTTTTATTGGTAGATTCTTTAAGCTACAATTTGATGTCCGTTTCACAACTTTGTGGAATGGGTTATAATTGCTTATTTTCTGATGTGGATGTGAAGATCCTTAGAAGGGAGGATTCCTCTGTTGCCTTTACAGGTCGCTTGAAGGGCAAACTCTATCTTGTTGATTTCACAACAAGTAGAGTGACGCCTGAGACTTGTTTAGTGGCAAAATCTGACAGGGGTTGGCTTTGGCATCACCGGCTAGCTCATGTTGGCATGAGGAACTTGGCCAAACTTCAAAAGGATGGTCACATCATTGGACTAACAAATGTTGTGTTTGAGAAAGATAGGGTTTGTGGCGCATGCCAAGCAGGAAAGCAACACGGAGTCCCACATCAATCAAAGAATGTGGTTACAACAAAAAGGCCACTGGAGCTTCTTCACATGGACCTCTTTGGACCTGTGGCTTACATCAGCATTGGTGGTAGTAAGTATGGTTTAGTCATTGTTGATGATTATTCTCGTTTCACCTGGGTTTTCTTTTTAAGTGATAAAGGTGAAACTCAAGAAACCTTGAAGAAATTCATGAGAAGGGCTCAAAATGAGTTTGAGCTCAAAATCAAGAAAGTGAGAAGTGATAATGGGACGGAATTCAAGAACACAGGTGTCGAAGAATTCTTAGGAGAAGAGGGAATCAAACATGAGTTCTCGGTGCCTTACACTCCACAACAAAATGGTGTTGTGGAAAGAAAGAACCGAACTCTAATTGAAGCTGCAAGAACCATGTTGGATGAGTACAAGACACCTGACAACTTTTGGGCAGAGGCGGTCAACACCGCCTGTCATGCAATCAACCGTCTCTATCTTCATAAGATCTACAAAAAGACTGCTTATGAGCTTCTCACTGGTAACAAACCTAAAGTTGATTATTTTAGAGTATTTGGTTGTAAATGTTTTATTCTTAACAAGAAAGTCAAGAGCTCAAAGTTTGCTCCTAGAGTGGACGAGGGCTTCTTGCTTGGTTATGCATCAAATGCGCATGGATATCGTGTTTTTAACAATACCACCGGTCTTGTTGAAATAGCGATAGACGTGACATTTGATGAGTCTAATGGCTCGCAAGGGCATGTTTCTAATGACACTGCAGGAAATGAAGAACTACCTTGTGAGGCCATAAAGAAACTAGCAACAGTTGAGGTGAGACCTCAAGAAAAGGATGATGAGGAAGGAACCTTATGGATGACCAATGAGGTTGTTGATGTGGGTGCAAGGTTGGTGAGTGACAAAGTCTCCACCTAAGCAAACCCATCAACCTCAAGTCATCCAAGCCATGAAGAAAGTCATCAAAGGATGCCAACAGTGGTAGAAGATGAACAAGAAAGCATTGATGGTGAAGTGCCTCTTGATCAAGTGAATGATGAGGAGGAGCAAATACAAAGACATCCATCAGTGCCTCATCCTAGAGTCCATCAAACAATTCAAAGGGATCATCCGGTAGACAACATCCTGGGTAGCATCAGGAGAGGGGTAACAACTCGATCTCATTTAGCAAATTTTTGTGAATTTTACTCGTTTGTTTCCTCTCTTGAGCCACTTAAGGTCGAAGAAGCTTTGGGTGATCCGGATTGGATAATCGCCATGCAAGAGGAGTTGAACAACTTCACCCGGAATGAAGTCTGGTCCTTGGTTCCAAGACCCAAGCAAAATGTGATTGGGACAAAATGGGTCTTTAGGAACAAACAAGATGAGCATGGCGTGGTTACAAGAAATAAAGCACGGTTGGTTGCTCAAGGCTACACTCAAGTGGAAGGACTTGATTTTGGTGAAACATACGCGCCGGTAGCAAGGTTAGAGTCAATAAGAATATTAATTGCCTATGCTACTAACCATGATTTCAAGTTATATCAAATGGACGTCAAGAGCGCGTTTCTAAATGGTCCACTACAAGAGAGGGTCTATGTGGAGCAACCGCCGGGCTTTGAAGACCCAAGGAAGCCAAATCATGTTTATCTACTTCACAAGGCACTCTATGGGCTTAAACAAGCCCCTAGAGTTTGGTATGACTGTCTTAAAGATTTTTTAATTAAGAATGGGTTTAAAATAGGAAAAGCTGACTCTACTTTATTTACTCGAAAAGTTGACAATGAATTATTTGTGTGCCAAATATATGTTGATGACATTATATTTGGTAGTACTAATGAAAAATTTTGTGAAGAGTTTAGTAAAGTGATGACGAACAGGTTTGAGATGTCTATGATGGGCGAGCTTAAATACTTCCTGGGATTTCAAGTTAAACAGCTCAAGGAAGGTACTTTTCTATGTCAAACCAAATATACACAAGACATGCTTAAGAAGTTTGGCATGGAAAAAGCAAAACACGCCAAGGCTCCAATGTCTTCAAATGGACATCTCGACCTAAATGAGGAAGGTAAACCTGTAGATCAAAAATTATATAGATCAATGATAGGATCACTGCTTTACTTATGTGCATCTAGACCTGATATAATGTTGAGTGTTTGCATGTGTGCACGTTTTCAAGCAAATCCTAAAGATTGCCATCTTGTAGCCGTTAAGAGAATTCTAAGATACTTAGTCCACACCCAAAACCTAGGATTATGGTATCCCAAAGGCTCCCTTTTCGATTTGCTTGGCTACTCTGACTCAGATTATGCCGGTTGCAAAGTAGATCGAAAAAGCACTACTGGGACTTGCCAATTCCTTGGGCGGTCCTTAGTGTCATGGAGTTCCAAGAAACAAAATTGTGTTGCACTTTCCACTGCAGAAGCTGAGTACATAGCAGCTGGGGCATGTTGTGCACAGTTGTTATGGATGAAGCAAACCCTTAGAGATTTTGGTTGTGAGTTTAACAAAATTCCACTTTTGTGTGACAATGAGAGTGCCATAAAACTTGCAAACAATCCGGTGCAACACTCTAGAACCAAACATATTGACATTAGACATCATTTCTTGAGAGACCACGAAGCCAAAGGAGATATCGAACTATTTCATGTGAGCACCGAAAATCAACTAGCCGATATCTTCACAAAACCCCTTGATGAGACTAGGTTTTGTTTTCTTAGGAGTGAGCTAAATATCTTGGATTCTCGAAATGTGTCTTAATAACTAAAATTTTGATCAAATTTGATGGATGAAAATTGATTGTTTGAGCAATATGAAATGAGAAATAACATTTTTATCTTTAAAATATCTCATGTCATATTTGCTAAGTGCTATTATAGCCCTTCCGGGCAATTTCTGGAAACTGGTTGAGTAAACCGGCTGAGTAGGCCACTCAACCGGTTTCCCCCTGGTGGAAACCGGTTGAACCGGTATAAAAACCGGTTGAACCGGTTTTGGCCTTCGCGCCGTCAGTCAGCGCGCAGTCTGCGCTGTCAGCTGCGCAGTCTGCGCTGTCAGTTTTTGCAGTCTGTGCTGTCAGACTGCCAGAATTTTCGCGCAGTCAACACCGTTTTCTGCGCGCTTTTACTGCGCAGTTTGACCAGAAACCGGTTGAACCGGTTTTCTGTTTTCTGGCGGCCGACTTTCCCCCTTTTATTTCTCTCCCTCTCTCCTCTTCCCTTCTCAGTCTCATATTCCAGCCGCCGCCGCCCACTCTTCCTCCTCTCTCACCTTCACACTCCACTCCAAAAACTCACTTGTGCTCTCTCACTTTTGGAAGAGTTGTTGGAGATCCGTTCATCCCGGCGTTCTCCATCATCTTCCTCCATCTCGTTGGATTTCTTGACCCAATCTCTGGATCGAGGTATTGCCCTATTTTATTTCCTTGTACTCGATCCTACGCGTTCTTGATTATCTAATGTATCATTCGTTGGGTACATTTTAGTTTAAGTGATTGCCACACTTAGATTATCTTCATTTGTCACAAACATTGTTAGAGATTAGCGATTTGATATTGTTCGTTGTAGTTGAACCGCTCATATGAACGGTTGAAGTGCATGCTCAATATCTTATACGTTTCTACTCAAACGTGTTTGATCCTTGCTCATCACAGGCTCTTTTTCTTATTTCTTAGAATGGTGCGTCGGAGGAACCCGTCTGTGGTTGAATCCGACTCCTCGGATGACCAGGAAATCCACGGAGATACTCCCCCACGCTCTCGATCCAAGCGAGGGCGCGGAAGCGGCAATGTCATGCCGGGTGCTGAGGCCTCCGGGTCTCAAAGTGCTCGCGGTCGGACATCCCGGAATCCTTCCGGTCAGTCTCGACCTGCGACGAATCCGCAGGCGTGGGAGCCTGCAAGTGATGATGATGGCGGGAAGGATGATGAAGTTGACCTTCCCCCGGCCCACGCTCCTGTGATTCGTGGCTTGGTCCTCCACCGGGCAGAGGCTCGGCGTGCTGGCAATGAGCCAGTCACTGATTTCACTACCAGTGGAGGCTCTGCTCTCCTCCAGGATCTTCGTTTCCAAAATCCTGTATTGCGCATTCGCGATGCCAGGATCGATGGAAATCGCTTTTGGACACTTCATCACGTGGATTTCTATAATTCCATCATTCTCCCCAAGAAGCATCAACCTATCCTGCATCAACGTTATATCAACTGGGAAGGTTGTGAAGCCATTGGGGACCCAGAAATGTCACAGGCATTGAGGGCCTGTGAAAGGAAACAGATGAAGAATATCATGACATTCCAATATGATTGGAATGATGAAGTTATTGCTCAATTCTACTCCACTCTCTGGATAAAGCTAGCTGACGAGGAGAGTCATTACAACTACCCTTATCTGAACTTCTTCATTGAAGGTAGTTGGTATAAGGTGAGCTATCGTCGATTTGCTCACATTCTTGGCTTTTCTGACGATGATATATCTGGCGACAAGATCAAGATTCATGATTTCCGGCAGCCTACTAGAGATGAAGCCAAGGATCTTCATCTTTCTGAGTCTGGGAAGTATTGGGAGTCGACAAACATTCATAAGTATTATCGTTATATCAACTCCCTCTGCAGGATGACCCTCATTCCAAAAGGGGGTAATCAGATGAACATTCTTGGGGAGAGCAAGGTCTTGCTCTCTTTTATGAAACCCAACAGCTCAGAAAGGATAAATGTCTTTGATATGATTTGGCAGGAAATCATTCATGCAACCTGCTTTCCTTTGAAGGGGTGTCTTCATGCTCCATTTATCATGAAGATGATTGAGGTTGTGACTCAGTTCAGATTTGACAAAGGTACCAGACATCAGTCATACACCCCCTTCTGGATTGATCCCAACAATCCAGCAGGGCGCCTCAAGAAAGCCCCCTCCAGTTCTCGTGCTCATTCATCTGCAGGTCCGTCTGCTGGTGCTGGTGCTGCTGTTGCGGCTGCTGCTGGTGCCTCGCGCCCTTCCCCTAGCCGCGGATCTCCCACACCACGTGGTCGTGGTCGTGGTCGAGGTCGTGGCCGTGGGATGGGTGCCCGCTTGGCCCACGGGTTTGCGGCATTCTTCTCCATGTGCCGAAACATTGCTGCAGATGTCCATGAGGTGGCTCGACGTCAGCGGGAGACCGACGACAACCTACGTCGTCAAGCTTCCGCTTTGGGTACTCCCTTCACCCCCCGCGCTCCTGATGTACCTCTCCACCCTCCTCCTCCAGATGTCAACTAGTGGTACCAACAGGCATATGGGGTGCCTTTTACAACAGCTGATGACGTCGAAGAAGAAGAAACTTATTTTGATGATCCGGAGCAGTTTGTCCCGCCTCCATATCACGGGGATCCGGGCCAATCGTCCTCTTACCCTCCGCCCCAGGACCCGTCTGGCAGTGCTCCTCCTCCGGCCCAGTCTGGAGAGGAACACTTTGCCTCTGACCTAGCGCACCACCTCTTCGCTCCTCATCATCCTCCTCCCCACTGGTGATCATTGGATTGGCGCTTCTCTCTCTCTTTTTGGTTCTTGTTGCCAAAAAGGGGGAGAAAGTTTATTATGCAGTACCCCTTTATTTTTGTAATGAACAATCGGTCTGTAATAACTATTTATGATGCATGCATGGCTCTAAGCCATAAACACTTTTATGATGTGATGAGATGTGTTCTCATTATTGTAATAGCTGTAGAATTTTTCATATCATATGCTATGCAATAATGAGCTTGAATGTGTAATTTTTACTTTTTCTATCCAATTATGTTTCATACCTCATTGTTTTGTGTATGGTGTTGATTGTTCTCTCTCTCTAAATATGTTGCAAATTGACATATCAAGTCAATGTTAATATCGCAAAACTCATGCACATATTTAGGGGGAGCTACACATACACAAAAGATTTTATCTCGCAAGTTCTTGTAACTTTTAATTCTTATTTCTATTCTAGTTTGTTTTGGCATCAATCACCAAAAAGGGGGAGATTGTAAGTGCAATCAACCCTAATTGAGGGTTTTGGTGATTAATGACAAAACAAACTAAGATTCTAACAAGTTTGCTCCTAGTATGTACACAGTATTTCTACAGATAGGAGAAGCACAGATCTTACAAGCATAAAAGTATAAAGCACAGCGGATTTAAAATTCCACATCAAATGGCGTGCTCCAAGTGCTAAGAAACAACGGCGGTGCTAAATTTATAATTCTTGAGTCATAGGAATCGCCGTACAATTAAGAGGGATCCGCGACGGTTAAGTAAGTTGTGTAATGAGCCCAAGTTCAAAATCTTTTGAAAACTTCTTGGAGATCATTTTCCCAGATCATGAATGCCCTTGAGAAAAACAAATTTTACTTCCCACAAAGACTCCCCTTTTGTTCTCTTCAAAATACTCAAATTTTGGTTTCAGCCCCCAAAACCGGTTCAACCGGTCCTGAAACCGGTTCAACCGGTTTCGGTACTGTTCACCTGCCACCTCTGCTCTGACCTGTCTGACAGTCAGAACTGTTAGAAAAGTCGCAGCAGATATTTTTCAAAAAAAACCGGTTGAGCCGAATTTTTTTCCTACTCAGCCGGTTTTGAAACCGGTCGAGTCTCCGGCTGAGTAGCTCAGTGGACCGGGATCCCCCTGGTAGAAATCGGTTCAACCGGTCTGAAAACCGGTTCAACCGGTCTGAAAACCGGTTCAACCGGTTTTTGCTCCTTTTCTCCCAACGGCTGTCAGCTTTTGGGGGATCCTTTATATACCCCCTCACACTCTCTCTCATTTACTTCTGCCTCTCCCACGAATTCTTGGCTGACCAACCTTCAAACAAGTGCATTCATTTCACCTTTCACACTCGCAATCGCATCTCCTTCAATCATTTGAAGGACCCTTGGTGTGAGGTGAACTCGATCGAACTCGCTGTCAATTTCATCTCGATTCTCCCATTCTCTTGTTCTTGAGCTCGTTGCAAACTTAACCGTGTGCGGATTTGTTACTCTTGGAACCTCGTGTTCCTTGACGGTTAGAGGTTGCTTGGGAGTCTCCAAATTTGTGGACGACCCCAAGAAGTTTGTATCACCCGCTCCTTGAGCTGATTTGAGAAGAGATTGCCTTGACCTTTGTGGTCGGCTTGTGGAGGATTAGGGTTGGAAAAGACCCGGCCCTTTGTGGGTTCCTCAACGAGGAGTAGGACACCTTTGTGGTGGTTGCCGAACCTCGGGTTATATCGCGTGTTCTTGTGTGTTCTTGTCAAGCGCTTTATATTCAGTGGTTGGTTCATATTATTCATTTGAGTAGATTTTGTGTAGGGCAAATCTTTAGCTATATTCTTCACTACTTCGCATTTGTTCAATAGATTATCAAATTTAAGTTGAGCAGGTTCAAACTTGTTCAGTCGTGATTAAAATCGACTGAACCGGTTTGCACCAGTGCAACTTTAATTTAACCTATTTCGAAGTTTTTAGTGAAAATTTTCAGGTGTAGCCTATTCACCCCTCCTCTAGGCTACTTTCAGGTTCACAATAGGCCAATAAAAAGACCAAGAAAATGGTTCAACAAAAAGAGCAAAGGGACAACCGAAGGCACCCTGGTCTGGTGTTGGGGCCATGCTTCGTTGCGCCGAAGGTCTTACGGGAAGAAGCAGCTTCGGCTGAAGTTGTCCCCAGAAGATGGCCGAAGGTTCCTTTTCGTGAAGCTTCGGCATTACAAACCGACATAGAGATAGAATGACCTTTTAATCCATAAAGGTCTGAGTCAATGATTGTAAACTTTTATGAGGGGCATAATTGTAATTCGTCACAGGCTGTGTCCTGTGTCTATAAATAGATGAACAGTACCCCGTATTGTTCACGCTGACTTGTATTCACTCGCGCGTCACGCTTGGTCTTTTGCCTTCTGTCGAGCTGAAGGTAAAAATGTAACTCAATATTATTCAAGTACATTCAAGATCATATAATTAAATGATATTAATGATGACACGAGATTATTCATGTTATTTCTCATGTTTCATATGTTTCTCTTTCCACTGAGATATATTGTAATGCCGAAGGTACGTCCTTCATTACCTTCGTCTGAAGATCATTATATCCCAAGGGAGATAATGCTCTGAAGGACGAAAGGCATTAATCATTAACCTTTTTTGTGTTGCCTTGTTCTTAATTCATAGCACTTGAGAACAAGTCCCCAACATTGGCGCCCACCTCCGGTGAACTCACTTCCACTTTTCTGAGCTGATGGCTTCGTTCAACAATCAAGCTGAAGCTGCTTCAGGTTCGAAGCTGGTGCTCCCGATAACAGGCGGTTCTTGCTCAGAGCCGGCTAACAAGAAGCAAAAGAAGGAGGCTCAGAGAAGGGTGCAGCATGTTGGAGTATAGGGACCCTTCATCAAGTCAAAATGGTCCCACATTCCAATCACTTTCTCTCAGGAAGACCTTCAGCTTAAGGATTATCCTCACAATGATTCCATGGTTATCTCTTGCGTGATCAAAGGATTTCTGGTCCACAATGTCTTAGTTGATACAGGCAGTGCAGCTGATATTATATTTGTTAAGGCCTTCAGACAAATGCAAGAGCCCGAAGACAAGGTCCATGATGCTACACACCCTCTTTGTGGCTTCGGAGGACGGCAGATTGCAGCACTTGGGAAGATTACCATGCCAGTAACCTTCGGATTTGTTAATAACACAAGGACTGAGCAAATTGTGTTTGATATTGTTGACATGGAGTATCCTTACAATGCTATCATTGGTCGCGGTACTCTCAATGCCTTCGAAACAATTCTTCACCTAGCTTACCTCTGCATGAAGATACCTTCGGACCAAGGGCCTATTGCTATTCATGGAAGCCAGGAAGCTGCTAGAAGGGCCGAAGGAAGCTGGACTGACTCCAAAGCAATCCATAGCATAGATGGAGCTGAAGCTTGTGAACAGTACAAATTCAGAAGGGAGAAAGCAGCTTCAGCAGATCAGCCGAAGCCCATGCTATTGTGTGAGGATATAGCAGAGCAGAAAGTGCTGTTGGGCTCGCAATTATCTGAAGACCAGGAGAAAACCTTGATAAGGTTTTTGTTCAACAACAAAGATGTTTTTGCATGGTCAGCTAATGATCTCTGTGGAGTAAATCGGGATGTTATTGAACATTCGCTCAATGTTGACCCATCCTTCAGACCCCGAAAGCAGAGGCTTCGGAAAATGTCTGATGACAAGGCCGAAGGGGCTCGCAATGAAGTAAAAAGACTCCTCAGTGCAGGAGTTATCAGAGAAGTAAAGTATCCAGAGTGGCAAACTAACACTGTTATGGTGAAGAAGGCCAATGGCAAGTGGAGAATGTGTACCGATTTCACAGATCTCAACAAGGCTTGTCCGAAGGACGAATTCCCGCTGCCAAGGATAGACTCTTTAGTCGATGCAGCAGCTTCTTCAGAGCTCATGAGTCTCCTAGACTGCTACTCAGGCTATCATCAAATCTGGATGAAGAAGGAAGATGAGCCGAAGACTAGCTTCATAACCCCAAGTGGCACATATTGCTATCTTCGGATGCCTGAGGGGCTCAAAAATGCTGGAGGGAGTTTCAGCAGAATGACTGCGAAGGTTCTCCAGTCTCAGATAGGCAGAAATGTGTTGACCTATGTTGATGACATTATTGTAAAAAGCACGAAGCAGGAAAATCATATTGCTGATTTGCAGGAGACCTTTGCCAGTTTCAGACAAGCTGGTTTGAAGCTGAATCCAGAAAAATGTGTCTTCGGAGTGAAGAAGGGGAAATTTCTCGGATGCTTGGTTTCAACAAAGGGAATTGAAGCTAATCCAAATAAAATCGAAGCTATACTTCGAATGGAGCCACCAACTACAAGAAAGGGGGCCCAAAGATTGACAGGAAGGCTGGCATCTCTCAACAGATTCATATCCAGATCAGCAGAAAGAAATTTACCATTCTTCGAGGTGCTGAAGTCAGCTGAAGTCTTTCAATGGGGCCCAAGTCAACAAAAAGCCTTCGAAGAGCTGAAGCAATACTTGATAGATCTAACAACATTAACTCCACCAACGCCAGGGGCTCCTTTGTTGTTATATGTGGCAGCTTCGCACTCGGCAGTAAGTGCAGCACTTGTCCAGGAGAAGCTTGATGGACAAATCAAGAAGCAGGTTCCAGTATATTTTGTATCTGAAGTCCTTAGTGTATCAAAGAAAAATTATACGGAGCTGGAGAAGGTATTATATGCCGTTTTAATGGCATCCAGGAAGCTTCGGCATTATTTTCAGGCATACAATATTATTGTTCCTTCTTCGCAGCCGTTGAAGGATATCATGAGAAATAGAGAAGCTACTGGACGGATTGGAAAATGGGCCGCAGAGCTCAATGAATTTTACATTGATTATGTGCATAGATCCTCGATCCAGTCTCAAGCATTGGCAGATTTCATTGCCGACTGGACGCCAGGGGCTCAGGATGAAGAAGCAAATAAAGATGCCAAAGTGTGGACAGTGTTTTGTGATGGCTCTTGGGGAACCTTCGGAGCAGGTGCAGCTGCTGTGTTGGTCTCACCATCCAAGGTTAAAACTTGTTATGCAGCAAGACTTGACTTCAGCTGTACAAACAACATTACTGAGTACGAAGCCCTGCTCCTGGGCCTTCGGAAATTAAAGGCAATGGGAATCAGAAGGGCGATTCTTAAAACTGATTCCCAGGTTGTTTCGGGTCATATTGACAAAAGTTGCAAGGCTAAAGATCCGAAGCTTGAAAAATATCTAGACACGGTCCGAAGGATCGAAGCCTCCTTCGAAGGATTTTCTGTCAAGAATATCCCTCGAGGACAAAATGAGCATGCTGATTTGCTAGCCAAGTCTGCGGCACAGGGGCTGCCGTTACCTTCGGATGTGTTCTTCGAAACAATAAAGGCACCTTCAGTGGAGCTCCTTGAAAGAGCAGTCCTCAACATATCTCCTGTTTTCAGCGAAGATTGGAGAACTGAAATCATTTCTTACCTTCAGGGTAAGTTCCTTTCAGATGACGAAGCTTATAATAAAAGGATAGAGGCAAGAGCTCGTCCGTATGTCATGATAGAAGGGGAGTTGTTGGGGGCCTTCGTCCTCCGAAGGTCCTCAAAAACATGATTTGACAATATTTTCCAAGTGGATTATGTGAACAGGTGTCTTCGGACTCAGAATTATGAGCATAAAGCACGGTCAGGACGAAGCCTGAACCAGACGAAGGACGAGCTGATTACCAGGCTCTACGAAGGGTGGTGCACAGCCGAAGCTGTGCGCAGGGAAGCTTCGTCGCGATAGTGGAAAGGGGAACCGACTTAAAGATGAAAAGACTACGTGGGCCTTGACAGATTTCCATAAGCCATTAACAAATGTAATGGACATGGATGTAATTTTATGTGGGCTGCGTCCCGCGTCTATAAATAGATGAACAGTACTCCCGTACTGTTCACGCTGATTTGGCATTTGTCTTTGCGTCACGCTTGTACTTTTATCTTCTCTCAAGACCGAAGGTACATTTGTAATTTAAAATCATTTCTATCTTTCCATGATTAATAGAAATGATTTTATGATGGTGTTCATGTCATATTTCATGCTTTATATAAGTCCTTCGTCATTACTTGTTACGTTTACGAAGGTATGTCCCTTTTGACCTTCGTCCGAAGCTCATTATTCCTCATGGGGGAATAATGTTCTGAAGGACGAAGGACTTTAGCATTTAACATTTTTTATGTTGCCTTGTTCTTAATTCTTAGCATTTGAGAACAAGTCCCCAACATTGGCGCCCACCTCCGGTGAACTCACTTCCACTTCGAGTTTTGTGAACACCTTCGGAAGCTATAGACCTTCGCTATGGCGCCGAAGAAAGCTTCAGCGGCTGGGGCTGCAGCACTACAACCACTGGACCCCAACCAGGAGACCGTCTCTCTTCGGGAGGCCCGAAGCCAGAAGAGGAAGGCCGTCAGCCCGACGCTTCAGGAAGATGAACTAGACCAAGAAATCAGGGATATGGAGATGCTTCATCAACAGGTGCAGAGGAAAAAAGAGAAGATGGCCAGGCTAGCTGAGCTGCAAAGGCAGATAGACGAAGCTTCTGAAGAAGTCCGTCATCTTACCCATGATGAGCAAGACCGAAGGCCTCAGCAAAAAGACCTTCGTCAGGAGGGTTTCTTCAACGAAGATGACTGGTATGAAAATTTCCATCATGGAAATTTTGTTTTCGATGATGCTTCTCCTCTGTCTGCTGAGCTGCAGGCTACACCTTGGCCTTCGTCCTATAAGCCACCCCAGCTTCCCATGTTCGATGGCCATTCGGACCCGAAGCAGTTCTTGATGAGTTACGAAGCAACAGTGTCTTCGTATGGTGGCAATGCTGCAGTAATGGCAAAGTCTTTCGTTATGGCCGTCAGGAGTGTTGCTCAGACCTGGTATTCCTCCCTTCGGCCAGGAAAGATCACTTCATGGCAAAAGTTGAAGGATATGTTACTGACCAGCTTTCAAGGATTTCAGACAAAGCCGGTCACAGCTCAAGCCTTGTTCCAGTGCATTCAGGATCATGAAGAATACCTTCAGGCGTATGTCCGAAGGTTCTTACGTTTGAGGGCGCAGGCACCAACGGTGCCCAATGAAATTGTTATCGAAGCCATGATCAAGGGGCTTCGCCCTGGGCCTGCAGCTCAATACTTCGCTAGAAAGCCGCCTCAGACCCTGGAGAAACTGCTCCAAAAGATGGATGAGTACATTCGTGCTGACAATGACTTTCGCCAAAGAAGGGAGGAGGCCTTTAGATTTTCTGAAATGACCAGGGGCTTCGGAGGAAGATACTACCCGAGGCATGTCCGGTCCATCCACAGCTCCACTCAGAATGATGATAAGGGGAGTCAGCAGAGCAGACCGCAGTGCTCCTCACAGGCTTCGGGGCAACAACAAGCTTCCTTCCGGCCACCAGCTCCGAGAGGCAGAGGCGCCAGGGGCTTCGGCGGAAGATTCGGAGATCAACCAAGGAAATTGTTTTGCTTATTCTGTGGAGAAAACAAGGGCCATACCACCAGGACGTGCTATATTACAATCCAGAAGCAAAAGGAGATAGCCGAAGCTGCATCTCAACAAGTTCAGCCGAAGCAGGTCATGCATACTGCTTCGTATCATCCGCCTTACATCCCACAATACATAGACAACCACCCTGCAGCTTCTGTAGCTTCGGCAAGTCAACCTCAAGCTTCCTGGCAACAGCCCCCGCCTCCACCTCCATTGCAACAGGGTCAACAGCCAGAAGGGAGTCAATATGCTCCACATCAAAGAGACTTCAGAGAACAATCCGAAGCTCGCACAGTCAACAGCACTGTGCCAGAGTCGAAGCACATTTATTGATACATATCCTACCTTTGATAGCAGTCTTTTCTATTCAGTTCTATTCTCTGTAGCAAAAAACATTGATAGTTTCCATGTAATAATTTCGCTGTTTCCCACGAGGAAAATCTATTTTCTCCACAGGCTTAAGTTGATGAAGTTTTTGTGTTAACAAGGAGGACCTTCGAAGTATTAAAAATCCTTCGGAGTAACAGAAAGTCGTTCTAAGGAACGCAGAGTAAGTTCATGAAGTCACAAAAAGCCGTTCCAAAGGGAGCGCAGTGTAAGTTTTCTGCTCAAAAGTCGTTCCTAAAGGAATGCAGAGCTTACAGCGAAAAGTCAACGCTGATACCGTCTAAGTAAAAGTCGAAGAAGCTCCAAAGACGTTCCTAAGGGAATGCAGAGCTTACAGTGAAAAGTCAACGCTGATACCGCTGAAGTAAAAGGCGAAGAAGCTCCTAAGGGAGGCTTATAGCGAAAAGTCAGCGCTGATACAAAAAGATTGTGTGTTTTACGGGGATGTGTGCGTATCTTCGAGACAAATGTCATTTGCATAACATAACATCATCACATCATCTTGCATAGCATAAGCATCATACATCATATTGCATTTTGCAAGAGAAGGGTACACAGAATCAACCTTCGAAAGGATGCTTTGAGAAAGCAATATCGAAATTGTATAGATTCGGAATACAGCTTCGGAGAATATTTTTACGAAGCATGGACAAGCTTCATCAGAGCAATATCGAAATTGTATAGCTTCGGAGAATGTTTTCATGAAGTATGAACGTGTTTCATCAGAATAATTTTAACGGAGAATGTCTTCTTCACGAAGCATGAAAAGAAGGGAAGGTGTTTTTTTCGCCGAAGGCTCAAAAAGGTATGTATGTAGAGTTTCATGCATCGTAAAGAATTGAATAATGAGAAGAAACTTGTATATTACATTCAAATGTACAAAATGTTACATAGATCACACTTTAGATGTTTTTTCTAATATAGCATCTAGTCTTCTCTTAATACTGCTTCGGCGGCTTCATTTAGAAGTTGATCAACAACTTTGTCCATGATAGCTTCGGCCATTTGTTTAATTTCATCATCCCCTTTTGTGTGGGGGTCGGCAGTCGATCCGGCAGCTTCTGAGGGAAGAGAACATTTCTTCATTACTATTACAAACCGTGAGCAAAGTTTGAAATAAAAATTACAACACAATAAGAGCGACTAATTAATACCTAATTGCCTTTCGGGCTCTGTACTTCTTTCGGCAGCTTCTGCCACTTTCCTAGCATCATGGATGCCTTTTTCGCTCCTTTGGATGATTTCTTGCGCCATTCCTCGGCCGCCGTCGTTCCAGATATCAGTAAAAAATTTGCCACCAACCACGCTTGCTTCGGCCGAGGGGTCCTTGATGTCTTCGGAAGATAAGGCAGCTTCGGACTGAGCTAAAAATTTTACATGCTCGCAACCTTTCTTCTCTAAGACAGAAGCAATTCCTCTGGCGCCCGAAAAAGCGCAGATGTCGCCACGACTGCTCAGGATCTCCTCGAAGGCCTCTGCTTCGTGACTAATCCATTCCAGTGGACCTTCGGGATTGCCTCGAGAGAAATTCTCTTCGCTGGAAAAGGCGCCCACGTTGGCGAAGCTGTTTTTAATTTTATTCACGCATTCTACAGATTTAACATAACAGTTCCTCTGAGAAGCACGAAGCTCTTTAACACTTAACTCCAATTTATTGACCATATGATCACTGAGTTCTCGTTTTGTTTCCTCAAGCACACGTTCCTCTTTAGCTCTAGCCAGCTGTTTTTGAAGATCTTTAATTTCACGTCTTTGGGCTTCGGCCTGGGTTTTTGAAACAGCTTCGTCTTTCTTTATTTTATCGACCAGTGTAAGCAGAATCTTATCCTTTTCCAAAGCTTCGTTTCTCAGTTTGATAACTTCGGAGCGCAAATTGTTGAACGCAATCTCATAGCTTTCATCTTCGGCGCTTTTTTGGGCTCTTAATGCGTTGCTTAGGATTAAGCCCTGTACGAAAAAGAATCCATATAAGAATATAGGAATGAATTACGTATTAAAAAAGTTTTTTCAAACGCTTAATTCCCAAACCTTTAGGCTATTGTATGCAAGACTGTCTGCGAGACCCTCTTTCGTCATGGCGCTTAATCCAGCTTCGAGCTTCGGGAAGCCTATACTCCTGGCCATCTCTCGGCAGACAGATAGTTCTTTATTATCAGGTAGGCAGTATAGGAAGTCATCTTCATTTGTCCCATTGAATATTACTGCCCCCTTCGGATATTTTAGCTCTTTCGCATAATGGTTGGCTTCATAAGTTTCTTCTGCAGATAGTTTCTTCCCCGAAGCATGTCGTATAATGTAATCGCATATGCTGGCAGGAGCTTCGGGGATGGCAGTGTCAATTTCTTCAACTAAAACTGGTTCTGATATTTTTATTGCTTCGGCTTCCAAAGGTTGCTTCTTGTAGGGCTCTGAAGGCCCAGCTTCAGCTTCAGCTTGTCGCATCGAAGCTTCAGTAGAAGCTTCAGCAACTTCAACACTCTTTTTTGGAGTTGTGCTTGAAGACATAATTGTCTCCAAGACATCTAGTACGTTTACCATTCTTTTCCTTTTTGGGGTCACCGATGGCCCCTTTTGGTTTTTTATTGCTTCGACATTTACCGAAGGACTTAAGATTTCAGATATTTTTGGCTCGTCAACCTTCGGTTTCTCTGATTTTTCCGCTGAAGGCGCTTCAATCTTTTCTTCCATCTTCGGCACTGAAGCTGGTTCGGTAGCTTCAGAGGCCAAAGAGACTTCACCAATGAATTCTGGCACTATGGCCGGCTCAATAAAGCGTGTCCGATGGGTGAGCACCTTCATCTTTTTTCTTTGAGGCGCTGGCTCACTAGGGGCACTCGTGGTAGCTTCTGTCGCAGGAGAAGTATTTTTCCTTTTGCGACCCAATACCGGATAGTGATAGTCAGGGTACATAAACCCGACTGCATCAAACACACGGTTGAGCCTTTTCTTCTTTCGGCCTCCGAAGGCTGCTGATAGCGCAGTATTTTCGGCCTTCGAATATGCCCCGAGTAGTTCATCACTTAATGTTTCAATACTTTTCAGCCAGTCATCATCAGGTTCAACAAATTTATCTGCATATTTGAATGTGTATTTCAGTCTGACCAGTCCGCCTTCGTCGGACTCTTTAATGGTCTCCTTCGGCATTTCCCATTTTTCTGCAAGTGGCCATACCCTGAAGGCAATGTGCTCTTGGACCAAGTCCCTTGTCCCAATGAAAGAGCATACTATGCCGAAGGCTCTTTGGCATTCCTCGGCTGCTTCGTCCATTTCAACCTTCGGCCTTCGAAGTCCGAAGCGTTGCCAGATGGGGTGCATAATGATACTCTTGACATTTTCTTGCGCTGTTAAGTCACTCTTTACATAGAACCATTCAGTCATCCAGGCTCCGGGCCACCTCTTCCGAAAGGTTGGCACAAGGCGGCTTGACCCGGAGCGGGCACCGAAGCTGTAACACCCAAAATTATTGTGATATTGTTCTTTTCCCCATGGCTTCGTCTCATATAACAATTCATGAATGTTGCAAAAACTTTTAGCATTTGGTTCTAAGCTTTGGCTTCTTGCAGCCCAGACAAACATCCCCATTCTTATGATAGCTTCGGGCGTAAGTTGATGAAGGTAGACTTGAAATGTTTTCAGTACCTCAATAACAAAGTTGCTCAGGGGGAATCGAAGCCCAGCCTTAAGAAAGCTTCGGAAGATTACAACTTCATCTTCTTCGGGGGTGGGAGAAGTTTTTTCTCCAGCGTCAGCCCTCACAATAGATATATCTCGAAAATACCGCCCCCTCATATTATCAATATGACTCTGCTTGATAGTGGTCTTCCCGAAAACCGTGTGACTTGGCCGCCATGGTCGATCTTCGGCCTCTTCTCCACCACTTTCTACATCATAGCTGTCGCTGTCATCAGTATCTTCGGACAAACCTTCGAGAATCTCTTTGGTGATTTTCTCTGTATTGGTCTCCGCCATCGCAATCAGGAACCCCAGATTCTTCTCTTCCTCGAGACTCAGCTTCGTATCAGCAGGAATCTTCTTGCCTTCAGACATCTTCGGAAACCCTAAAAAATTATTTTCAGGGCCGAAGCTTCGAAATCAAAAAGGTCACCAATCTTAATGCACAAGAGCTAAAAATTTAGTGGACCGAAGCAGATGGCAAGTGTGCGTACCAAATGAGTTGGCGGTATGATCTTATTTATACGCCCAGGGCGTTGAAAATTGAAAGACCCCGCTTGTCAGTGACTGTTGCTATTCTAGCAAAGGGAAGGTGTTTTTTCGGACCTTCGGCTCAAGGCCTTCGTCCATATCGCAATCTGAATTTATTGTTAACAAATTAATATTGCGAGGGGCTACTGTTGGGGACCTTCGTCCTCCGAAGGTCCTCAAAAACATGATTTGACAATATTTTCCAAGTGGATTATGTGAACAGGTGTCTTCGGACTCAGAATTATGAGCATAAAGCACGGTCAGGACGAAGCCTGAACCAGACGAAGGACGAGCTGATTACCAGGCTCTACGAAGGGTGGTGCACAGCCGAAGCTGTGCGCAGGGAAGCTTCGTCGCGATAGTGGAAAGGGGAACCGACTTAAAGATGAAAAGACTACGTGGGCCTTGACAGATTTCCATAAGCCATTAACAAATGTAATGGACATGGATGTAATTTTATGTGGGCTGCGTCCCGCGTCTATAAATAGATGAACAGTACTCCCGTACTGTTCACGCTGATTTGGCATTTGTCTTTGCGTCACGCTTGTACTTTTATCTTCTCTCAAGACCGAAGGTACATTTGTAATTTAAAATCATTTCTATCTTTCCATGATTAATAGAAATGATTTTATGATGGTGTTCATGTCATATTTCATGCTTTATATAAGTCCTTCGTCATTACTTGTTACGTTTACGAAGGTATGTCCCTTTTGACCTTCGTCCGAAGCTCATTATTCCTCATGGGGGAATAATGTTCTGAAGGACGAAGGACTTTAGCATTTAACATTTTTTATGTTGCCTTGTTCTTAATTCTTAGCATTTGAGAACAAGTCCCCAACAGGAGTTATACAAACATGGAGTTTGCGCTCCGCTGCTCAAGTGCTTATCTAGAACCGAAGGTATAGAGTTGATGAAAGAAATACATGCAGGCCTGTGTGGATCCCACATCGGATCTAGGCCGTTACTTGGAAAAGTTTTCCGCCAAGGATTTTATTGGCTGAAGGCAGCTTCGGATGCAGCGGAGTTAGTTCAAAAGTGCGAAGGTTGTCAGAAATGTGCAAGAGATCAAAAGCAACCTTCGTCTTTGACACAGCTGATACAACCCATCTGGCCATTGCAAAGGTGGGGCCTTGACTTGTTAGGTCCATTACCACCGGCTCAAGGGAATCTAAAATATGTTATAGTGGCTGTGGAGTATTTTTCCAAATGGATTGAGGCGAAGCCATTAGCCACAATAACTTCGGCCACTGTCCAAAAGTTTTTCTGGCAGAATATTGTCTGTCGCTTCGGAGTACCGAAGGCCATCACTGTAGATAATGGAACGCAGTTCGACTCCGAAGCTTTCAGAAATTTCTGTGATCAAATTGGAACGAAGATTCATTTTGCATCAGTCAGGCATCCGGAGTCGAATGGGCTCGTTGAAAGGGCCAACGACATTATAATGACAGGAATAATGAAGTTAATCTTCAATCAACCCAGGGGAAAGTGGCCAGATCAGTTAACCAAAGTGGTGTGGAGCCACAATACAACAACATCAAGGTCTACAGGCTTTACTCCATTCAAGTTATTGTTCGGTGACGAAGCAATAACTCCAGAAGAAGCTAAAGCTAGATCAATAAGAGTAGTAGCTTCGGCAGAACCAGGTCCTGAAGATGCCTGTCTTGTGGAAAAAGATGCTTTAGAAGGGATCAGGCTTCAAGCTGTGGAGAATATCAATAAATACCAGGCTGAAACAGTCAAATGGCGAGATAGAAAGGTCCGGCTAAAAAATATTGAGCCGGGACACTTGGTGCTTCGGAGAGTGGCCAACCCAGACACAGTGGGCAAGTTACAGTTGAAATGGGAAGGACCTTTCTTAGTAGTATCTTCGTCGAGGCCTGGTTCGTACAGATTAAAGGACATGGACGGCAACGAAATTCCAAGATCTTGGAATGCGGATGAGCTTCGGCGATATTATGTATAACTTGATGTAACTTTTTATGTTTTTCTTTTCTTTTTCATGGCACCCTTTTCCTTTCTAAAGGGGGAGAAAGGTTTTTAATGGGGCCATCATATGTAATTTCCTTTTTAGTTTTATAAGAGCAAAATCCCCCAAATAATGTAAATGTAAAAGCTGAGAACGCACCGTCGAGTGCCGAAACTGAAAAGGCGAAGAAGCTCAAAAGACGTTCCTAAGGGAATGCAGAGCTTACAGCGAAAAGTCAACGCTGATTCCGCCGAAAGTAAAAGGCGAAGAAGCTCAAAAGACGTTCCTAAGGGAATGCAGAGCTTACAGCGAAAAGTCAACGCTGATTCCGCCGAAAGTAAAAGGCGAAGAAGCTCAAAAGACGTTCCTAAGGGAATGCAGAGCTAATGTGTGGTTGTTTCTAAGGAAATAATGGCTAAGGGTATGGCTTCGGACATGTGTTTGGACATTCATTCGCACATTACATGGCATCATAGCATTCGCATTCATAAACATTCATTCATGGCATACGTGGTTGTTTCGGCAAAAAAGAAGAAGCGGTCTTTTATGCTTCGTTGTGTACAAAAAAGAGAGGTTTCGGCAAAAAAGAGGAAGCGGTCTTTTATGCTTCGTTGTGTACAAAAAAGAGAGGTTTCGGCAAAAAAGAAAAAGCGATCTTTTATGCTTCGTTGTGTACGAAAAGAAGGGAAGGTGTTTTTTCGCTTTCAGCTCAAAATATTACTTTCGTCCACATCAAAGCACCTCAATGGAAGGGTAAGGATATATTACAAGGTATGAACAAAGTTCATTAAGAACAGTTTAGCTGTATTTACAAAAGTTGTTACAAAAGTCTCTTGAGTTTTTCTAGTCTACTCCTACTAATCTTCGTCAGGCTTCCGCTTCGGCGGCATATTCTTTAAGTATCACCTTCAGCTTCGTCATCCTACATGAATCAAGGTATTGCGAGTAAAAATCAAGTGTGAAGGAGAAGGTAAGCGCAAGGTATGATTTCTTACCGGTTCAAGATGACTTCGAGCTTCGTCCCCAGCCTTCTCTCGCCCGCCTTTTGTCCATATCATTTTTATAAATCTGTTTGATATGCTTCGGGCGAGGTCAGGAATATCGTCTAAAATTGATGGAGACAGAGTGAAATTCGGCCTGTTGACGATTTTTCCATGATCACAGCCGGCCTTCAGGAACGCTGCAGCTGTGCCCCGAGAAGCTACCCAGGCACAGAAGTCACCGTGCCCGGCTATAACTTCGTCCAGCTCATCAATTTCAACTTCAATATGTTCGAAGGCTCTTGGCAAATTTTCAGCTGCAGGGTTGAACTTTCCACTGCTGGCTCCAACTGAGTGAAAGATCTTCTTTAATTGTTGGATACAGTTGTTACTAAATTTCAAGCACTTGTCTTGAAGGCTTGTTAATGATTTCTTCAAGTCTGAGTTGGTTTGGCCTTCGGCTTCAAGTTTCAAATTAAGCTCTAGCTTCTCTTGTTCAAATTGTTTTGATTGGCAGAGAAGCTTCGAATTCAATTCTGCTACTTTAGCTTCAGTCTCTGCCAGCAAGCCTTCGGTTGATTGGAGTTCGAAGTCTTTCTTTTCAATAATAGCTGATTGTTCTTTTATCTTGCTCTCTAAATTTTCAATTATAGCTTCGTGTTTTTTATCCTCTAAATCTTGCTGCATCTTCAAAGCTTTGCTTAGTAGCATGCTCTGCAAATAAACAACCTTCGTTAGGAATATTTCCATTATTAAAAAACAATAGAAGTCAGAGAGAAAGTTGTTTACCTTGAAATTGGAATAAAATAAGCTGTCGACGATATGTTGTCGTCGGTAGCGGCTGATATCTGTTTCTAGCTTCGGAAAACCGATACTCTTTGATAGAGTACCGATGACCTTAGCTCCAGTTTGGTCTCGGATGCAGCCTAATTTTTCATCGTCGACACCTCCGAAAAGAAAAGCTCCTGGCCTATATCCGCAAGATTTGGCATAGTCTTTAAGCTCTTCTATTTCGGCCTTCGACAGTTTTTGCCCAACTAAATTTTGAAATATGTAGGCTTCGTCTTCCGAAGTATCTTCGGCTATTTCTTTTCCCTTTCCAGGCACTGTGGCCGTGGTTTCTTCAGCAGCAGTGGCAGCTTCTTCTGCGGCCATGTCTAGTAAAATTTTGTCGATGTCTTCAATGGTAGTTTCTAAGTTCAAATCTTCGGCTGAAGCGGCTTCGGTAGCCGCGACCTCCGAAGGTGCGACTTCGGCATTTGTTGTGCCCTCAACAGCTGGTGTTTTCCGAATTGACGCCCTCGGCGGCGTCTTGTCGATAACTTCGGTCACTGCAATAATCCTTTGCCTCTTTGTTTTGGTTATCTTCGTTTTTTCCGGCTCCTCCACCTTTCGAAAAAGCTTCGTCAGTTGGGGCCCTAATGGACTTAGCTTCGCGGGCAGAGGTTCAGTCATTACCTTTAAGATTTCCTCCACGTCGCTAGTAGAAGGTGGTGCAGGAGTCCCCTCTTCATCGGATAATTTTCGCTTTGGAGTTGATATTTTTCTCTTCTTTGGAATTTTCTTCTCTTTTGCTGGTCCTTCTTCATCTTTGTTCAAACTTTCGGCCACTCTTTTTCTTTTTTGGCCCTCGGCACCCTTGTTCAACCGTTCATAGTCAGGGTACTCGAAACCCAGGGCATCAAACACTCGGTTCAGCCTTCGCTTCGGACGGGTGCCGAAGGCCGCCGTCATCAGTTGATCTTCTTTTTTGGAATAATTCCCAAGAATTTCATTGCACATTACCTCAACTGTGTCCAGCCACTCTTTGCAAGGTTTTTTAAAGTATTTCTTGAATTTGAAATGGTAAGGAAGTCGGACAAGTTCCCCCTTCTTCTTCTCCCCCTCTAGCTTTGGCATTTCCCAATCTTTTAGAGTAGGGAAAACCCTGAACGCTAAGAATTCTTGAACCAGATCCCTGGTACCGATATGATCTGAAATAATTTCAAACTCACCCAGTGCAGCCCAGGTGGGACCTTCTAATGTCATGTGGCATCGCGGCCTTGTCTCTCCGAAGATTAATTCAAGTGGGCTTTGTACCAGCTTCTCTTCATCTTCGTCAACCTTCACATAAAACCACTCAGATTTCCAGCCTGCTGGCCATTTGCTTCGGTAGCTGATAACAGGAAACTTTGTTGTCTTCCGGTAGGCAAAATTGTAACAACCAAAGTTATCATGTAATCCATCTTTTCTGGCCTTCGTTTGGTAATGTAACTCATGAACTCAACAAAAACTGTCGGCAAACGGTTCCACAGCCTGGCTTCGGAGGGCCCAGATGTAAACATTAAGCCTAACGATAGCGTTAGGAGTCAATTGATGAAAGTAAATACCAAACTTCTTCAATACATCTGCAATAATTCTGTGAAGGGGGAATCTCAGCCCAGCCTTTAAAAAGCTCTTGAAAATAACTATCTCGTCCTTCTCTGGCTTCGGGGTAGTCTCTTCTCCCCCGAAGCGAAGTAGTTTCTTCTGATTTTCACTGAAATAACCAGATTTTACCATCTTCGAGAGGTCAGCCTTCGAAATGGTCGACTTTCCGAAGTCTAAGTGGCTGGGCTTGCTGGGCATGGCAATGCGATAGTCATCTTCGGGATCAGTTTCTTCAATGTTCTCTTCTCCTTCGGCAGTTGTCGGGTCTGCTTCGGCGGCGGGGGTTTCTTCTGCGGTTACTAGTCCGGATCGTTGCATTGCTTCGGAGATGGGAACAGTCTCCGAACCTTCAGCTTCGTTCCCTTCACGCTCAACCCTGGCAGTGGATCGCACTCTGGCCATTTGATTCTGAGTTTGGGGAAATTGAATACTTTTTTCTTTTTCTTTTTCTTCCGAAGCCTTTCTCTCTGACGAAGCAGACTTCGAGATAGACCTTCGTTCGATTCTGAGAATCAAGCTTCGGCTACAGTTAAAAATTTTGGCAGCAAAACAGTGCAAATAGCAATGAATGCTGTGGTAACTTCACACCTACCCGTCTGTTTATATAGTGCTGCAGGTAAGAAGGCGAAGCGCCAGGATTTTTACACCAGGCGGGCAGTCACTTGCACTCGCTGCGCGGTGGACCGCAAAGATCAAACAGTAACTCTGCAAGGTGGGCCTGGCACGCGCTCGGAAACTGGATCGTTTCTCGGCAACAAGCTCAGGGAAGGTGTTTTTGGACCTTCGGCTTCCCGAAGCTTGAGAGGCTTTTTTCACGGATCAAGCTCGTTACGAAAAACGATCTAGCACCGCGAAAGGGGCTACTGTTGGGGCCATGCTTCGTTGCGCCGAAGGTCTTACGGGAAGAAGCAGCTTCGGCTGAAGTTGTCCCCAGAAGATGGTCGAAGGTTCCTTTTCGTGAAGCTTCGGCATTACAAACCGACATAGAGATAGAATAACCTTTTAATCCATAAAGGTCTGAGTCAATGATTGTAAACTTTTATGAGGGGCATAATTGTAATTCGTCACAGGCTGTGTCCTGTGTCTATAAATAGATGAACAGTACCCCGTATTGTTCACGCTGACTTGTATTCACTCGCGCGTCACGCTTGGTCTTTTGCCTTCTGTCGAGCTGAAGGTAAAAATGTAACTCAATATTATTCAAGTACATTCAAGATCATATAATTAAATGATATTAATGATGACACGAGATTATTCATGTTATTTCTCATGTTTCATATGTTTCTCTTTCCACTGAGATATATTGTAATGCCGAAGGTACGTCCTTCATTACCTTCGTCTGAAGATCATTATATCCCAAGGGAGATAATGCTCTGAAGGACGAAAGGCATTAATCATTAACCTTTTTGTGTTGCCTTGTTCTTAATTCATAGCACTTGAGAACAAGTCCCCAACATCTGGCGCACCGGACTGTCCGGTGCACCACCGGACATGTCCGGTGCACCAGGGTTCTCCACGCGCTGAACTCTTCACCTTCGAGAAAACGCAGAGTCGCTCCGCTATAATTCACCGGACTGTCCGGTGTACACCGGACAGTGTCCGGTGGTCCAGGAATGAAGTGACTCTGAACTCGCCAGCTTCGGAAATTCGCTCCGCTATAATTCACCGGACATGTCCGGTGTGCACCGGACTGTCCGGTGTAACAGCGGGGCAACGACTACTTCAGCGCCAACGGTCACCTGCAGCACATTAAATGCGCGCCAGAGCGCGCAGAAGTCAGGCACGCGCCAAGAGGCGCACCGGACACTCTACAGTGCATGTCCGATGTGCACCAACGGTCGAAACCCTAACGTTCGGGTGACATGGCTGGCGCACCGGACATGTCCAGTGTGCACCGGACTGTCCGGTGCACCATGCGACAAACAGCCTCCACCCAAACGACTAGTTTGGTGGTTGGGGCTATAAATACCCCCAACCACCCCACATTCAAGTCATCCAAGTTTTCCACTTCTCAACCACTTACAAGAGCTAGGCATTCAATTCTAGACACACCCAAGTGATCAAATCCTCTCCAATTCCACACAAGGCTTTAGTGATAAGCGAGAGAGATTTGCCGTGTTCTTTTGAGCTCTTGCGCTTGGATTGCTTCTTTCTTTCTCACTTGTTCTTGTGATCAAAACTCCATTGTAACCGAGGCAAGAGACACCAATTGTGTGGTGGTCCTTGCGGGGAAGTTTTGTTCCCGGTTTGATTTGAGAAGAGAAGCTCACTCGGTCCGAGGGACCGTTTGAGAGAGGGAAAGGGTTGAAAGAGATCCGGTCTTTGTGACCACCTCAACGGGGAGTAGGTTTGCAAGAACCGAACCTCGGTAAAACAAATCCGCGTGTCACACTCTTCATTCGCTTGCAATTTGTTTTGTGCCCTCTCTCTCGGACTCTTTATTATTCCTAACACTAACCCGGCTTGTAGTTGTGATTATATTTGTAAATTTCAGTTTCGCCCTATTCACCCCCCTCTAGGCGACTTTCAGAATGCCTTAGAGACTTTTTAATTGCTAATGCTTTCAAGGTTGGGAAAGCCGATCCAACTCTTTTTACTAAGACTTGTGATGGTGATCTATTTGTGTGCCAAATTTATGTCGATGACATAATATTTGGTTCTACTAACCAAAAGCCTTGTGAAGAGTTTAGCAGGGTGATGACTCAGAAATTCGAGATGTCGATGATGGGCGAGTTGAACTACTTCCTTAGGTTCCAAGTGAAGCAACTCAAGGACAACACCTTCATCTCTCAAACGAAGTACACGCAGGACTTGCTCAAGCGGTTTGGGATGAAGGACGCCAAGCCCGCAAAGACTCCAATGGGAACCGACGGACATGTCGACCTCAACAAAGGAGGTAAGTCCGTTGCTCAAAAGGCATATCTGTCTATGATAGGGTCTTTACTTTATTTATGTGCTAGTAGACCGGATATTATGCTTAGCGTATGCATGTGTGCTAGATTTCAATCCGACCCAAGAGAGTGTCACCTTGTGGCCGTTAAGCGAATCCTTAGATATTTAGTTGCTACGCCATGCTTCGGGATCTGGTATCCAAAGGGGTCTACCTTTGACTTAATTGGATATTCAGACTCCGATTATGCTGGATGTAAGCTCAATAGGAAGAGTACATCATGGACGTGCCAATTCCTAGGAAGGTCCCTGGTGTCGTGGAGTTCTATGAAACAAACCTCCGTTGCCCTATCCACCGCTGAGGCCGAGTATGTTGCCGCAGGACAGTGCTGCACGCAACTACTTTGGATGAGGCAAACCCTCAGGGACTTTGGCTACAATCTGAGCAAAGTCCCACTCCTATGTGATAATGAGAGTGCTATCCGCATGGCAGACAATCATGTTGAACACAGCCGCACAAAGCACATAGACATCCGACATCACTTTTTGAGAGACCACCAGCAAAAGGGAGATATCGAAGTGTTTTATGTTAGCACCGAGAACCAGCTAGCCGATATCTTTACCAAGCCTTTAGATGAGAAGACCTTTTACAGGCTGCGTAGTGAGCTAAATGTCTTAGATTCGCGTAACTTGGATTTAAATAGAGCATACATGTGTTTTATGCCTTTGATCATGTTCCTTTATGCATTTTATTGCTTATTTACGGTGCTCAAGTTGTGCAAGGGATCCCCGGACCTCACAAGTCCATGTGTGAATGATGCACATACTTAGGGGGAGAAATGCCACAACTTGACCCTTTGAGACTAACCGTGTGCTTGAGTTTTCTTTTTAGTCTCAAAGGTGGATTGAAAGGGAAAAGGTGAACTTGGACCATGCAAGACTTCCACTGCACTCCGATGAGAGGGTAATTTAATCCAAGTTCATCTCCATGCTCTTATTGCCTTTTACTCTTAATTGAAGATTTTGGTGAGGCAATGGGGTTTAAGGGCCAAAAATGATTCCGTTTTGGTGCTTAATGCCAAAGGGGGAGAAATTAAGGCCAAAAGCAAGAAATGGATCAACTACCACTTGAGAATTTTGAAAATAGTAGAGTTAGAGCTTTTGTTTTGTCAAAATACTCTTATTATCTCTTATTGTCAAAAGTTGGTCTCTTGTGGGGAGAATGTTTGATTATGGGAAAAAGGGGGAGTTTTTGAATCCTTGATCAATTTCTCTTGGAATACCTCTCTCTATGCCTGAACAAGTGAATTTGACTTAGAGATAGGAAATTGAGTTTGATTTGCAAAAACAAATCAAGTGGTGGCAAAGAACGATCCAAATATGCCAAATTTAAATCGAAAACAAATTTTTGTTTTCATTTGCAGTGATGTTGCACTTCTTCTAGTTGCTTTTTGTTGTGTTGGCATAAATCACCAAAAAGGGGGAGATTGAAAGGGAAATGTGCCCTTGGGCCATTTCTATATGATTTTGGTGATTAAGTGCTCAACACAAATGCTTTGAGTGATATTTGTGCCAAAGACTCAAGAAGTGAAAATCAAGATTAAAGGTATGTTTCTAGACTGAGTACATTGTTTTGAAGACTAATGTATTGTGTCTAAGTGTTAGAAATAGGAGAAATCGCTTTGGAGATAAGTTGGCTGTGTTCAGCCAAAAGGCTGCTCGGTCTGGGTGCACTGGACTGTTCGGTGGTGCACCGGACAGTGTTCGGTGTGCCAGGACCAGTCCAGGTGAACAGCCTGCTCTCGGGTCTCGACGACGGCGTACGACTATAAATCACCGGACTGTCCGGTGGTGCACCGGACTGTCCAGTGAGTCGTCTGCGGCGAAGTCGCTGCTCTCGGGAAACAGTCAACAGCGTACGGCTAAAAATCACCGGACTGTCCGGTGGTGCACCGGACTATCCAGTGAGCCAACGGTCGACTGCGCCAACGGTCGGCCGCGCAATCCGCGCGTGACACGTGGCCGAGCCAACGGTCGGATGGGGGCACCGGACTGTCCGGTGTGCACCGGGCAGTGCCCGGTGCGCCAACGGCTCCAAATCTTCAACGGTCGGCTGTGCCAATTTAGGAAAGCAATCTGCACCGGACTGTGAACAGTGCCTGTCTGGTGGTGCACCGGACTGTCCGGTGCGCCACCCGACAGAAGGCAAGAATTGCCTTCCTGGATTGCTTCCAATGGCTCCTAGCTGCCTTGGGGCTATAAAAGGGTTCCCTAGGCGCATGGAGGAGTATACCAAGCATTCTTTGATCATCCCTAAGCACCAAGACTCCATTCTAGCGCATTTGATTCGTTGTGATAGCAATTTGAGCTCCTTCTGAGTCGAGAACTCCGTGTGTGAACTTTGAGCTCAAGTTGTTGGCTAGTGTGCGTGTTTGTGCTCTTGCTTTGAGTCTTGTGTGTGTTGCTTTTCCCACCCTTACTTCTGTGCTTCTTTGTGATCATCAAATTGTAAGGGCAAGAGGCTCCAAGTTGTGGAGATTCCTCGTGAACGGGATATAGTGAAACAAAGAGAAACACCGTGGTATTCAAGTGGGTCTTTGGACCGCTTGAAAGGGGTTGAGTGCAACCCTCGTCCATTGGGACGCCACAACGTGGAGGTAGACAAGTGTTGTACTTGTCGAACCACGGGATAACTCGCGTGTCTTTTGTGATTGCTTTTCTGTGATACTTGTGTTCACAAGAGCTCGCTATTTAGTCTACTAACTCTTAATCAAGTTTTGTGGCTTTAAGTTTCAAGTTTTTACAGGATCACCTATTCACCCCCCCTCTAGGTGCTCTCACAAACAACCATTTTTATGTCTCTATTCCACCACCCAAAGTTTTGTCCCTAGAGCACGTTAAAGCAGTTTTTGGCCTCCGGTGAGCTATCGCACACGGATCCATGGCCAAACAACCAATTTGATGCCTTCGGTCCAGCATCTACATTTTAGTAGCTATAGGCTAGGAAGACATTTTTGGCAAACATGAGCTATGCACATGTTTCTATCGCCGAACAACCATTTTCATGTCTATAGTTTGCCACCTACGTTTTAGTCCCCGAAGGTCGGTAAGGCATTTTTGGCCACCAGTGAACTACAACATGTTTTGGTCCCCGCAAGTCGGTAAGACTTTTTTTGGTCACTTGTGAGCTATAGCACATGTTTTTATGGCCGAATAGTCATTTTGTCTCCGGTCTGCCACCTTTGTTTTAGTGCTTTGAGGCTGGTATGACATTTTTGGCCACCAATAAGCTATAACACATGTTTTTATGGCCAAATAGTCATTTTCATGTCTCCAGTCCACCACCCACGTTTTCATCCCGTAAGGCTGGTGAGGCTATTTTTGGCCTCCCGAGACCTATAGTACACATCTTCATGACCGAACAACGTTTTTCATATCTCTGGTACACCTCCAATGTTTTGGTCCCTTAGGCTAGTAAGGTTGTTTTTGGCCTCCTATGACTTATAACACTTGTGGTCATGAAGAAAATGGCCAAAATGACATAAACCCTAATCCCTAAACCCCAATTTTTGACCAAAATGACCAAGAACGACCGTTTTCGGTAATATCAAAGGCTAACACCTATAGATTTTTTACGAAGAAATGATCTCCTCCAGAAATCCAAGAATGCGATCTATGACAATGAAACATATGTGGGGTAAGATATATGAGCTTCTGGTCGATGATCAATGGTCACACAACCCCCATTTTTTGACGAACATGGCCACGAACGACCATTTTCAGTAATACAAAGGTTAACACCTATGAGTTTTGCACGTAGAAATGGTCTCCACCAAAGATTGAAGAATGTGATTTATAGCAAGGAGATATGTGTGGGTTATGGTGTATGAGACCCGTCGATGATCAATGTGCATATGACCCGAATTTTGACCAAAATGGCCAAGAACGACTGTTTTCTGTAATATCAAAGGCTAACACCTATAGATTTTTAACGAAGAAAAAGGTCTCCACTAGAAATCCAAGAATGTGATCTATCGCAAGGAAAGACCTATAACTTAAAGTGTTTGGATATGCTAAGAATATGTTTGAATAAGTCATAGAAATGCTCAAGAATATAGTCAAATGAAGACAAAATAAAAGAGCTCGAATTTGGATAAGTCAGGCTATTTTTGCAAGCACTAGACCAGGTTCAGCGGTGCACCAGACTAAGGTTTCAGAGCAGACTTCAGAAGACCTGGGCAGTTGGGGCACCAGAGTGGAGTCTAGTGTGCACCGCACTAAACTTTCAGAGAGGCTGTTTTCGGACACAAATGGCTTTGGCATGCCAGATTGAGTTCGATGGTGCACCACAAAGAGCATGTTTTAGAGAAGAAGTCAGATGGAACACTAGACTGAGGTTCAGTGTGCATTGGACTAGTCATACAACCAACGATCGAATGGGATGGTTCAACGATCGGCTGACGTAGTGCCGATGTAGCATGGTCCAGTGGTGCACTAGACGGTCCGGTGTGTGTTAACAGGTTGACAACGTTTCCACAACGAATACTGACAGGACAGAGTGGTAGAGGTACAGTGGTGCACCCGACCAACATTGTTTGAGGTTCGGTGCACACGAAATATGTGCCATTTTTGGGAGTTGTGTTTCAACGGCTATGGGAGTGGTTGGGGACTATGAATACCACTCCAACTAGTGCATTCAATATCCAAGAGCTCAGCAAACAAGTCATACACATAGAGCAACACATCCAAGTCATCCCAAGCGATCCAAGTGCCTAAATTGAGTAGTGTGCATAGCAGTAGCTATGTAGAAGGAATTGCAAGAGTGCACTTGTGTCGTGAGCTAAAGCTGTGGGTTGTGTTGTGATCATAAGCTTTGGAGCTAAGCTCCCATTGAGTTGTAAAGTGATCAAGAGCCTCCAAGTTGTGGAGTGCCTTACGAGACTTGGTCTCACACTTAAGAAAAGAAAAAGGGAACTCAAGTTTGATCGTGGTGATCACTTGAGTGAGGAAACAGTTGAAAGAAACCCGGTCATTATGGGCTCCTCAATGGGGACATAGGTTTTATTGTGAAATCAAACTCCGATAACAAATTGTCATGTTTTTGCGTTCTTTTATTTGCAATTTGTTTTCTCCTTTCCTCCCTAAGTTCTCTTACACCGATCTTATTCTAAATCATCCATTGTTGTTCTAAGTATTAATTCCATACATTCATAAGAGCAACATACTTCAAGTTGAACTTATCCCTTACTCCAATTAACTTACTTCTTGTTCTAACTAGTTAATTGGAATTAAGTTTTGTTTTTAAGTTGTAAATTTCAGTTTTTGCTTATTCACCCCTTCTAGGCGACTTTCAAACTCTAATGAACTCAAATTACTTGATTCTATCAAAATGGTAGTAGCCGATTAATGTCTTAGTCAGGTAGGTACCAACACTTCACAAACACTTATACTAAATGTATAAGAAGTGCAAGTAATATAAATAAACACAAGGGACAAGATACATGATTTATCACATGGTTTGGCCAAACCACAAATGCTTGACTACTTCACGTTGTTCAGGTAGCCATCTGGCTTGGAGTCTTTTTCAACTCGCTCCTCCTACTCAAGTTTATCACCTCTTATGATAAACCGAGTCTTCCACTATCACTTGGTTGCTTTAGAATAATCTCGAGGCTCTCCACAACTTGGAAGCTCTCCAACGAATGCCTAAAGCGAATGGCAGAATCCCTATACAGTTTCTTAAGTGTGGGAATTTTATTTAACTAAATCATATGTTTACACCGATAGGCGTAGTTCACGAACTATCGACAAATATCCGATATCTATCTGAGTAATATCCGATATTCGATTTTTATCCGTCCGAATTACTCTTACGTCAGTTAAGAACGTCAGTAAACCGACACTCTTATCCTAAGTACGTCGGTGCCTATTAAGTAAGAACGTCGGTTCTTGACCGACATTTTTTTCCAAATTTTCCTGTAGTGACTATTTGGTCTCGTCTTGTATCTGTCCTAATTTTAACTATTCGTACCCGATATACTATCCATCCCGTTTTTACTCCTAGATATATACTCCCTCTATACCAAAATAAAATTCGTTTTTGCGTTTTTAGTGGATATACCATACCTGGTGTATGATATATATATATATATATATATATATATATATATATATATATATATATATATATATATATATATATATATATATGGAAGAGGTAATGGAAGCCCTGGGCTTCCGTTAGTGGGCGAAGCCTCAGCCAGGAGGCCGATCGGGTCGCGTTCGGCGCACTGGACGCCAGCTTGCGTCAGCCATGCATAGGATAGCCACGTATCCTGGCTGAGACGCGACATGCGATATACGCACGCATAAATATATGTACAAATGTGCATAACTCATGCATAAATGGAATCTTTTATGCCACGAGTCACGGGAACGAATATTTTGCATGTGCTTGCCGGTTACGACTGCATAACGCTGTGATACATGATAGCGTAAACCATGCAAACATTTAAAATCTCCCACCGGTTTTAAGATAAGGAAAGACGTGCTCTTCGTGCGCGTAAATAAAGGCGCAGTTACAGGAGGAAAAAAATACGCACGCATAAATCATGCATAGAAGGGATCTTTTGTACCTTGACTCACGGAAACGAATATTACCATGTGCACACCGTTTACGACTGCATAACGATGTGTAACATGATAGCATAAACCATGCATTATATAAATTTTGAACGGTTTGATATAAGGAAAGACGTGCTGCATAATCGCGTAAATAAAGGGACAGTTACGGTTCGAGGAGCATTAGTAGAAGGAAATAAATTTTAATCTACAGTCGCAGTTCGCGGGTTCTGCTCGGGCAGATTCCAGCATAAAACATGAGCTAAAACATCGTAAATGAGTACGAAATTTAGCGTAAATCATATATCTGTTTTGTAACAGCAAACGAAGCCCAAAAATTACGGCGTAAAAATCGCGTGCACCCAATCGTGCGCGGGTTCTGGCTAGGGCAGATTCCGCGTAAAACTTGAGCTAAAACATCGTAAATGAATACGAAATTTAGCGTAAATCCTATATTAGCTAAAACAGCGTAGATTGATCACGTTCGATCGTGCACGGATTTTGGCTTGGTCAAATTTCAGCGTAAAACGTGAACCAAACAGCGTAAATGGGTACAAATTTTATCGTACATCATCAATCTATTTCGTAACAACGAATGTGGCCTAAATTACGACGTCAAAATCGCGCTCCGATCGTGCTCGGGTTCTAGGTCAGGTGGATTTAAGCGTAAGACGTGATCCGAAACAGCGTAAATGGATACGAATTTTAGCGTAAATCAATGATCTGTTTTAAAACGACGAATGTGGCACTTGCTTTTTAGTGGAAGCGTAAAATGCAATAAGAACGAACCCAAGACAAAATCTTTTTTTGCCGACCTATACATGCGACAATGGGGTGAATTAATAACTGAACGAACCCAAGACAAGAAAGAAAACGATGAAGCCATTTGCTGTTCCTGAATCTTGATCCGTCACGCTCACGCCCGGCCATGAACTAAGGTCAGAAGAGTAGCCACTAGACAATACAGAGGGCACGACGGTCAGAAGAACAATAACTTGGACTTGGAGATGCATCTGAAGGGGAGCACGGTGCCATTGGGCCAGAATAAGCGGAGCTGGCACGCCAGGCGCGTCCACTGGTCGACGTCGACGATCCCCGCGACCTTCCATCGCGTCTGGGCCTCCCCATCCACCCGGAACGGCACCACGCCGTCGCGGAGCGCGGCCTCCATGGCGGCGCTGCCGGCGTCGCCCAGCGGGGCGCCCTGCGCGCGCGCCACGTACGCCAGCAGGAGGACGCCCCTGGCGGGCACGCGGAACGGGTAGGCGCAGAGCACCGCCAGCCCGCCCGCACCGCCACGTACGGCACGCTGGGCTGCAGCAGCAGCACCACCACAAGGACGGCCACGGCGCCCAGCAGCACCACGACCGCCAGCACCATGAACAGCACCACCGCCGCCCACTCCGCCACGCCCCGACCGGTGCCTCCTGAAGCTGTACCGCCGCAGACGCTGAGGCTCCTCCTCGCGCCCCCTCCACAACCGCCAATCCGCCGGCTGGAGAGCCGCGGCGGTCGGGGCTCTCCTGCTCACGGGCGTCTGCTCGCACGCCCGAGGGAACCGCCGCCGCCGCTAAAACCTAATCCCTGGCGGCGTGGGGGTGTTTTTATAGTGACGGCGTGGGCAGGATCGTGGGCCCGATTCACGTAATATGCGCAGACTATATTTGCATAAACTGATACACACATCAGCATAACTCGTATTATAATTTAGCGTAAGCACAGGTAGGTACAATAAACCAAAAAGGGTTCGTGCGGTCTGCACACCTGGTCTGGGCTTCCTGTAGTTAAATAGAGTCCAGGGCTCTAAATACTATATCTATATATATATATACTAGTTAGGTATAGACTATAAAAAACTAAAAGCTAAAATGAATATTATTTTAAATTTAAATTTTAGGAAAGACTGTAATAAAGCTTTGTAGGGTCTAGAGCGATAGCGTGGGAGCTAGAGTCCCACCCATCTCGCCGGCGGCCTGCGGATGAGCACCACCAGCACCTTCCTCGATGTAAAACGTGCCGCACGCCGACACCCAGCACTGCCACCTCGTCGTCTTCCTGGCTGCTGCAATTGACAGGAGCTGATGTTCGATGCATGATCGCGACGGGGAAAATCGGCATCACGTTTCACGTGCACGGTTGATGTTTCAGGCCAACGCCAACGATTGCGCAAGCGCTTTCGTCAGCTAGCTCGCAAGGATTCTGTGCTGCCAACCGTTTTTTATGAACACATGCATTTCACATGTGTGCCTGAGATCCTGTTCAGGCTTTAAGAAGGACAAGGTACTCGTAAGTATGACAAACGGGTCGCTCGACACGACACTAGCACTACTAATGCTATTAGGCACGATAATATTAAGCACTATTAGTAATCGTGCCGACATCACTGTCTAACCACCAGTAGCCCAGACATTACACTATATGCTTAATCGTGTCGTGTCGATACTAACACCTAATAGTGCTTCTGCTAGCCCAGACATTATTTTATTTTAAAAGCTCAAAAAATATAGAAGATCTTTAAGATTGTATATATAATTTTAAAACTTGAATATTTATACCATTATAAAGTGGATTCATTATGTTTAAAATCATAACAAATAACAATTTACAATCACATATATATAAGGACATCTTTAAATATTGGACAGGCGAATTCCCCTTTAACTACCTTGGTATTCCCATTCACTTTAAGAAGTTAAGGAACTCAGATTAGAGGCGAGTTGAGGAACGATTTGAAAAGTGCATGAGTAGTTGGAAAGGCAAACATCTCTCCATCAGGAGCAGATTGACACTGATCAACTCGATGCTCACTTGCCTACCAATGTATATTATGTCCTTCTTCGACATTCCCAAAAGAGTGATAAAAAATTAGATTATTTCAGATCCCGTTTATTTTGGTAAGGAGACAAACATAAGAATCACGTGGTATATGAATCGTGCCCGTGTTAAAACACTACGGGGCCGATGTTTAGTGCCGGTCCATTTAGTATGGCCCATTTGCCTTCTATACTCCTACGTACAAGGAAGAAAAGCACAATTATATACTGTAATTATTAATTAAGCAGCCCTTCTTATTTAGTTACTTGGAGCAGTAGTTCGCTTCGCTCTCAGTACAGTCACTTGGAGTAGTAGTTGGCGAGCAGGGTCTCCAGGAACGCGAGCATCTTGTCGACGTCGTCCGGCACGACGCCCTTGGCCACGTCGGCGGCGCGGAACCGGTCCTCCCACGCGGCCAGCAGCGGCGTCTTGGCCGGGTCGATGAGCCTGCGGCCGATGATCCTGCCGACGGCCCCGAACCAGCCGAGGTACCCGCCGAGCACGGCGTCCACGAAGCCGACGCCGTCGCCGCCGAAGAAGGGCTTCCCCCTGAGCGCGCCCTCCAGCGTCCCGAGCGCCTCGCCGGCCCGCGCCACCGCCTCCGCCCGCTTCTCCTCGTCCCTGCACTCCAACAGCATGCCCAGCCACGCGGACTTCACCTTGTCGTCGATGTAGGCCGCCCAGAACCGCGCGGCCGCGCGCTCGTAGGGGTCGCGCGGCAGCACGGCCGGCCCGGTCCCCGCCCAGACCTCGTCGATGTACTGCAGGATGATCTGGGACTCGTTTACGGGGCGACCCGCGTGGAGCAGCACGGGCACGGTCTTGTGCACCGGGTTGGAGCTGAGCAGGAGCGCGCTCTTGTTGCCGAGGTCCTCCTCCACGTACTCGTACGCCAGGCCCTTGAGGTTGAGCACGATGCGGACTCGGATCACAAACGGGCTCGTCCAAAGGCCCAGCACCTTCAGGTCGTCGGCTCCCGCCATTGCCAGCGCGCTCTCTCTCTCTCTATCTCTCTCTCTCTCTCTTCTGCCCAGTCCAGTCCAATGGACTTTATATATAGATAGATATAGATGTGAGCAGTGTCTGCCCTGTCTGGTGACCTGTTTTATTTTTTTTCTCTCCAGATTTGTGCATCTGTACTTGGCCGTCTTGACGGGTAGGTTGTGACTCTATCTGCACTCGAACATATGATCGCCTTCGTCTTGAGGGGCAGCAGCAGCCACAGCTAGCTAGATGCTAACCACGTTTCTTTGAAAAGTAGGAGAATTATTAGGGCACGTACAACCCAATAATAGAGGGTCTTTTAACAAGTCTGGGTTAAGTAAAAAACTAAGAGATAAGCTACCTTCACGTCACGAAGAGACGCGCCTTGTATGTTTGGGCATTGCCGGCCTCATCTAGAAACCCCCATTGCATCCATATATTTTGTAGTATGTTCAGCACTGATTTTGTTTACTCACTACTGAATGAAAGCTACCCTGATTTTGTTTACTAACTGCTGAATGAAAGCTATGATGAATCAAGAAAATTATATTCACATGCCAGCTGACTTTAGAGATGCCGTGGAATTATGAGAAGATGTTTCATGTTCTGAGCAGTGAGCATCAGTCTACTAAGTTTTGTTTTTTTTATGTGTCATGGATATCTTGTATTCAAGACAAATGTTTCTGCTTACCTCCTTTAATTTGTTGGGAGTCTTTTGGCACATTTGCTATCAATTGGCATTTCTCCCATAATGCTGCTTTATATATCATTGGGTGAGTTTGCACTACATTTAGACACTTCTGTTGCCTGTTCCACTGTCGATCAAGTGCTGAGCAGTTAACTGCTCCAACGTCATGATTAGAGTTAATTCTTCTATGATTCCCAAAATCTGCGTAGTATACTGAACTGCGTTATACTAAACAAAACAGTGATTGTCAATGTTCTCTTCCAAAAAAAATTCAAGAATTTATTAATTGAGTATCATAGCACTGATTATCCTAATGTGATAGATAACTGATAACGTTAAATTATGTTTGTTTAAGTCCCATTATAATCAGATACCACACTAGAAACTTATATCGACCCATTCAAACTTATTACCGCTGCTACTCGAGTGTAAATTATTATCGTTGCCACTTACATTACATCTCATGAACCAAACATCTCCTAAGTCTTTGACAACCCATGCACTTTTTTTCTATTTTCTTTGCATTTTGTTCTGTCTATTTTTCTTTTGGCTTTGCTTTCTCGGTGTGTTCACGAGATTGGCGACATAGGAGAAGGTCGCCTCATCCTGCTCGGCGACGCGACGATCCCACTTGGAATCCTGATCCGCGAAGAAGAGATGATCTAAGTTTCGGGATTCATCATCAGCTGACGGCAACGGTAATGAGTGGAGTAGTTGTGCTGCGCAGTTGGATCCAATTCGCTTCCTCAGATATCGGCCAAGAATCACTGAATCTAATACCACAGTTAATAACGTAGTAGGGCTACAAGTTTCCTGAAGAAGAGATAGAAAACAGAGGAGATGCGGCTAAGATAGAACAGAAGTTTCTGTTTGCAATATTTCTTACATCGCCAAAGCGCACAGGCCACGCCGACAGGAGCGGGGTCTTGGCGATGTCGAAGAACTCCACATATTTTAAATAGACTGGACTTTCCATTTCTAACTAGTCCAACGACCTAAAGTCAGTATAGCTTTGATACCACTTCTGTTACACCCGATCTAAGGAGCAAAATCGAATGCATAGCATATGTGTGTTAGAATCCATTTTCCACACATATATTGACGTCACAAGTGTAATATATCAAAAGACAATGCAATAAATGCGTAAAGTATAGTATAATAACTTTATTACATCATCCAGACTTAAGTCTTAAATAGTTTTATCATCAAAGTACAACATATATAATATGGGCAATCTTCCACAGGAAGATGACTGTCGTATCGCTAGACTCAGTACTCGTCATCACCATCGTCACAGTCTTCCTCATCAGCTTCTGATCAAAATATTAGCAAGGGGTGAGCTCACTTATGGTGGAGCTCAGCAAGTGGGAGAAATAATGCAAGGTTAACAAGGAAGGCTATGGTTAAACAGTAAGTATTTTATTAACAACGCCTAACTTACTAATTGTAAGTGTATCCCAAATTTACAACTAATCATAAGCATATCATTATATCAAAAACACTAAGGTCCCGTTTGTTTCCTTTCATTTTGAGGAATTGGAATCTTACTAATGGAATATGCTATTTTTTTAGAATGTCCACCACTTTCGAAAGTTATCATATAAGCATATCTCAAATTCATGGGGGTGAGAGATTGAAATTGATTCTATAGATTTACATGCTATATTTCCGATGTAAAACTTATAGCACACTCTTCTACTTGTTTCGCTATAACATAAATATAGTATATAACTATCTCTCTCATATGATTTATAATAATATACAAATATATTACATATATAAATATATGAACTTAATTCGTTTTGTCTAAATTATAATTATTAAAACGAAATTCAATTCCAACGAAACAAACGGGGCCTAAGTAAAACCACTTAAGCAAACCATTTATAAATCATCGAATCACGATTTATGCTCTATCTTTAAGTTTAATTATCATGTGATGGTCCAGATTGCTCTTAACCGTGAGCACGGCTGGCACATCATTTTTGCACTCTGCAGAGGTTGTACAGCTTTACCCACAAGCCATGTATCCCATCTATCCTAGGTTGTACGGACCCGTAAATACTACCGAGGTGAATGGTTAGGGATCTATTATGAGGCTTTCATAAAATATTCTTAGTACAAAGCCACCCGCTAAGGTTTCCACGTCAGTATTGGTGACCCTCTGGGCGAGGTAACTTAGCCAAGACTATCACCCCCATATTAATATGAGCTACCACCAAACCACCACTGCCCCCTCTTGTCCATCTTTCAGGTAGGGTTGCTAAGCACTAAATCTATAAAGCTATTTACCAAAGCCAGAGCCATAATTGCACTCGTGGTTGCACTATTTTCGTGGGTGGTCACTTCATGTTCCATTTAATACAACATGATCTTGTTTAACCATTGGGTTATCATCATAATACAAATTTTATTTCCAGAACATCCATAACATTAAAGAGTGATATCATAATTATCAAGTTGAGCAGTAGCACAATTACTAAGCATAGTATTTATCCCAGGGTAATCAAGAAATAGGGTTGGTATTTCTAGGTAGTCCTATTTAGGCAAATCCCATCAAATTTATGCAAATATCCAAAAGTAAAAATTATTGTATGCATTATTTGGGTACAAACAGAAATGCAGAGGGAGAATCCACTTGCCTTGGTCAAAGGTGTCCTACGGATCATCTTCAAATGAATTTTGGTCTTCTACCACAAAATCAGCTTCTAATATAGATTCACATATCGTACATACAAAAGGAACCATTCACCAAATAAATAAATATACACCATTACATGAACAAGCATATACCATTACATGTATAGACATATGCCAAACAAACCATACTTATAAAAATGTCTAGAATAAAACTTAATTCATATTCATATTATTAGTCTACACGTATTGACATCCATTTGCTACGACATAAAATATAAGTTCTATTTTGGGTTGTTAGCAGTGAAAGCTATATAGAAATTTGAATATGAAAGTACTTTACATAACAAAACTTAGAGGTGAGAGCACCTAGAGGGGGGTGAATAGGTGATCCTGTAAAATCAAACACTAAATAGCCACAGAACCTAGTTATTCAAGTGTTAGCACGACTAAGTAATTTTGAAGCGAGTTCTTGTGGATAAAACAATCACAGAGAAGGCAACACAAGAGACACGCGATTTTTATCCTGTGGTTCGGCCAAGTGACACTTGCCTACTTCCACGTTGTGGCGTCCCAATGGACGAGGGTTGCACTCAACCCCTTTCAAGTGATCCAATGATCAACTTGAATACCACGACTTTCTTTCTTATAGTTTTTCTCCCGTTTGTGAGGAATCTCCATAAGTTGGAGCCTCTCGCCCTTACAATAAAGATCACAAAGAAGGCACAAGATAAGGCTAGGAGAGCAACACACACAACACACAAATCCGCAGCACACACACGCACATAAGCCAAGACTTGAGCTCGAAACGAAGCACAGAGAGTTCACAACTCGAACAGAGCTCAAATCACTAACACAATCGATCAAATGCGTGGAGACAGAGTGTGAGAGTCTTAGAATGCTTAGTGAATGCTTAGGTTTCTCCTCCATGCGCCTAGGGGTCTCTTTTATAGCCCCAAGGCAGCTAGGAGCCGTTGGAGGCAAACTTGGAAGGCATCCTTGCCTTCTGTCGAGTGGCGCACCGGACAGTCCGGTGCGCCACCGGACAGGTCCTGTAGATTGTCCGGTGCGCGATCTCCTTCCAAATTTGGCATATCCGACCGTTGCTCCTCTAGACTGATTGGCGCACCGGACACTGTCCGGTGCACATCGGACAATCCGATGCACCAGCTGACCGTTGGAGCAGTCCACGTGTCGCGCGAAGATTGTGCGGCCGACCGTTGGCGTTGGCGACCGTTGGCTCACCGGACAGTCCGGTGATTTTTAGACGTACGCTGCCGTCGATTCTCGAGAGCAGCACTTTCACCGGAGACCAGCCTGGCGCACCGGACACTGTCCAGTGCACCACCGGACAGTCCGGTGTGCCAGACCGAGCTGAAGCTTGGCTGCACAGAGCCAAGTCCTTCCCTTTTCCTCTCTTCTTCTTTAGTCACTGTTTCTAGTACTTGGATAACCATGTTAGTACATAAAACATTTTACCAATTCTAGAAACATACCTTTTGCCTTGATTTGCACTTCTCACTTTATTTGGCACATAAGAACTTAATTAAATGTGTTGGACACTTAATCACCAAAACATTATAGAAATTGCCCAAGGGCACATTTCCCTTTCAAGAGGTAGTAATTTAACTAACTCTATGGAAATAAATTAATTATTAATTATTTAATTATTTCTACCATGAACATGGATCTCATTTTAAATTTTATCTTTTCTTTATGAAAGAAAGTGACATCATGTTATCTAGAGGCCAAATAATTTTACTATTACGAGAATTAAATTAAACCACTGATTTAACTATACTAATTGAATTATCATGGACACGAGTACTACTTATATTATCTCAGTGTTAATAAAGACCCTATTATTTAATTAGTAGATCTAAATTAAATATATAAACTTCTCAACTAATTCTAAAATTCATTATAGACAAGCATATACCATTAGTTGTGTTTTCGTCACTAACACGTGGTCTACCAAATCCTGTCATTTTTCTCTTTCTAATCACAAATTCCAAAATATATGTAAACAATTAACATATACCATATGACAGATAATAATATACTAATTCATCGCATACACTTAAAATCAATCATTTATGTACACATAATCTCCAAATTGCAGTATACACAATTTAAAACAAATAGTTACATAAAACACGATTTTGAAAATTAAAATAAAATCCGAGTTGTCTTCAACCTATAGTTCTTGCGTTCGAGTAGTTCGTCGACGATCGAAGGGGTAGGAGTAATAGCGTTGAGCAGGGAGCGATCGACGGTGAGGCACGGGCGCAACCTAGGGCTGAGCGGGCGCGACCGAGGTAGGGCACAGATGGTTTGGCGGCGATGGCGGACGGTCCGGCGAGCGGTGGACGGTCCGGTCGAGCGGCTCCGACGAGCGCGGTGAGGAAGAGAGGAGTGAGGAAGAGAGGGAGAGCGAGCTTGGGTGAGGGGAGGAGCTCGGCAGGGGTCAACTGGTTTTTTAGGGAGAGGACAGGGAGAGGGAGGGTCGGCGGGGAGTAGGGTTGGCAACGGGGCGGGTTCGGGTCGGGTGGATCGTCCGCGGACCCGCCCCCGAAACCCGAATTAAAAACCGGACCTGAACCCGAAATATAATACGGGTGAAAACAGAGACCCACACCCAAACCCGCGGGGACCCGTAACCCGATGGGGGACCCGTGGACCCGAAAGACAGAGCAGCAAACGCAATACACAATTCACAGCAACAGGCAGCATGTACTGTGCAGTCTGCACAACACAAATTGGCGCACAGGCGCACAACAATACAGCATGACAGCAAGCACTAGTGCTGTAGTGCACAACAATCAACAACTCAATATTTAACAAAATAGCAGTTTGAACTAACTCAACAAGTCACTAAGTCAGCAAGCACATACTGACAAACATAGCAAAATAGCAGTTTCAACTTCCAAGTTCCACTAAGTCAACAAGCAGCAATGTATAATATTATTACAAGTTTTTGCAGCTAAATAAAACAGTAAGCAGCAACAAGCAGTTTGTAGTCGTCCACATCCAACAAGAAACCAAGCAGCTCCAGGCACCAGGCTCCACCCCTCCAGCTCAAATGCTCAATCAACAACGGTCGATTCATGTTCGTCCTACAAAATAATAAAACAATGATCGAGTCATGTTCTTCAATGCTATCTTGATTAAGGATTATTGAATAAGTCACAAATTCATAAAGCAACAAATAAACAGTACCGCGTCTTCATCTTGGTCATCAAGATAAGTCATCAAAGCACCCACAATAGTTGGAGGAGACACTGCATTGCAAAAAAACTCAAAAATTGGTTGTTTCATGTACTATGCAAGAAATCAAAGAACATATAAAAATTAGATCACATACCTAACATGTCAGCACGGGACCAAGCCTGCATACACATGAGTGCTTCCACCATTGATGGTGCAAGCCTACTACGGTGTGGACTAATTATTCGGCCTCCTGTGCTAAACACGGACTCAGATGCCACTGTTGAAACAGGTATTGCAAGCACATCACGTGCAATCTTTCTCAAAGTAGGATATTTGAGCCCAGCATGCTGCCACCATAGGATGATATCCAAACCCTGTGTCCTAGGAAGAGTGGTTCCTCTAAGTACAAATCCAGCTCTGTGCGCACATAAGTGGAGGTCACATCTGGTTGCTTGGACATGTAATCATCAAAAGTGTCCATCCAATCCTCCTCTAACATGTCACTAGGACCACTACTTGCCCTAGGTCGAGCACCATCTGTTGTGGCAACAACTTCTAGAGAATCTTGATACTCCAAGACCAAGTTATAAAGAATGTCCTTAACTTTGTTAACAACCTCCATAGTTGTACTTTCAGATCCATGTATTTTTAGAAAAAGTGCATTCAAAAGATGAAGTTTATACCTAGGATCTAGGACAGCAGCAACAGCCATCAAACCATGCACATCAATCCAATATTTATTGAACTTCTCTTTCATTTTACTAGACATTTCTTCAACCTTTGGGTTAGCACTTACTTGCCACTTCCTAATTGCCAAATAGATATTGGTGATTTTGGGAAAGAAAATGTTGGCTGTGACATAGTTAGTGCCAGATAACAACTCTGTGACATCATAGAATATCTTTAGTCTATCACAAAGGTCCTTAGCAAACTGCCAATCATCTTTAGTTGGAATACAAGGGGCACGAGCAGCAAGGCATTCAAACACATCTTTGTACAACAAAGCAGTGATAAGCATTAGATAAGTAGAGTTCCATCTAGTTTTGCAGTCAAGAGCTATCCTTTTGTCATATTTACCCTTCATTTGCAATGCCATTTTCTCAAATTTCTCATGTCTTTTAGGTGTGGCAGACCAAAATCCCACAATCTCTCTAATACTATCAATTCCATATTCCATTACACTCATTCCGTCTTTCACAACCAGGTTTAAAATATGGCAAGCACATCTCACATGGATTAATTTACCTTGTAACATACAAGAGGGGAGGGGTAACTTGCCTTTCACAGTGTCCACTCTTTGCCTGAGGCTGTCATTGGAGGTCCCAACCATATTCCTCATAACACTATCATTTGTGCTGCAGTTATCAAGAGTTATAGTAGACAAATTCCTCTCAATATGCCAATCAAGGAGAACATCATGAAGAATATCAGCAATAACCTCAGCTGTATGTGGGGCTGGAACATAAAGGAATCTGCACAAAATGAGTTCAACACTATATGAGGAGATTAATTGAGGAAGTTAGGATATAAAGAATAGTATGGATAATTATCTATTACCTAATAAGAAAACTCTTTAGCTTCCAATCATCATCTATAAAGTGTGCTGTCACAGCCATGTAGCCTTTCTTTTGGTGGTTTGCTGTCCATAAATCGGTAGTAATAGCAACTCGAGAACTCAACTTCCGAAAATACTTCAACATGGATTGTTTTTGCAGTTCATACATATCAAGGATGTCCTTCCTAAGTGTATTCCTAGACACTACTTTGAATAATGGTTGCAATGCTGCACAAAACTTGCGAAATCCAACATGGTCCACCATAGACAAAGGGTACTCATGGATAATAGTCATTAATGCAAGCTCTTTTCTAGCTACTTCTTGATCAAAAACGTATTTCTCCACAGTCACAGTCCCATCTTGTGGATTTGCAGTCAATTTAAGAGATGATTGTTTTATACCCTTCTTAACAGCCCTATCTGGACAAATCTCAAGATGACCACTCAAGTGACTTGTACCATTTCTTGTGTCTCCTCCTAAATGCTTCTTACACCATTTGCATTTTGCTTTCCAAACCCCATTTAATTCAATTCTATCAAACTCTAACCAAACTTTAGATTTTAATTTTGGTCCTCGTTTCCTCTTACTACCAACAGCAACATCATCCTCTATTTCTAACACATCATCTGTACCTGCTGCAGCTGCTGAATCAGATCGAGGAGCTGCTGCTGCTTGTGCTGTTTCCGCTTGAGATATAGCAGCTGATCTGGATCTGGTTGTAGGAGCATGAGAAGCACTAGTACCTGCAGTCGACATTTCGCTTCACCCTAATACTCTGAAAAAATGCAAAATGTTAAAGACAGCAACATCTATATGTTTGTTTCCTTACCTAAATATATATTAAACCCAAACCCAACTATATGTTCGTTAAAGACAGCAACATCTAAATGTTAAAGGCAGTAGAGTAGCAGACTTGCAGAGGGACTGAGGGAGTAGTACCACGCAGCGGACGGGCGCTTAGGAGCACGGACGTTCGGTCGCCGGTGGCCTAGACACAGCCACGGATGCCGGGATGCGTGGTCGCCTAGACGTCGCCGGTGGCGCCCCGCGCCTGGATGTATCCGGTCCCAGACACCGGTCACGCCTACGCGTCCACCTGCGCCGGTGGCTCGAGCAGCCGTGCGAGGAGGAGGGTGGTGGACTGGCGGATGGTCGGATTGGATCTCGGACGACGAGCCACGGGCGACGACGCAGTGGACGTGGGTGGGCGAGGGAGAGGGGCGAGCGGAGTGACGACTGCCGAGTGCGTCTGTGCGAGCGGTGAGCCTGCGAGGGTCGGTCGTCGGTGGACGCCTGGGCGGTGGGTGGCTTAGCCTAGGGTTTTGCCACTTTGCGTCCGAGTTGGGCTGGGCCTGGCCGGTTTCAATGAGTTGGGTTGCCTGCGTTGGGTGGGCTGACTCGGTATGATTCGGGTTTTGTGTCCCCGCAAAAAACCCACGGGTGAAAATGGAGAACTGCCCCGAAACCGAATTAATTCGGGGCCCCGAACCCGTGCCCCCGCGGGGCAAAATTTAAACCCGCCCCGAACACCGCCGGGTCTAAAACCGCGGGGACCCGACCCGAACCCGCCCCATTGCCAAGCCTAGCGGGGAGAGGGAGAGAGAGGTCGGCGGCCATTGATGGCGGCAATTTCTTGGAGTGAATGGAGAGTGAGTGGGGGGGAGGAAGAGGGAGGGCCGTGCGGCGACGGCACGCTCGGGCGCACCCGCGTGGAGAAGACGAGGGTCCGCGGTGGGACCCGCCCATCAGTGGGAGAGAGAGGAGGGGGAGAGGAGGCTGGGCCGGTTGAGCCGAATTCGGCCTAGCCGATTAGGGTTTTGCTTTTTTCCTTTCCATTAAAAATATAAATAAAATTATTTTTTAATATTTCTAAAAATCATAATAATTATACCAAAATTATTTATAACTAAATTATTTATTTTTGGAGCAATATTTTTATATTAATTAATTGGGGTTTTTTATAATTTTTTTTCATGAATACAATCATCAATCAATTATGAGCAAGCAAAAATCATACTGTAAAGATAAATTAGATCAAACATTTGATTAAAATTTTTACTTTACTCTCTACTAAGTTTTAAATGATTTATATTAATTGATAGATTTGAGGTGTTACAATATGGTATAAAGATCCATTTTGAACCTGGCGCCTTACTAAATGCTGTTAGCCTGTCCCAACATAAACTTGTGCTATGGTGCTGTGTTTGTTTGCTGCTTTCAAGCTGATCTGCAGTTATGTTTTCAGTAGTTAGCGTCTTCAGAGGTTATGGTAACAGGGAGGTCGTGGCACTAGCTAGGTGGACGCCGGCTCTCACCAGATGGGGAAGAGAAGCCAGTAACGGATGGGTCAAACATCCCATTCTTCAGCAAACCAGCAACGAGGGTGGTGTATGATAGGAGACCACATTCGACTCACGAGTGTCATACAAAAAATTGCGGACTTGTCTTATATGCACGATTGTAAATGTTTACGGAGTGATATTTTTCTATCGAATCATATCATCTTACAATCAGCATTTTTAGATCTAGCCTGCATACTTCCAATATAAGATACACAATTTAATATTTTCCTATTATGAAAAGCTGAGAGGGCGCTGAGCGGCCTGGTTACATTTCATCATTACTATATAGGATCCATAAAGAACCATATGGTTTTCCGAAAAAACCCCGGGTACATTACACCAAAATGTTCCATCTTCCCAGAAAAGATGATTCGTTCCAGAAAGGTTCCAGAAGATGTTAATCGTAAGCAAGAAGATTGTTTATGCATTTCACGAGTTATGAAAGTACAAGAAAGGATACTAAATCTCGTCGTTAATTGAATTCAGAATAGAAAGATTCAGAATAAACAAAATTTATAGGATTCAAATAATCAAATAAAGTAAAGGTAGGCGGGTAATAACCTTATTTATGACAAGTTTCAAATTGGTAAAGTATACAATCAAATTGCTTTGAGTCGGTTACCAATCTCCATAATGGGAGATTACACAATTCAAACAATTAGGAATTCGCCTCAAAGTAAAATAGACGAAGAAAAATCTTGGAATTCAAGAACGATTACGGATTACTAGGTATTAGGATTTTTTTATTAGAAAAATCCATTTTTACTAACTCTAACGAAAAAAGAATATATAGGGTGTTCTTTGGTTCACATATTTGTAACGTGATCGGTAACTGATAACATTAAACCATGTTTGTTTAAGTTCAATATAATTAGATAGTACACTAGAAACTGATACCGTCCTATTAAAACTTGTTACCGTCGGTAATCGAACGTGAATTATTAATGTTACCATTTACGTTATATTTGGTGAAGCACCATATTGGTAGAGAATCAATGAGCCACAGCTGTAATTCATCCCTCTCCCCCGGCAGTAGATGATGAAGTAGCATTTCATCGGCCACAGTAGCACTTCATCCACAGCCGACGTGCGCCGCGAGCCCCTTCTCCTCATCAATCCCATCGCTGCATGCGTCTCAACTCAAGCCCCCTTGCTTTTGACGATCGCAGGTTAAGTAGCTTCAAGCCTTCAACACGGACACACGGTACGTCCACCCTTTTCTTCTTTTTGAATAGCAGCAGGTACAATACGCTACATAGGTGGTCTTGTGTGGATGCCATTCATGTTCTCTGGAGATGTACTATTAAAACACATACTAGCAAGAGATTATATGCCTCTTAATTCTCTCTAATCCTGGTGCATCCAAACAATCTAGCAGCGGATGTCAACTGAGTGCAGCTACATACTCGTAGGGACATATGATATTTTTTCATAGTACATCTCCAAATACATAACAATTCAGCGCGTGTGTGATGTTTGTCGGTGTGTGTGTGTATATATATATATATAATACTATTTTTTACTCGCACGTGTATAATATTGTCGACGTTTCAACCCCGAGGGGTCCCTGGACCGACGAGTAAAATTGTCGCTACGTGTCCCAGCCCAAATGGTTTGGCGCGAGATGAAACACAAGGGGGAAAAACCGCGGCTCGTGTTATCCTGCGCCAGGGGGGATACGCTTGCAGTAGGGGTTACAAGCGTTCGCGAGGGAGATAGAGAGAGTGAGAGCCAGTTCGTCAGCCCGTCCTCCCGCGCGACCACCCTCTCGCATGAGGGCCCTGGACCTTCCTTTTATAGATGCAAGGAGAGGGTCCAGGTGTACAATGGGGGTGTAGCTATGCGCTAACGTGTCCGACAGAGAGGTGCCAGAGCCCTGTGTACATGCCAACGTGGCTGTCGGAGAGGTGCTAGAGCCCTGTGTGCGCGGTGTCGTGGCCGTCGGAGGAGCGCTTGAGCCCTGTAGAAGCACAACTGTCGGGGCTGCCGGGACCTTGCTAACGTCTCCTTGCTTCCGTAGGGGGCTGAGAACCGCCGTCGTCATGGACGCACGCGGGGTGCCATCATTACTTGTTTACCTGGGCGATCCAGATGGGACGTCGGTCTTGTTCCCTGTAGCCTGAGCTAGCTAGGGGTAGGATAATGATGTATCCCCTATGGCACGGTCGGTCCGAGCCAAGGTCGGGCGAGGCGGAGACTCCTCCTGAGGCCGAGGCCGGGGTCGGGTGAGGACGCGATTCCTTCTGAGGTTGAGGTTGAGGCCGAGCCCTGGGGTCGGGCGAGGCGGAGACCATCTTCCGAGGCCGAGCCTTGGGGTCGAGCGAGGCAGAGACCACCTTCTGAGGCCAAGGCGGGGGCCGAGCCATGGGGTCGGGCGAGGCGGAGACCTCCTCCTGAGGCCGAGGCCCAAGGTCGGGCGAGGCGGAGCTTCCTGTTGCGCCTGAGGCTGAACTTAGCCGTTGTCAGCCTCACCCTGGCGGGTGGCACAGCAGTCGGAGAGGGGCGAGCGGCGCTGTTTTCCTGTCAGGTCGGTCAGTGGAAGGGCGAAGTGACTGCGGTCACTTCGGCCCTGCCGACTGAGGAACGCGTGTCAGGATAAGGTGTCACGCGATCCTCGCATTGAATGCGCCTGCGATACGGTCGGTTGGTGAGGCGATTTGGCCAAGGTTGCTTCACCAACGAAGCCTGCCCGAGCTGGGCTTCGGGCGAGTCGAGGGTGCGCCCGTTGTTTGAGGAGGCCCTCGGCCGAAGCGTGAATTTGCCTGGGACTACTGTTCCCGCCCGAGGCTAGGCTCGGGCGAGGCGAGATTGTGTCCCTTGAGTAGACGGAGCCTTGACCTGAATTGCGCCCATCAGTCTCTGCAGCTTGCACCGATGGTGGTTACCAACCACGTTTAGGAGTGTTGGGGGTACCCCTAATTATGGTACCCGACAGTAGCCCCCGAGCCTCAAAGGGAGTGTTGGTACTCGCTTGGAGGCTTTGTCGCACTTTTTTGCAAGGGGACCAGCCTTTCTCGGTTACACTTTGTTCCAGGGGGTGCGCGCGAGCGCACCCGTCGGGTGTAGCCCCCGAGGCCTCGGAGGAGAGGTTTGACTCCTCCGACGTCTTAATGCCTTTCGTGATGCCTCGGCCGGTCTGGTTGTTCCCTCATGCGATCTGATTGTAGCCCGGGTGCGTGGTCAGGTTCCGAGTTTTCAGGCTGGTTTGTTGACGCTGTCAACGGTTTGGCCGTAGCCAGGTTTGCGAGAGCAGCCCCCGAGCCTCTGCACAGAGCGAGAGGATGATCAAGGACTGTCTCGACTTTTATCATACGCCCCTTCGTCGCCTTTTCGCAAGGAGGAAGGGGGGGGGGGGAAAGCGCCATGTTGCCCTCGGAGGGCGCCGAACATGGTGTCTCCAGTGAGTTGCTAACGGGTGATCCGAGTGGACGCCCGTGCCCTGTTCGATCAGGGTCGGCTAGTGGCCCAGAGGCGCGCTCCAAAAGTACCTGCAGGTGATTTGCCGGACCCGGTCCCGTTCGATAGGGTCTGAGGGCTCGATGCCTCCCTCTGATGGGATTCCGTTACAAAATCGCTCCTGCTGGTCTCGGAAATGTCCTAGGGTACCTCGGGAGCGTAGCCCGAGCCTCGGCCATGTAACGGACGTACCCAGAGTCATCCCTCGCTCTGTGTGCTCTGAGGCGGCTATCGAACCCTTCCGAGGGGCCAGCCTTCGAACCCCTGATCAGTAGTGGGCGCGGAGCCCGAGTGCTCTGAGGCGGCTGTCGAACCCTTCCGAGGGGCCAGCCTTCGAACCTCTGATCAGTAATGAGCCTGAAGCCCGAGTGCTCTGGGGCAGTTGTCGAACCCTTCCGAGGGGGCAGCCTTCGAACCCCTGATCAGTAGGAGGGCTTGGGGCCCGCTTCCTTCGCGGAGAAGGATCCCTTTTGGAATATCCCCTTTCTCGGTCCCTGTAGTAAGAGAGAGAAAGGGGAGGATGAAAAGGATATGAATTTAAATGGTGTGGCACACCTTTTTTGATGCGGTCATCATGGCTTAGGTGAAACAACGCCTGCTTCGCCTGCCAAGGGCGTCGCTTGCCCTGCCACGGAGTTAATGCGACGGGACATGTGGTTCGTGGGGCGGTCGCGTGCGCGAGCCGTTCGAGGAACGGAACACGGGCGCGTCGTCTTCACGCTGTGGGGGAAGGCTCCCCTGCTGCTCCAGGAGGGGACGTGAGCCTGCAGACGATTTGACCGCCGCTTCCGCTCGTCTGCTGCCGCCATTACTGCCGGTCCACTTTTGGCCATATCAACCGTCGCGACTCCTCCCGCTGCTGACTGACCCATGATCGATGTGCTCGATTGGCACTGTTGGGCCATGCACAGGGTTGCCTCGAGTCACGGCACTGGTTCCGCAGTTGAGAAGGCGCGGCATTGGCGCAAGTGGCGGTGCAGGTTCTTGCACGTAGTAACCGGCGCGCCGGTTACATGACGTGTGGGCCTGGGCCTCCATGCTGGATGCATCGAAGCCGAGGGGGTGCGCCCTCGTGGTGCGGTTGCACGCCACCTGCATGGCGGTCTGCCCTTTCGATCGTTGATTTCGGCGAGGATGGAGGAGTGCTTATAACCGCGGGGCGGTTACACGCTCCGCGTGCGGCGGTTTGGCTTCTTCTGTTTCGGGTCAGCTTGCACGACGTGTAGGACCCAGCCCCCGTGTCGTAGGGGGAGGGCCCTGGAGTAAGTTGGTGAAGACTTTTGTCCGTGACGCCGGTGGACGCGAGTGGGGAGAGCCGCCTTTAAAAAGGGGTTGATCCCCAGGCGGTAGCCATGTCTTCGCACTCCCGTCATGCATCGCGCCCTTCCACCTTTCGAGCCCCTGATGGGGAGCGCCCGCATCGCCTTCGTCTTGCTGCCGTTGGAGGGGCACAACCTCGTGGAGGTTGGCACCCTTCAGCCATCGCTCGGTTTCAAGGATTTTCATCAGGCAGCCCGGCTGCATTCCCTCACCAAAGGTCACCCAGGATGGTGACCACCAGTTCGATGGTGGGGAGAAGCAAGCCGGGCTGCGGCCTCTGCCCCGCCCTCAGCTTCAAGGATCTTCATCACCCGAGCTGGGGAGGAGGGCGGGGCAAGTCGGGGCCTGTCTCCGCGTGGGCCGGCGACCCGCTTCTTCCTCCGGCATCCGGGGGAGGAAACCATCCTCCAGCTCTGTGGAGGAGGCGTCCTCCAGCCATGTGGGGAAGGTGAACTGCTGCTGCCTGGCCAGGGTGCAGCATTCCGTCCTCCATCCGGGCGACTGTGGCCGGCTGCACCGGGGGTTCGCACAACACGTCGTACGCCGCGAGGGCGGTACTCGTGTTCTGGGACGGTCCCATTCTCGTTCTTGCGGCGAGGACGGGAGTGAGGACCTGCCGGTGCGCTTCGGGGCGGCTGCTACTCGCTGGTGCGATGTTGGTGGGCAGGTGGCCGCCGTCGTCGGTGCTGAGGTGGTGGCAGCCGGAGAAGGTTTCTCCGCCGATGACACCGCCAGTGCCACCTGCGCCCCGGGCCTCCAGCTCTTTGGCTTTAATGGCTGGTTCTCGTTCCCCGCGAGGGGACGTGAACGAGGGCCTTCCAGCGGTAGCGTTCTCCCTGGGGCCATCGCTGCTGCTGTCTTGCCATCCGAGACGGAGGTCGTTGTCGTTGCTGCAGTGGTCGGCGGCGAGCCACCCGGAGTTTGTCGTCCCGTAGGCCCTCCGATGTGGAGGTTGTTCATACCCGCGGGAGTGGAACCGGAGTTCCATTTGTAATGGCACCTTGAGTGCCGGTGTATGTTCATTGTGGCTGTCGGGGCCTGAACATCTGGGTATTTGGGCGTGAAGCCGTGTTTCTCCCTCATTTCGAGCACTGGGACTCACCTGTCGACTAGCTGAACCGCTTAACCGAGTGTGAGTTGCTTTGCGCGGAAGGTGAGAGTGAGGTATCCATATCCCGGAGGTGTAGGAGTCCCTCGGCTCGGTCGGCCTTGCCACTCAAGGCTTCTCCTGCTCAGTTATAGAACCCTCGGCTGCTCTGCGATGAGGTGGAGCCAGAGGCAGCGGTGTCAGCGTGGACAGAGGCGGAGTCGGCTCAAAAAGGGGCTTCGTTGGCCCAGGAGCAGGTAGCTTCCCAGGCCGAGGAGGTGCAGCAGCGACGACTGGAGCTTGGCCAGGTCGTTCGCTAGCGGGACCAACCCCGGAGTCACACTGCCGAGGCCGTGAGCCGGGCTGGTGTCCTCGGGGAACATCTGGCTGAGGCTACGGAGCGGCCGGTCGAGGTGTCCGCTCGGGCCGGAACCCTTACGGAGACCCTGGCTGCGATGGCCCAAGCGCGGTGCTGGCATCCTCCTTCGAGGTGGAGATCCTTCCGCCCATGTCGCCGTCCGAGGCCGGGCCAGATTCCGCCGAAGGTGGAAACAACGCCGAGGGTGCTGCTGCTCCCTCTGTCGATGTCTGAACCTGCAGGAACAGTTTGTCTATAGTATGCATATGTTTTTTGCGGCCGTCGAGGCCCAAACGTATTATTGTCGCATTATAAAGCTGCATTTTCTTTCCTCTTGTTTTGAGTATCAGGACTTGTCCGTCGGTAGCAGAATCGCTTATCCGAGCGAGAGTTACTTTTCGCGGAAGGTGATGAGTGAGGTATCCGTATCCCGGAGGCGTAGGAGTCCCTTGGCTTGGTCGGCCTTGCCGCTTACGTGTACTCTTACTCGTCCGCAGGATTCTGTTATCGATATAGTCGAGAAGGCACGAAAATCGTTCTGGCAGAAAAGTTTTCGAGCGTTAAGACTTGTTCGGCAGCAGAATCGCTTATCCGAACGTGAGTTACTTATCGCGGAAGGTGATGAGTGAGGTATCCGTATCCCAGAGGCGTAGGAGTCCCACGGCTCGGTCGGCCTTTCTGCTTACGTGTACTCCGTCGTTTTCAGGACCCCGCTACCGAAGCAATCAAAAAGCACGAAAGATGTTCTGGCAGAAAGACTTTTTCCGAGGAAAATTTTGACGCAGAGGGGGTTCCCCCCTTCTAGCCCCCGAGGGAAGGTCAGGCTTTGCCGAGGCATGGCTGACCCTTCCTTGACGGTTAGACTTTATTTTTGTATGTATAGAAAACGAGGTATATGAACGACTTGAAAACATCTTAAGGGTAAAAGCAACGTAGCTGTCGGATGTTCCAAGCGTTGCTGTAGACCTCGCCCTGATCGTTGGCCAGCTTGTATGTTTCGGGCTTCAAAATCTTGGCGATGATGAACGGCCCTTCCCAGGGAGGAGTAAGCTTGTGGCACCCTCGGGCGTCCTGGCGCAGCCGAAGTACCAAGTCTCCCACCTGAAAGTCTCGGGGCCGAACCCCTCGGGCGTGGTAGCGTCGTAGAGACTGATGATACCGCGCCAAGTGTAGTAAGGCCACGTCCCGAGCCTCTTCCAGCTGGTCTAGTGAGTCTTCTCGGCTGGTTTGGTTGCTTCGGTCGTCGTACGCCTTTGTCCTTGGGGAACCGTATTCTAAGTCTGTGGGCAAGATAGCCTCGGCCCCATAGACTAGAAAGAACGGCGAGAAGCCCGTGGCTCGGCTTGGCGTCGTCCTCAGACTCCAGACCACCGAGGGTAGTTCCTTCATCCATCGCTTGCCGAACTTGTTGAGGTCGTTGTAGATCCTCGGTTTAAGTCCCTGCAGAAGCGTACCATTGGCACACTTTGCCTGCCCATTCGTCATGGGGTGAGCTACGGCGGCCCAGTCCACACGGATGTGGTGGTCCTCGCAGAAGTCCAGGAACTTCTTCCCAGTGAACTGGGCGCCATTGTTGGTGAGGATGGAGTTCGGGACCCTAAAGCGATGGATGATGTTGGTGAAGAATGCCACCGCCTGCTCGGACCTGATGCTGGTTAGGGGTCGGACCTCGATCCACTTGGAGAATTTGTCGATGGTGACCAGCAGGTGCATGAAGCCCCCGGGTGCTTTCTGCAAGGGACCGACGAGGTCCAGACCCCACACAGCAAACGACCAGGTGATGGGTATTGTCTGCAGGGCCTGAGCGGGCAGGTGCGTTTGTCTTGCGTAGAATTGACACCCTTGGCCGGAGCGTACAATCCTAGTGGCGTCGGCCACCGCGGTCGGCCAGTAGAAGCCTTGTCGGAAGGCGTTCCTAACGAGGGCTCGAGGTGCTGCATGGTGACCACAAGCCCCCGAGTGTATCTCTTGCAATAGCTCCTGTCCTTCGGTGACGGATATGCATCGTTGGAGAATACCTGAGGGGCTGCGGTGGTAGAGCTCCTTTTCATCGCCCAGTAAGATGAACGACTTGGCGTGCCGCGCCAGTCGCCGAGCTTTGACCTTGTCGAGGGGTAGCTCTCCTCAGTGGAGATATTGCAGGTACGGGGTCTGCCAGTTTCGTTTAGGCGTGACCCCATTCCGCTCTCCCTCGACGCGCAGTGCCTCACCCTCGGCGGCCGAGGATACCTCAGGCTGGGCCGAGGCCTCCTTGGGCTGGGCCGAGGCCTCCTCGGGCTCGGGTGTGTCATCGGTCTTGACGAAGGGTTGATGTATGTCTCTGGAGAAGACGTCCGGGGGAACCGTTGTCCGCCCTGAGGCTATTTTAGCCAGCTCATCTGCAGTCTCGTTGTACCATCAAGCGACGTGGTTGAGCTCGAGCCTGTAGAACTTGTCTTCCAGGCGCCGAACCTCGTCGCAGTAGGCCTCCATCTTCCGGTCGCGGTAGTGGGAGTTCTTCATGACTTGGTCAATGACAAGCTGCGAGTCGCCATGAGCGTCGAGGCGCCGAACCCCTAGCTCGATGGCGATGCGCAACCCGTTAACCAGAGCCTCGTACTCGGCCACGTTGTTTGACGCCGGGAAATGGAGGTGCAGCACGTAGCGAAGATGTTTCCTGAGGGGTGAGATGAAGAGCAGGCCCGCGCCGGCTCCTGTTTTCATCAGTGACCCATCGAAGTACATGGTCCAGAGTTCCGGTTGGATCAGAGCTGTTGGTAGCTGGGTGTCGACCCATTGAGCCGAAGTCCGCCAAGAGTTATGACTTGATGGCCTTCCGAGGAGCGAACGAGATTGTCTTGCCCATGATCTCCACCGCCCACTTTGCTATCCTACCCAAGGCCTCTCGGCACTGGATGATCTCCCCTAGGGGGGAGGATGACACCACAGTCACTGGATGAGACTCGAAGTAGTGTCGCAACTTTCGCCGCGTCAGAATTACTGCATACAGTAGCTTCTGAATTTGTGGGTAGCGGATCTTGGTCTCGGATAGTACTTCACTGATGAAGTAGACCGGTCTCTGGACGAGCAGTGCATGCCCTTCTTCTCGTCTCTCGACTACGATCGTGGCGCTGACCACCTGAGTGGTTGCGGCTACGTAGATCAAGAGGGCTTCTCCCGTAGCGGGGGGCACCAAGATGGGCGCGCTTGTAAGGAGCGCCTTTAAGTTTTCGAGGGCTTCCTCGGCCTCGGGGGTCCAAGTGAAGTGCTCGGTCTTCCTTAAGAGGCGGTACAAGGGTAGGCCTTTTTCGCCAAGGCGCGAGATGAAGCGGCTCAGAGCCACAAGGCATCCCATGACCCTCTGTACTCCTTTCAAGTCTTTGATAGGCCCCATGTTGGTGATGGCTGCGATTTTCTCCGGGTTGGCCTCGATGCCTCGCTCGGAGACGATGAACCCTAGGAGCATGCCTCAGGGGACTCTGAAGACACACTTCTTGGGGTTGAGTTTCATGCCCTTCGCTCTCAGACACTTGAATGTCGTTTCAAGGTCAGAGAGAAAGTCGGAGGCTTTCCTCGTCTTGACTATGATGTCATCGACATAAGCCTCGACCGTTCGGCCGATGTGCTCTCCGAACACATGGTTCATGCACCTTTGGTATGTCGCACCTGCATTCCTCAAAACAAATGGCATAGTAGTATAGCAGTACATGCCAAAAGGTGTGTAGAAAGAAGTCGCGAGTTGGTCGGACTCTTTCATCTTGATTTGGTGATACCCTGAGTAGGCATCGAGGAATGACAGGGTTTCGCACCCAGCAGTGGAATCCACAATTTGATCAATGCGAGGCAGAGGGTAGGGAACCTTCGGACATGCTTTGTTTAGACCAGTGTAGTCTACGCACATCCTCCATTTCCCACCTTTCTTTTTCACAAGCACAGGGTTGGCTAACCATTTGGGATGGAATACCTCTTTGATGAACCCTGCAGCCATCAGCTTGTGGATCTCCTCGCCTATGGCTCTGCACTTTTCTTCGTCGAAACGGCGTAGAGGCTGCTTCACGGGTCGGGCTCTAGCTCGAATATCCAGCGAGTGCTCGGCGACATCCCTCGGTATGCCGGGCATGTCCGAGGGACTCCACGCAAACACCTCAGCGTTCGCGCGGAGAAAGTCGACGAGCACTGCTTCCTATTTGGGGTCGAGCTCGGAGCCGATCCGGACTTGCTTGTAGGCGTCGTTGCTGGGGTCGAGAGGGACGGACTTAACCGCCTCTACTGGCTCGAAGTTGCCGACGTGGCGCTTCGCGTCAGGCACCTCCTTGGAGAGGCACTCTAGGTCGGTGATGAGGGCCTCAGCGTACTCCACGCACCCCACGTCGCATTCGTACGCGTGTCGGTACGTGGATCCGATAGTGATGACCCCGTTGGGGCCCGACATCTTGAGCTTGAGGTAGGTGTAGTTGGGGACGGCCATGAACTTGGCATAGCACGGTCTCCCCAGCACCGCGTGGTAGGTTCCTCGGAACCCGACCACTTCAAACGTGAGGGTTTCCTTTCGGAAGTTGGAGGGAGTCCCGAAGCAGACGGGCAGATCGAGTTGTCCAAGGGGCAGGACGCGCTTCCCGGGGATGATCCCGTGAAAGGGCGTAGCACCAGCCCGGATCGTGGACAGATCGATCTCCAAGAGCCCGAGGGTCTCGGCGTAGATGATGTTGAGGCTGCTGCCTCCGTCCATGAGGACCTTGGTGAGCCTGGTGTTGCCGATGACGGGGTTGACAATGAGCGGGTACTTTCCTGGGCTCAGCACGCAGTCGGGGTGGTCGCCCTGGTCGAAGGTGATGGGCTTGTCGGACCAGTCTAGGTAGACTGGTGCCGCCACCTTTACCGAGTAGACCTCCCGGCGCTCCTGCTTGTGGTGCCGAGCCGAGGCGTTCGCTACTTCCCCACCGTAGATCATGAAATAGCCATGGACCTCGAGGAACTCCTCTGCCTTGTCGCCTTCCTTCTTGTCGTTGTCTTGGCCTTTGCCACCCTCCACCGGGGGCCAGTGAAAGTCGCCTAGAGGGGGGGGGTGAATAGGGCGAATCTGAAATTTACAAACTTAATCACAACTACAAGCCGGGTTAGCGTTAGAAATAGAAACGAGTCCGATAGAGGGCGTAAAAACAAATCGCGAGTGAGTGAAGAAGTGAGACGCAAGGATTTGTTTTACCAAGATTCGGTTCTCGCAAACCTACTCCCCGTTGAGGAGGCCACAAAGGCCGGGTCTATTTCAACCCTTTCCCTCTCTCAAACAGTCCCTCGGACCGAGTGAGCTTCTCTTCTCAAATCAAACCGGGAACAAAACTTCCCTACAAGGACCACCACACAATTGGTGTCTCTTGCCTCGGTTACAATTGAGTTTTGATCACAAGAACAAATTAGAAAGAAAGAAGCAATCCAAGCGCAAGAGCTCAAAAGAACACGGCAAATCTCTCTCACTAGTCACTAAAGCTTTGTGTGGAATTGGAGAGGATTTGATCACTTGAGTGTGTCTAGAATTGAATATCTAGCTCTTGTAAGTGGTTGGAAGGTTGAAAACTTGGATGACTTGAATGTGGGGTGGTTGGGGGTATTTATAGCCCCAACCACCAAACTAGCCGTTTGGTAAGGGCTGTCTGTCGCATGGTGCACCGGACAGTCCGGTGCACACCGGACAGTGTCCGGTGCGCCAGCCACGTCACCAGGCCGTTGGGTTCCGACTGTTGGAGCTCTGACTGCTGGGCCCGCCTGGATGTCCGGTGGCGCACCAGACATGTATTGTGGAGTGTCCGGTGCGCCGTCTCGCGCGTGCCTGACTTCTGCGCGCTCTGGCGCGCATTTAATGCCGCTGCAGGTGACCGTTGGCGTCGAAGTAGCCGTTGCTCCGCCGTTACACCGGACAGTCCGGTGTACACCGGACATGTCCGGTGAATTATAGAGGAGCGGATTCCCGAAGCTGGTGAGTTCAGAGTCGCTTCTCCTTAGAGCACCGGACACACCGGACAGTCCGGTGAATTATAGCGCGGCGGCTCTGAGATTTCCCGAAGGTGCGAAGTTCAGCTTGGAGTCCCCTGGTGCACCGGACACTGTCTGGTGGCACACCGGACAGTCCGGTGCGCCAGACCAGGGTGCCTTCGGTTGTCCCTTTGCTCCTTTGTTTGAACCCTTTCTCTTGGTCTTTTTATTGACTTATTGTGAACCTTTGGTACCTGTAGAACTTATAAACTTGGGCAAACTAGTTAGTCCAATTATTTGTGTTGGGCAATTCAACCACCAAAATCAATTTAGGAAATAGGTGTAAGCCTAATTCCCTTTCAATCTCCCCCTTTTTGGTGATTGATGCCAACACAAACCAAAGCAAATATAGAAGAGCATAATTGAACTAGTTTGCAATATGTAAGTGCAAAGGCTACTTAGAATTGAGCCAATAAATATTACTTACTAGATATGCATGGATTGTTTCTTTATTTTTAACATTTTGGACCACGCTTGCACCACATCTTTTGTTTTTGCAAATTCCTTTTGTAAATCCTTTTCAAAGTCTTTTTGCAAATAGTCAAAGGTAAATGAGTAAGATTTTGCGAAGCATTTTCAAGATTTGAAATTTTCTCCTCTTGTTTCAAATGCTTTTCCTTTGACTAAACAAAACTCCCCCTCAAATAAATTCTCCTCTTAGTGTTCAAGAGGGTTTTAAGATATTAATTTTGAAAATACTACTTTCTCCCCCTTTTGAACACAATAAGATACCAATTTGAAATTTACCACTTGAAAATCATTAATTTTAAAATTAGGGTGGTGGTGCGGTCCTTTTGCTTTGGGCTCATACTTTCTCCCCCTTTGGCATGAATCGCCAAAAACGGATACTTTGAGTGAAATATAAGCCCTTTTTCTAACTATTTTCTCCCCTTTGGCAAATAAAATATATGAGTGAAGATTATAACAAAGACGGAGAGATGCTCGGAGCGACGGTGAAGGATGAGTGATAGAGTGGAGTGGAAGCCTTGTTTTCGCCGAAGACTCCAATTCCCTTTCAATATACCTATGACTTGGTTTGAAATATACTTGAAAACACATTAGTCATAGCATATATAAAAGAGACATGATCAAAGGTATATTTATGAGCTATGCATGCAAGATATCAAAAGAAATTTCTAGAATCAAGAATATTTAGCTCATGCCTAAGTCTGGTAAAAGTTTGTTCATCAAGTGGCTTAGTAAAGATATCGGCTAATTGATCTTTAGTGTTAATGTATGCAATCTCGATATCCCCCTTTTGTTGGTGATCCCTAAGAAAATGATACCGAATGGCTATATGTTTAGTGCGGCTATGCTCAACGGGATTATCCGCCATGCGGATTGCACTCTCATTATCACATAGAAGAGGAACTTTGGTCAATTTGTAACCATAGTCCCGCAGGGTTTGCCTCATCCAAAGTAATTGCGCGCAACAATGGCCTGCGGCAATATACTCGGCTTCGGCGGTAGAAAGAGCGACCGAATTTTGCTTCTTTGAAGCCCAAGACACCAAGGATCTTCCCAAGAACTGGCAAGTCCCCGATGTGCTCTTTCTATTAATCTTACACCCCGCCCAATCGGCATCCGAATAACCAATTAAATCAAATGTGGATCCCCGAGGGTACCAAAGCCCAAACTTAGGAGTATAAGCCAAATATCTCAAGATTCGTTTTACGACCGTAAGGTGAGATTCCTTAGGGTCGGCTTGGAATCTTGCACACATGCATACGGAAAGCATAATATCTGGTCGAGATGCACATAAATAGAGTAATGAACCTATCATCGACCGGTATACCTTTTGATCGATGGATTTACCTCCCGTGTCGAGGTCGAGATGCCCATTGGTTCCCATGGGAGTCTTGATGGGCTTGACATCCTTCATTCCAAACTTGTTTAGAATGTCTTGAGTATACTTCGTTTGGCAAATGAAGGTGCCCTCTTGGAGTTGCTTGACTTGGAATCCTAGAAAATACTTCAACTCCCCCATCATCGACATCTTGAATTTCTGTGTCATGATCCTACTAAATTCTTCACAAGTAGATTCGTTAGTAGACCCAAATATGATATCATCAACATAAATTTGGCATACAAACAAATCATTGTCAAGAGTTTTAGTAAATAAAGTAGGATCGGCCTTGCCGACTTTGAAGCCATTAGCAATAAGGAAATCTCTTAGGCATTCATACCATGCTCTTGGGGCTTGCTTGAGCCCATAAAGCGCCTTAGAGAGCCTATAGACATGATTAGGGTACTTACTGTCTTCAAAGCCAGGAGGTTGCTCAACATAGACCTCTTCCTTGATTGGTCCATTGAGGAAAGCACTCTTTACGTCCATTTGATAAAGCTTGAAGCCATGGTAAGTAGCATAGGCTAATAATATGCGAATTGACTCAAGCCTAGCTACGGGTGCATAGGTTTCACCGAAATCCAAACCTTCGACTTGGGAGTATCCCTTGGCCACAAATCGGGCTTTGTTCCTTGTCACCACACCATGCTCATCTTGTTTGTTGCAGAAGACCCACTTGGTTCCTACAACATTTTGGTTAGGACGTGGAACTAAATGCCATACCTCGTTCCTAGTGAAATTGTTAAGCTCCTCTTGCATCGCCATCACCCAATCCGAATCTTGAAGTGCTTCCTCTACCCTGTGTGGCTCAATAGAGGAAACAAAAGAATAATGCTCACAAAAATGTGCAACACGAGATCTAGTGGTTACCCCCTTATGAATGTCGCCGAGGATGGTGTCGACGGGGTGATCTCGTTGGATTGCTTGGTGGACTCTTAGGTGTGGCGGCCTTGGTTCTTCATCCTCCTTGTCTTGATCATTTGCATCTCCCCCTTGATCGTTGCCGTCATCTTGAGGTGGCTCATCATTTTGATTTTCTCCTTCATCAACTTGAGCCTCTTCCTCATTTTGAGTTGGTGGGGATGCTTGTGTGGAGGAGGATGATTGATCTTGTGCATTTGGAGGCTCTTTGGATTCCTTAGGACACACATCCCCAATGGACATGTTCCTTAGCGCGATGCACGAAGCCTCTTGATCACCTATCTCATCAAGATCAACTTGCTCTACTTGAGAGCCGTTAGTTTCATCAAACACAACGTCACAAGAAACTTCAACTAGTCCCGAGAACTTGTTAAAGACTCTATATGCCCTTGTGTTTGAATCATATCCTAGTAAAAAGCCTTCTACAGTTTTAGGAGCAAATTTAGATTTTCTACCTCTTTTAACAAGAATAAAGCATTTGCTACCAAAAACTCTAAAATATGAAATATTGGGCTTTTTACCGGATAGGAGTTCGTAGGATGTCTTCTTGAGGATTCGGTGTAGATATAACCGGTTGATGGCGTAGCAGGCAGTGTTGACCGCCTCGGCCCAAAACCGATCCGGTGTCTTGTACTCATCAAGCATGGTTCTTGCCATGTCCAATAGAGTTTGATTCTTCCTTTCCACTACACGATTTTGTTGTGGGGTGTAGGGAGAAGAGAACTCATGCTTGATGCCCTCCTCCTCAAGGAAACCTTCAATTTGTGAATTCTTGAACTCCGTCCCGTTGTCGCTTCTAATTTTCTTGATCCTCAAGCCGAACTCATTTTGAGCCCGTCTCAAGAATCCCTTTAAAGTCTCTTGGGTTTGTGATTTTTCCTGCAAAAAGAACACCCAAGTGAAGCGACAATAATCATCCATAATAACTAGACAGTACTTACTCCCGCCGATGCTTATGTAAGCAATCGGGTCGAATAAATCCATGTGTAGGAGCTCCAGTGGTCTGTCAGTTGTCATGATGTTCTTGTGTGGATGATGAACACCAACTTGCTTCCCGGCTTGGCATGCGCTACAAATCCTGTCTTTCTCAAAAAGAACATTTGTTAATCCTAAAATGTGCTCTCCCTTTAGAATCTTATGAAGATTCTTCATTCCAACATGGGCTAGTCGGCGGTGCCAGAGCCAACCCATGTTAGTCTTAGCAATTAAGCAAGTGTCGAGTTCAGCTCTATCAAAATCTACCAAGTATAGCTGACCCTCTAACACTCCGTTAAATGCTATTGAATCATCACTTCTTCTAAAGACAGTGACACCTACATCAGTAAATAGACAGTTGTAGCCCATTTGACATAATTGGGATACGGAAAGCAAATTGTGATCTAATGAATCAACAAGAAAAACATTGGAAATGGAATGGTCAGGAGATATAGCTATTTTACCCAAACCTTTGACCAAACCTTGGTTTCCATCCCCGAATGTGATAGCTCGTTGGGGATCTTGGTTTTTCTCGTAGGAGGAGAACATCCTCTTCTCCCCTGTCATGTGGTTTGTGCACCCGCTATCGATGATCCAACTTGTGCCCCCGGATGCATAAACCTACAAAACAAGTTTAGTTCTTGACTTTAGGTACCCAAACGGTTTTGGGTCCTTTGGCATTAGAAACAAGAACTTTGGGTACCCAAACACAAGTCTTTGACCCCTTGTGTTTGCCCCCAACAAACTTGGCAACTACCTTGCCGGATTTGTTAGTTAAAACATATGATGCATCAAAAGTTTTAAATGAGATGCTATGATCATTTGATGCACTAGGAGTTTCCTTCTTAGGCAACTTAGCACGGGTTGGTTGCCTAGAACTAGATGTCTCACCCTTATACATAAAAGCATGATTAGGGCCAGAGTGAGACTTCCTAGAATGAATCCTCCTAATCTTGCTCTCGGGATAACCGGCAGGGTACAAAATGTAACCCTTGTTATCCTGAGGCATGGGAGCCTTGCCCTTAACAAAATTAGACAATCTTTTAGGAGGGGCATTAAGTTTGATATTGTCTCCCCTTTGGAAGCCAATGCCATCCTTAATGCCAGGGCGTCTCCCACTATAGAGCATACTTCTAGCAAATTTAAACTTTTCATTCTCTAAGTTATGCTCGGCAATTTTAGCATCTAATTTTGCTATATGATCATTTTGTTGTTTAATTAAAGTCATATGATCATGGATAACATCAATATCAACATCTCTACATCTAGTACAAATAGACACATGCTCAATGGTAGATGTAGAGGGTTTGCAAGAATTAAGTTCAACAATCTTAGCATGCAAAATATCATTGTTATCTCTAAGATCGGAAATTGTAACATTGAAAACATCTAATTCTTTAGCCTTAGCGAGGAATTTTTCATTTTCAATCTTAAGGCTAGCAAGAGAAATGTTTAATTCTTCAATCTTAGCAAGCAAATCATCATTATCATTTCTAAGATTGGGAATTGAAACATCACAGACATGAGAATCAACCTTAGCAATTAATCTAGTATTTTCATTTATAAGGTTGGCAATAGTGTCATGGCATGTGCTTAGCTCACTAGATAATTTTTCACATTTTTCTACTTCTAGAGCATAAGCATTCTTAACCTTAACATGCTTTTTATTTTCCTTGATTAGGAAGTCCTCTTGGGAGTCCAAGAGATCATCCTTCTCATGGATGGCACTAATTAGCTCATTTAGTTTTTCTTTTTGTTGCATGTTGAGGTTGGCAAAAAGGGTACGTAAATTATCCTCCTCATCACTAGCATTATCATCACTAGAGGATTCATATTTAGTGGAGGATTTGGATTTAACCTTCTTCTTTTTGCCGTCCTTGGCCATGAGGCACTTGTGGCCGACGTTGGGGAAGAGAAGTCCCTTGGTGACGGCGATGTTGGCGGCGTCCTCGTCGGAGGAGTCGGTGGAGCTCTCCTCGGAGTCCCACTCGCGGCACACATGGGCATCGCCGCCCTTCTTCTTGTGATATCTCTTCTTCTCCTTTCTTCTCCCCTTCTTGTCGTCGCCCCTGTCACTAGAAATAGGACATTTAGCAATAAAGTGACCGGGCTTACCACACTTGTAGCAAACCTTCTTGGAGCGGGGCTTGTAATCCTTCCCCCTCCTTTGCTTGAGGATTTGGCGGAAACTCTTGATGATGAGCGCCATTTCCTCGTTGTCGAGCTTGGAGGCGTCGATGGGTTGTCTACTTGATATAGACTCCTCCTTCTTCTCCTCTGTCGCCTTAAATGCCACTGGTTGTGCTTCGGGCGTTGAGGAGGTACCTTGCTCGATGATTTTCTTTGAGCCTTTAATCATTAGCTCAAAGCTCACAAATTTTCCTATAACCTCCTCGGGAGACATTAGCTTATATCTAGGATCACCTCGAATTAATTGAACTTGTGTAGGGTTAAGAAATACGAGGGATCTAAGAATAACCTTGACCATCTCATGGTCATCCCATTTTTCGCTCCCAAGGTTGCACACTTGATTCACCAAGGTCTTCAAGCGGTTGTACATGGCTTGTGGGTCCTCCCCTTGGTGAAGCATGAAGCGACCGAGCTCCCCCTCGATCGTCTCCCGCTTTGTGATTTTTGTCACCTCGTCTCCTTTGTGCGCGGTCTTGAGTACGCCCCAAATTTCCTTCGCACTCTTTAACCCTTGCACCTTATTATACTCCTCTTGACTTAAAGAGGCGAGGAGTATAGTAGTGGCTTGGGAGTTAAAGTGGTGTATTTGGGCTACTTCGTCCGAGTCGTAGTCCTCATCCCCTATGGATGGTACCTGTACACCCAACTCAACAACATTCCAAATGCTTGTGTGGAGTGAGGTTAGATGATGCCTCATTTTATCACTCCACATGTTATAATCTTCACCGTCAAAAACTGGTGGTTTGCCTAATGGAACGGAGAGTAAAGGAGTACACTTTGAAATATGTGGGTAGCGTAGGGGAATCTTACTATACTTCTTGCGCTCATGGCGCTTAGAAGTGACGGACGGCGCGTCGGAGCCGGAGGTCGATGGTGATGAAGAGTCGGTCTCGTAGTAGACCACTTTCCTCATCCTCTTTTGCTTGTCGCCTCTCCGATGCGACTTGTGGGAAGAGGATTTCTTTTCTTTCCCCTTCCCTTTGTTGGAGGAGTCTTTCTTCTCCTTCCTCTTGTTGCGGGACTCTTTCGATGAAGTCTTTCCGTGGCTTGTAGTGGGCTTGTCGCCGGTCTCCATCTCCTTCTTGGCGTGATCTCCCGACATCACTTCGAGCGGTTAGGCTCTAATGAAGCACCGGGCTCTGATACCAATTGAAAGTCGCCTAGAGGGGGGTGAATAGGGCGAATTGTGGCAGAACCTCCAAGTTATTGGGCCCACATGCACCTGTCCTTGTCCCAAAGACCTCAGACGGCTATGCATGTGCACCAGATAACTTAACAGGATCTGTCCGATTGCCCAAAGGACATCGGATAAACCACTTTCAACCAGAATCGCGGGATTAAGTAACACAAATCACACACACCAACATTGTTGCAGCGGAAATCTTACTACCAAATTTTACAAGTTACAAAAATTTTATATTATTTTATCAGAGTGATTACAAAAGTATAAGTTTGAAATATATGCTAGCTCAAGTGACCATCCTCAATAAGAAGTATAAGAGAGATACTTAGACTTATAAGAAGGCCGAGCCCACCGGCACTTAACGCCATCACAACAGCACAAGGTTAGACCTGAAAAACAACAGGGAAATAAACCCTGAGTATGAAATTACTCAGCAAGACTTACCCGACTAAGGAAAAGACTCTCAAGGGTATGCTGGCTATAGGGATTCAAGGAAAGGCTTATCAAGAATCAAGGACTCTATTTTGCAGAAAAGCTTACTATGAGTGGATCCTTAAAATCCATTTTTAATGTCAGGTTAAGTAAAATTACCTGCATCTAGAGTTCTGTCTACCCTAGTTCAAGCACTTGACCTGCACTAGCCAATTTCTTATCAACCCTTCATCTTTACTGGATTGCTACATGTAAGTCAGTGACCAAGTCTTCATAACCGCGAAGGTACGGCGATCCGAATCGATTATACTCAGCTGAGGATCTCCGATCACACGACATATGTAGCACTTAACCCTTGCATATGTCAACCCGCCACCGGGTTTCTTAAGACCAGATCAGGTTCACGCAAACCGAGAGCACAGATACACCACCGTCCAGCCTCTTGCCACGGAGGGTACACGCTACTCTCGCCACCGCTCCACGCCCATTTCGTGTTATCTTATTCTGGCCTTAGTCTGCCCGAGGCAAGGCTTACCCATGACGAGGCATGTGACCAGTTAAAGGGTCCTCGGTCAGTAGGCCTACATCGACAAGGTCCTTAATCGACTCAGACGGAGACATTACACCGAGACTCCTTTCTCGTGCAAGTCAACCGCCCGGTCTCAGCTTAATCATTTCAACCCAAAGTTTGGTACCTGGCAGAGGTACATCTTTTTCGATGTTGAACCCTTCAAGGCCTTGATGGATCCACCATCAAATTTTATTTTCAAAAACATCCCACCACTTTTGCCACATCAACTTTTGTAAAAACAAAACATTTTGTTTTTCTAAAGCAATGCTAAGCATCAAAAATCTTTTGTAAAACAGGTGATCAAGGAAGGTAATCAAATTCAAGGAAGGTAATGCAGGAATTGTTTTAGCAATCAACTCCTATCACCTAATGCATCAAGCAAGTGAAAAAGATTTTTAAAACACAAGGAGGTGGCAAATGCACCGGGGCTTGCCTGAGTAACACTAGGTTAGTGTTGTTAGGTGACGTCCGCTTGACGAGTAGCCTTTGTCTTGACATTCGTCAGATTATCCATCTTCAGTTCCATTCATCAGCATCATCCTACGGGTTAGCCCGCGCTTGGGGGTCGACTTGGTTCGTCTTCCGCATCACGTGATTAATTATCGTACCTAATTGAAATGCATTATGCATATGAATGCATATAAAGAACAGTAACACCAGATATTACGATGCTACCTAAAAGAGAAATAACCTACTTAATGACGAGACATTGCGGACACTAATTATCGATATATTGTTACTTACGACAATTATGCTATTACAACCTAGCTAAACAGTCGAGGTAGCGATCAACATCCATTCCAATTATGAAAGTGACTAACACACATAGAATATTATACCTAGTTTAGAGAGCACACTAACGACTTATAATTTTAACTTCACAATTCTTGGACACCTAATACTTATAAAATTTGATAGAAGAACTTTTATTAACTTTCTAAACTAATTTACCGGTTAACCTGTGTATCATATATATATTAATAAAACTTTTCATTTTTAACACCTACAGTCCCGCAATACTGAGACCTATTGAGACCCCTTTTATCCTACGGCATCGATCAATTTAGCTAATTAACCTGAAATGCGAAATTACTTACCATCACTAACTCAGGCTTGATATTTTCAAATCGGCAACAATCTCTGATTTGAGCCTTTTGTCGAACGCCTAGTGAGCAACACATTGGACTTCGCTTTATCCTTCCTCTACAGCTCCACCTTCTTCTACATAGGTATAATCGGAACTGGACGACGACGTGGACTAAGGATATAGGAAATTGCAGCCACGGCATGGGTAAGATGACGACGAATTCTGGTTCAAACAGGTAGCGGAGTCGGCAACGAACACCAAGGAGGCAACAACGATGTTGCAGATGAAGATGATAGTGGTCGCTGAAGTTGAAGATCGACAGACACGACGAGACCGCAGTTGCAGGCGAACTTTTGGCGACATTTAAAAATATGGCGAGCCCAGCAAACTCCATAGTGAGCTGGGAACAGCGCCCGATGACCTGGTGGGATAGAATTTTATCGCGACCAGAGGGAAACAAGGATGGCAGAGCTAATCGGCGAGATCCAAATACCGCGCGAGCAGTATCAGAGACAAGCGCGCGTGGCAGCGAACATGGTTGACTAGCCTAACGATATAGGGCCGAGTGACGAACGCATTTAGCAAGGTCTACGACGCGACGAAATTATGGCCGAGCGAGCCGAGAGAGCGCGCAGCGAGCTGGAGCGCCGTGATGGGCAAAGTGGAGCACGACCAGCGCGCACGGAACAGAGCTAGAGACCGGCAACTGGCGAGTCTGAGCATCAGAGAGCAACGATGGCCAACAGAGAGGCGCGCTGGGAAAATCTACAGCAAGGAAGCTCAGTGCAGGAGGGCGAGGCTGTGGGCGGACGAGACCTTAGCACAAGGAAACGGTAGACAACCATGGAAAGGGCTCGGCTGGGCGCGACAACAACGCGACGACAGTCGAGCGAGAGTGAAGAAAAACGGTGGCATCACAGAAGGGCGCCATCGACAAGCAGAGGACGCCGGCAGAAGAGCTCAACGCGCGGCCGGGACGGGGTAGGGCTGGACGAAATGCTCGTGGCTCGCTGGCTCGCTCGGTTCATGGTCAGCTCGGCTCGGCTCGGATCGGCTCGTTTGAATTTTTTCATGAGCTGAGCTGACATCCTAGCTCGGTTCGTTAACGAGCCAGCTCGGTTCGTTAACGAGCCAGCTCGCGAGCTAAACGAGCTACCATATTCCAGCAAAACGAAACTATATACATATCATTTACAGAATAATTGATGAACATGTTATATATATGTGAGGTGTCTATGGCCTATGAATTAAACTAATGATTAATGAACTATGTATATGTGTTAATTTGGTCTATGCAAATATAATTATGGGTTAAACTGTTGAACATGCATGTGAATTATGAATTAATGAGTGATGAATGTGCTAATTTGGTGTTACATTGACGTGGTTTGTGAAACTATGAGTATAATTACTATTTTCTATTGTTAAATTAGTTTAGAATAAACTTAAAATGAATATTATGTACATATTAATTTTTTTCTGCTCTGGCTCGCGAGCTAAACGAGCCAGCTCGAGCTCGTAAACGAGCCGAGCCGAGCTGACTTTGTGGCTCGTTAGCTTAACGAGCCGAGCCGAGCTGGCTCGTTAGCTTAACGAGCCAGCTCGAACTCGGACGAGCCGAGCTGGCTCGTTATCCACCCGACGGGGCGCGCTGTTGGAGCGAAGGCAGAAACGCCACCCTTCGCCCGAAGTCTCCACCGCTTAGCCCCTGCCCTGACAGAAAGCAGGCAGGGACGCCCTTCGCTTGTCGGCACCAGAGACAACACGGAGACCCTTCGCTCGATTCGGCACCAGACGAAGGCCTGCGGCGGCGCCTCCCCACGGCGCGGCCTCGGTCAGCTCCGAGGCCCACATGAGATCTGGCCCATTGTAGCGGGCCCTGCGTGGCCGCGTTTGTGTTACGGGCCTAATTTGTAAAGGCGTACCTGTAATTACAGCTTGTAACCCCGCTTTATGGGAATATTCTAGGGATAAACTAGGTACCTGAGGGCACATGCGTCCTTAACGCAAGGCGCCGTGCACTCGGATACCTATAAATACCCCCGCACAGTGCCCGTGAGAGGCTAGATTAACAGAGCTTTTGCCATCACGCGCGAGTGCCCTGTTGCCATCACCATTCACCCGTGTTGGATCTCCTTGCTGTCGAGAGACAGTTCCAACATTTGGCGCCCACCGTTCGTGCTACGAGACAACCACCCGCGATGGCACCCAAGAGAGCTAACCCAAAGGCTGACGAGGCTGCGAAGGCAGCACTGCTCGCCGCAAGAAAGGGCAAGGCCCTCGCCCTCACCCAATCCACCCACCAAGAGGCCACTGAAGACAACACCCTCCGCACCTGCGACCCTGAGGGACAACCCTCAGGCTTCGCACCTCCCTCAGGCTTCGCACCTCCCTCAGGCTTCACGCCACCAGAGGGCGCGAACTTCGCCGATCAACCTTATCGCGGAGTCATTCATATGATAACTGGGGGGTCCAGCACCGACTTCGACACCAAGCGGCAGAAGCGGGACCACTACCGCAGCATAAACCATGTCGCCGTCACGGGCCCAGTTGTACAAACAAAGTGGTCCCACGTACCGCTCACCTTCGACGCGCGGGACGTCGACTTGCGCAGCGCCCCCCACTGCGATGCCATGGTCATCAATTGCAGCGTGGCAGGCTGGGACCTACACAAGGTCCTCGTTGACAACGGCAGCCAGGCAGACATCATCTTCCTCCACGCCTTCGATCGCATGGGCATCAGCCACAGCCTGCTTAAGCCTTCGGACAACCCGTTGTATGGCTTCGGCGGCAAGGGCACCTTCCCCGTCGGCAAAATAGAATTGCCCCTCTCCTTCGGTGTAGCACCCAATGCCCGAAGTGAGCAGGTGACTTTTGACATTGTGGATATGGTATATCCATACAACGCCATCATGGGCCGGGGCTCCATCAATAAGTTTGAAGCTGCCATCCACGGACTGTATTTGTGCATGAAGATACCAGGCCCGCTAGGCGTAATTACAGTCTTCGGTGACCAGCAGACAGCGCGCAACATAGAGCGAGACTTCGTGCCGGGTCAGAGGAACGTGCACTGTCTCACGACACAGTGCGAGGTCCCTGCGCCCGCCAGTCCAACTGACAAGCAGCACGACAAGGCTCAGTTGCAGAGTCAGGATGGGACCAGGACTGTCCCCCTCGATCAGGCCACGCCCAAGCAGACCGTCACTATCAGCGAAGACCTTACTTCGCATGAAGAAGAGAAGCTTCTCTGCTGCCTGGCCAAGAATAAAGATGTCTTCGCCTGGTCCGCCCTCGACCTGGTCGGAGTCAGCCGATCCATAATCGAGCACAGTCTGGGGATCGACCCCTCGGTGCGACCAAGAAAGCAAAAGCTTCGCAAAATGTCCGATGAAAAGACAGAGGCCGCCAAGGCGGAGGTGCACCGCCTACTAGAGGCTAAATTCATTGAGCCAGTGGCTTACCCCACATGGCTCTCCAATGTTGTAATGGTGCAGAAAAAAAGCGGGAAATGGCGAATGTGCATAGACTTCACCAGTCTCAATAAGGCCTGCCCAAAAGACAATTTCCCGTTGCCACGGATCGACAAAATAGTCGATAGCGCGGCCGGATGCGAGGTCATGTCTCTCCTCGACTGCTTCTCCGGCTATCACCAGATATACATGAAGGAGGAAGACAAGGCTAGCACCAGCTTTATAACACCCTTCGGCACTTATTGCTTCATCAGAATGCCGGAGGGTCTCAAGAATGCCGGGTCCACCTTCTCCAGACTCACCAAAACAGTACTCGAAGGGCAGGTCGGCAGAAATATATTTACATATGTGGACGACATCGTCGTCGCCAGCAAAAATAAGGAGGACCATCTCGCCGACCTGGCCGAGACATTCGCAAACATGCGAGACGCACGACTCCGCTTAAACCCGGAAAAGTGCGTTTTCGGTGTTCGCCAGGGCAAGATATTGGGCTACCTGGTGTCGCACCGCGGCATCGAGGCCAACCCAACCAAGATCCAGGCCATCATCGACATGTCGCCTCCACAGTCCACCAGGGATGTCCAGCGTCTGACAGGCAGATTGGCCGCTCTCAACAGATTCATTTCCAGGTCGGCCGAGCGAAGTCTTCCTTTCCTCAAAACTCTCCGCGGCGCAAAAGACTTCGCTTGGGGGCCGGAGCAAGCAGCGGCCTTCGCTTCATTAAAACAGTACTTAGCGGAGCTGGCCACCCTCACGAGCCCCGACTCCTCGCTCCCCTTATTGCTCTATGTCGCGGCTTCGCCGCACGCGGTCAGCGCAGCACTAGTGCAGGAGCAGACAGTCGAAGGCGCTGTCAGACAGTGCCCTGTTTATTACGTCTCCGAGGTCCTGACTCCGTCCAAATGCAACATGACGGAGCTGGAGAAGATCGCCTACGCAGTCGTTATGTCCTCGCGCAAGCTGCGCCATTATTTTGAAGCATTCAAGGTCCGCGTCACCTCAGATAGGGGGCTCGGCGAACTGTTCAGAAACCCGGAGGCATCGGTGAGGATCGCCAAGTGGGCAGCCGAACTCTCCGGCTACCACATCACCTTCGAGCCCAGGACAGCCATCAAATCGCAAGTCCTGGCGGACTTCGTCGTCGACTGGACCGGGCCAGTAACACAGCCGGACCCGCCCACAGAGAAGGTCTGGACGATCCATTGCGACGGCGCATGGTGCCATGCGGGGGCAGGCGTCGCTGCAATCATAACATCACCAGTCGGGGTCAAGCACAGATATGCAGCACGACTCAGCTTCAATCTGGAATCCGACAGGTGCACAAATAATATAGCAGAATACGAAGCAGTCATCCTCGGCCTCCGCAAGCTGAGGGCCCTCGGAGTCACCACTTGCATCATCAAAACAGACTCCAAGGTAGTTGCCGGCCAGGTCGAGAAAGACTATGCAGCCAAGGACCCCGCACTCATGCAGTACCTCGCGGCCATCCGAAGTCTCGAGAGGCAGTTCAAGGGGTTCACCGTGCAGCATGTGGACCGGGCCAAGAATGAGGAGGCCGACGCATTGGCCAAGGCCGCGGCCAGGGGCGAAACTCTGCCCTCCGACGTGTTCTTCCACGTCATCGGCACGCCAGCAGTCCGGAGCCCCGAAGGGCTCCAAATAACCAATGACAGCGAGGGCCACCGTACAGTCAACCTCATCATGACCGAAGACTGGCGAGCACCCATTACCCTGTTCCTGCAGGGGTATTATCACCCAGCCGACATCAGTGAGGCCAAGCGCCTCAGACATCGAAGTCGGGACTTCGCTCTGATTGAAGGCCAACTCTACAAAAAAGGGGTCAGCCAACCAATGCTTAAGTGCGTCACCGAGGCCGAAGGCATGCAGGTCCTACGTGAAGTCCACAGTGGCACGTGCGGCTCGCACGCGGGGCCAAGGGCCCTAGCTGCTAAGGTGATCCGCCAGGGTTTTTACTGGCCAGCAATGATTTGCGCCGCGAATCGGGTCACTCGGTCCTGCGAAGCCTGCCAGAAGTTCTCTCCTCGGTCAGGCGGCCCTTCGCAGTACACAAAGCTGATCGCCCACACATGGCCTCTCCAGCGCTGGGGTCTCGACATTGTTGGACCCCTGCCCACCGCTCAGGGGAACCTCAAGTTCGCCTTCGTCGCGGTCGAGTACTTCACCAAATGGATCGAGGCACGGGCTGTCTCCACAATAACATCGAAGACTGCCCAGAAATTCTTCTGGCAGAACATCGTTTGCCGTTTCGGAGTACCGTCCGAGTTAACGGTCGACAACGGCAAACAGTTTGATAACCAGGACTTCAAGGATTTTTGTTTCTCCATTGGCACCAAGCTTGCCTTCGCCTCAGTCTATCATCCGCAGTCCAACGGGGTCGTGGAGCGCGCCAACGGAAAAATCTTCACAGCTATCAAAAAAATGCTCCTCGATGAAAAAAAGGGCAAATGGAGCGATTTCTTACCTGAGGCAGTCTGGGCGCTAAACACGACTGAGTGCAGGGCGACCGGGTTTACTCCCTTCCGTCTGTTATACGGATCGGAGGCCATGACCCCGCAGGAAATAAAGCACGGGTCCCCGCGAACAGTTCCGTCAGCCGTCCCAGATGTGGACGAGCCAACTTCAAAGGATCTCATCGACGGAGACCGTGTCTTCGCCCTACAGGCCCTGAACAAGTATCAAGCCCAGACCAAAGCATGGCGCGACCACTCAGTCACCCCGAGGGAGTTCAGCGAGGGGGACCTCGTGCTCATTCGGACAGCTCGGACGGAGTCCAAGGGCAAGCTGGAGCCCAGGTGGGAGGGCCCTTTCATCGTCAAGACAAAGGCTTCCCCCAGCGCTTACAGGCTCACAACGCCAACCGGCGAGGACCTGGAGCATTCCTGGAACATTGACAACCTCCGCAAATTTTTTGTTTGAGTCCTCAGGGCTGTCTTCGCCCTTGTAATTCGCAAGAACAATCTTGCACCGGCCCGCACTCTTTTCCTCCCGGGGGGTGAGGTTTTTAACGAGGCGGAGCCATGTAATTTATGCGTAAAAAATCCCCCGCAAAAAGACATGCGTCGAAAAAGACCGCGATGTCGGTCTTCGACATTCGACCACCACGAGGTCACCGCGAGGCTAAGCGCTAGCTACCCTCGCGTGCGACAGATCCGTGCAAAAGTCGCCTAAGGGTGCAGCCGGATCAGCACAACAAGTGCGAAAAAAATATAAGTCTATCGCGAAGACAATCCGTGCAAAAGTCGCCTAAGGGTGCAGCCGGGAAAAAAAAATCTATGTCTATCGCGAAGACTATCCGCGCAAAAGTCACCTAAGGGTGCAGCCGGATCAGCACAACAAGTGCGAAAAAAATATAAGTCTATCGCGAAGACAATCCGTGCAAAAGTCGCCTAAGGGTGCAGCCGGGAAAAAAAAAATCTATGTCTATCGCGAAGACTATCCGCGCAAAAGTCGCCTAAGGGTGCAGCCGGATCAGCACAACAAGTGCGAAAAAAAAATATAAGTCTATCGCGAAGACAATCCGTGCAAAAGTCGCCTAAGGGTGCAGCCGGGAAAAAAAATCTATGTCTATCGCGAAGACTATCCGCGCAAAAGTCGCCTAAGGGTGCAGCCGGATCAGCACAACAAGTGCGAAAAAAAATATAAGTCTATCGCGAAGACAATCCGTGCAAAAGTCGCCTAAGGGTGCAGCCGGGAAAAAAAAATCTATGTCTATCGCGAAGACTATCCGCGCAAAAGTCGCCTAAGGGTGCAGCCGGATCAGCACAACAAGTGCGAAAAAAATATAAGTCTATCGCGAAGACAATCCGTGCAAAAGTCGCCTAAGGGTGCAGCCGGGAAAAAAAATCTATGTCTATCGCGAAGACTATCCGCGCAAAAGTCGCCTAAGGGTGCAGCCGGATTAGCACAACAGGTGCGGAAAAAATCTGAGTCTATCGCGAAGGCTATCCGTGCAGAAGTCGCTTAAAAGTGCAGCCGGATCAGCACAACAGGTGCGAAAAAACCGAAGACTACCTCTGCAGAAGACACTTAAGGGTACACCTGGACTAGCACAACAACGGCCGAAACGACAAGACCAATTATAATCAAGCAAGCACAGCGCAGCCGAACGAATCAGTTAGTACAAAACGCCTTCACACACATGCACGCGAGGGCACACAATTCCACCATACAAGCCTCTACATACACAAGCGAGGGCACCACACTCTACATCGGCTCAACCTTAGGAATAATTCCCATCTCCCTATAATTAAATAACATTATCCTGAGCTCCTCACCCGCAAAAAGCCTTCGCAGTTCCCCTTCACCTACACTCTCGGCGGTCGGAAGAGACAACAGTTCCTGCCGACCAGCCCCACTCACGCGAAGCAAAGCCCGCTCCTCCGCGCTAACCCTACGTTTTGCAACCGCCCTTCGTCGACGGCACCCGGTGCTAGGGCCTGGCGCGTCCGACGCGTCCGCGGCGTGTGGCGAGGCCTCCGCCGCAGCCACGTCCAAGGCCGCAAAGTCAAAAAACTCAGATGCAGACCCACTAACTCAGTAGCAGTGGTTGCGTGCGCAGGCCCAAAATCTTGAACCTGCGCAGCAACCAAAGTTCAGTACAACATCCAAAATTCCCTAGCCCTAAACAACCACTACGCCACCTGCGAGGGCCCTGACACTGCGGGGACCTTCGCCGTTGGCTCCGCTGCCACTTCCGCCATTGTTTCCACCGCCTCTGCCGCCGGCCTTCCGTCCTCGCCACGTACCGCCCCACGAGTCGCACCGCCAAGTCCTCCGCATCGCGCACAAAGGCGGCCGGGTCACGATTTCGCAGATTCAGTGCAAGGGCAGGACTTCGCACCACCCTTCCTCCGTGAAAAGGCATCCGGCGAGGGCACACTTCGCCCAGCGCCTAGCCGTGCGCCAAGGGCCAGACCCCGTACGCCACGAATTCTTCAACTAAATCACGACCACTACTCTGGCCGGCAGCGCATCGAAGGGCCCCTTCGTCTGCATCCTCTTCTGCCACTTCAAAAGGCGGATACGCAGAGTAATAGTGAGAGCACATCTCAGACACGGGAAGTCCTTCGTGGCCTCCGACAGTAGCCTCAGCAACGTAAAACCAAAATTCATTCCAATTGCCCCACTTGTTGCGGGCGCACGGAACCAACTCCACTACTGGCATCGTGGCCTTGCCGGTCTTCGGCGTGAATGTGCACGACCCAAACTGGGCAACTCCGTCCTTAACCACCCTCTTCTGCCAATGCAAGCAGTAATTCTTCGCAAAAACTTCAACCGACGGCTGTCCGCCGCATGAAGTCGTCGCCCAGACATACTTCGCCAGCGCCACCACGGCGTTCGATGTCAGCTGACGAATTTGAACGTTGAATCTACGCAGGACTTCGCCAAAAAACCGGTGCGCAGGCAAGCGGAGACCGGCGACGAAGAACGCCTCGAAAACAACCAACTCACCCTCCGGCTCGGGGACTTCCTCCGTCCCCGGAGCACGAGCGACTCCGCCGCCAAAGTAGCCCAAGCGCTGCATTTCTTCGACGCGGGCCGACGTCATCCGTGACACACCAAAATCAACAGAGTCGCCGGCGCCAACAGTACGATGTCCATCAACGGTCACATCAAAACCCCCCGCGGAACCACTTCGAGCGAGGGCAGCGTCTCCGCCATCTAGCGACGTCTTCGGCACCAGGTGACTTTGTCGAACTGGTCCCTCGGAGGGCAAATGTTGGAGCGAAGGCAGAAACGCCACCCTTCGCCCGAAGTCTCCACCGCTTAGCCCCTGCCCTGACAGAAAGCAGGCAGGGACGCCCTTCGCTTGTCGGCACCAGAGACAACACGGAGACCCTTCGCTCGATTCGGCACCAGACGAAGGCCTGCGGCGGCGCCTCCCCACGGCGCGGCCTCGGTCAGCTCCGAGGCCCACATGAGATCTGGCCCATTGTAGCGGGCCCTGCGTGGCCGCGTTTGTGTTACGGGCCTAATTTGTAAAGGCGTACCTGTAATTACAGCTTGTAACCCCGCTTTATGGGAATATTCTGGGGATAAACTAGGTACCTGAGGGCACATGCGTCCTTAACGCAAGGCGCCGTGCACTCGGATACCTATAAATACCCCCGCACAGTGCCCGTGAGAGGCTAGATTAACAGAGCTTTTGCCATCACGCGCGAGTGCCCTGTTGCCATCACCATTCACCCGTGTTGGATCTCCTTGCTGTCGAGAGACAGTTCCAACACGCGCGACACAGGGAAAACTTCGAGCTGAGCACCAGGGCGTGCATCCATACAGGGAGGTCGCGGCCAGAGGGAATAAGCGTCGTATAGGTAGAGCGAGCTCACCATGGGAGTGGTTCCGAGCAGAGCAAGCGCAGGGGCGCCGCGGCATGGCGAGTGCGCCAGAAAAAATCACGACGCGCAGGGAGGAGCTTCGGGACGCCGGTCATGGAAACAGGGGGCAGGGCGAGCTCCATGGCAGGCGGCCGAGCAGAAGTCCGAGCGCCCAGGGAGCAGGGAAATTCGGGCAGAGCGCGGCGGGGAAACACCAGGGGACCTCACGGCACGCCAAAAGGGAGAGAAGCAAGGCGCCATGGGAGCAGCCCGCAAGGGAGGGCGCGACGGCCATGGAGGGGCGCAGGGCCAAGAGCTACAGCGAGGGAGGAAGGAAGCCACGGCTCAGGGGAACTAGGGGAGGCCACGGCGCTGGGACAGGGAGGAGTGCTGGGCGCGACGCAAGAGGCTTGTCTGGTGTCCACGCCATGGCCGAGCGAGATCCGGTTGGGACTTCACGGCTGGAAAAACAAACGAGTTGGAGCAGAGGAGCATGCCGCTGCAGGGAAGGAGAAAGGATTGGGAATAAATAACCTGCGTGCGCAGAGATAGGAACGAAGAAATCCTGTTACGCGGTGGAAAATATCACTGGCCGGAAGCAACAGCGGTGAGAAGGATAGGAACGTAGGATTTTTTTCCTTTTTCAGATTTTTAATTTCTTTAACCGAAAAATCTCAGATATTTTTAAGTCCCAATTTTTAGCGCTAAATAAATGATCGACGCGCTACATAAATACACATGACATGCTTCGGATTTAGCGAACCAATTTAATTGCTAATTACTTATATCCGAAGATTCGGATCCGGGCAAGAAACGACGGTCCGAATAAGACTGATTTCGTCTTCGGTAATTTGCTATGTGGAATTCGACTAAAATTAGCTGAAACCAAATCCGTTGTCATATTCCCGATTTCGTCGTCAAAACAGCGTGCGGACGAATAATTTGAATCATATTCGCGCGCACGTTATCACTCAGACGACGCGCGATCCTAATTAATTCGTCCCGAATATTTTAGTCTCCGAGTTCTGATTAATTTGTTTGGGATAAAAATCATCTCAGTGGGTCGGGCTTCCGAATTCGTGTTCGCACGAGCGATGAATTTTACATACTCTCCGAACGCACCGATTTTCAGAATGACAATGTTCTGAACATCACGAAAATTTCAGAAGAGCCCGGATAGATGAAAATAAAAACGATGTCGCACTCGCGACAAATAAAACAGATGTGATACTAAAATCGCGATAGGCGAAGATAACTGAAATTTTGCATCCGTTTTATCCACTGATTACGTGCTTATATCCGTACTCGTTGTCGAGCGGAATATAAACACCTGGGGTGTTACAGCCCTCCCCCCTTAAAAGAATCTTGTCCCGAGATTCGGAGCGAAAGACTTCTAAGGATAGAGAAGTATGTAACCCATGTCCATATCAGCGATAACCGTGAGACATTTCCAAATACAGGCGAGTGTCTCAGGATGTCGTTTCTCTAGTGGACATAACATGCATCGCCTTAGGCTAATTTAGAGATGTCCATCAATAGAGACACTGTCTGCCAGAAGAACACGTAAAGTTCCACGTGTGTAGTTTGCTTTTTCTGATAACACTGTACTATCTGAGTCTGTTGAGCGAGCAGTAAATACGCGATTTTACCCAAACAGAACCAGATGCAACCTCTTCGGTAAAACACACAGAAAGAGGTTTACCAACAAGTGGTTACAGGAAATTCATAGCACAAGGGACAGGTGTGGATGTCGAATATTGTCGCGGTTAACATGTGGTTAACCCGAGAATTCAAGTCCACGAAAGATGGTATAGATTCAAGAGAATCACCAGCGGAGGGACCTATAGATACGGACTTTACAACCAGTCCATTTTATCCAGCACTAGTCACGGCTCGACTGATCACACACGTCGGAAAACCATACGTGAGGCGATCGAGACATGACTAGAGCGATGACTAGGTGGTTACTAGCCGACTTAATCTCGATTCTTATAAGTTCTTTCTTCAGCGTGGGTTGAACTAAGGTGAGTTTAGACAACTCGATAAAACGATCTCTAAATACACCCTTTGTTCATTGGGCAGTTACAAGTTAGTCAAAACCAACTTGTTGATCAACTTTTGACATTGAGCAGGTCCTCTCAGTACCCTCGGTAAGCCAAGGGTTGAGAGTTCCCATTTGCTAGCAAAAGGTCATGCATTTGGGCAAGAACCCATTTGGTCATGTTGTTCATCCATTTCTTCTATACGAGATGAATGGACTGGGTTCGGAAATACAAGGATTAAATAGGAGAGCGAATGAACAAACTCCTGCATCACAGTAGCAGGGAAAATCCAATCTCCATTTTGAGAGCTAATCGGTTGTCTTCCAACACTAAAAGCTCCAAGGTTTCACCTCTACACAAAGGATGTAAACGGAACTTGTATGGGTAGTCACTACCAAGATCAAAAGAAATAAGACCACACATGAGAGTGGTATGCCCTTTTGATCCAACGGAGATGACAGATGTTGCTTGACCACTTGACAAACAACCTAGAAATTGTTTCAAAGAAGGAGTCCATGGAAGATCACACATCGGTGTAGTTCCACAATGGATCATGACTAGAGACTTCGATACCAGCATGCGCCAAGCAGCAGAATCCTGTGTGCACATTCACAGGAGGCTCTCAGTTTCGCCGTAGTACCATAAGTCATTAATCGAGACGCCATTATCGAACTAGCACCAATAATGAATCTCACGTGGTAAGAATAATTTGCGCAAAGATAACCTATCGATATAGTCTAATAATGGATTATGACTACTAACGGTGATACCAGCGGATGCCAAGTAGCGCAACCTTGTGTGTGCATCCACAGGAGGCCCTCGGTTTCATCGCGGTGCCATCGATTTTAGTCATAACACCATTGCCAGACGTAACCAATAAGAAATCTCGCGTGACACCATTGGATTGAACAAAGGTGACAATATACAAAGAAATACTCCACCTGTAAAAATGGTTACAAGTAGAGACCAAATAGATCATGGCCCGATGAAACGAACAAGGTATGGCCATAACCTAAACTTGTTAATGAAGGGAGTACGATGGGAGACTGTTAATTCAGCCACAAGCATATTTCTATGCACATCGTAGAGATCACAAGGTCAAGGATTAAGTTGATATGCCTTCGATAAACATGAGGAAACCAAGGCATCAACTGAACAAAGGAATGGTTCTAGAAGGAGACATGACTTGAGATCCTTGTTTTAAGCTTAGATACATTTTATGTCCAATAAGGAAATTGTCTACGCATTTATTGGCATGGGCTTGGTCAGGGAGTGATAATGGAAAATTCAATTTTCGGGTCATGGTTCCCTAAATAAGAACATGGCCTAGTTTTGGGTTTAGGCAATCAATTACCAACTCTCTATCGGCACATAAGGCACCCTAAGAGGTCACCTAAAGAATGGAGGACACCGATTTCATCGAAGTTCATAATTCAGCATTTCACCACATTATCTACAATCAATGGTTACTGGAATAAAGATGAGAGAAGCATTTTGGGTGTATAGGTGACAAACATGATGCAACAATCAGGATGCATGCTCGTCCTACACGTCCTCACGAATTTTTGCCAATTTAATATGGCAATAGCGTTTTATCTCGGTGGCATACTTATGACTCTCACGGTATTTTGCTAGTCGTCAGCTACACATACGTTTTCGAGGTTAGTGTACCTGCAGAAAATTTCATCATAGCCCATTTTCCCAATGATGCAGTTCACACATGACAGTTTATCACAGTTTATACTCCATATATTGCTATATGGAGGCCAGCTCATCATTAAGCGTCGAGCCACGCATAGGCGCTGTTGCCACACTTTAACCATAGGGCAACTCATTATGGCAACTTACCTTCTTACCTGAACGTAGGTGCGTCGTTGCAAGTACATTACACTTCTCAGTATTCCCATGTCTATATACCCATACACATCCATGGGGTACTGAATTCCCAGAAAAGTAATTACTCCACATCGCAGCCTTCATATATACATATGTAAAACATGTATATAGTCAGGCGCCACAATTAAGCACTTCCCTAGACCGACGGTTGTTCGGTCATGCTCTCACATCTCACCTTACCTGAGTGTCGATCCATTCAAGACTGAATGGCCTCAAAAATAACAATACACATGTATGCAATACCAACCCGGTTGTGGTTTTCAACTAAGCCACCTGATAGTCCTTAACTTAGGGCTTAACAGAGGATGTCGCTAGCATTTCAAAACTATTTTTCAAAACCAAACAATGTGTTTAGTTGAAAATAGGTTTTTCAAAACCAAAACTTTTGTTTTGAAAATATGTATGTGACCGTAGATACTTAATCCAGCTCCGATACCAGCCTGTGGCAGAACCTCCAAGTTATTGGGCCCACATGCACCTGTCCTTGTCCCAAAGACCTTAGACGGCTATGCATGTGCACCAGATAACTTAACAGGATCTGTCCGATTGCCCAAAGGACATCGGATAAACCACTTTCAACCAGAATCGCGGGATTAAGTAACACAAATCACACACACCAACATTGTTGCAGCGGAAATCTTACTACCAAATTTTACAAGTTACAAAAATTTTATATTATTTTATCGGAGTGATTACAAAAGTATAAGTTTGAAATATATGCTAGCTCAAGTGACCATCCTCAATAAGAAGTATAAGAGAGATACTTAGACTTATAAGAAGGCCGAGCCCACCGGCACTTAACGCCATCACAACAGCACAAGGTTAGACCTGAAAAACAACAGGGAAATAAACCCTGAGTATGGAATTACTCAGCAAGACTTACCCGACTAAGGAAAAGACTCTCAAGGGTATGCTGGCTAGAGGGATTCAAGGAAAGGCTTATCAAGAATCAAGGACTCTGTTTTGCAGAAAAGCTTACTATGAGTGGATCCTTAAAAATCCATTTTTAATGTCAGGTTAAGTAAAATTACCTGCATCTAGAGTTCTGTCTACCCTAGTTCAAGCACTTGACCTGCACTAGCCAATTTCTTATCAACCCTTCATCTTTACTGGATTGCTACGTGTAAGTCAGTGACCAAGTCTTCATAACCGCGAAGGTACGGCGATCCGAATCGATTATACTCTGCAGAGGATCTCCGATCACACAACATATGTAGCACTTAACCCTTGCATATGTCAACCCGCCACCGGGTTTCTTAAGACCAGACCAGGTTCACGCAAACCGAGAGCACAGATACACCACCGTCCAGCCTCTTGCCACGGAGGGTACACGCTACTCTCGCCACCGCTCCACGCCCATTTCGTGTTATATTATTCTGGCCTTAGTCTGCCCGAGGCAAGGCTTACCCATGACGAGGCATGTGACCAGTTAAAGGGTCCTCGGTCAGCAGGCCTACATCGACAAGGTCCTTAATCGACTCAGACAGCGACACTACACCGAGACTCCTTTCTCGTGCAAGTCAACCGCCCGGTCTCAGCTTAATCATTTCAACCCAAAGTTTGGTACCTGGCAGAGGTACATCTTTTCCGATGTTGAACCCATCAAGGCCTTGATGGATCCACCATCAAATTTTATTTTCAAAAACATCCCACCACTTTTGCCACATCAACTTTTGTAAAAACAAAACATTTTGTTTTTCTAAAGCAATGCTAAGCATAAAAAATCTTTTGTAAAATAGGTGATCAAGGAAGGTAATCAAATTCAAGGAAGGTAATGCATGAATTGTTTTAGCAATCAACTCCTATCACCTAATGCATCAAGCAAGTGAAAAAGATTTTTAAAACACAAGGAGGTGGCAAATGCACCGGGGCTTGCCTGAGTAACACTAGGTTAGTGTTGTTAGGTGACGTCCGCTTGATGAGTAGCCTTTGTCTTGACATTCGTCAGATTATCCATCTTCAATTCCGTTCATCAGCATCATCCTGCGGGTTAGCCCGCGCTTGGGGGTCGACTTGGTTCGTCTTCCGCATCACGTGATTAATTATCGTACCTAATTGAAATGCATTATGCATATGAATGCATATAAGGAACAGTAACACCAGATATTACGATGCTACCTACACTACTACATATATGACTAATTGAGACGCACAATTTAAGACAGATATAAGTATATTTTATAGAAGTGTCTTATATCATATGGTGTTGAGCAAGATAAGACATTTTTTTGAAAATCCGTCTCAAACAGAAAAGTTTTTTGAGACAATTATGTCATAACAAATGTCTTATATTGAATTAAGACATATTGTTATTGTAAACCGTCTCAAATAAGGATAGTATTTGAGTCATCACTACTTTAACAACTGGCTTAGATGGCAGTGAGTACTCTAGACACGTCTATGTCTGAAACCATCTCAAATAAGGATACTATTAGAGTCGTCTAGACTATAAAAACCGTCGTAGATATGAGTGAGTATACTAGACACTTGTAAATATGAAACCGTCTTCACATGATAGTTCTGGCAAGACATATGACAAACATAATAAATAATGAATTTATTTTAAATTGATGATATATATTAAATAGAATGTCAAACTTCTCTCTGTCTCTTGCTATAATGGTCAAATGGACTATTCAAACTGCCTTAGATGTTAGTGAGTATACTAGAAACTTGTAAACATAATTCCGTTTTCTTATGATATTTCTGATAAGACATATTGTGAAAAACGTAGTAAATTGTAAATTTTGCTTAAAGTGACTCCAAATAAAACTATACGTTTGAAATATGGATATTTTTTATTTTCTCATTAACAATATATTCATATTTATAATATCGTTTATTTGTACGGTATAAGCAACCTAATAAGAAGTGGTTAATGTCATGGATATTTCTCTTTCTATGCGTTTTGCACATATATACAATATTTCTTAATAATATATCAAAACCGGCTTTGTATCGTAGTGTCTAAAGACTTAGACTGCTCTTGGTGAGATCTTGAGGTCGATTCCTCAAATCGCATTGAATTTCTGCGTTTTTTTGCAGCGTTGGCTGGAGTGGCTTGCGCGTGTGCGTGCGTCGAGCGGAGTCCATGTGCGTGCGTGCGTCGAGCGGAGTCCATGTGCGTGCGTGCGTCTGGTTCCGCGGAGTCCGAGCTGAGCTTCGTGCAACGCTCAATATTCCTATAAATACATGTACAACTTTCCTTTAATCAATTCATTCTATAACTATTTAACTCGTCGTCGAAATTTGAGTTTTCCCCAGCTCTGTCGAGTAATTTCTTCTCATTCATTCTTCTTTCAGGATAACTTAGGTACAATTAAAATATTTCATGTAGTCCTACTAGTTTATTAAATATTTGATATTTTTACATTAAATATATGTTTTAATTCCTTCAAATTATGTTAAGATCGTATGAATTTTGCCTGCATAGTAACATTAATATTTTTAATTATGACAAATGTTTTAATTATTTAATTAATTGTTTATTTGTTAGTTATTAAAATAACTTTATAACAGATGAAAATCTAACAAATTACCTAGTTTTTTTCCCTATATCATCTCGTGTTGTTTGCGTCTAGTTTATGAGGCAATGTAATATGAAACTTTAATTATTTTTTCAGATATGGACAGAGAGCAATGGATGTATGGAATTGATCGGTCTGATATCAATTATTTCCGTCATGTGCAATGGTTCCTAAAGGTGGCTGAAAAACATCGATCAGATAATAAGGCAACAACTATCTTATGTCCTTGTGTGGACTGTAGAAACTTTTATCCAATTATCGACTCACGTGTAATCCTCGGACACTTGATAATGCGTGGTTTTACATCTAGGTACACATGCTGGACAAATCATGGCTAGTGTTCTATTGGTGATAACAATGGAAACACTAAGGGTCCTTTAGATACTAATGGCGGTCCTATGGATACTAATGAGGCGAATGACCATTATGTGCATATCCAAGATACAAAAAGTCATTTTGCGGACGCGACGATTGTTGATGTGCCCGTCGATCATCTCGAATACATGATACATGATGTTACTATAACTCGTAATTTGAGTGAGGCTCAAGCATCACAAGTACGTGAGATACTAGTTCGAGAGCGTGAGACACCATTATATCCGGGAAGCAGTGATAATCGACTGAGTTTTACTACTGAACTTCTACGATTCAAGGTGGCTAGTGGATGGAGTGATAAGAGCTTTACAGAGTTGTTAAAGTTCTTAGCAGACAAGCTGCCTAAAGGGAATATGGTGCCACGAAGCACAACTAAAGCAAAGAAGATTTTGTGTCCCATTGAGTTGAAATATGAGAAAGTACATGTTTGCCCCAATGATTGCATTATATATTGGGGAAAGCATAATAACAACATATCATGTACAACATGTGACACATCACGCTACAAGAAGATTGATAACCTAGAGGAATTGGGCACCAATGAGAAGAAAAAGATTCCTGCAAAGGTTTTCTGGTACTTCCCTGTGATACCTCGATTAGAAAGACTTTTTGCTAATCCAGCAAGTGCAAAACTTTTGCGTTGGCATGCTGACGAACGGAAGAAGGATGGAAAGTTGAGGCACCCTGCAGATGCTTCACAATGGAGAGAAATTGATAGTAAGTATGAAATATTTGCAAAAGAATCACGGAATATCCGATTCGCTCTCAGCACCGATGGTATGAATCCATTTGGCAATATGACCACTACCCATAGCACATGGCCAGTATTATTAAGCATATATAACCTGCCACCTTGGTTATGTATTAAACAGAAGTACATCATGTTGTCAGTATTGATCCCTGGACCAAAACAGCCGGGCAATGATATTGATGTGTATCTTGAGCCGTTGGTACAAGACCTGTTGAAGCTATGGGAAACTGGTGTTGAAGTTTGGGATGCTTGTAAGAAAGAATATTTTAACTTGAGGGCCTTGCTTTTTTGTACCATCCATGACTATAAAGGCCTTGGAAACATTGCAGGATTATCCACTCAGGGATACAAAGCGTGCTATATTTGTCAAGAGAATACAAAGAGTCGTTATCTAAAAAACAGTAGAAAAATTGTATACCTGGGACATCGTAGGTGGACACGCAGAAATCATCCATACCGAAAGAATGTCGATGCATTTGATGGGAGTATTGAAAATGAAAAGGCTCCATCACGCAGGTCTGGACATGTGGTTTATGAGAGTGTGAAGGACATTGAAAATAAGTTCGGGAAACACAATTTAGCATTGTCTGGAATTTGGAAGAAAAAATCCATATTTTGGAGGTTACCTTATTGGCGCGATCTAAGTGTGCGTCATTGTCTTGATCTTATGCATATTGAGAAGAATGTCTGTGAAGCTTTGATTGGTATAATTTTTAACATAAAAGGGAAAACTAAGGACAACACCAACGACCAGTGTGACCTTGATGAGCTGAACATTGAAAAACCCCAGGAATGGTATACTCTGACCAAGGAGGAAAAATTAAAGTTTTTAATCTGTTACATGATGTCAAAGTTCCATCTACTTATTCAGCAAATATTAGAAGGCTCATGTCAAAGAAAGACCTAAAACTTTCAGGTATGAAAACTCATGACTGCCATGTTTTAATGACACAGATCCTCCCCGTGGTCCTCCGTGGGTCTTTCAAGAATATCAAAATACGAGATACTGTCATTAGATTATGCTTTTCCTTTAATGAAATAAATTCAAAGGTGCTAGATATTGAAGCCCTTGACAACTTACAAAGGGAATTGGTTCAAACTTTATGCCAACTTGAGATGTACTTCCCACCTTCATTCTTCGACATCATGGTACATTTGACCGTGCATCTAGTTGAAGAGGCTAAGATTTGTGGGCCACATTTCTTACATTACATGTATCCGATCGAAAGGTTCATGGGAATCTTGAAACGCTTTGTTCGGAATAAGGCACGCCCGGAGGATTCTATTGCAGAAAGTTATGTAATTGAGAGTGTCATCGATTTCTGTGTGGACTACATGCACTACTAGAGATATGCTTATTTAAGACGCACATTTTAAGACAGATATCAATGTATTTTATAGAAGCGCCTTTTATCATATGGTGATGTGTAAGATAAGACGGTTTATTGGAGATCCGCCTTTAATAAAGAAGTGTTTTGAGACAGTTACATCGTAAGAAATGTCTCTTATTGATTTAAGACGGATTGTTATTGAAAACCGTCTCAAATGAATATACCTTTTGAGTCATTAAGATTACAAGAATTGTCTTATATTTTGGTTAGCTTATTAGACACTTGTGTATATGAAACCATCTTAAATAAAGATATTATTAGTCGTCTAGACTATATGGATTATTTTAAATGTTAGTGAGTATATTAGACACTTCTAAATATGAAACCATCTTCGTATCATATTTCAAAAAGACGTATTGTGAAAAAATGTACTAAATAGTAAATTCAGCTTAGTTTCATGATATATATAAAATGTAAAACTTATCTTTGTAACTTGCTACAGATGGTAAAATAGACCCACATGTGATTCGATCATTAATGTCACACAACATATATTTTGCTTTAATTCCTACTATTCACGCACACTACACCAAAATCATATACTTCTTACGGTTTTTTAACTTCCTACAGCTTTTATAACAAACCGTAGGAAATAAATAACTTCCGAGAGGTAACTGGTAGCTCTAGGAAATAAACATAACTTCCTACGGTATTTTATAAAAAGCTGTAGAAAGTTAGCTTTCACATGCTGACCTGTGTGTTTGGTCAAGCGAGCCGCTAACTTATTAGAGGCGGCCGTAGGAAGTTAGCATGGACAGCTAACTTCCTATGGCTGTCTCTAGGAAGTTAGCATGGGCAGCTAACTTCCTACAGCCTCCTCTAGGAAGTTAGCTTTCAGTTGCTGATCCGCGGGTGTGATCAAATGAGTCGCTAACTTTCTACGGTCGACTCTAGAGTACATGTACAAACTCTAGAAAGTTAAGTAACTGATCATAGCATATTCTTTTTCCCCACTCGTAGCATATTCTACTCACACTTCGTCAGTTTGCCGTCGCTGTGGGCGCCGCCGCCTCTCCTAATCTCCTCCTCTGAGTCCAGCGACCACCTCCTCCACTAGGAGATCCCCGTAGGCCCGTACCATAACCGTAGTCCGCAGCCATTGGAATTCCCGCTTCATGCGTGGATCCTCGTAGACCCCCACCCGTGTGCACTCGAATCCCTAGGCCGCAGCCTCCAGCGCAAGGCTAGCGGGCGGGACCCATGGCGTTCGTGGCGGAGCTCAAGGAGAAGCATGCCGCCGCGACAGCGTCGGTGAACTCCCTACGAGAGCGCCTTCGCCAGCGCTGGGAGACGCTCCTCCACACCGACGGTGAGGCATCCCTCCCCCTCCTCGTCGAGTACCCTCTCGTGGGGTTCGAGGAATTCGCGGGCATTTGCTGACTTCTATGTGTGCGCTCGACTGTGCGGTGCAGTGGCGAGGTACTCCAAGTCGCAGTGGCGAGGTACTCCAAGTTGCAGGGGAGGGTGCCGGTGAGCTTCAACCCTACGGATCTGGTCTGCTGCCGCACGCTGCAGGGCCATAGCGGAAAGGTTGTTGACTTTGGTCTCTCACCTCTATTTTGGCACAACTTTTACGACTTTTCCCTTAGTTTCTGTTTGCTCGTGTGCAATTGAAAGTGTGAGATGGTTGGAACCCTTTTTTATTTTCATTTGCGATTATGGAATTGGAAATTGGAGTCGCTAGTGCTAGCAATTTCTACATGCGATGTTGTTCGTCGTGAGTAATAAGTAGTAGTGTAATACTAACTGGTCAATAGGATCGCCTCCATGGTGCATGCTTGTTGACATGGATGGCGTTTTGTTGGTCCTGGACGCAGCTCCTTGTGGTGTACCTTCAGCCTCAATCCCTCAACTTCCTTTGGATATTTTTAAAGATTTCACCTAATTTACGAGGGTTTAGCACCATTCAAGTTTCTCTAGACATAGTATTGTTGATTACAGAGATGTCGGCTTGTGGTTTGGGAATTAGGAATTATAGGTTGGATGCATGTTACAAGGTTATTGGTTCAAAATTTGAAGGCCCTTGCGCGATTAAGGGGACAGAGTTTGTAAGTGCTCAATTAACTTTGTCCTGTAGAAAGTGTATCATCAGATTCATCCAGCAAGCAAGGTACTACTAATTTATAAAACTGTTATGGGCGTTTTACAGCATTTGACCACAAAATGGTTCTTAACTATACTAATTTGGCATTGCATCTATAATTATATAAGCCTTACTGTGACAGAATGTGTGGTAACTGATAAGGTTAAATCGGAGTGCAATTTGGTCTATGAGAATTTTTATGTGAGCCATATAGAACTTTGAAAACTGCAAGTGCAGGGTTCACGGATCAAGGTTTGTAAACATTTATCAACAACTGGAATGGGTCCATGAGACCATTAGTATGTAAGTTTTGTCCTGTATGATTTTACATTCTTCAAGCATACCAGGCTAATCTTACCAAGCGAATAGAATTTTGGGTACTTTGCATTATGTAGGCACAGCTTGGCTCTGGTTACAGTAAATTAACACCATGTGCCTAATCAGATAATATTGTCTTCAGACAGAATACATCTTTATGTTGAATCAAAGTGTGAATCTAAATTTTGATAACCATAGGTCGCTATATTAAGATTTAAAATATTAGTGAACAACTGAGCAATGAGGACACTTCATATCCATTCTTTCCATAACCCTGAGGGAAAAAGCCAACTCTAGTACTTAACCATCAACTATACAAGAGAGAATCAGTGGTACAACTGGATATGTCTTAAGCTGGGCGATCATCATTCAATTGAAGTAATTATTGGCGCTGTAACTGGTGATAACCGGAGTGTCTTCCATAGAAAAGGTTCCCTTTTGTTACAAATATATAGTTCAACATATTTCACGTAGTGCATTCATATGATCACTATATCACTTACATGTTATTGGTTGAAAACCAATTGTAGTTGTAGAATGGATTGTGGATAAACTGGTAGCTTTCATTTATCAGAGTGTTAAGTTTGCTTCATTATATGTTTGTTTTTTCAACAAAGATGATTAATATATGATAATTACATGGAGCCAGACTGCCAGAGTAATGAAGAAGAAAATGATACCGTTGCGAGGTTGATGTTTGAGCTATGGGACAGGATTATCTGCATGTACATTCTGTTGCAGAGATACTTAGCGCTGCATGGATCTGTCACTGAAGTATTATTCGATAATTGGTAGCTAGAGGTACAAGTAAACAATTCTGCAATCTGATGGGTTTATCCCTGTAAAGTTACTATATGAGGGGGATAATGATTATTTCTAGGGGGCAAGTCAAATCATCATTGTAAAAGGAAAATCATTCTTTCTCTTCAGAAGCAAGCTAATAAGGATTAAGTCTCCCCATCTAATGTTGCCTTGTGCCATTCTATTTTCCATGCCTCAAAAGCAATATGTCTTCTAGAGAAATTGTACTCGGTTTGGGTGTCCGTGTAAATAATTGTCCTTGGTGGTATCTTCAAATTCGATTATTTCCCTAGCTAGTTTTGCATTTTGGTTTAGGTGTCTGTTTACATTAGCAATTTGCTGCAGATTCTGTGCTACTGGAACAATGGGTTTCAAAAGAAATATGTCTTCTAAAGAAATTGTAGAGCAGCTGATCCACACATCTCGATATTTTCAGATCCGAAATGTTGTTTTCATGGTGATTTTCACTTGAATAGTAGTGGTTGCGTCATTGCGTGGAATTTCTATGTATTCAAAAGAAAGAAAAATTATGACATTTGAATGCAATGATTATGTTTCTTTTGTGATCCCTTGGAGCGTTATTTTCATCCTGATTATGCTGATCAAATTTAACTGTGTTACTTGGTTTTGTTGTTAACTTTATTCTATGAACAAATAAACTCGGTAAGATTCATAGATTGGAAAATAACATCCATTCTTCTGCTAACAAGTGTCTCATGTAACCCACACATTAGATTTTATTCCTAACATGATCATTGTGATAATACTGAGCATTATTAATTTGTTACATAGAATTAGTGTCTTCTAGATGTTAGAGAAGTGTTGTCTATATGCATGGAATGGGGGAGCCAATAAACAACTATAATACTTTTGTTGAAGCAATCAGAGTGTTTATAGGATCTCCTTTTCAGCTTTCACCTAGCAGAATTACTGTATCTACTGTAAGCATACTTGGAATCACATTCTCGGGGTTGTTGTTAAAAGCTCTATATTTTCTTAGTAGTGACATCTTATAAACTGTATGCTGTCTAGTTGCTAATGGTACACTTATGAATGACCTAATAAATTTCTATTGTAATAAGCCACACGATGGCTAATACATATGGTAGCACATTTGTGTTGCGTTTTTAACTGAAAGTGCTGGTTTATCAGGTTATCATTGATATTTGGAGTTTGGTTTTGAATTCTCTGACCTTTCCCTTTCTTGTTCAGTGTGTCCATCAACTCATCAAATACAAATATGTTTGTCTCTGGCTCATGTGATACAACTGAGGCTGTGGGATATCAGAATTGTAAGTCGAGCTGTCGAACCTACCATGGACATGAGGATGATGTTAAAAGTGTGAAGTTTTTTCCTGATGGCCATAGGTTTGGTACTGGCTCACATGATGGCACATGTAGATTATTTGATATGAGAACAGGGCATCAACTTCAGGTGTACAGTAGGGAGCCTGATAGAAATAGTAATGAACTACCTACTGTTACATCTATTGCATTTTCAATATCAGGAAGGCTACTTTTTGTTGGTAACTCCAATGGTGACTGTTATGTGTGGGACACACTTCTCGCCGAGGTTTGCATTTTTACCATTTACCATGGATTGAATACAGCTTATTTTATATTACAAAGGAAAACTAATGCCCATAATAAACAAGTTACTGGTACACTTTACTGTTTCGCCACGGTTTTCTTAATCGAGAAAAATATGACATACAGTTCACTTGGTGTGAGCTGCATAAATTCAATGTTAGGCAATCAGTTAACACTAGTGATATAATCTTTATGTTAGATAAGCATAACTCCATTGCCATTTAGTAGCAATATAAGCATACAAATGTGAAATCTAACCACGGGAGAAAGCAATGGAATATAAGCATAACTGCCTAAATTTTTATTTGAAATGCTCCTCAGCAACTATTGCAATTGCATGAATTGATGTTTGTATTGGACCTAGGACCTCATGAATAAGTAACCTAACCTCAGTTCCTTCCATATTAGTCCACATATATCATCAACCTAGACTAGGCTGGTCATGCATACAAATTTAGAGGATGCTGCTGCAGATCACCTTGTATTGTATCAAGAGATTCCTAGTTAGTGCTATATGCCAAGAGGTTTAAAATGTTGGTTTAGAATTAGGCCAACTTAATGGATAATTGTATACCTGCATTTAAAAGCTTATCTGAGTTCAAGTTATTGTGAAGGCTTGTCGGTCACCTCCGTTATTTTTTATCTGTTTCTCATTATTGTTTATAGTACCTTCTGTTGTCAATTTCCGTTGAAATTTTGCAGGTGGTAATTAATTTGGGAAACCTGCAAAACTCCCATGATGGCCGTATAAGTTGCCTCGGGATGTCATCCGATGGGAGTGCATTATGTACAGGAAGCTGGGACAAAAATTTGAAGGTAAGGACACTTAAGAAAGATCATTTTCATTGACTGCTTCCGCAGTTTTGTTGAATTGTTGTCTTTGACACTAACAGTTTTACACTAACTGTTGATGCATCAAGAATTTTGCATTTTTAAAGCAAACGGATACCTTAATTTTGTCACATCTATGTTATCTTCAGGATAATTTTGGAAAAGGAAGGAGAAAACAATACCAGATGCCTTACAACCTGAATTAGGGATGAAACTGCTAATTGCACATTGAAGTCACCAAGAACTTGGTAAAGGTGATTCAATGACAAATCTAATGATTAACATGTGCGATGTGGTAAGTTTAGTCTTACTCAGTTTTCACTTCAAAGTTCTGGTTAGATTTGAGTGCTTGTTTTTCATGAAGGTCGGCTGAGTAACTTGAGTATTTTTAATGACAAAAGTTACAAACACCAGATGGCTAATGCTATCTGTTTCCTCTTGTAGGTTCACATGGCTGGTGCTGCTGTCTGGGATGTATTCCGCAGTCACACAAACACTCGATTTCACACATCGAGGAGCCAAACACTAATAATTCAGAAGGATCCTTGGCTGGTGCTGCTGTTTGGGATGTATTCGGCAGGCAGGATCTTCCAAAGATTAATGAATATCTAGCTGTTCATCGGGAAGAATGTGCAGCTAGATGTCAAGCAGTGTCTTCTGTAATGACTCATTTCTTCCCTATGTCAAATTAGTCTTAAATAAATTCTCAAAGGTACTATTTCATGTTACTATACTTTTGATGCAGGTTAAATATCCTATTTATGATCAAACAGTGTACCTTAACGATTATCATAAGAAGATGTTGAAGGATCAATATGGTAAGTACTAAGTACCAGAGAGAGGATTACTATTTTTATTTCCAAATGTTTTACTGCTATTTGCTCCATTGCAAATTGGCTTGCTTGTCAACTTAACGTTAGTTCTGTTTGTGGAGTTTGGGTATTGAAGCTTGTATGTCTTGTTGGGTTCATTTTCTTAGAGGGACCAAAGACAATCGAGCAGATTACAATGGACTCAGCTTCGGTCGAGACCAATATGGTTAGCCTGCTGTACCATTTATTTGATCCTCGTACTTTCCCACTGTTAACTGTAATTAGGGTCTTATATGCACATATCAACTCTTTGTAAGTTATTCTTTGAGGTCATGGATCCAAGTATATCACCTGATAAACTGTGTCAAGTCTTGGAACAGCACAACGTGGTTGCAATGCCAGCCAATTTAACACATCATCTCTCATTGTTCTAGTTGAGCATGATGATCTTGGTAGCTGTGTGAGGTTGCTGTTTTTCATTAGTAGATCTGTGTACCTTATCCTTGCTATACTGTCCATATATGCTGTGTGCATGAAAGTCTTGCATTGAAAATGTCATGTGCTACAATCGTTAGGACTATTAATAGATGTTGCTCACTGTTTGCATTGAAAATGTCATGTGCTACATTAAAAATGTCATGTGAAATGCTCACTGTTTTTCTATTGGTTTGTGTGCAGTTCAAGCTCTGCAAGGTGAGGTTTGTTCAGTTTGGCCAAAAAGGCATCCCCTACCTGAACACCTACGACGGCTGCACCATCCGCTACCTCGACCCGCTCATCAAGGCCAACGACACCATCAAGATCGATCTGGAGACCAACAAGATCATGGACTTCATCAAGTTCGACGTCGGCAACGTGGTCATGGTGACTGCCGGGAGGAACACCTGGCGTGTAGGAGTCATCAAGAACAGGGAGAAGCACAAGGGCAGCTTTGAGACCATCCACGTGCTGCTTGGAGCTTTTTGCTATGTCTAGTTTTCTCCTATTTGTTGTACAGGAAAACATAGAATAGAATTCAAATTTGGTGGTCGCAAAAGTGTGGAGACTTTAATTCATATAAAGTTAGGCTTAACATTAGTGCAAACAGTTGTATTTTAGTTTAGATTTAGAGTACACTTATGTATGCGTTGTTTGACAATGCTTATGATATATTGAATGGTACTTATTTATATTATATTAATTATAATGTTGTTCAATATATGTGTATGTATATTTCTCTTTCAAATTATTATAACATGATATCTGAAAAAAATGATTATAAATTGAAGAATGTACTGCGGTGTAAGTCATTTCGTTTAAATCTTAATAAGACGGTTACCAAAATGTCTAATATCAGTCTCCTAAATAAGACGGTTTCTAAAACGTCCATTATTAGTCACCTAAATAAGATGGTTTTCCTATTGTAATCTTATATTATTATAGGATATTCGAGACGGTTTGATAAATACTTTATCACTTTTAATGTTTGTATTATCTACGGTTCTTTAGAAGCAGTGTCTTAAAAAAACCTAATTCAAGACGGTTTATCGCACGAAATGACTTAAACAAATACCTTTTTAGACGCTTTATTGGACAAAATGACTTAAACAAATACCTTTTTCAGATGGTTATAAATTAAAAATTGTCTTATATAATATCTTTTAAGACGGTTTATAACCATCTTAAATGTGGGACATCTTTTGCGACTCCATCAAAATTGGACACTTCATAAGCGTCTTAATAACTGAAAATTAACCGTCTCATATAGCATGATCTGTAGTAGTGATGGATGAGGTGGCACCGATTGGCCTTCCACTGTCACGCCATGAGGGAAGACTTAAAGGGCAAGGGGGACTTGGATTGAGCACAGAGATACCAGATCAAGAATTGCTCCATAAAGCTCATTTCTTGATCCTTCAATCTGCTGAAGATGTTTCAAAGTACATTGACAAACACAAGAAACGGTTGAGAAAGAAAAACCCAGAAACGGTGGACGAAGACATTGTGAGGCTCCATAACAAAGAGTTTTGTGATTGGTTTCAAAAGCGGTGTGAAAACAAGGTACCAAAGAATGACACTGTGAGACGGTTGGCACAGGGACCCTCGTCCAGCGTAGCGACATGGCAGAGTTACGACATTAATGGATACACTTTCTACACAGTACAACAAGATGGTAAAAGCACCCAACAAAATAGTGGAGTTTGCAACGACGCGATAACTGAGGTGTTTGATCGCAATAAAAAATCGTCATATCTAAGGAAGGACACGTATTATGGACAATTAGAACACATCTGGGAGTTGGACTACACACTTTTCAAGCAAGTTGTTTTTCTTTGTAAGTGGTTCAACCCTAAAGGTGTTGTCGTTGACCCAAAATATGGGGTTACCACTATAGATTTTAGACGAGAAGCTTACAAGGATGATCCATTTATTCTTGCAAAGCATGCAAATCAAGTTTTCTATATCGATGATCTTGCAAACAGGCATCATCGAGTGGTGCTCAGGGGGAAAAGAAGAATTGTTGGTGTTGAAAATGTAAATGACGAAGAAGATTATGACCTCTTTAGTAATATGAGTAGTTTAGATAATATGGTCATAGATATGGAATGAGTTTGGACTTAATGTAAATTATTATTGTTCTAATTTCTATATATACGGCTGCTTAATATTCTGCATCGCTGTTTATTATAATTTCTATCTATATACATATATTCTAATATAAACAGAAAAATGTGACTCCACCTATCCACAATTCCCAATTCCACATTGCATCGTATTAGGCTATCTGCGTCCCTCCCCGCGTTCCTCCCCTCGTCCCGCGTTCGGCAATCCTCGTCCAGGCTCCAGGATCCCGCGTCCTCCCCTTGTCGTCCCGCGCCGTCGTCCTGCGCCGGCGTCCTCCCCTCATCCCGCACCGGTGTCCTCCCCTCGTCCCGTGCCCCCCATCCGCCGCTGCGTCCCTCCCTTCGTCCTGCGCCCCGGCGTCCATCCCCTTGTCCCGCGCCCCGGCGTCCTCCCCTCGTCCAGCGAGCTCCAGGCGGCCGGCGGCCCTCCCCTCGTCCCGCGAGCTCTAGGCAGCCGACGTCCCTCCCCTCGTCCCGCGAGCTCCAGGCGGCCGGCGTCCCTCCCCTCGTCCCGCGAGCTCCAGGCGGCCGGCGTCTTCCCCTCGTCCCGCGAGCTCCAGGCAGCCGGCATCCTCACCTCGTCCCACGGCCACGTACCGCCGCTGCGAGCTCCAGGCGCACCTGCGTCCCTGCCATCTCCTACGTCTGACGCCCATCGCCAAGGCTGATAGGCAAGATCCGTTGTCCGGCGCCCAGAACTCCCAGGCAAGATCCCTGTAGTGTTTATTAAGATGGATAAATGTTGCTTAGAAGTTTGGTTGTTGTAGAATTTTTTCGATCATGTTTGTTATGTGTGCTATGGGTAGGATTAGCTATCTGCTAATGTATTTCCAATTTATAGAATTGGGTTCAAATGTAACATGTCTCTTGCACATTTGCTAAGGTAGAAGTACTAATAGTGTATCAATATAGTTTAATGATCTGTATTCTTTGATGTTGCTAATGCCTATATGTTTTCGAATATAATTATGTACAATGGGTACTGATGGCGCTAATTCAATAGGATCAAATGAGTTCTGAGTCATCTTCTGATACATCTGGGTCATCAACTTCAAAAACCTCTGGGTCCACAAGTACCTCATCTTCCACTAGCTTGCATTCAGAGGACATTGTCGAAAAAGGTTCTTGTACTTCTGCCAGGCATAGAATGAAACGAGGTCACGCCAAATGCAAGAAGCTAGAAAAAGGAGGTCCCCGTCGTCTTACGTTTGATAAAAATGGGATTGCCCAGTCACCGGTAAAACATGTCAATGAATTCTCAAGCTATTGTGGTTATATAGCACGCATGTGTGTTGATATTAGGATAAAGGATTGGCGAAAAGTGCCTATAGTGGTAAAATCAAACCTATGGGAGGATGTTTCAAAGAAATTTGTCATGCCAAGGGATGAAATCCATACCCTCAATGTTAAGAAGGTCGCTTTGAAATCTATGAGTAAGGATTGACTTCTCCAGATTGTTTGATCCTATTTGCATCATTTCTTGGGATTTATAATTTATTTTCCTTTTATTTGTACAGGCCATGCATGGAAGGATTTCAAGTGGAAACTAAATATAAATTATGTCAAGAAGGACAAAACTCCATTTGAGGACTATCCAGAACTCAAGAAAGAGTGGTGGCCAGACTTTGTGGAGTGGGTTACCTCTGATGAGTATATTGCTCTAGGAGAAAAGGGCAAGCAAAGCCAAAGCATGAATAAGTTCCGACAAAAACTAGGTCGACGAAGATATACTGTACAAAAGAGAAAATGGGCAAAGGAAGATGCACAGGCATTAACCGAGGGTAAATCTATTCCATTTCAAGACATGCCAGATGGTCGTCATAAGGATTGGGCAAGGGCGAGGAATCCTTCTAGCGATGTGAACATAACAGAGTCGCATCCAATCATAAAGAAAATTGTAATGTTCCTCTCCACACATAACTTGTCCATTTAATTTTCTTACCAAATTTGGTTCACACATAAAACTGTTTTTACAGGTAGATCTAAATGAAAAGTCAGTAGCTGGTACCTTTACACCATTGGATAATATGGACATACTTGCAACAACAATAGGGAGTAATCATCCAGGGAGGACAACAGGGGTGAGTGCTTATGTGGGTTTAGGGATGGGTCTTGCTCAAGGTGATGGCCCTCGTAAGAAGAAACGTAGAACAACGAAAGAGTATGTCAAGAGGATTGTGGATGAGTACGAGGCCAAGTTTGAGAAACTGACAGCCCTGTGTCAGAGTATGGAGCGTCGATTAAAGAATTCTGAGAGTTGCTCATCTTCAAAATTTGTTGATACACCAGACCATGCAACACATCATTCAGTTGACTCATTACAAGTAACTTCATCTACTTGCAGCACATATGACTTATCAGATAACAAAATCAATGTTCCACTAATATTATGCATTTTCCCTTAATTCTTCCAATGTTTAACATTTCAGGAGGTGATGAAATGCAAGTTGGTGGTGCAGATAGGTCCGCAATCTGTTGTGGTCGCTAGAGGGCAGGCTTACCCTCCAAAGGATGTTGTAACCGTCCATGGGATTGAGCGGCGAGATGACCACACAAAAGTGCAGGTTGATTTTGTGTTTGACAACTTCTTGGAATTTCCACTCCCTATTCCTATCGCTGGTGGTGATATGTTCACTCTTGGCGAAGCCAAAAATTCATTTGTGTTATGGCCTAAGTCAGGCATACAACTAGCAGAGGTACACTTTACTAACTTCAACCTGATGAAGTTATTATTGTTATTCACAACTTGGTTAACATCATGTACTTGTTTCTGACTTTTACATAGGAAACAACAGTTCATGCAAAGCCTCAACAAGTCCCAGACACATCACCTCAGGTACTCCATCACACACCTGAAAAGGATAAAATGCCAACACCAACAATGGGTACCGAGAATATAGATGTCACACATAGTGCCTCCAATGCCAGCAAGAAGAGGAAACATAAGCATAAAAAACATAACAAAAGCAAAGAGAAGGAGCAAAAAACTTCACAACAGAAAAACATAGAAGAGGATGGTCTTGATCCCCTTTGGACTCCCCCCTTTCATCAACGATCTCCACCACCAGTTCCAAATAATAAACAATTTGTGCTAGGGCAGCCTTTAGTATCTAGTGCATTGCTTAAGAGGATGGGTAAACAGAGCTAGTGTTTCCACAAATGGTATTTTGCTATGACCACGCCAATATCTCAAAGGCAAAGTGCCACACACTTCATGGTACGATACGAAGAACATGATTTTCTTGAAAAATCTGGGGTCTATGCAGTAGAATTCAGTGATGTATTTCACATCTACAATGATCTTGCCCTTGACATATCCTTACATCGGAGTTGGATGCTGTGAGTGAGATCCACCATTTCCTATAAGTGTCTACTTTTTGTTCTTTATCTAACTATTCTTTTAATAGATGCATGAGGAAGATAGACAAATACAGAGGCATATTTGGCTTTTTAGATCCAGAGATGATCATTTTAAAGAGAATCAATGAAGAGGCTGATGAAGTCGAAGCATACATTGTGAAAGCATTGCTTGCTCAGCAGGACAAGGAGTGCATATTTGTTGTTTGCCAGGAAGGGTAAGGCCTAGCACTAATAACACTCTATAGTTTTTTAATCTGTATCTTAATGTTCTATCTTCGTCATTTCAGTTACCATTGGGCCTTGTTAGTTATTTTCCCAAAATGGAATACAGTGTACAATATTGACTCCAAAGGTTACCAATCCCCTAGCTGCTATAGTATTAAGAAGCTATTCGACGAGTGGGTATTACCTTTATCATAATTCTATTTTCCTCTATATTTCAATTGTTATTTACACCGTTAGTCACCATTATTGTAGGGCTTTTGGTGCTTATGTCGACAAAAAAGGTCGCCATAACAAGAATTTTGGTCGCACAGTTATATGGAAACATTTTCAGGTAATCATGTCCTTAACCTGAAATTATTAGCAACACATATAATTAGACATTCCCGCTGGATATTTTCCTTATGAATGACATCTTTTAGGCACACATACAACCACCTGGCAGTATGCTTTGCGGACAATATGTGATGTACCACATGTTATCCTTTGCGGATAATCTTAGTTTGGACCGTGATCGATATCCTCAGGTTGTTTTTATAGTCTGCATTCTATTTTACTCAAACATATGCAATATAACGTTATAAATATTTACATGGTTTATGTTTTTCAAGGGTCGTGCTGGTTTTGCAACCTGTCCATTATTGCCTGATGAGATAGCAAATGTCCGAGAACGGTTGCTCGACTTCTTCATGAATGAGGTGATAGACATTGGTGGATCATGCAGGGTTGAGGGTGCTTCATATAACTAAATCTAGCATGGCTTCCTAGGTAAGATGTTACATTCATATAACCTTTTACATCATATGCCACATTGTGATGTGTTCATATGTGTCTAACTAATAATTATTGTGTTCTCCTATTTGTTGTACAGGAAAATATGGAATGGCCGCACCAGTGTGGAGACTTGATTTCATATATATTTAGTTAGGCACAACGATAGCGCAAACAATTGATTACCAAGTTTGTTAATTAGTATTTTAGTTTGGATATAGAGTACGCTTATGCATGATATATAATGGTAATTATGAATGATATCATCCTACTTTCATATATTTGATGGACATCACATATGCATCTAGATTTTTCTCCAAGTTTCAGCATATAGTACATAGGGCTAGGTGTCGATCCGGATTGTGGCGCCCGACGAGGTGGGGGTGTGGAGAGTGGCAGGGAATCCTCATCGTTGTACTGAAGCTTACATCAAAGGTACGCGTTATTTAGTCTAAACTTCATTGACTTGAGAACACACTGCCATTTGGTCCTGTTTCTCTACTTATAGTTGTCATGAGTGGACATGTTGCACCCCCAAAGTCATCGAACTTCTTTGTTGAATTTGGGATGGACAGTGGATATCACAAAAAATATACATCCAGTTCATCCAAAGTGCAGGTAACTGTTTTATTCAGACATATATGATTAATCATCATTCATCAATATGTGAACTCCATTGAGCAAGTATTTTGATTATGTTGATTTTGTATTACTAAGATCATGTAATGGATATTGTCAGTTTATTTTGTTGCCTTCTTTCATAAATTGATTCACATGTTTGCAATTAAATTATATATGATATTATGTTTCATACATTGATTTTTCGTTGTACTATTGTGTGTTACCAGAGGAATGATCTCAGCATTAAAATTGATTTCTTGCATGCACTACGCACCACCACCACCACTTGCCAACCTTCTGTTTCAGTATCTGTGATATTGATTTCTTATTTGTTATTCAAATTCACACCGCAAGTTGCTAAGGTTGAATGGACAACTTGAGAGAATTCCAAAACGTTTTCTGTTTCTGAGTACCATGATTGATAAGAGACTTTACTGTTTTTGCATGAGCATATAATATTCTGACTCATGGAAAGTAATGTAAACCTGCTACATTTACGCAGACACTCCTGAGTGAGATGAGATGCTAGTTACAAGTGAAATAACAGGCAATGTTATTTGTTAATCAAGGCACTACTACCCTCATGCAACTTTCTGCACTGTTGATAACGGGGATACTGGTTAGTGATCAGTTCATCATCACAGCTCGTCTCAATTATCAACACTGTAACAACAGACATGTTTCTTGGACCGCTACGATCCTCCAGTGATTGCCTCCAAAGGTGTCAGAGTTCAGGTGACATTGCTCCACTTTGAAGTACTGCTCTGAGGTATCTTTGGCCACTATAAAAAAAGTCGCTATGCTGTGTTCTTCAGGCTAGCTACCTTCCGTAGATATTGTCTTTACAGGGGATACTTTTTACCTACACTTTTGTACAACATATGCTCTACAGAATCCTTCAAGTAGCAGGAACTGTCACAAAGGCAATGGCAGTGACGCCTTTGGGAATATTCTCTGTCCTGGCGCTAGGATGGCTAGGGGATCATATCTGTGTTTCCTCCATTCAAATGTCTCCCACCTTGCTCCAAAGTGGGCTTTCCACTGCTGCTGTGTGGTGTAGGGTGCCAGATACTGTATCATCCCAATACCAGCCTCTTCACAGAACTCCACTATCTCTTTGTTCAGGTTCATTGAATGTGCAATGCTGCCGTAACCTGAGAGAGACGGCACTGAAGAAAGGAACCCCACTAGGTAGAAAATTTCCTCATCTGGTATGACTACTGACGTTCTGTTGTCCCACCTGCATCAAAAGGAAACAGACCAATTCAGTTACCTTAACCGAAACTAGATTAACTTATTATTTGTGACGGTAATTTTTTGCAAGTGAAAGCAAGTTACTTCGATTTGTTCACTGGATAAAGCAATATGGGACCATTGTTGCTATCTTTCAGGATCTTGCCAAAGACTTCCTTAGCAAATCTACGGATGGAGCTCCTCGGTATTAGAAGATTCAGCCAAGGATGTGGAACTTCTCCAAGCTCGCCTTCTGGACGAATGGTATGTTCTGTTTTTTGTGACTATAATATTTTGATTTACATGTTGAAAAGACCATGCTGTTTTTTGCTATAATTTCTTTCCATGCTCATGGAATATATAATCTGCTGCTCCGACTTGAGAAATTAGTATAGGGGTGATCGATGTATTAGCGAAAGAGCTACTATGCTCTCAGATATAATAAAAAGGAACTACTGTTGAGAAATTTAAGTTTATGTATTTGACTACTATCAGCTATAGTGCAATGTGCAAGTAATAATATAAGCTATTCTGCAGCAATAAATTTTTCTTTCCATCTAACTTGAACTGCAAACAGATATGAAATGAGGTTGAGATATTACAAGAGCAGCTTTTTCCACGAGACCTCGTCCAACTCCCTGCCTCCCTCCAGCGGTGAACCCGTGCACGGCGCTCCGCGCGACCTCACCTAGCTCCCTGCCTCCCTCCGACGACAGTCAATGAAGATAATGCCGCTGCCATGCTACGGTATCTAAATGCTGATTCATAAGGATCAATCTCATATGGCCATTTCCGCAACTTCATGCTTCTACTTCCTTCAGAACGCCTTGAGGATGATCCTCGGTATGTCTGATGTATCCTATTAGAAGAAACCTGTGATTGAATTGGCTTTAGGGAATAGTGACTCTGCAATCATCACCAATTCTGACAATTATCTTCTCTTTACTTACAAATTCACTCAGGAAATACTGAAAGCCACATATGAGAACTGCAAGGTTTTTGTTCTCTCCAATTCGTCTGCCCTGTTTTTATTTTTTGCTAGCCATTTTGTTTAAACTTGGATACTTTTGCTGCAGGTCTTGTTAAGATCAGACCTTATCAAATCTAGTTCCGAGGAGCGCTCCTTGCTAAAAAACCTAGGCAGTTGGTTGGGAAAGTTCACCATTGGTAGGAATCAGGCACTAAGGGCTATAAGGAGATTGATCCAAAATCTCTTATCGTGGAGGTACTGCTTCTCTGCATTAAACTCATTGGTAGTTGGAGACTTGGAGTTCCAAAAGCTCCCTTAGGCTGTCTAGATCCTTTATTTAGTATTGCTCTATATTATTTAATATGATATTTATGTTTCACCTGTGTTTTTTGGTAAAATTTATGTGCTTCCTGAGGTGTACAATTCACTTCAATGTTAATAATCAGATGACAAACACTGTGACAAGCATGAACCGGTATATTCTTTCATTATCAGATGATAAACAATTGGTCCCCAGGCTCATTTCTCTAATAGAACAGGGAACTGATGTTCTGCGTGTGAAGGCCCTTTTGTTTGTTGCTCTGCTTTGCAAGAATAGTCGAAGGTGGCTTCCTCATTTCTTTTGCAATGCAAAATTAATATCAGTTGTTGATAGACTGGGAAAGGAGAAGGAGGGTTTTATTCATCATTGTACAGAAGCATTTGTGCAGTTGGTTGCTTCCTTGGTCCCTAGTATTCTTGACACTGTCTCCAGCGATATACAGCAGGTTATGGTTGGCAAACGCCATGGACCTGTTACTGCTTTAGCTGGGCGAGCTCATCCAAAGAGCACAATTCATCTGTTCCCTGTTATTCTTCATCTTCTGGGAAGTGCATCCTTCAAGCATAGAGTTGTGACAGGCCATGTATTGCTTCAGTTGGCAAATCTTATTAAGATTTTGGAGGCACCATTTCAGGTATGATTTTTTGTGAACTTTATGGATATTTCATCCTGATGAGATGAGAGTATGTTGAGATTTTGTTCATTATACAACTTCAACTTTGGTGCTTGTCTTTTCAATGTTTTGGATCACATGAACTTTATGGATATTTATGTGTTTCTTCCCTAGCTACCCATGGCCATGCTAAATGTTCTTTTGGGATTTCAGGTGCTATTTAAGAACCTTACTGTTGACATAAAGGATGTGAAACCAACGTCCCTGCTCAAAGATCGTCTGCGTGAAGTCGAGGGAAATCCAGATTTTTCAAATAAAGATGTTACTGCATCTCAAACCCCTGTGGTTGCAGAAGTCCCTTCAGGGACCATCCCTTCACTAACTCATATGGAACAACAACCTGAGATCAATATCACATCCCGAGCTATGAGCCTTCCAAATATACTTAATCAGGTTGGCTTTGAACTTCTGTATCGAATATGTGGTACACTCTTCTGCCATTATAGTTGGAATATATTTTCTTTGCAGTATGCTGCTCCTGTCCGTCTACCTACAAACAGCACGGTAGAAGATGACAAAGTTGCTCTGATGATGCCTGAGCAAGTGCCCTCGTTGACCCAGGTTTCGCTAGCACAAACACAATCAACATCACCATCTCCATTTTCTGTTAACCAGGTTAACTTAATGTTATATGATTTGTTTTCATTTGTGATATGTAGCTTATGGCGGCTATTCCACGTGAAGAGATACGTTTCAAAATAAATCCAAAGCTCGGCTCCCTTGGTCCACAACTGCAATATAGCAAGTATGCCTCCAAGTTTCTGAAAGGATTGTTATATTTCATTTCGTATTTAATTTGAACTTCTTTTGTTGCTGATAAATTACTTGCTTTATCTAGAATTATGGATTTGGCTTTGGATAAGGCTAATAGGGAGATAATACATAGGCAAGGATCATCAAGTTTGACGTCGGCAACGTGGTCATGGTGACTGGCCGGAGGAACACCAGGCGTGTAGGAGTCATCAAGAACAGGGAGAAGCACAAGGGCAGCTTTGAGACCATCCACGTGCTGCTTGGAGCATTTTGCTATGTCTAGTTTTCTCCTATTTGTTGTACAGGAAAACATAGAATAGAATTCAAATTTGATGGTCGCAAAAGTGTGGAGACTTTAATTCATAATATAAAGTTAGGCTTAACATTAGTGCAAACAGTTGTATTTTAATTAGTTTAGATTTAGAGTACACTTATGTATGCGTTGTTTGACAATGCTTATGATATATTGAATGGTACTTATTTATATTATATTAATTATAACGTTGTTCAATATATGTGTATGTATATTTCTCTTTCAAATTATTATAACATGATATCTGAAAAAATGATTATAAATTGAAGAATGTACTGCCATGTAAGTCATTTCATTTAATTATTAATAAGACGGTTACCAAAATGTCTAATATCAGTCTCCTAAATAAGACGGTTTTTAAAACGTCCATTATTAGTCACCTAAATAAGATGGTTTTCCTATTGTAACGTCTATTATTGTAGGATATTCGAGACGGTTTGATAAATACTTTATGACTTTTAATGTTTGTATTCTCTACGGTTCTTTAGAAGCAGTGTCTTAAAAAAAACTAATTCAAGACAGTTTATCGGACGAAATGACTTAAACAAATACATTTTTTAGACGGTTTATCAGACAAAATGACTTAAACAAATACCTTTTTCAGACGGTTATAAATTAAAAACTGTCTTATATAATATCTTTTAAGACGGTTTATAATCATCTTAAATGTGGGACATCTTTTGCGACTCCATCAAAATTGGACACTTCATAAGCGTCTTAATAACTGAAAATTAACTGTCTCATATAGCATGATCTGTAGTAGTGGTAAAAGAGAAATAACCTACTTAATGACGAGACATTGCGGACACTAATTATCGATATATTGTTACTTACGACAATTATGTTATTACAACCTAGCTAAACAGTCGAGGTAGCGATCAACATCCATTCCAATTATGAAAGTGACTAACACACATAGAATATTATACCTAGTTTAGAGAGCACACTAACGACTTATAATTTTAACTTCACAATTCTTGGACACCTAATACTTATAAAATTTGATAGAAGAACTTTTATTAACTTTCTAAACTAATTTACCGGTTAACCTGTGTATCATATATATATTAATAAAACTTTTCATTTTTAACACCTACAGTCCCGCAATACTGAGACCTATTGAGACCCCTTTTATCCTACGGCATCGATCAATTTAGCTAATTAACCTGAAATGCGAAATTACTTACCATCACTAACTCAGGCTTGATATTTTCAAATCGGCAACAATCTCTGATTTGAGCCTTTTATCGAACGCCTAGTGAGCAACACATTGGACTTCGCTTTATCCTTCCTCTACAGCTCCACCTTCTTCTACATAGGTATAATCGGAACTGGACGACGACGTGGACTAAGGATATAGGAAATTGCGGCCACGGCATGGGTAAGATGACGACGAATTCTGGTTCAAACAGGTAGCGGAGTCGGCAACGAACACCAAGGAGGCAACGACGATGTTGCAGATGAAGATGATAGTGGTCGCTGAAGTTGAAGACCGACGGACACGACGAGACCGCAGTTGCAGGCAAACTTTTGGCGACATTTAAAAATATGGCGAGCCCAGCAAACTCCATAGTGAGCTGGGAACAGCGCCCGATGACCTGGTGGGATAGAATTTTATCGCGACCAGAGGGAAACAAGGATGGCGGAGCTAATCGGCGAGATCCAAATACCGCGCGAGCAGTATCAGAGACAAGCGCGCGCGGCAGCGAACATGGTTGACTAGCCTAACGACATAGGGCCGAGTGACGAACGCATTTAGCAAGGTCGACGACGCGATGAAATTACGGCCGAGCGAGCCGAGAGAGCGCGCAGCGAGCTGGAGCTGGAGCGCCGTGATGGGCAAAGTGGAGCACGGCCAGCGCGCACGGAACAGAGCTAGAGACCGGCGACCGGCGAGTCTGAGCATCAGGGAGCAACGGTGGCCAACAGAGAGGCGCGCTGGAAAAATCTACAGCAAGGAAGCTCAGTGCAGGAGGGCGAGGCTGTGGGCAGACGAGACCTTAGCACAAGGAAACGGTAGACAACCATGGAAAGGACTCGGCTGGGCACGACAACAACGCGACGACAGTCGAGCGAGAGTGAAGAAAAACAGTGGCATCACAGAAGGGCGCCATCGACAAGCAGAGGACGCCGGCAGAAGAGCTCAACGCGCGGCTAGGACGGGGCGCGCGACACAGGGAAAACTTCGAGCTGGGCACCAGGGCGTGCATCCATACAGGGAGGTCGCGGCCAGGGGGAATAGGCGTCGTACAGGGTAGAGCGAGCTCACCATGGGAGTGGTTCCGAGCAGAGCAAGCGCAGGGGTGCCGTGGCATGGCGAGTGCGCCAGGAAAAATCACGACGCGCAGGGAGGAGCTTGGGGACGCCGGTCATGGAAACAGGGGGCAGGGCGAGCTCCATGGCAGGCGGCCGAGCAGAAGTCCGAGCGCCCAGGGAGCAGGGAAATTCGGGCAGAGCGCGGCGGGGAAACACCAGGGGACCTCACGGCACGCCAAAAGGGAGAGAAGCAAGGCGCCATGGGAGCAGCCCGCAAGGGAGGGCGCGACGGCCATGGAGGGGCGCAGGGCCAAGAGCTACAGCGAGGGAGGAAGGAAGCCACGGCTCAGGGGAACTAGGGGAGGCCACGGCGCTGGGACAGGGAGGAGTGCTGGGCGCGACGCAAGAGGCTTGTCTGGTGTCCACGCCATGGCCGAGCGAGATCCGGTTGGGACTTCACGGCTGGAAAAACAAACGAGTTGGAGCAGAGGAGCATGCCGCTGCAGGGAAGGAGAAAGGACTGGCAATAAATAACCTGCGTGCGCAGAGATACGAACGAAGAAATCCTGCCGCGGTGGAAAATATCACTGGCCGGAAGCAACAGCGGTGAGAAGGATAGGAACGTAGGATTTTTTTTCCTTTTTCAGATTTTTAATTTCTTTAACCGAAAAATCTCAGATATTTTTAAGTCCCAATTTTTAGCGCTAAATAAATGATCGACGCGCTACATAAATACACATGACATGCTTCGGATTTAGCGAACCAATTTAATTGCTAATTACTTATATCCGAAGTTTCGGATCCGGGCAAGAAACGACGGTCCGAATAAGACTGATTTCGTCTTCGGTAATTTGCTCTGTGGAATTCGACTAAAATTAGCCGAAACCAAATCCGTTGTCATATTCCCGATTTCGTCGTCAAAACAGCGTGCAGACGAATAATTTGAATCATATTCGCGCGCACGTTATCACTCAGACGACGCGCGATCCTAATTAATTCGTCCCGAATATTTTAGTCGCCGAGTTCTGATTAATTTGTTTGGGATAAAAATCATCTCAGCGGGTCGGGCTTCCGAATTCGTGTTCGCGCGAGCGATGAATTTTAAATACTCTCCGAACGCACCGATTTTCAGAATGACAATGTTCTGAACATCAAGAAAATTTCAGAAGAGCCCAGATAGATGAAAATAAAAACGATGTTGCACTCGCGACAAATAAAACAGATGTGATACTAAAATCGCGATAGGCGAAGATAACTGAAATTTTGCATCCGTTTTATCCACTGATTACGTGCTTATATCTGTACTCGTTGTCGAGCGGAATATAAACACCTGGGGTGTTACACGAATCTGAAATTTACAAACTTAATCACAACTACAAGCCGGGTTAGCGTTAGAAATAGAAACGAGTCCGAGAGAGGGCGTAAAAACAAATCGCGAGTGAGTGAAGAAGTGAGACGCAAGGATTTGTTTTACCGAGGTTCGGTTCTCGCAAACCTACTCCCCGTTGAGGAGGCCACAAAGGCCGGGTCTATTTCAACCCTTTCCCTCTCTTAAACGGTCCCTCGGACCGAGTGAGCTTCTCTTCCCAAATCAAACCGGGAACAAAACTTCCCCGCAAGGACCACCACACAATTGGTGTCTCTTGCCTCGGTTACAATTGAGTTTTGATCACAAGAACAAATGAGAAAGAAAGAAGCAATCCAAGCGCAAGAGCTCAAAAGAACACGGCAAATCTCTCTCACTAGTCACTAAAGCTTTGTGTGGAATTGGAGAGGATTTGATCACTTGAGTGTGTCTAGAATTGAATATCTAGCTCTTATAAGTGGTTGGAAGGTTGAAAACTTGGATGACTTGAATGTGGGGTGGTTGGGGGTATTTATAGCCCCAACCACCAAACTAGCCGTTTGGTGGAGTCTGTCTGTCGCATGGTGCATCGGACAGTCCGGTGCATACCGGACAGTGTCCGGTGCGCCAGCCACGTCACCAGGCTGTTGGGTTCCGACCATTGGAGCTCTGACTGCTGGGCCCGCCTGGATGTCCGGTGGCGCACCGGACGTGTACTGTGGAGTGTCCGGTGCGCCGTCTCGCGCGTGCCTGACTTCTGCGCGCTCTGGCGCGCATTTAATGCCGCTGTAGGTGACCGTTGGCGCCGAAGTAGCCGTTGCTCCGCCGTTACACCGGACAGCCCGGTGTACACCGGACATGTCCGGTGAATTATAGCGGAGCGGATTCCCGAAGCTGGCGAGTTCAGAGTCGCTTCTCCTTGGAGCACCGGACACTGTCCAGTGTACACCGGACAGTCCAGTGAATTATAGCGCGGCGGCTCTGAGATTTCTCGAAGGTGTGAAGTTCAGCTTGGAGTCCCCTGGTGCACCGGACAGTCCGGTGCGCCAGACCAGGGTGCCTTCGGTTGTCCCTTTGCTCCTTTGATTGAACCCTTTCTCTTGGTCTTTTTATTGGCTTATTGTGAACCTTTGGTACCTGTAGAACTTATAAACTTGGGCAAACTAGTTAGTCCAATTATTTGTGTTGGGCAATTCAACCACCAAAATCAATTTAGGAAATAGGTGTAAGCATAATTCCTTTTCACCTAGCCTTATGGAAGTAGCGCCGAAGCATGACGCATTCCTCAAGGGTGTGCTTGACGAGGCCCTGGTGATAGGGGCACGACTCCTTGAGCATCTTGTCGAACAGGTTGGCCCCTCTGGGAGGCTTCCGAGGGTTCCTGTGCTCGGCGGCAGCGACAAGATCTGCGTCGGCGGCGTTGCGCTTTGCTTGCGACTTCTTCTTGGCCTTCTTCTTCGTGCCGCGCTGGGCGGACGCCTCGGGGACGTCTTCCTGCTGGCGTCCCTGAGGCTACTTGTCCTTACGGAAGATGGCTTCGACCGCCTCCTGACCAGAGGCGAACTTGGTGGCGATGTCCATCAGCTCGCTCGCCTTGGTGGGAGTTTTGTGACCCAGCTTGCTCACCAGGTCGCGGCAAGTGGTGCCGGCGAGGAACGCCCTGATGACATCCGAGTCGGTGATGTTGGGCAGCTCGGTGCGCCGCTTCGAAAACCGCCGGATGTAGTCTCGCAGGGATTCCCCTGGTTGCTGGCGGTAGCTTCGGAGATCCCAAGAGATCCCAGGGCGCACGTATGTGCCTTGGAAGTTTCTAGTGAAGGCTTTGACTAGGTCGTCCCAGTTGGAGATCTGCGCAGGAGGCAGATGCTCCAGCCAGGCTCGGGCGGCGTCGGAGAGGAACATGGGGAGGTTGCGGATGATGAGGTTGTCATTGTCTGTTCCACCCAGCTGGCAGGCCAGCCGGTAGTCCGCAAGCCACAGTTCCGGTCTCGTTTCCCCCGAGTACTTAGTGATGGTAGTCGGGGCTCGGAACCGGGTCGGGAACAGCGCCCGTCGTATGGCCCGGCTGAAGGCTTGCAGACCTAGTGGTTCAGGCGAGGGGCTCCGATCCTCCTCACTGTCGTAGCGTCCCCCACGCCTGGGGTGGTAGCCTTGGCGCACCTTCTCGTCGAGGTGGGCTCGACGGTCGCGACGGTGGTGCTCGTTGCCGAGGCGACCCGGGGCTGCAGGCGTTGCGTCCCGTGTGCGCCCGGTGTGGACCGAGGCTTCCCGCATGAATCGGGAAGTCGCCGCGCGATGCTCCGGGGGCACCCTTGCCTTCGGGAGGCAGAGCTCTCGGCCCGTCGGACCGCGACATCCTCCAGGAGATTCTTGAGTTCTCCCTGGATACGCCGCTCCTCGGTGGTGGATGGCTCCGGCATCGCTCGGAGTAGTATTGCCGCTGCAGCCAGATTCTGGCCGACCCCGCTGGAGGCCGGGGGCAGCCTTGCTCTGGCATCGTCGGCGATACGGCGCTGGACGTCCCGAGACTGATGACGAGCTTCTCCGGTGAGTGCTCAGCCTGCCCACTCCTGCTCGATGTTTTGTCGGAGCTACATAAGTTGTCCTGCTTCCTCGTCGAGCTTGGCCTGCATCTCGTGGATTTGCTCGAGCTGTGTGTCCTGACCCCCCGCAGGGACTAGGACCACAGCTAGCTCCCGCAGGATGTCAACACGAGGCGTAGGCCCAGGGGGATCGTCATCCTCCGGCATACCAAGGTGGTTGCCTTCATCGTGACCCCCTGGATCGACGTGGAAACATTCGCGACTTGGGCCACAACCTTCGTCGTCAAGGCTGTGGCCATCATCAGAGCAAACGGAGAGGCAGTAGTCACATGCGGTCACGAAGTCTCGCATGGCACTAGGAGCGCGGAGCCTAGAGAAATCCCAACCAGAGTCGGGCTCGTCTTCTTCCTCGGAACCCGAGGGCCCGTAGGTCGAGACAGCCGTCAGTCGGTCCCAGGTTGACCACATATGGTACCCCGGAAGTTTAGGATATGCCTTTATGAAAGCGCTCACCGAAGCGGGGTCGCTTGGTGGATCGAAGCTGAATCTAAAAGGCACAGGGTGGAAAACGGACGGTACCTCTCGATCGATGGACGGTGATGAAGTCGCGTCGGGGACGGACTGCACCGTTATCTCAGGTACGAGGCTAACGCTCAACAAGTCCTCCACGAGAGTGCTGGCGTCATCTGTCCGCTTGGGGTTAGCACGTTGCGGGGAAAAGACACTCGCCGTCGTCTCAGGCACGAGGTCAACGCCCGACATGTCCCCCGCTGGGGTGCCGGCGTCGTCGATTCGCTCGACAGCCGACGAGATGCCGCTTCCTGCCTGGCCACGATTGCCCCATCTCCTCCTCCTGCGGCGAGGGAGGCGACGGGACAAACCCGAATGCTGCTCTTCCGCCACGGGGGGAAGACGTCGTTGTCGCTGTCGGCTGCGGGGGAAGGAGTACCATGTCGTAGCTGCCATCGAGGGACATGAACTCGAAACTCCCGAAACGGAGCAGCGTCCCAGGCTGAAGAGGTTGCTGGAGACTACCCATCTGGAACTCAACGGGAAGTTGTTCATCAACACGCAGCAGGCCCCTACCTGGCGCGCCAACTGTCGGCGTTTCGACCCCGGGGGGTCCCTGGACCGACGAGTAAAATTGTCGCTGCGTGTCCCAGCAGATGGGTTGGCGCGAGATGGAACACAAGGGGGGAAACCGCGGCTCGTGTTATCCTGCGCCAGGGGGGATGCGCTTGCAGTAGGGGTTACAAGCGTTCGCGAGGGAGAGAGAGAGAGTGCGAGCCGGTTCATCAGCCCATCCTCCCGCGCGACCACCCTCTCGCATGATGGCCCTGGACCTTCCTTTTATAGATGCAAGGAGAGGGTCCAGGTGTACAATGGGGGTGTAGCTATGCACTAACGTGTCCGGCAGAGAGGTGCCAGAGCCCTGTGTACATGCCAACGTGGCTGTCGGAGAGGTGCTAGAGCCCTATGTGCGCGGTGTCGTGGCCGTCGAAGGAGCGCTTGAGCCCTGTAGAAGCACAGCTGTCGGGGCTGCCAGGACCTTGCTGACGTCTCCTTGCTTCCGTAGGGGGCTGAGAACCGCCATCGTCATGGACGCACGCGGGGTGCCATCATTACTTGTTTACCTAGGCAAGCTAGATGGGACGCCGGTCTTGTTCCCCGTAGCCTGAGCTAGCTAGGGGTAGGGTAATGATGTATCCTCTATGGCGCGGTCGGTCCGAGCCCATGGTCGGGCGAGGTAGAGACTCCTCCTGAGGCCGAGGCCGGGGTCGGGTGAGGACGCGATTCCTTCTGAGGTTGAGGTTGAGGCCGAGCCCTGGGGTCGGGCGAGGTGGAGACCATCTTCCGAGGCCGAGGATGAGGCCGAGCCCTAGGGTCGGGCGAGACGGAGACCACCTTCTGAGGCCGAGGCGGGGGCCGAGCCCTCGGGTCGGGCGAGGCGGAGACCTCCTCCTGAGGCCGAGGCCCAAGGTCGGGCGAGGCGGAGCTTCCTGTTGCGCCTGAGGCTGAACTTAGCCATTGTCAGCCTCACCCTGGCGGGTGGCAGAGCAGTCGGAGAGGGGCGAGCGGCGCTGTTTTCCTGTCAGGTCAGTCAGAGGAACGCGTTTCAGGATAAGGTGTCAGGCGATCCTCGCATTGAATGCGCCTGCGATACGGTCGGTTGGTGAGGCGATTTGGCCAAGGTTGCTTCACAACGAAGCCTGCCCGAGCTGGGCTTCAGGCGAGTCGAGGGTGCGCCCGTTGTTTGAGGAGGCCCTCGGGCGAGGCGTGAATTCGCCTGGGACTACTGTTCGCGCCCGAGGCTGGGCTCGGGCGAGGCGAGATCGCGTCCCTTGAGTAGACGAAGCCTTGACCTGAATTGCGCCCATCAGTCTCTGCAGCTTGCACTGATGGTGGTTACCAGCCGCGTTTAGGAGTGTTGGGGGTACCCCTAATTATGGTACCCGACAAATATTAATATAGTGCATAATATTTTTAATATAGTGGGAACAAAGAATAAGACTCCTGCATTCGCGGTACATGATTGGCGTCTGTCTTGCGAAATATAATGGAGATTGCCCACCAGTTAAGACCACGTTTGATTTGAGTGACTAAAGATTAGTCCGTCTATTTTAGTCTTATTTAGTCTCTAAATTACCAAACGGTAGGATTAAAACATTGATTAAACTATTTTAGTCTTTAGTCAGATGACTAAAATAAACTAAATCATATTAATTTCACCTTTTGTCCCTACTTTATTTTAGTTGTACTAATGGTGAGAGAAAACTAAAAGGGTATTTTGGTCATTTTATGATTCATTTAATGATATTTGAATACTTTTAATCTTTAGAATCAAATATGGTAGTGCCTATACTAAAGAAATCAAACGGACCCTAAGTCCAGCTCTAGACAGCGGTGTTCCCATCATTATGTATCCAATTTCACTTATATAAGACACGGTTGGTTTTATTATTATGCTGGTTACATTGACTTTTGTGTCAGCTGACCTATCCAAACACTTCAGGCATAGCTTCCAGTCGAAGCAAGCAACTTCAGTTATCTTCCTCTGTCCTCTTTCCAAATATCACAAGTTATTTTTTAATCAGCGCATCTGTCTATGGATAACCGTCGCATGAAATCTGCAAGAATTGTGAATAGAACTCAAGACCTGCTGCTAGATTAGAGACAACATATCCACCACACCACGTCTTATTTTGTTGTTATAGTAGAAGATATGAGAGTTATTAAAAGTAAGGTATGGCTGATGCCACACTAAGCCATAATGGCTCCTCCGCCGCTGCTGTCCGGCAAACCATCACATTCTGTGACGCGGGACGTCGAGCAACTCCTGACTTGGGGCACTCCGGTCCCATGTGACAAAATCCCCTATTCCCATTCAGCCATTTCTATCGTGCAAGCCATCACACACTCCGGACGTTGTGCCCACATTGCAGACTATGGGCGCCCACGTGACAGCCACCCTTAGTTTTGCACACACCGGACCCACGTCTGCTCGCGCAAAAAGTTGCCTCAATTTGACACTGGCAGGAGCATTTGACCACGATTGCTTTCTCTAGAGAAGGAAGGCTTATAAGCCGGTAGAAGCTATGTTGGCTGCCCGGTATGGTCATAAAAATGTGCAAGCCATGACGACGACATAGGTCGCGTGGGCTGTGTTTCTTTGGTGTGGCCCAAGTAGCTGCTAGAAGGTCGCACGCTTCTTACCCTGACCCAGCTTGGATTTAGGGTCAGTCTCCCTTGCTTTCTCTGCCCAGCGAGCCCTCGCCCTCTAGCTCTTCTTGCTAGCGCCGTCTCCGTCCCGTGCTCTCCTGTTCATCGTCGATCTCAGCCATCTCAGGAGCACCCGCTCACTCCCAGACGCCCGCGCAAAGGAATCCCCCATGATCTCCTTCCAAACTGCCCACTCCCGCCACGATCTCCCTCTAGCTCATGATCCCTCCGCCCGCCCCCACCCCCGCCTGCCACGCCCACGGGCGCAACAAGCCAACAACCCACACTCGGCCCCGCTACCCCGATCTGTCGCCATAAATCCGCTACCTCCATTGTGCTAACATGCAAGTCTTTATTTTGGAAATAACCAAAGGTTCTGAACCTGCATTGTGCTAACTCGTCAATCATTCCTGAAATGCGATTCCTTTTTTTCATTCAGAGTTCAGTTGGACAAATTAAGATGGATTGAGATCTTAGTTGTTAAGGTAGAAGCAAAAGCACCACCACTGAATCCTGTACTTTAAACGGTGATAGCAGCAGTTGCGGTCTTTGATATCTTAGTGTGTTACTTAGTGATAGCAGCAGTTGCGATCTCCAATATTCTAGGGCATGTTTGCCTCCCTCTTCTAAACTTATAGATCTAAAAGCTTTATAATGTTTTACCTTTCTTTTGATGTCCAAATCTCTAATGTAAGGTGGGCTAAAGGTTAAAGCCAACTTTAGACCACCTGATGCATACAAGGAAGAAGGGTCCACATGCACCATTCTCTGTGGCATAGCAAAATCGAGCTCGATGTCCTTAAAGATTGATCGAGATAATATTAGTCTGTATTGAATTTAATTTTAATGACAAGTTTGTAATGGGTAGGATAATAAGGGATATGTTATAGGTTGTTGGTTTCTTGGATGAATATGCTGCTGCATAGGGTTAGGCCTGAAAGGAGAAACAGAACATGATTGATTTTTGTAGCTCTCCTCGCCTCATCTCTCCATGGGATTGGAATATATATAACTTTGTGAGTTTATATGGAAAGCAATAGATATTGTTTATTTCCTCTCTTCTCTTCTCTCCTCTCCTCTCCTCTATATGCCATATTACTGCTTTTAAACTAAGGCGACACTGCTAGAGGCACTATTATATGTCAAGTTCATATATTAAGAATTTGAACTCTAGCCTATTGATGATGATAATTGTTCATTGTCTGAAATTCCTCTATTTGACATCTATATATGTCTGAAATTCCTAAACAACATTATGTCCATGTTTGTGTGTTAATATTTTTTGGTCATTATGTCATGAGTTTGTGTTAATAATCTGAATACTAAAGCATGTGGTAGGCACCATTATGTCTAAAATTCCTATACACATTGCTTATGATTGTTTGAGGATTACACCTGTCTTGAGTTTTTATATTAATAATCTGAATAGTAAAGTTCGTTGTACCTTGTAACACCTGAGTTTAGTTGTTGGCTCTGAACTCTGAAAAAATATTTTTTTTACCAAATACAACATCAGATGTAATTTTACTACTGTGATTAAGTTGTATCACATATTCACAGTAGTATTATTGTGTTCTTCAAGCAAGTCAATTACAATGAGCTTTTAGTCATGAATTTGCAGTACTTTGGTTCATCTATTCTTTGGTTATGCGTCTTCATGGATCTTTTCTTTGCATTCTATCCAAATGTTCCTTTCTAATTTGATTTTATATGTTTATGCAACCAAAGTTGTCTTAAACTTATTGTATTTTAGTTTGTTAGAAATTTTTATATAGTTACAGAGCTGTTAATATTGTTTCCTCATGCTACCTGGTGTCTCAGAAACATTTGTCATGGAGAACACAACTTTGAACATGTACGGAGGTTTTCTCTCTCTGAGGGTCAAGTTGCTTAAAGATAGAGCAACATACCATGTATTATTTGGACAGGCTAATGAGGCATGTTTTTATGACATTGGCCAACTAGCATCATAAATAATAAGTGTTTCTTGCTTGAATTGATATGGAAAAATTGAAACTCGTGTATTTTTTTGTTTGTATTTTTTTGATTGTAGATGGCCTCTAAAATGAAATATTTGTCCATGGTACCTTGTTCCTCCTAGGTTTTTTCCTTGTATTTTGTTTTTAAAACATTGGTTTCAGTATTTTCTTAGAAGTTTGTGAGTCATCTTCCATTTTCTAACAATATAATGGCCTAATGCTATTTGGATGGTTCTTCTGCACCTAGCATGACTGGTTGAGAAATACGTTAATTCTGTGGAACCTTAATTTGCTCGTAATCCAGTTGTGTCAACATTAGATGGCATCTTTTTCACAGGAGCAACTTGCCATGATAGCAATTTGATCTTGTAGCACCAGGAGTTCATCTGACTTCAATTGTTTAATTCAATGTATGCTTTTAAGAGCTCATGGAAGGTGTAAGTCTTACTGTAAGAAGAGAAGGTGTGCATGTTAAGACCCAAATATAGCCTGTTGATTACATAGCACGGGGGTCAAAACTTGAGATATAGTTGATATCCTGGTTCAGAGTATGAGTTCAAGATTTCGCATCAGTTGAGCAATGGCATGTATGTTTCTGGTCGACCTGAGGAACCTAAGGACATGAGTAACAAAAGTGTTTGATCTGTTCTTATTTTCTTCCTTCAAACTGTTCAGGTGTGGTGTCTTTAGTCATCCTATATGTTAATTTTATTTCACTATCATAAGTTACACTACCCTTAAAAGGATTATTCGAGTTTCCACTTTCACTTGACATCCCATTTCCATTGCATTGCCGCATGGCCAAAAGGATCGCATTCTTAAAGACGAGGAGTCAAATAATCCACCTGTGATCAACAAGCAGCTAAATGACATAAAACAATTCATGATTGGTAATTCCAGTAGCCTGATTGTATTTCACCCTACACATTTTTGTAATGTTTCTTGTGCACTGTACAGATCAAAGAGTTGAATTCCTACGTCGCCTTGAGGAAAACGCAAGTGCACTGTACAGAAAACAGTTCTTGAAACAGAAAGTTCTATGCTTTTTTAATCTTAATTACAAAGATGCATACTACTAAAATTAAGAAACTTCTAATTTAAATTGTTATACCTCCACATTTGTTCCACTTGGTACCTATTGTAAATTTTAAGGCTAATTCAAAAGTTTTTTTTGCAGATACCAAAGTAGCCTTGGTAACAACAATAAGAGGGTTGGGCTTTTTGATATGGGTGATGGAAGTAGTGAGCCTGCTGCTGAGACAACAATCAAATGCATCAGGTGAAATTAGTTTCTAACTTCATCACAAGCTCACGATTGATAATCTTATATTGGTCTATAAAACTTCAAACATGTCAAAGCTAATATCCTTGACATTAACTTATGATATTTTAAAACTTTAGAGCTGCTACTGCTAGGCTGCACTGATTTCCTTCTGCCTTGCTTCTTGCCTTGAGTTGATAAGCCATGATATATCACACAAAAGTAGTTGTAGAAGATCAACACAAAGTAATATAAAAGCAAAATAAGACAATAAATTGGGCCACGTATGCTATTATTGTTGCTCCTTTTGCCTTGTGAGTTCTTTGTGTAATGTTACTATCATTTTATCTTATGAAGGAAAATATATTTTTTGCCTTGAAAGCTAAAGTTATATGGGATGTTTTGGTACCGAGAGGCCCTCCTTGCTCTAGAGAGGATTGTAAGGCAGTACACGATTGTGGTTAGGAAACCCCGAACATTGGAAGGCTCAATTCTATCGTAGTATCATTCAAAATGGTCCAGATAACAGAGCAATAAACACCCTCCTCGAGGCTTCACTGCTTCAGAGTTTGAGTCTGTCATCCGTAGTTCTTCAAAACCAAGACAAATACTCTCTTCGTCCCAAAATATTAGTCGTTGTAGCTCTTGTTTTTTATGTCTATATTCAAAAGGACAATGATGAATCTAGACACATATATGAAACACATACATTAATTATTGTATTAATTTATTTAAAGGTAAAACAAATTTTAATTTTTGACAGAGTCAGTATAACTATTTTGCCCAGTAGAGGTGAATGGGGATCATGTTTCTGTCTATGTACAGAGTGGCTACTAACCTTGACTGGACTCATAACAAAATTTAACACATTTAGGCCTAACAATTTGTCAAGTATTTCACTCTTTAGTCCTGATGCCAACTCCTGGTAATAGACGATGTGATGTGCATATTTCACGGTGGTGATATGTGCTAAGCATGGAAACAAAATCGTTCTCACATGTATAGTTGCTCTAAGTGATGGCAAAAGATTAACACTTGTGGAGTTTTTTCTGTGCCAGACATGGAGTCCCTTGGAAAAACCGAATGGTTTGGGATAGCATATATGCATCTTTGAATATGTCACTCTTTATTATCATTTTTCCTATGCCAGACTTGTGTTTGCCTGTTGCTTGTCTGTCTAATGTTGCAGGTCCATCATAGGTTTTATTTTGCATATGATAATACAACTCTGCTATATGAGATCCTGAAGTCTATTAAATGGTTAAGAAAAACATATGGAAATCTACCTGTAAATATTGTGGGACACTCCATTGGAGGGGATCTAGCTTCATTTTATGCCCTTGGTCTATTTGTAAGTATTTTTAATGTACTTGATTTATTATACCAAATTTCAATATATGCTCTACAAATAACCTGTACTTGTTTTGTGATACCATCACATGTATTGTTAATATATCAGATGGTTGGCTTCATTGATATCTCTACATTTTTTACATGTTAAATTTGGATCATAGGACGTTGAGCACATGACTTTTGGACAGGCTCGGATAGGCAATCCTGCTTTTGCTGTATGACTTGGCGAACAAGTCCCAAGAACAATCCATGTGACCCATCAGAACGATATTGTGCCGCAATTACCACCGTATTATTATTACCTAAGTGAATGGACATACCAACACTTCGCTAGAGAGCTATGTATTTGATTATAGTCGAAAAGAATTTATAGAGATGCGTACTTTTCCTAGATTAGCGTCCATCCATTTCTTATGTATTTATTTATCTTTAGATTTGACTTCATGAGAGCATAGATGGAAATGTAGTTGCCAGAAATGAGATTGTATGTGATGATTCTGTTGAGGACCCAATCTATAGCAGGTACATATCAGTCTATCTATTTTGGACATTTATTTCCTATGTGTGTTTCATATTATTTGTGTTTTCTTGAAAAGTGGGTCTATGGGATGAGCGTAGCAGATCATCTTGAGTACTACAGTGTCACACTATATGCTGATTCAAGGGGAACCTGTCAGTTCGTGATTGGTACAGCCAACCAAGTATACAACTACATTCGTGAAGTTGATGGATCCATCATCTTGTTAAGATATATATGCAAGAACCACGAGCTCTAGAATCAATGTGACTTTGTATGCCACGAAATGCACCCTTGTACAATATTTTTATTTTCAATTTGTGTACAGCTCATGAAATACTGTTGTGTACAGCTCATGAAATACTGGGCTCTCCAGAGGGTAAGGACTAAGGAGAGACTCACCTTTTTAAATATACCCCTTTGACCAAGTGACATTCGATACATGTAAGCTCCATAAGATTGCCGCACAATTCAATTTGTGTATATCAATAACACTGTGTATTACCAAGTTATGCAAGTATTAGGTGGTACTCCTTGTTTGGCCATTCCATCATTTTGTTGCTACATGAGTCATTTCAAGATTTTTTACAGAATTTCACCTTAGCTTTACCTTCATTTGATGTATGCGTTTGCTTTTTCATATCAAAGAATGCAGCCCCTTGCAAACCTTCATTCATGCTATTCTGAACCTGAAGATCATGATTCAATAGAGCCTGATCCCTCCAATACAGAGTGTCTGCTCTTAGCCGGAGGAATCAGATCCTGCTATCATAGTGTCATGCGACGAAGTGACGCCGTGTTGTTGTCGACACTTTTGCTTTCTGTATGGACTCGTGTATTTACAATCGGAGTCAAAGGTCTCAACTCTCAATTTACATACATGGACAACATTCAACTCTACTCATTTAACTTTAAATTTTGCGTCGTGTGTATATCTGATCCCTCCGCTGCCGCAAGGCGAGTGGCTCGGTGACCGCGCGCCGCCATTCCACCACTGGCCCTCAGAGATTGCTCCCTCCTCGAGACTGTCCCCTCCACCTCACGCGGCACATAGACGAGCGACCTCACGCCATAGGGCCAGCACACTCGACCGCGACCCGAGTTTCGCTTCGATGCTATCCCGGACGGCTAGCGGATGTCGTCCTCCATCTCATAGTAGTATAACACTCATTTGTATATAAGTTATTGTGATATTATATGTTCTCATTGCAACGCACGAGCCTCATCTATTAACACATTGATTATTAAATTAAATTTGTTACCTCTCATGTTATGCTCAGATTACTTACATATCTTCTAACAATTTCAAATGGGATGTTATACAGAATATTGGAAATCCTTCATTGAAACGAGCTTCCTACTCATGTATCTTTATATATTTTTCCAGCATGCTCTTATCATATTAATACGAGGTAGTGGTGTTCGTTTTAAACTCTTGCATCTTGCAACATTACTCCTGCAGAAATGATGTCACTGATTCATTGTATAATTTCTCTAATGGATATATGATTAAAGAATGGAGCTGCTCTGGATATCACTAAGACTGTACCTGTTTTTCTCTACTACTTATTAAGGCTGCAAGGGTAGCCTGCCTCTCAGGTTCTGTCGTTCTGCCTTCGATCAATCTGGACCGTCCGATCACATGGGCCCACAGCTGACCGCCGCCCAGTAACCTTCGAGCTCTGAATCAATCACGCGCAATCCTTGCTCCGCCAGCCGCAACCACCTCCGCCCGCGGCCCACCCACATCGCTAGGGACGCTCAAAGTCTTCTCCCAACCGATGAAGTCGATCTCTGGCAGCGGTTTCGTGTGTCACCCTCTCCACGTTCGTGCGTTCGCCATTCCCAGTCCATTCCCCTCGCGATTTAATATTTATGGAAATATACATGTATTGTTAATATATCAGATGGTTGGCTTCATTGATATCTCTACATTTTTTACATGTTAAATTTGGATCATAGGACGTTGAGCACATGACTTTTGGACAGGCTCGGATAGGCAATCCTGCTTTTGCTGTATGACTTGGCGAACAAGTCCCAAGAACAATCCATGTGACCCATCAGAACGATATTGTGCCGCAATTACCACCGTATTATTATTACCTAAGTGAATGGACATACCAACACTTCGCTAGAGAGCTATGTATTTGATTATAGTCGAAAAGAATTTATAGAGATGCGTACTTTTCCTAGATTAGCGTCCATCCATTTCTTATGTATTTATTTATCTTTAGATTTGACTTCATGAGAGCATAGATGGAAATGTAGTTGCCAGAAATGAGATTGTATGTGATGATTCTGTTGAGGACCCAATCTATAGCAGGTACATATCAGTCTATCTATTTTGGACATTTATTTCCTATGTGTGTTTCATATTATTTGTGTTTTCTTGAAAAGTGGGTCTATGGGATGAGCGTAGCAGATCATCTTGAGTACTACAGTGTCACACTATATGCTGATTCAAGGGGAACCTGTCAGTTCGTGATTGGTACAGCCAACCAAGTATACAACTACATTCGTGAAGTTGATGGATCCATCATCTTGTTAAGATATATATGCAAGAACCACGAGCTCTAGAATCAATGTGACTTTGTATGCCACGAAATGCACCCTTGTACAATATTTTTATTTTCAATTTGTGTACAGCTCATGAAATACTGTTGTGTACAGCTCATGAAATACTGGGCTCTCCAGAGGGTAAGGACTAAGGAGAGACTCACCTTTTTAAATATACCCCTTTGACCAAGTGACATTCGATACATGTAAGCTCCATAAGATTGCCGCACAATTCAATTTGTGTATATCAATAACACTGTGTATTACCAAGTTATGCAAGTATTAGGTGGTACTCCTTGTTTGGCCATTCCATCATTTTGTTGCTACATGAGTCATTTCAAGATTTTTTACAGAATTTCACCTTAGCTTTACCTTCATTTGATGTATGCGTTTGCTTTTTCATATCAAAGAATGCAGCCCCTTGCAAACCTTCATTCATGCTATTCTGAACCTGAAGATCATGATTCAATAGAGCCTGATCCCTCCAATACAGAGTGTCTGCTCTTAGCCGGAGGAATCAGATCCTGCTATCATAGTGTCATGCGACGAAGTGACGCCGTGTTGTTGTCGACACTTTTGCTTTCTGTATGGACTCGTGTATTTACAATCGGAGTCAAAGGTCTCAACTCTCAATTTACATACATGGACAACATTCAACTCTACTCATTTAACTTTAAATTTTGCGTCGTGTGTATATCTGATCCCTCCGCTGCCGCAAGGCGAGTGGCTCGGTGACCGCGCGCCGCCATTCCACCACTGGCCCTCAGAGATTGCTCCCTCCTCGAGACTGTCCCCTCCACCTCACGCGGCACATAGACGAGCGACCTCACGCCATAGGGCCAGCACACTCGACCGCGACCCGAGTTTCGCTTCGATGCTATCCCGGACGGCTAGCGGATGTCGTCCTCCATCTCATAGTAGTATAACACTCATTTGTATATAAGTTATTGTGATATTATATGTTCTCATTGCAACGCACGAGCCTCATCTATTAACACATTGATTATTAAATTAAATTTGTTACCTCTCATGTTATGCTCAGATTACTTACATATCTTCTAACAATTTCAAATGGGATGTTATACAGAATATTGGAAATCCTTCATTGAAACGAGCTTCCTACTCATGTATCTTTATATATTTTTCCAGCATGCTCTTATCATATTAATACGAGGTAGTGGTGTTCGTTTTAAACTCTTGCATCTTGCAACATTACTCCTGCAGAAATGATGTCACTGATTCATTGTATAATTTCTCTAATGGATATATGATTAAAGAATGGAGCTGCTCTGGATATCACTAAGACTGTACCTGTTTTTCTCTACTACTTATTAAGGCTGCAAGGGTAGCCTGCCTCTCAGGTTCTGTCGTTCTGCCTTCGATCAATCTGGACCGTCCGATCACATGGGCCCACAGCTGACCGCCGCCCAGTAACCTTCGAGCTCTGAATCAATCACGCGCAATCCTTGCTCCGCCAGCCGCAACCACCTCCGCCCGCGGCCCACCCACATCGCTAGGGACGCTCAAAGTCTTCTCCCAACCGATGAAGTCGATCTCTGGCAGCGGTTTCGTGTGTCACCCTCTCCACGTTCGTGCGTTCGCCATTCCCAGTCCATTCCCCTCGCGATTTAATATTTATGGAAATATACAAGAGTACCTCAACCTATTATGGAAAAAATAGATTAAATAAACAATTATGCTTATGTTTATTTTATATTTATTGATTTGAATATCTAAACTATGATGTTCTATGAAAGATCATTCTTGAATTTTTGCCTTTAAATTGTCTTGTTAAATCTTGTATACTACATTACTCAGAGTGCTCGTGCGTCACAGGCCCGAGTTTCTCTTCAACGTCATCCCGGACGGCTCATGGATGTCGTCCTCCATCTTATAACAGTATAACACACATTTGTATATATAAGTTATCGAGCTATTATATAATCACGTTGCAACGTACGTGCACTGACCTAGTAAACTGTTGAACACAGTAAAGGTTGGTCTTTTTTAGGCTCTGCTCACACAGCCATAGACATTATTTGCCACATCTCGGAAATAACAATTTCATTACGGACTCAAACGAGAGCATACAAAACAAAATCCATAGATTTGCCTCCGGAACTATATATATAAGTAGTCGTGAACCATCTTAATAATTAGAGGTTGTGTCAAGCTAGTATTTTTAACATGGAACTTACCATCTGTTGACGCCTTTTTGGAGCGCCAATTACTCAACAAGAACCGTGGCGGTGCCCTCTGCACAGGGGCGGACGGTCCGCGCGCAGGGGCCGGACGGTCCGCGGCCTGGTGCGAGGCGCGGTGGTGCTCTCTGCGCAAGGGCGGACTGTCCGCGGCCTGGGGCCGGACGGTCCGCGGCCTGGTGCGCGACTAGGGCTCCTGCCTGACGGCCGGACGGTCCGCGCCCTGGGGCCGGACGGTCCGCGCGTACGCAGGGACGGCGGAAGATCGCCGACGGCGCCTGGATCTCGCTCCCGGGAGGGACCCCGTCGGGGAGTAGAGATCCTAGGTTGTGTCTAGGCTCGGGCTGGCCGACCTAGACTCCTCTAATCGACGTAGAGCTGAAGAGAGACGAAGAATTTGGGGATTGGATATCTAAACCTAAACTAGACTAGAACTACTCCTAAGATAAAATGCGAAATAGAAGTTGTATTGATTCGATTGTTGTTGATTACAAATCGGCCGTAGACCTCTCTATTTATAGAGGAGGGGGGCTGGACCCTTTACACAACTGATTCCGAGCTAATCCCGCGAATATAGCTAACAACCGTAGCACAAAACTCGGAACCCTAATCTGTTCTGCGCACGCGCGGACCGTCCGGCCCACAGGCGCGGACCGTCCGGACCGCGGGGCCGGACGGTCCGCCGGCTCAAAACCGGTTCGAACATATGCCCCCCTGCCTTTTGGTGGAGCTGAGCGAACTAAAAGCAACTAACTCGATGTGATCACATCGGTTTTCTTAGGCATCTTGCCACATACTAGGATGGTACTGTTTGAGGAAACGCCCATTCAAAGCCTTAGGTAAATCCTTGCCTTGTAATGTTTGTAGTAAATAAGCGTTACCAGACATCACCTGTTTCACTTTATAAGGACCCTCCCAGCTTGGCGACCATTTCCCGAACTTTCGGTCTTTATTCCTTAGAGGTAGAATGGTCTTCCACACCAAGTCTCCTACTTGGAATGATTTTGCTTTGACCTTCTTGTTGTAGGCCCTGGCTACCATGATCTTGTCCTTTTCTATTGCTCCCAAAGCTATCATCCTCTTGTCGGTCACCTCATCAATATTATCCATCATTGAATTATAATAATCAGTAGCAGTTAGATCATTTTGTCTGGCAAACCTGACAGCATTCAAACTTATTTCCACAGGTAACACTGCTTCCTGCCCATAGACAAGCTCAAAAGGAGATACTTTAGTAGCACTATGCTTAGATATTCTATGAGCCCATAAAGCTTCAGACAAAATCTTATGCCAATGTCTAGGATTATCAGATACCTTTTTCTTTATCAAATTAATCAACGTCCTATTACTAGACTCGGCCTGTCCATTGGCCTGAGCATAATATGGAGACGAATTAAGCAGCTTAATTCTGTATAATTCAGCAAATTCACGTACCTCCTTTGACATAAAAGAAGTACCTTGATCTGTAGTCAAGGTCTGGGGAATGCCGAATCTATGAATAATATGCTCAGTTATGAACTCAATTACCTCCTTGTGCGTCATGTTCTTTAGAGCAACGGCTTCAGTCCATTTGGTGAAATAGTCAGTGGCAACTAACACAAACCGATGCCCCTTTGATGACGAAGGATGAATTTCTCCAATAAAGTCTAATCCCCATCCTCTGAATGGCCAAGGCTTGATGATAGGATGTAATTCGGCTGCAGGGACCAACTGTAGGTCGCCGAATTTTTGACACACTTGGCACCCCTTGTAGTACTTGAAACAATCAGCTGTCATACTAGGCCAATAAAAACCAGACCTTCGCAACAACCACTTCATCTTTGGAGCTGATTGATGGGTACCACAAATTCCTTCATGTACTTCGGCCATGGCTAATATAGCATCATCTGGGCCCAAGCACTTAAGCAGGATATCATTAACCGTTCGGCGGTAGAGTTCATCACTCATCAACACATACTTGAAAGCTGTTCGCCGAATGTTCTTATCTGTCCTGATATTGGGATTTTGCAAATAATTAAGTATAGGTGTCCTCCAATCACTTGCATCGGCTTCATTGTCAGCCGAATCAATTAAGAGGACGTTTCTGGTAACCCCGGACGGTCCGGCGTCGTCACGCGGACGGTCCGCGACCTGGGAATTTGGCTCTGCACTGGTTATCAGATTTTCAGTTTTGTGAAATTTCCCTCTCTTTATCCGATAACCTGATGCATCTTGTGCCAAATCGTTAGCTCTATGATTCTCAACTCTAGAGACATGCCGAATACTGAATTCGTCAAAAGAATGGATTATGCTCCAACATTTCTCAAGATAACTATTTAGAGTACCATCAAAACATTGATATTCCTCTAACACTTGTTGGACAACCAGCTGAGAATCACCAAATACCTTCACATGTTTTACTCCCATACTATTTAAAAGTTCTAAACCGAATAAGAGGGCCTCATATTCAGCTTGATTATTAGTGCAATAAGTTTTTAATCGGCTAGAGAAGTCAAAGGAGACATTACTTGGTGAAACAAGTACAATGCCAATTCCTTGCCCTTCATTGCAAACCGATCCATCAAAATATAAAGTCCAAGGAGTAATAGTGAGGTATGACATGTCTAGTTCATGAATATCATTAACCCGATGTTCTACAATAAAATCCGCTACGACTTGGCCTTTCATAGATTTCAATGGTTCATAGGCCAAGTCATATTCTATGAGTGCATAAGCCCACTTACCAATTCTACCACTCATAATTGGGTTATGCAACATGTATTTGATTACATCGGCTTGACCAGAAACAGTGCAATGACTAGACAGTAAATAACATCTACATTTGGTGCATGCATAAAACAAGCATAAGCATAACTTTTCAATAAAAGTGTACCTTGTTTCAGCATCCACCAACCTTCGGCTTAGATATGTCACCACATGCTCCTTCCCCTCAGTTTCTTGTGTTAGAACAGCCCCAATAACCTTGTCTTCAGCTGCAATGTATAATCTGAATGGTGCTCCCACTTGTGGTGCTTTTAACACGGGAGCCGAAGACAAGTATTTTTTAATGAGATCAAATGCTTCCTGCTGCTCTGCCCCCCAAGTGAATTCAGCATCATTCTTAAGCCGAAGGATAGGGGTGAAGGCATCAATCTTCCCGGCTAGGTTAGAAATAAACCTTCGTAAATAATTCACCTTGCCGAGAAACCTCTGCACTTCGACCTTACAAGTCGGAGGCCCCACATTCCGAATAGACTTGATTCGGTCAGGGTCTATTTCTATACCATGTTCATGGATGACAAATCCTAAAAACTTACCAGCCGACACCCCAAAAGCACATTTACGTGGGTTCATTTTTAAACCATACCGACGCATTTTATCAAAGGCTTTGCGCAAATCAGCTATATGAGAACTAAACTTAGCCGATTTGACTACAATATCATCAATGTAGACTTCCACAGTGTTTCCTAACAACTCATGGAAGATCAGATTCATAGCCCTCTGATAAGTAGCACCAGCATTTTTAAGACCGAATGTCATGACAACCCATTCAAATAAACCAATGAAGCCTGGACATATAAAGGCCGTTTTAGACGCATCTTCTTCGGCCATGAAAATCTGATTATATCCGGCATTACCATCAAGAAAGCTAATAATTCTATTCCCTGATGCATTATTGATTAATGTGTCGGCTATGGGCATGGGATATTCGTCTTTAGGAGTTGCTTTATTTAAATTACGAAAATCAATGCATACTCTAAGTTTACCTGACTCCTTCTTCTCCACCGGCACAATATTGGATACCCACTCTGCGTATCTGCAAGGTCTAATAAAATTAGCTTCTAGCAGCCGGTGGATTTCGTCCTTGATTCGTGGGAGAAGATCTGGACGAAACGTTCTGGCTTTCTGCTTGAAAGGTCTGAAACCAGACTTAATGGGCAGCCGATGTTCGACAATCTCTCGGCTTAGTCCAGGCATTTCAGTGTAATTCCAAGCAAAACAATCTGAATACTCCTTCAATAGACCGATCATCTCATCTCTAGGATCGGCCTCCAGGGTCTTGTTTACAAAAGTTGGCCTTGGAGTTTTACCATCTCCTATGTCAATCTCCTCCAATGGATCGGCCGATGTAAACCCCTGTCCTAGTTTATCAAGATCTCTGAATTCCTCTATCATGTCCCCCACAGAGGAATTAGATGATCTTTGTGTGATGGCGGGCTTTCCGGTCTCGGGGACCGGATCATCCGTAATATTGTCTTTTCGCTGTGGTAGATGTTCGGTCTTAAAGCCCGAACTGTTTTGTGAAAGACCAGACCATCCGGCTTTGAGAGCCGAATTGTCCGTGATCAGCGACTCATGAACTTCATGTGTATTCATCATTTAAACTTTATTTAGGATTTAGCCGATTCTCCATCGGCTCTAGCATTACAGGAATGAAACCTTTCTTATCTATACTTATGAACTGATAATCAGAAAAATCTACTCCTGTGAGACATGTAGCAGTCTCATAAGTCCAGAGTACAGGGGCATCGGCCACAGCGATGCAGGCCGATACATCAGCATGTACTTGTTCTACTTCATCGCCTACCCATTGTATTAGCATTTGATGTAATGTAGAAGGTATACATTGATTGGCATGAATCCAATCTCTGCCTAGAATTAAACTGTAATTCCCTTCTACATCAGCAACGAAGAATGCAGCAGCAAGGGTCTTAGTCCCGATGGTTAATTCAACGGACGTGACTCCCCTGGCTTTAATCGAACTATTCCCAACACCACTGAGGGTCATGTTGGTTTTGACAAGTTCGTCATCTTGTTTACCTAATTTTCTGTATAATGAATAAGGCATTAGATTTACAGCCGCCCCTCCATCTACCAACATCCTAGCAATCGGCATCCCATCAATGTGGCCGCGCACGAAGAGCGGCTTTAAATGGTTTACCGATTCCTTTGGTTTAGTAAAGGCGGCTTCTTTAGGACCAAAATCAAACTGGGCAACAACAGGTTCATCGTCGCCGATAATAGTACAATCGGCAGAAAATGTAATGATATTTACATCCATACCTGTGCGTTCTGGAGAAGCCTCGTAGTCGACCAGGTCTTCTCCCAGCAGGTCATCATCCTCCATTGATGTTGTCGTATCGTCGGAGGCCTCCTGGTGAACAGCGGACGGTCCGCGCACGGAGGCCGGACGGTCCGCGCCTGTTGCAGGTTGTTCAGACGCTTCCTGGTGAGGGACGGACGGTCCGCGCGCAGAGGCCGGACGGTCCGCGCTTGGTGCAGTTTGACTTTCTATTTCCGTGGCCGTTTGTTTTTCCTCGACGGCCTTCGGTCTCCATTTCTTTTGCGGTGGCGGGTATAGTGGATGCGTGTCATTGAATATCTTTTCCGCCTCTTTCTCCTGGCTCTCCTTCACTCTTAGGCGCTGTAATTTTCTTTTTTGGGATCGTGTCAATCCCGCCGGGCACCATCGAGGCATGGAGTATTTTGGATCGGCTGTTTTGACGATAGCCGTATCCTTTTTGGTTGTGTTGGCCGATCTACCAAAAATCATCGGCCCTTTATTATCTTCTTGTATGACAACATCTGCAGTGCCTATTTTAATGATGTCCTTTTTTGTTGTTTTTTGAGTTGCTGCAGGCATATGCCCCCCTGCCGGATTGGTCGGCCTTGAAGGCCGAGTAGTCCGGCAATCCTGTTGGGTTTGTGCCTGGTGACCGGATTGAGCAGTGCTCAATTGGTCTTGTACTGGTGGCGTCAATCTGTTGAAAACAGATGTTTGGGGTGCCCCCCAGGCGGGGTACTGTGGCATCCCAAATGGATATGGTGGCATGCCCCACATTTGATTTGGGACATATGGCGGAGGTAAATATGTGTACGGATATGGCATAGGTGGATATGGAGGTGGAGGTGTCCATGCAGGTATGTTAGGTCTCACTTGTATAGTATGACCTTTCATTTCTTCCGATTGGTGGGGTGGTCCAATCGGCCTGACCTGGCGCTGCTCATGAATGGGTGAACGGGGTCGCTTTGCTGGCCGGTCACCGGGGCCGGCCTTCTTTTTTACGTATTTAGACAATAATTGATCAAAGGTTGGGCCGGCTTTAACCAACCGACCAGCTGCTTTAAATGTATTTGTTTTCCACGTACCTATCTCTGGTCGTCGTGGTTTGAAAGTACGTGGACGTTGTGAATCCTGAGTACGGCCGGACCGTCCGCCGGAGCTCTCCGGACCGTCCGGTGGGGTCCCGGACCGTCCGCGCCTACGTGCCGGACCGTCCGAGATACGCAGCACGGGCTCCTGCATCTGTCTCCCTGTCTGCGTTTGCCCCCCGGTACTGGAGGCTGTGATGGTCACCTTTAGGGTCTCCCCTCCATCGGGAGTCTTCTCCGCTACTACTTTCCTGCAAGAAACTTTATGACCCTCATCGGCCTTTTTTGCATTGCCGATGACTATTTCTTTGCCTTTGCCTTCATCAGCTGTGTTTGGCCGAGTCAGGACTTTCTTGCCCTCAAAGTCGATCATGTTCATTGGAAAGGGCTCCGTGTCCACCTGCATTTCCTGAAATTTCAATCGTCCTTCGTTAATGGCCGATTGAATCTGTCGACGGAATACATTACAATCATTAGTGGCATGAGAAAATGAGTTATGCCACTTGCAATATGCACGACGTTTTAGCTCGTCGGCGGATGGAACAGTGTGATTTATTTTAATATTGCCATTTTTGAGTAGTTCGTCAAATATTTTATCACATTTACCAACATTAAATGTAAACTTAACCTCTTCTTGCCGTTTCTTTTGAACCGGCTGTAAGGAGGCACAAGCCGAAGATTTGGCCTGCTTTGGCCAAACCATTTCAGCAGCATACACTTCTGCTGATTCATCATCTGAGCTACTTTGGTCGTATTCTACTATATGTACGTTGTGACGCATTGTTTTAGCAGTTTCTTTGCTCCGGCTTTCGCAAGCCGAAGCTCTCTGGTGTAATTGTGCTAGTGTAAAGAATTGGATGCCTTCTAGTCTTTCTTTTAAATAATATCGCAGACCATTAAAAGCTAATCCTACTAGTTGTTTCTCTGCTAAATGAATTTGAAAGCATCGGTTTCTTGTATCTCGGAATCTCCGGATGTAATCATTAACCGATTCATCTTTTGTCTGTCGCAACGACGCTAAATCTACCAAATCCAATTCATAGTCACCGGAGAAAAAATGATCATGAAATTTTTGTTCTAAATCTCCCCATGATGAAATGGAATTAGGAGGTAAAGTGGCGTACCATGCAAACGCAGTTCCTGTTAAAGATAATGAAAACAAACGTATGCGAAATGCCTCTATGTCGGCCAACTCTCCTAATTGTGCTAAAAATTGGCCTATGTGTTCACGTGTGTTCTTTCCTTGATCACCCGAAAATTTTGTGAATTCGGGTATCCTGGTTCCCTGTGGGTATGGGTGGTGATCAAATCGGCTGTCATAAGGTTTCCGATATGATTGCCCCCCAGGGACCATGCTCACTCCGAGCTTATCTCGGAACGCCCCGGCTATTTCTTCCCTTACTATATCAATGGCAGCCGGTGCGAGACCACCGGCTCTCTGGTCAAACATAGGTGGGGTTGGCTGGATATTAGCATGTTGTCTTTCCCCCCATTGGTTTGAGTTATGTGGTGCATTTCCATTTGCTCTATATGGCTCATACGTTTGATCGTTTCTTTCCGGCCTTCCAGGTGTGGCCGGAAAGCTTTCCTGGGCTTTGGGTCCTGAATTAGTGGGCTGGTGCATTGCATAGTGTGATGGGAAGTGTTGCTGGGACGGGCGAGGATTCATGTAATAACCCTCCTCAAAAGACTTATGCGCGGACTGTCCGGATACGTACCCGGACCGTCCGTGGTCATATGCGGACCGTCCGTCATTGTATGCGGACCGTCCGGCGGGGTAGTTTGGGTTCTGTGTCATATGTGGTGGCTCGGGCGCATATCTAGGTAACTCATTAAAAATAGGCCCGACTACTGTTGGCCCGGACGGTCCGCGCTCACGTGCGGACGGTCCGGGCATGTGCAGATCGGCTGGTTTGCTGCCGATTTGCGGTTGCTTAGGGTATGTGTCCATCGGCATCCCATAAAGGGGTTGTGACTGGTCGTGACAACCTGTAGCCGATGTGTTATGCGCGTTATCTCCTAACTCAACCTCGTGCGAAGGAAAATTTGCGGTACTAGATTTATCGAATGCACGTACTAGTCTCTTAAGATCGCTTTGCATACCCCCTATGATGTTCTGCATTTGTTCACGCTGATCTTCTACATAATTTCTAAGAGATTGTAGATCGTTGGTATTACTTACATTGGGGATATCTGGCGTGGGTTGGAGCGAAGCCGGATCCGTCGCCCGATGTCGGACGACCTTGTTGTTCCTGTCCACTTTGAAGTTGGCCAAGAACTTTGCTTTCGCCTCCTGGATCATCCGCTCCTTGTGCTCCTCAAACTGGAGCTGCTCGTCAGCCGGCAAGGTTTCCCAAGTCGGCTCTATGATGTTGTTTAGAGAAATATCAGAGCTATCCTTTGAACCGGCCATTGAGGGCCGATCTGATGAGCTTAGATGTGTTTTCCCCAGCGGAGTCGCCAAAAAGTATGTTGACGCCTTTTTGGAGCGCCAATTACTCAACAAGAACCGTGGCGGTGCCCTCTGCACAGGGGCGGACGGTCCGCGCGCAGGGGCCGGACGGTCCGCGGCCTGGTGCGAGGCGCGGTGGTGCTCTCTGCGCAAGGGCGGACTGTCCGCGGCCTGGGGCCGGACGGTCCGCGGCCTGGTGCGCGACTAGGGCTCCTGCCTGACGGCCGGACGGTCCGCGCCCTGGGGCTGGACGGTCCGCGCGTACGCAGGGACGGCGGAAGATCGCCGACGGCGCCTGGATCTCGCTCCCGGGAGGGACCCCGTCGGGGAGTAGAGATCCTAGGTTGTGTCTAGGCTCGGGCTGGCCGACCTAGACTCCTCTAATCGACGTAGAGCCGAAGAGAGACGAAGAATTTGGGGATTGGATATCTAAACCTAAACTAGACTAGAACTACTCCTAAGATAAAATGCGAAATAGAAGTTGTATTGATTCGATTGTTGTTGATTACAAATCGGCCGTAGACCTCTCTATTTATAGAGGAGGGGGGCTGGACCCTTTACACAACTGATTCCGAGCTAATCCCGCGAATATAGCTAACAACCGTAGCACAAAACTCGGAACCCTAATCTGTTCTGCGCACGCGCGGACCGTCCGGCCCACAGGCGCGGACCGTCCGGACCGCGGACCGTCCGGCCTCAGGGCCGGACTGTCCGCCGGCTCAAAACCGGTTCGAACACCATCAAACTTGAACGATTTGGTTTTACAACTTCAATTCATATACATACAAGCTGATCGATCAGGAAAACACTACGCCTGAGCCTGACGAGTGGCAGCAGCATTCTTGGCGATCAGCATCTTGCCGTACTGGACCACTCTATCGACGTCCTGCAGGACCGCCTTGGCCGCGTCGAGCTCGCAGAAGCGCTCCATCCACGCGGCCAGGAGCGGCATCTTGGCGGCGTCGATGAGCTCGGAACCGAAGAGCGCGTCGTGCCCCTTGGCGTACGAGACGGCACCGCCCAGAACGACGTCCACGTACCCGACGCTGTCGCCGCCGAAGAAGGGTCTGGGTCTCCCCTCCTTGAGTGCTCCCTCCAGAGCGTCCACTGCCGCAAGCATCTGCTTCATCGCCTCCTCCCTCTCGTCCTCCGACTTGGCCCGGAACACTCGGTCCCACGGGGACACAAGCTTGTCTTCAATGAAGGCAGCCCAGAAACGGGCCACCGAGCGTTCGTAGGGGTCGGCCGGGAGGAGGGGCGGGCCGATGCCGGCAAAGGCCTCGTCGATGTACTGCACGATGACCTGCGACTCGCAGATAGGCTTGCCTCTGTGGATCAGCACTGGAACCGCCTTGTGCACAGGGTTGGAGCTGAGGAGGAGCGCGCTCTTGTTTCTGAGATCCTCCTCGACGTACTCGTAGCTGAGCCCCTTGAGGCTGAGAGCAAGCTTCACCCTCGTCACGAACGCGCTCCCGTACTGCCCGATCAGCTTCAGCTCGCCGCCTTCTTCTTCTCCGCCCATCGTCTCTCTTTATTTCTTTGTTTCTACAACGACTGCTAGCTGCTGGCCGGCCACAAGGATTCTATAGCTTCACAGTTTGCTGCTATAATATAAATGTGTTTTTAAACTGAACCGATCGTTCTGGAGATGACCCTCGGTTATCTCTATTCTCGCCGTACTAGTGTAGTGTGGAACAGGAGCAGAAAGTCCTCTAGTAACAGAAAAAAAAAATCAAATTTTACTCGTGATTGGGCTAAGAAATCTGCTATTCAAAATCGATTTTCCCTTACTAATAAAACCTTGGAGATTCTTCAAGTCCTTGGAGAAAGAAGCAAATTATACGAGGTATTATATATTGGTGCCAGCTCTGCATTTTACTGTAGTAGCCCTTTGACCCGTCCGCCGTTTGCTTCATCTCTAAGGCTGCGTTTGCATTCTTATCAGAATCATGTCAATAAGGGACTGCGTTTGCTTCATCTCTGCGCCCCGGGCGATTGACGGGCCCTCAACATGTTGCCGAGCTCAACCAGCCTGCTGACTTGGGGCACCACCGTCTGGACGGTTTGCAGTGCGGCGAAGCGGTCCGCCCACGCTGCCAGCAGCGGAGCCCGTCGGTGATGGAAGCACTCTATGCCCCAAACCTCCTGGTTTGCGCTGACCCACCCAAGCAGGCTGCCGAGCACCACGTCCACATAGCCGACGCTGTCGCCGCCGAAGAAGGGCATGCCGGCGGCGCAGTCCCTCAGCGCTCCCTCCAGCGTCTCAACCACGACGAGCCACTGTTTTCTTCCCTCGGCTCTGTCCTCCTCTGTCTTGCCCCTCGAGGCCTGCATCCAAGACGCCAGCACCTTGTCGTCGATGTAGGCGGCCCAGAAGCGAGCGACGGCGCGTTCGTAGGGGTCGGCCGGGAGGAGGCACGGGCCGGTGCCGGCGAAGGCCTCGTCGATGTACTGCAGGATGAGCTGCGACTCGCAGACGGGGTTCCCGTTGTGGATGAGCACGGGGACCTTGTTGTGGACGGGGTTGGACTGGAGGAGGAGCTCGCTCTTGTTGCTGATGTCCACCTCCACGTACTCGTAGCTCAGGCCCTTGAGGCTAAGCGCGAGTTGCACCCGCAGCACGAACGGGCTCGCCCACATGCCCAGCAGCTTCAGCTCCTCGTCTCCTCTCTCCATTATTATTAATTTGCTGGTGCCGCCCCCAACGACATTTTCTACCTTAATTCTTCTTATTTGTAGAGGCACAGGCGCACAGCCGCCTCTACAAATGATAACGACAGCGCCAGAATTCTTCTTGACTTGTACGCTGCGGCACAATACAATTCGTCCTTCTTCACCAAAGGAGATCAACTAAGACTCCTCCTCGTTTGTTTAGCCTGAACGGTTGCGTGTGCGCGAGCGCGACTGGGCAGGCTGCGACGCCCACGCGATGTAGCACAAATGGATTGTATGGGATAATGGATACTAATTTAATACCTTTGTTTAGTTGAGCTCTTTCTAACCCTATTAGATACTACTATCCAATCTAATTAACGTTATCGCCGGTAAGAGATCCTATTACTATTTCCTTAATAATGTCTGAACCAAACGAGATGAGAATAAATCAAAGTATGGCTACTAAGAGACGACGAAAGCTTGACCTAGCAGATAGAGTTAACTTTCGTCGGTTGGTTTTGGTGGGCGGAAATTGCTTATTTCCGTGGTTTTTTTAAGCGAGCTGACCGAAAGTGATACAAAAGTTTGTGTTTGCTGTTCAGAGTTTCCAATTGATTTGGTTTGTCATGTGTGTGACTGTGTATGCAGTGCATGCGGGTGCAAAGTCATCTGACTACATTAATTCTATCATATTTCCACCAAATATCCAGGGATGGCACAAACTACCGGTGACTTCATCCACTCTGTAAAATTGGAGGAAGCCAGGAATCATCCTCTTCAGACATTGTCCGTGAAGGGTCGTCAACTCGTCATGTACACACTCCATCCAAGGAGAAGCTTTGCCAGTATCAAAGTATAGCTGAAGCATTATCATAGATTTTGGCAGCCTTTGTTACAACCAATACTTTATGACTTCTTCAAATTTTTCTTAGAACTGGTCACTAGTAGAAATAGCTCTACCCATACCTATGCTGAGGTCTAATTTTTATAGGCGGTTTCGGTTATCAAACGTCAGTAGTATTTCTAGTGACAGTTCCTTAAGAAAACCACATGTATGAATCATAAATTGCATGTATCAATCATAAATTTATATGCGGTTTATTAAAAAACTGCCTATAGAAATCCATGATTCCTACATACGATTTTCTTAAGAAATCGTCACTAGAAATTATATTTATTTTGATTTTTTTTGAGTTTTTCAAATGACCTTGTATAAAAACCCATCAATATAAAAGTTGTAGATCTTTAAAATTTATGAAACTTTGTAGTTGAAAACTTTTTTTATTCGGAATCACTTCTACTCTAAAAAATTGCCTACGAATTTGTCAGATTTAAAATGCAAATTTTGCAAACGACCTTGGATGGAAAAAAGTAGCAAAATAAAAGTGCGGCGATTCCAGGGAGAGGCAGAGGGGGGCAATGTCCCCTCTAATCCTCCCAAATTCCATAAAAGCTACTAATGTTTTAGCTAATCATAACATAAATAGTGTAAAATACTTCCTAACAACTCCCCTTAATTTGCTTTGCCCCTACCAAATTCAAATTATGGCTTTGCCCCTGACCACAACTAGAAATCAATTTTCACTAGTGGTTCTCAGCTACCCATCTGTACAAATAATTAGTTTTATTGGTCCCTAACACTGACGGTTTTGAAGAACGTCAGTACAAATAGGCTCAGAACCGTCTTTATTAGTGACGACACTTGCAACGACCATCTTTATAGATCACTAAAATGCTGACGTGTGGGCCCCTCGCCTGGACGACGGAAAATCTTCAAGTTTAAATCTAATGCATCTTTTAAATAAAATTCTCCTTTTTGTATTATATTTAAAGATAATTTATTTATCTGTAATAAATGTCACTCTTAAACCGTAGTGGACCCATCATTTAGAATTAGGCTAGATCGGAGGCCCAGACCCAACGGTACCTTTCGGTTTAGCCACACCACCTCAAGTAGACCAGGCCTTAGACCGTCTATAAAAGCTACCCGAGACCACCATAGATTAGGGTTTCGGCGGCAACAATGGTTGCACGACGGCGGAACCAACGCGCGTGGGCGGGTCTAGGCTTGGACGACGGAGGCTGATGTCCGGACCACGATGACAAGGGCGGGTGGATCCGACACGTGCGAGCGCGATGATGGCTGACGTGCGAGCACATGGTCAGGTGGGATCCGGCGCGAACGAGGCGTGGCTCTAGCCGACGTGCGGTGGGGCGGGTGAAAGGGAAATGTGCCCTTGGGCCATTTCTAAGTATTTTGGTGATCATGTGCCAACACAAATGGTTTAAGTGTGAAACTATGCCAAATGGTGGAAGAAGTGCAAAGTCAACACAAAGGTATGATTCTAGACTTAGTACATTGGTTTTTGTGTACTAACATATTTGTCTAAGTGCTAGAATTAGAGAAAATTCAATTGGAAAAGACTTGGCTCGAGCAGCCAAGACTCTGCTCAGTCTGGGTGCACCGGACAGTGTTTGGTGGTGCACCGGACAGTGTCCGGTGCGCCAGGCTGGCGTGTGGTCAACTGGCTGCTCTCGGGTCTCGACGGCGGCGTACGGCTATAAATCACCGGACTGTCCGGTGGTGCACCGGACAGTGTTCGGTGAGTCGGCTGCGGCGAAGTCGCCGCTCTCGGGAACCAAGTCAACATTGTACGGCTATAATTCACCGGACTATCCGGTGAGACACCGGACTGTCCGATGAACCAACGGTCGGGCGCGCCAACGGTCGGCCGCGCAGTCCGCGCGTGACGCGTGGCCGAGCCAACGGTCGGATGGGAGCACCAAACTGTCCGGTGTGCACCGGACAGTGTCCGGTGCGCCAACGGCTCCAAGTCTCCAACGGTCGGCTGTGCCCGAATAGGAAAGAAATCCGCACCGGACAGTGTCCGGTGGTCCACCGGACTGTCCGGTGCGCCAGTCGACAGAAGGCAAGAATTGCCTTCCTGGATTGCTCTCAACGGCTCCTACCTGCCTTGGGGCTATAAAAGGGACCCCTAGGCGTATGGAGGAGTATACCAAGCATCCCTTGAGCATTCCTAAGCACCAAGACTTCATTTCCGCGCATTCAATTCTTTGTGATAGCAACTAGAGCTCCATTTGAGTAGAGAACTCTTCGAGTTGTGTTGAGAGCTCAAGTTGCGACTTGTGTGCGTATTGTTGCTCTGATTTTGTGTCTTGTGTGTGTTGCTCATCCCATCCTTACTTCCGTGCGTCTTTGTGATAATCAAATTGTAAGGGTGAGAGGCTCCAAGTTGTGGAGATTCCTCGCAAGCAGGATATAGTGAAACGAAAGCAAAACACCGTGGTATTTAAGTGGGTCTTTGGACCGCTTGAAAGGGGTTGAGTGCAACCCTCGTCCGTTGGGATGCCACAACGTGGAGTAGGCAAGTGTTGGACTTGGCCGAACCACAGGATAAACCACTGTGCCTCTCTGTGTTGATATCTTTGTGGTTATTGTGTTTTGCAAGAACTCATCTCTAGCCACTTGGCTTCATTGCTCTAACACTTAATCAAGTTTGTGGCTTTAAGTTTCAAGTTTTTACAGGATCACCTATTCACCCCCCCCCTTCTAGGTGCTCTCAATTGGTATCAGAGCCGTTCTCTTAAAGAAAGGGACTAATCGCCCGAAGGGATGGATCCTAAGGGAAAGGGAATGGTGATCAATGACAAGGAGAAGGAGTCCTTCATCAATGAGCCGAAAGACGACAAGCCCACTGACTCGGGTTCAAGTCATAAGAAGAAGGATGGGAAGAAGAAGAGGCGCATCAAGAAGATCGTTTACTACGACGACAACGACGAGTCATCTTCTTCCCAAAAGGACGACGACGACAACGACTACGAGAAAAAGAAGACGGTTAACTCAAACTTTTCTTTTGGTTACTCTCGTATTCCACAAAGTTATAATGCTCATTTGCTTTCCATTCCCCTTGGTAAACCTCCTCACTTTGATGGAGAGGACTACGGATTTTGGAGTCACAAAATGCGTAGCCACTTGTTCTCTCTCCATCCAAGTATATGGGAGATAGTAGAAAATGGAATGCAATTTGATAGTACGGATAGTCCCATGTTCATCAATGAACAAATTCACAAAAATGCACAAGCTACTATTGTTCTTTTAGCGTCATTGTGCAAGGATGAATACCATAAGGTGAGCGGCTTGGATAACGCCAAGCAAATTTGGGACACCCTCAGGATCTCGCATGAGGGGAACGACGTCACCATGCTCACCAAGATGGAGTTAGTGGAAGGCGAACTAGGAAGGTTCGTGATGATCAGGGGGGAGGAGCCAACCCAAACGTATAACAGGCTCAAGACCCTCGTCAACAAAATAAGGAGCTATGGAAGCACGCGATGGACGGACCACGACGTCGTCCGCCTAATGCTAAGGTCTTTCACTGTCCTTGATCCACATCTTGTAAACTCTATTCGTGAGAATCCTAGGTACACCAAGATGTCGCCCGAAGAAATACTTGGAAAGTTCGTAAGTGGGCGAATGATGATCAAGGAGGCAAGATACGTCGATGAGGCATTAAATGGCCCAATCCATGAGCCTCAAGCCATTGCTCTCAAGGCAACAAATAGCAAGGAGGCGCTACCTAGCAAGGTGGCATAAGTTGAGGCAGCGGGGCTCAATGAGGAAGAAATGACCCTCATTATCAAGCGCTTCAAGACGGCGCTAAAGGGTCGCAAGGAGCATCCAAAAAAGAACAAGACAAAGGGAAAGCGCTCCTGCTTCAAGTGCGATAAGGTTGGTCACTTTATTGCTAATTGTCCCGATAATGATAGTGACCAGGATCAAGAAAAGAAGAGGGAAAAGAAGAAGACTTACAAGAAGGCTAAGGGCGAGGCACACCTTGGCAAGGAATGGGACTCGGATTGTTCATCGTCCGACTCCGACGACGAAGGACTCGCCGCCTCGGCCTTCAACAAATCGTCCCTCTTCCCCAACGAGCATCACACCTGCCTCATGGCAAGGGAAAAGAAGGTAAGCACTCGTAATACTAGTACTTACGCTTCTTCAAGTGAAGATGAATCTAGTGATGATGAAATAGACTATGCATGTTTATTCAAAGGTTTAGATAGAACCAAAATTGATAAAATCAATGAATTAATTGATGCTTTGAATGAGAAGAATAGATTGTTAGAAAAGCAAGAGGACCTTTTATATGAAGAGCATGATAAATTTGTTAGTGCGCAAAATTCTCTTGCTCTAGAAGTTAAAAGAAATGAAGTGCTTTCATGTGAATTGTCTACATGCCATGAATCTATCTCTAGCTTAAAAAGTATCAATGATGACTTGAGTGCTAAGTTAGAAATAGCTAATAAATCAACCTCTTGTGTAGAACATGTTGTGATTTGCAATAGGTGTAAAGATTTTAATGTTGATGCTTGTAGTGAACACCTAGTTTCCATTTCTAAATTAAATGATGAAGTGGCTAGTCTTAATGCTCAACTTAAGACTAGCAAAAATGAATTTGATAAATTAAAATTTGCAAGGGATGCCTATACTATTGGTAGACACCCCTCAATTAAGGATGGGTTTGGCTTTAAGAAGGAAGCCAAGAACTTAACAAGTCATAAGGCTCCCATCTCTGCCAAGGAGAAAGGGAAGGCTCCAATGACTAATAGTGCTAAAAAGAACCATGCTTTCATGTATCATGATAGGAGATATTCTAGGAATGTTCATTATGATAGAAGTTATAATTTTGATTCACATACCATGATTGCTTCAAGTTCTTCTATTATGCATGGTAGAAATTTGGCTAGGAAAAATGTTATTCATCATATGCCTAGAAGAAATGTTGTTCATGTACCTAGGAATGTAAGAAATGAACACTCTACAATTTACCATGCTTGCAATACTTCCTTTTCAATTTGTAGAAAGGATAAGAAAGTGATTGCTAGGAAATTAGGGGCAAAATGCAAGGGAGATAAGACTTGCATTTGGGTCCCTAAGGCTATTGTAACTAACCTTGTAGGACCCAACAAGAGTTGGGTACCTAAGACCCAAGCCTAATTTGCCTTGCAGGTTTATGCATCCGGGGGATCAAGCTGGATTATCGACAGCGGATGCACAAACCACATGACGGGGGAGAATAAGATGTTCACCTCCTACGTCAAGAATAAAGATTCCCAAGATTCAATCATATTCGGTGACGGGAATCAAGGCAAGGTTAAAGGCTTAGGCAAGATAGCTATCTCAAATGAGCACTCTATCTCCAATGTATTTTTAGTAGAGTCGCTAGGTTATAATCTTCTATCGGTTAGTCAATTATGTAATATGGGATACAATTGCTTATTCACAAATGTAGATGTGTCTGTCTTTAGAAGGAGTGATGGTTCATTAGCTTTTAAGGGTGTACTAGACGACAAACTCTATTTAGTTGATTTTGCAAAGGAGGAGGTCGGTCTAGATGCATGCTTAATTGCTAAGACTAGCATGGGCTGGATGTGGCATCGCCGTCTAGCACATGTGGGGATGAAGAACCTTCACAAACTTCTAAAGGGAGAACATGTGTTAGGTCTAACAAATGTGCATTTCGAAAAAGATAGACCTTGTGCAGCTTGTCAAGCAGGTAAACAAGTGGGAAGTGCGCATCACAACAAGAATGTGATGACCACATCAAGACCCCTGGAGCTGCTGCATATGGACCTCTTCGGACCCGTCGCCTACCTCAGCATCAGGGGAAGCAAGTATGGTTTAGTAATTGTTGATGATTTTCCCGCTTCACTTGGGTATTCTTTTTGCAGGATAAATCTGAAACCCAAGGGACCCTCAAGCGCTTCCTAAGGAGAGCTCAAAATGAATTTGAGCTCAAGGTGAAGAAGATAAGGAGCGACAACGGGTCCGAGTTCAAGAACCTTCAAGTGGAGGAGTACCTTGAGGAGGAAGGAATCAAGAACGAATTCTCCGCTCCCTACACACCACAACAAAATGGTGTGGTAGAGAGGAAGAACAGGACGCTCATAGACATGGCGAGGACGATGCTTGGAGAATTCAAGACGCCTGAGCGGTTTTGGTCGGAAGCTGTGAACACGGCTTGCCACGCCATAAACCGGGTCTACCTTCATCGCCTCCTCAAGAAGACGTCGTACGAGCTACTAACCGGTAACAAACCCAACGTTTTGTATTTTCGAGTTTTTGGGAGTAAATGCTACATTCTGGTGAAAAAGGTAGAAATTCAAAATTTGCTCCCAAAGTTGTAGAAGGGTTTTTGTTAGGTTATGACTCAAATACAAAGGCGTATAGAGTCTTCAACAAATCATCGGGTTTGGTTGAAGTCTCTAGCGACGTTGTATTTGATGAGACTAATGGCTCTCCAAGAGAGCAAGTTGATCTTGATGATGTAGATGAGGATGATGTTCCAACGGACGCAATTCGTACCATGGCAATTGGAGACGTGCGACCACAGGAACACGAGGAGCAAGATCAACCTTCTTCCTCAACAATGGTGCATCCCCCAACTCAAGATGATGAACAGGTCCCTCAAGAAGAGGCGTGTGATCAAGGGGGAGCACATGATGTCCAAGATGAGGAGGAAGAAGCACCACAGGCCCCTCCAACTCAAGTTCGAGCGATGATTCAAAGGAACCATCCCGTCGACCAGATTTTGGGTGACATTAGTAAGGGAGTAACCACTCGCTCTAGATTAGCTAATTTCTGTGAGCATTACTCTTTTGTCTCTTCTATTGAGCCTTTCAGGGTAGAAGAGGCCTTGCTAGATCCGGACTGGGTGTTGGCCATGCAGGAAGAGCTCAACAACTTCAAGCGAAATGAAGTTTGGACACTGGTGCCGCATCCCAAGCAAAACGTTGTGGGAACCAAGTGGGTGTTCCGCAACAAACAGGACGAGCACGGGGTGGTGACAAGGAACAAGGCTCGACTTGTGGCAAAAGGTTATGCCCAAGTCGCAGGTTTGGACTTTGAGGAGACTTTTGCTCCTATGGCTAGGCTAGAGTCGATTCGTATTTTGTTAGCCTATGCCGCTCACCATTCTTTCAGGTTGTTCCAAATGGACGTGAAGAGCGCTTTCCTCAATGGGCCAATCAAGGAGGAGGTGTACGTGGAGCAACCCCCTGGCTTTGAGGATGAACGGTACCCCGACCATGTGTGTAAGCTCTCTAAGGCGCTCTATGGACTTAAGCAAGCCCCAAGAGCATGGTATGAATGCCTTAGAGACTTTTTAATTGCTAATGCTTTCAAGGTTGGGAAAGCCGATCCAACTCTTTTCACTAAGACATGTGATGGTGACTTATTTGTGTGCCAAATTTATGTCGATGACATAATATTTGGTTCTACTAACCAAAAGTCTTGTGAAGAGTTTAGCAGGGTGATGACTCAGAAATTCGAGATGTCGATGATGGGCGAGTTGAACTACTTCCTTGGGTTCCAAGTGAAGCAACTCAAGGACGGCACCTTCATCTCTCAAACGAAGTACACGCAAGACTTGCTCAAGCGGTTTGGGATGAAGGACGCTAAGCCCGCAAAGACTCCAATGGGAACCGACGGACATGTCGACCTCAACAAAGGAGGTAAGTCCGTTGATCAAAAGGCATACCGGTCTATGATAGGGTATTTACTTTATTTATGTGCTAGTAGACCGGATATTATGCTTAGCGTATGCATGTGTGCTAGATTTCAATCCGACCCAAGGGAGTGTCACCTTGTGGCCGTTAAGCGAATTCTTAGATATTTAGTTGCTACGCCATGCTTCGGGATCTGGTATCCAAAGGGGTCTACCTTTGACTTAATTGGATATTCAGACTCTGATTATGCTGGATGTAAGGTCGATAGGAAGAGTACATCAGGGACGTGCCAATTCCTAGGAAGGTCCCTGGTGTCCTAGAGTTCTAAGAAACAAACCTCTGTTGCCCTATCCACCGCTGAGGCTGAGTACATTGCCGCAGGACAGTGTTGCGCGCAACTACTTTGGATGAGGCAAACCCTCAGGGACTTTGGCTACAATCTAAGCAAAGTCCCACTCCTATGTGACAATGAGAGTGCTATCCGCATAGCGGACAATCCTGTTGAACACAGCCGCACAAAGCACATAGACATTCGACATCACTTTTTGAGAGACCACCAGCAAAAGGGAGATATCGAAGTGTTTTATGTTAGCACCGAGAACCAGCTAGCCGATATCCTTACCAAGCCTTTAGATGAGAAGACCTTTTGCAGGCTGCGTAGTGAGCTAAATGTCTTAGATTCGCGGAACTTGGATTGATTTATAGCATACACGTGTTTATGCCTTTGATCATGTTCCTTTATGCACTTTATTGCTTATTTATGGTGCTTAAGTTGTGCAAAGGATCCCCGAACCTCACAAGTCCATGTGCGAATGATGCACATATTTAGGGGGAGATGTGCTACAAATTGACCCTTTGAGACTAACCATGTGTTTGAGCTTGCTTGATTTATCCTCAAAGGTGGATTGAAAGGGAAAGGTGAACTTGGACCATGCAAGACTTCCACTGCACTCCGATGAGAGGGTAACTTACTCCAAGTTCATCTCAATACCCTTATTGCATTTTTACTCTTATTTGAAGATTTTGGTGAGGCAATGGGGTTTAGGGGCCAAGATTGATCCCGTTTTGGTGCTTGATGCTAAAGGGGGAGAAACTAAGGCCAAAGCAAGAAATGGATCAGCTACCACTTGAGAATTTTGAAAATAGTAGAGTAGAGCTTTTGGTTTGTCAAAATACTCTTATTGTCTCTTATTGTTAAAAGTTGGTCTCTTGTGGGGAGAATGTTTGATTATGGGAAAAAGGGGGAGTTTTTGAATTCGTGATCAATTTCTCTTGGAATACCTCTCTCTATGCCTCAACAAGTGTGTTTGACTTAGAGATAGGAAATTGAGTTTGATTTGCAAAAACAAACCAAGTGGTGGCAAAGAATGATCCAAATATGCCAAATTTGAATCAAAACAAATTTGTGTTCTCATTTGCATTGATGTTGCACTTCTTTTAGTTGCTTTTTGTTGTGTTGGCATAAATCATCAAAAAGGGGGAGATTGAAAGGGAAATGTGCTCTTGGGCCATTTCTAAGTATTTTGGTGATCCTGTGCCAACACAAATGGTTTAAGTGTGAAACTATGCCAAATGGTGGAAGAAGTGCAAAGTCAACACAAAGGTATGACTCTAGACTTAGTACATTGGTTTTTGTGTACTAACATATTTGTCTAAGTGCTAGAATCAGAGAAAATTCAATTGGAAAAGACTTGGCTCGAGCAGCCAAGACTCTGCTCAGTCTGGGTGCACCGGACTGTCTGGTGGTGCACCGGACAGTGTCCGGTGGTGCACCGGACAGTGTCCGGTGCGCCAGGCTGGCGTCTGGTCAACTGGCTGCTCTCGGGTCTCGACGGCGGCGTACGGCTATAAATCACCGGACTATCCGGTGGTGCACCGGACAGTGTCCGGTGAGTCGGCTGCGGCGAAGTCGCCGCTCTCAGGAACCAAGTCAACAGCGTATGGCTATAATTCACAGGACTGTCCGGTGAGCCAACTGTCGGGCGCGCCAACGGTCGGCCGCGCAATCCGCGCGTGACGCGTGGCCGAGCCAACGGTCGGATGGGAGCACCGGACTGTCCGGTGCGCCAACGGCTCCAAGTCTCCAACGGTCGGCTGCGCCCGAATAGGAAAGAAATCCGTACCGGACAGTGTCCGGTGGTCCACCGGACTGTCCGGTGCGCCAGTCGACAGAAGGCAAGAATTGCCTTCCTGGATTGCTCTCAACGGCTCCTAGCTGCCTTGGGGCTATAAAAGGGACCCCTAGGCGCATGGAGGAGTATACCAAGCTGTTAGAAATATGCCCTAGAGATAATCATAGAGATGAGCATATTTCTTTGTATCCATGATATATATATTGCTTAATTGAATATCCATGGAAGGCACCTTGTATTGATTAGCAATTATGTGAATTGTTTGTAAGATTCTTTACTTATATGGTTATTCTAAATGATGTCCCTAGTCAGAGTCGATGACTAGCACATGTATTAGTTGATGACTACATTTCACAAGTCATGAACATGGAGATGTTAAATTAATAATGTGGGCGCATGTATGACATGAGGCTGGACCGACCCAACGTGAGATATTGTAATATAGTTCTCTTCTTGCAACATGAATACTGTATCCTTAGACCTGAGATTGTCGCATGTTCTCAAGATGTGAATTGACTTACTTAGGGACTATCAAACGCTATCCCGTAACTGGGTAGTTATAAAGGTAGTTTTGGGTTTGTCAGGAAGCATGCTATTAGGCATGGTCAGTCAAGATGGAATTTGTCCCTCTCTTTGTGAGAGAGATATCTCTGGGCCCCTCGAATGATTGGATCAAGAAATGCATGGCCGTGCTAGGGTTAAGAGTTAACCATTGAAAGGATTCCAATTCACAGTATCGAGAAAGAGAGGTCAGCTTAGAGCCAGACCAAATATCGTGAGACAAAGGGAACATCATGTACTTAATGTCGCAATGGTTCGTCTGATATGATCTTTACGTACACATAGGAGTTGACATGTCTTGCTAGAGGCCGCTGTCAATTATTGGGCCAAGTAAGAGTACTCGGGCTATGTCTATTTGTACGTGAACCTATAGGGTCACTGTGGGGGATAGATATCCCCCGGGTCCACCAAAAGAGTAAAGGACCTCACGAAAGGCCCAAGGGCCCAATAAATCGTAAGGTTATTCTTTTGTGGGCCTGGGGAAAGACGACCAGCAACGCAAAGCGACATGGGGCCGGATTGGTGCAAACCCGGACGGCCCATAGCGCCGAGCCATTGGCCGCAACAGAGATCCGACTTTCCCGCGTCGGGGCCTTCATGCAGCGAAGCCACGTGAGGATAAGTCGGCGAGAGTTACGTAGAGGATAATCTCGAGAGGTTCACTATCTTTTAGCTACTCGTTGTTATCTCATCATGTGTACTGCCCCACGGTCGAGTATATAAGGCCTAGGGGGCACCCCTTCAGAACGATCGACCCATTACTTAGCCTCCCACATCAACTCTCTGTATTCTCGATCCAGAGAGCTCTCTTGTAATCACATCCACCAAGCATACTCATCAGGACGTAGGGTGTTATGCATCTCTAAGCGGCCCGAACCTGTAAACCTTGTCCACTGTCCCTCGTGCGATCGGCACGAACCATTTTGCTACAGTTGTCGACACCGTCCTACTCCTAAAAACACCTTGAGGGGCAACCCCGGGTGTGCGGTCGGACCCTAAACACCGACAGTCACACACTTAAGGGGAAGGAAGCCTAATTCGGATTAGATCCGAAATTAGACTGGGCTTTAGGGTTAATGATGGGCCTCGGCGTCAGAAGCCCACCATAACGCCTATATAATGAGGGGCGGGGGCGCGGTTAAGAGATAACCTAATTCGCCACCTGCAAATCAGCAGCCGCCGCTCGCCTCTCGCCCTCGCCAAGCCACCGTCACGAACCTAGCAGTTTGGTACGCGGCGCTTCCTCCCTGTACGTGTGGATACCTCGGAGGTGCTGCATCTGGAGCACTTGGACGAACCGTGCGAGGACGTGAAGGACGCGGCGACTGCACGGCACTGCTCGACACGTTCGTCTACATCGAGACGTCTTCCGCTGCTCTGCGCGTCTAGTGGTAATTCCATGACCTATAACCGCAGTAGTTCTTGGTATTATGGGGATGAAAATTTTGTTTTGCGCTAGCGTAGCCTCCCCATAATCCTACACAAGCATCCCTTGAGCATTCCTAAGCACCAAGACTTCATTTCCGCGCATTCGATTCTTTGTGATAGCAACTAGAGCTCCATTTGAGTAGAGAACTCTTCGAGTTGTGTTGAGAGCTCAAGTTGCGACTTGTGTGCGTATTGTTGCTCTAATTTTGTGTCTTGTGTGTGTTGCTCATCCCATCCTTACTTCTGTGCGTCTTTGTGATAATCAAATTGTAAGGGCGAGAGGCTCCAAGTTGTGGAGATTCCTCGCAAGCGGGATATAGTGAAACGAAAGCAAAACACCGTGGTATTCAAGTGGGTCTTTGGACCGCTTGAAAGGGGTTGAGTGCAACTCTCGTCCGTTGGGATGCCACAACGTGGAGTAGGCAAGTGTTGGACTTGGCCGAACCACGGGATAAACCACTGTGCCTCTCTGTGTTGATCTCTTTGTGGTTATTGTGTTTTGCAAGAACTCATCTCTAGCCACTTGGCTTCATTGCTCTAACACTTAATCAAGTTTGTGGCTTTAAGTTTCAAGTTTTTACAGGATCACCTATTCACCCCCCCTCTAGGTGCTCTCAGCGGGTTCGTGGTGGACAGAAGGGGTCCGCAATGGCCGGACGACAAGTCCGCGACATCGGCGGCCCGTCGCTGACGGATGGATGACGAGGACCATCAGTCAGGCATCGTCATCCTTGAGACCTAGCTCGTCACAGGAAACACATCTGAGGTGGGAGCGGCTGCAATAAAAATTCACAAAAAGGTAACCGTCCCCGAGAATAAAGTCATTTGCTACATTTCCATAAAATCTCGCGCATGCAATCCCTTGCTTTTCATGTGTCCATTACCGCCATAAAAATGTAAATGCCCTAATCAACCCACCTTATTAAATGACCTAATCAACTCATCTAATCAAATCCCTTAATATATGAGTGGCACATGGATGTTGGGTTGTTGATTCGGAGTAAACCAACACTTTATGATGTATCAACACTATTTTTATGCTCAAACTTAGGGATTTATATGATTATGAATACAACGTATCAGTGTTATCAATATCTCTCACGTTGGCTCGGTATTTACGCTCAAAACTGAGGGTTTCTACGCTCAAAACTGAAGGTTTTTATACTCAGATCTGTAGATGCGTCCACGACTGTACCACATGCTAGATTTTTACGCTTACCATAAATGCACCCCAATTTCCACGGGTCTATTGGTTGGGCCCATATTAGGGTTTTTTCATCAATTACGACGTACGGTGTAAGTATTTATGCAACTTTCCATAAGGATTTATGTTTTTGCGCAATATCAGTCACCCATTTTTGGGTGCATGCAGTGTGAACGAAAATATCATCCAAAATTTGTGCGTATATAATGAAAACTAACACGACCTGCCATAATTTTGGATCTACAAAAATATAGAAACTGTGTGCATGCGCTCCATAAAAATAGGAATTGATCACACCCTGGTTGGAGGGGACGCGCGGCTCATGCATGCATGCGCTTGCTTGTCTGGTTTGACGCGGTACATAGGGGACGGCTCGGGCTTTCCGTCAACATTAGAAGCCCAAAGGCCAAAGCTTCCAATATATATATATATATATATCTACTACCTATTAAGACGGTAAGGGGTAGGCTGCCCCATTCCGTGTTCTGCCATTCCTATTCCGCCCTCACGGCAAAGCCCATTCCCAGCTGCCTGTCTTTCTCATTCCCCCTCCCTGCAAAGCTCATTCACATTTCCATTCCTGGCTATCACGTGTCTTTCTCATTCCCCCTCCTACAAAGCCCATTCCCATTCCCACGTGCATCCCACGCCTAGCTAAAATTAAATTAAAAAAACAGGCTCCAAGGGGATTCGAACCTGCGAATCCTCAAGTAAATGTGTTTGTAGCTACCACTACACCACATGTGTATTTATGTCTACATCTATTATAGTAAAAACATATACTACATCTCTCCCGAAGCCCACCTGCTACCCTTGCACAATGTGTAGTAGTAGATAAGTATCACCGAGATTATTAAATTATATTTTTGGATTGAGGGAATAGTATTTAAAGAAGAGCCTTGCATGCAACTTCTTTTGTTTGAAGAATGTTTTCAACTTAAATACTTTTTTTTTGCATGTGTAACATTTATTCTCCGTAATATTTTTCCATGGATCTAACTTATAAATCATTTTCATAAACCAATGCCAAAGATGAATCCATGTTTCTTACTTGGAAACCTCGAACAAACACCACTAGCACGAGGCGCTCGCGTTGGCGTCGCTCACCAACGACAAGAAGAAACTTGGCGACTACCAGTTCGACCTCTAGAAGCAGTCCTACATGGCCCATGCGCCGCTTTGTACGGCAAGCTCCGACGCAGCCGCCGCTTGGACGCGGTCCAGAGCGGCTGCACCGCGCTGTCCATCGTCAAACATGGGGACCTCATGGTCGTCGCTAATGTCGACGACTCTCGGGTTGTTCTGGGCACCGCAACCTACGACGACGCCATCACACCGTCTAGCTCATCATCCACCTGAAGCCTAACCTGCCACGTAAGTCGCTACCGACCGGCCATGAATTCTTGTGCGCTGGAATGACGACCATTGTTGTTGTTGTGTGAGTGTCCTCGAACAAGATGTATGTAGAGGAGTAGCACGTCCGGTGGTGCAACGACTAGGTGTACTACCTCGCTGATGAGCCCGGGGTGCACTTCATTTGGCAGCCTAGCTAAGAGTGATCGGTACTCACCATATCGTGCGCGTTCGACGACTATTATATCAAGGATTGTGGCGTCATCTGGACACCGGAGGTGAGCAGAGGTGGACCGACAACAATGACCACTCGCCATCGTCGGGGTAGCTTTTGTGCTGGCCTGCCTTTAATTCTCTTCGCAAACACACACTTGCATTTTTTGTTTAAGCAAGCGTGTATGGTGGTGCGTGCCTGATGACTAACGATGTACGACGGAACTTCTACCGGCAGGTGTGTCACGTGCTTTCCAATGATGAGACCATGCAAATCATGACATATATCGAAGTCTGCATGATACTGATGGTTGCAATGTTGTTGGGGACCATAATTAGGGGTACCCTCTAGGCTCCTAATTCTCAGCTGGTAACCCCCATCAGCACAAAGCTGCAAAGGCCTGATGGGTGCGATTAAGTCAGGGATCGGTCCATGCGAGGGACTCGATCACGCCTCGCCCGAGCCTAGCCTCGGACCAGGGCAGCCGACCCCGGAGGATTTCCATCTCGCCCGAGGCCCCCCTTCAGCGGCGAACATATTCCCGGCTCGCCCGAGGCCCTGCCTTCGCTAAGAAGCAACCCTGACCAAATCGCCGCACCGACCGACCAAACCGCAGGAGCATTTAATGCAAAGGTGGCCTGACACCCTTATCCTAACGCGCGCCCCCTAGCCGGTAGAGCCGAAGTGACCGCCGTCACTTCGCCGCTCCACTGACCGGCCTGACAGAAGGACAGCGCCGCCTGCGCCACTCCGACTGCGGTGCCACTTGACAGAGTGAGACTGACGGGCAGTCAGGCCTGGCCAAAGGCTCCATAGGAAACTCTGCTCCGCCCGACCCAGGGCTCGGACACGGGCTAAGTCCCGGAAGACGACGAACTCCGCTCCGCCCGACCCAGGGCTCAGACACGGGCTAAGTCCCGGAAGACGGCGAACTCCGCTCCGCCCGACCCAGGGCTCGGACTTGGGCTAAGTCCCAGAAGACGACGATCTCCGCCTCGCCCGACCCAGGGCTCGGACTTGGGCTCGGCCCCAGAAGACGACGATCTCCGCCTCGCTCGACCCAGTGCTCGGACTTGGGCTCGGCCCCAGAAGACGACGATCTCCGCCTCGCCCGACCCAGGGCTCGGACTTGGGCTCGGCGCCAGAAGACGACGAACTCTGCTTCGCCCGACCCCAGGGCTCGGACTCCGCCCCGGCACTAGCCGGCAATCTCCGCCTCGCCCGACCCGGGGGCTCGGACTCGACCTCGGCCACGGAAGACAGACTTGACCTCGGCTTCGGAGGAGCTTCCACATCGCCCAACCTAGGGCGCAGACCAGCCACGTCAACAGGAGGCGCCATCATCACCCTACCCCGAGCTGACTCGGGCTGCAGGGAACAAGACCGGCGTCCCATCTGGCTCGCTCCGCCAGATAGGCAATGATGGTGCCCCGCATACTCTATGACGACGGCGGCTCTCAGCCCCCTTACGGAAGCAAGAGGACGTCAGCAAGGACTCAACCGCTCCAACAGCTGTCCCTCCGCCAAACTCCATCGCTCCTCCGACGGCCACAACATCACACCAGCTGGGTGCCAAGATCTCTCCGGCTGCCACAACGGCATGTACTTAGGGCGCTAGCTCTCCTCCGCTAGACACGTAGCACTCTGCTACACCCCCATTGTACACCTGGATCCTCTCCTTGCGCCTATAAAAGGGAGGACCAGGGCCCTCTTAGAGAAGGTTGGCCGCGCGGGGACGAGGACGAGACACGCGCTCGCCCAGAGCCGCTCGCTCCCTCTCCCGCGTGGACGCTTGTAACCCCCTACTGCAAGCGCACCCGACCTGGACGCGGGACGAACACGAAGGCCGCGGGATTCCCACCTCTCTCACGCCGGTCTCCGGCCGCCTCGCTCTCCCCCCTTCACGCTCGCACACGCGCTCGACCCATCTGGGCTGGGGCACGCGGCGACATTCACTCGTCGGCTCAGGGACCCCCCGGTCTCGGAACGCCGACAGTTGGCGCGCCAGGTAGGGGCCTGCTGCGTGTTGACGAACAGCTTCCCGTCAAGCTCCAGATGGGCAGTCTCCAGCAACCTCTCCAACCCGGGACGGTGCTCCGTTTTGGGAGTCTTGAGTTCATGTCCCTCGACGGCAGCTACGACATGATACTCCTTCCACCGCCGCGCGACAACGACAGTGGCGGCCGACAGCCCGTCCGCCGGCGGCGGAATCGACGATGTCTTCCCCGCGTGGTGGAAGAACAACCTTCGAGCTCACCCCGTCCTCTCCCCCGCCGATGGAGGAGGAGGCGGGGCAACCAAGGCCAAGCAGGAGACAGCGCCTCGTCGGCTGTCGAGCGAGTCGATGGCCCCAACGCCCCAACGGGGGGCGCACCGGGCATCGACCTCGCGTTTGAGACGAAGGCGAGCGTCGTCCCCCCGCGACGCGCCAATCCCGAGCAAGCGGATGACGCCAGCACGCTCGCGAAAAGCTTGCTGGACGTCACCCTCGTACCTGAGATGACGGTGCAGTCAGCCCCCGACATGACATTATCGCCGCTCGTCGACCAAAAGGTACCGACCGATCCCCATCTCACGTCTTTCGGATTCAGCCTCAACCCGCCTAGCGGCTTCGCTTTAGCGGGTGCTCTCGTAGAGGCAAGTCCAAACCCTTTGGGGTTTCGTATGCGGTCACCATGGGACCGGCTGACGGACGTCTCGACCTACGGGCCCTCTGGGTCCGAGGAAGACGGCGAACCCAGCGTCTGTTGGGATTTCTCCAGACTTGGCAACCCCAGTGCCATGCGGGACTTCATGACCGCATGCAACCACTGCCTTTCCGACTGTTCCGACGGTAGCCATAGCCTCGGCGACGAGGACCGCGGCCCAAGTCGTGAATGCTTCCACGTCGATCTAGGGGGTCCCTCCGAAGGCAACCATCTCGGCATGCCGGAGGACGGTGACCTCCCTAGGCCGGGGCCTCGCGTTGACATCCCACGGGAGCTAGCTGTGGTCCCCGTTCAGGCGGGGGGCCATGACCCACAGCTCGAGCAAATCAACGGGGTGCAGGCCAGGCTCGACGAGGGAGCAGGAGCGCTTGAGCCGATCCGTCGGGACGTCGGGCAGGCATGGGCGGGCCAACCCCCGGCCGGGGAAATACGTTATCTACCCCAGGGCTTCCAGCACCGCATCAACGACGATGTCAGGGTCAGGCCACCACCCGCATCTTGTGGGGTCGGCCGGAACCTGGCTGCAGCAGCGATGCTTCTCCGCGAGATGCCGGAGCCATCAACCACCGAGGGACGGCGAATCCAGGGAGAGCTCAAGAATCTCCTAGAAGGCGCCGCGGTCCGACGGGCCGAGAGCTCTGCCTCCCGAAGGCAGGGGTACCCCTCCGAACCTCATGCCGCGACTTCCCGATTCATGCGGGAAGCCTCGGTCTACACCGGGCGCACGCGCAACACAGCGCCTGCGGCCCCGGGTCGCCTCGGCAACGAGCACCATCACCGCAACCGTCGGGCCCACCTCGACGAGAGGGTGCGCCGAGGCTACCACCCTAGGCGTGGGGGACGCTACGACAGTGGGGAGGATCGGAGTCCCTCGCCCGAACCACCCGGTCCGCAAGCCTTCAGCCGAGCCATACGACGGGCGCCGTTCCCAACCCGGTTCGGACCCCCAGCTACTATCACAAAGTACTCGGGGGAGACGAGACCGAAACTGTGGCTCGCGGACTACCGTCTGGCCTGCCAACTGGGTGGAACGGACGATGACAACCTCATCATCCGCAACCTCCCCCTGTTCCTCTCCGACACCGCTCGCGCCTGGTTGGAGCACCTGCCTCTGGGGCAGATCTCCAACTGGGACGACCTAGTCCAAGCTTTCGCCGGCAATTTCCAAGGCACTTACGTGCGCCCCGGGAATTCCTGGGACCTCCGAAGCTGCCGACAGCAGCCGGGAGAGTCTCTCCGAGACTACATCCGGCGATTCTCGAAGCAGCGCACCGAGCTGCCCAACATCACCGACTCGGATGTCATCGGCGCGTTCCTCGCTGGCACCACCTGCCGCGACCTGGTGAGCAAGCTGGGTCGCAAGACCCCCACCAGGGCGAGCGAGCTGATGGACATCGCCACCAAGTTTGCCTCCGGCCAGGAGGCGGTCGAGGCTATCTTCCGAAAGGACAAGCAGCCCCAGGGCCGCCCATCGGAAGATACTCCCGAGGCGTCAACTCAGCGCGGCGCCAAGAAGAAGAGCAAGAAGAAGTCGCAAGCGAAACGCGACGCCGCCGACGCGGACCTTGTCGCCGCCGCCGAGTACAAGAACCCTCGGAAGCCCCCCGGAGGTGCCAACCTCTTCGACAAGATGCTCAAGGAGTCGTGCCCCTATCACCAGGGACCTGTCAGGCACACCCTTGAGGAGTGCGTCATGCTTCGGCGCCACTTCCACAGGGCCGGGCCTCCCGCGGAGGGTGGCAAGGCCCGCAACGACGACAAGAAGGAAGATCACTAGGCAGGAGAGTTCCCCGAGGTCCGCGACTGCTTCATGATCTATGGTGGGCAAACGGCGAACGCCTCGGCTCGGCACCGCAAGCAAGAGCGCCGGGAGGTCTGCTCGGTGAAGGTGGCGGTGCCAGTCTATCTAGACTGGTCCGACGAGCCCATCACCTTCGACCGAGACGATCACCCCGACCATGTGCCGAGCCCGGGGAAATACCCGCTCGTCGTCGACCCCATCATCGGCGACGTCAGGCTCACCAAGGTCCTCATGGACGGAGGCAGCAGCCTCAACATCATCTACGCCGAAACCCTCGGACTCCTGCGCGTCGATCTGTCCTCCGTCCGAGCAGGCGCTGCGCCCTTCCATGGGATCATTCCCGGGAAGCGCGTCCAGCCCCTCGGACAACTCGACCTTCCCGTCTGCTTCCGAACACCCTCCAACTTCCGAAGGGAGACCCTGACGTTCGAGGTGGTCGGGTTTCGTGGAACCTACCATGCGTACTGGGGAGGCCATGCTACGCGAAGTTCATGGCCGTCCCCAACTACACCTACCTGAAGCTCAAGATGCCGGGCCCCAACGGGGTCATCACCGTCGGCCCCACGTACAAACACGCGTTCGAATGCGATGTGGAGTGCGTGGAGTACGCCGAGGCCCTCGCCGAGTCCGAGGCCCTCATCGCCGACCTGGAGAGCCTCTCTAAGGAGGTGCCAGACGTGAAGCGTCATGCCGACAACTTTGAGCCAGCGGAGACGGTTAAGTCCGTCCCCCTCGACCTCAGCGGCGACGCCTCCAAGCAGATCCGGATCGGCTCCGGGCTCAATCCCAAATAGGAAGCAGTGCTCGTCGACTTTCTCCACGCGAACGCCGACGTCTTCGCGTGGAGTCGCTCGGACATGCCCGGCATACTGAGGGATGTCGCCGAGCACTCGCTGGACATCTGAGCCGGAGCCCGACCTGTCAAGCAGCCTCTGCGCCGATTCGACGAAGAGAAGCGCAGAGCCATAGGCGAGGAGATCCACAAGCTAATGGCGGCAGGGTTCATCAAAGAGGTATTCCATCCCGAATGGCTTGCCAACCCTGTGCTTGTGAGAAAGAAAGGGGGGAAATGGCGGATGTGTGTAGACTACACTGGTCTCAACAAAGCATGTCCGAAGGTTCCCTACCCTCTGCCTCGCATCGATCAAATCGTGGATTCCACTGCTGGGTGTGAAACCCTGTCTTTCCTCGATGCCTACTCCGGGTATCATCAAATCAGGATGAAAGAGTCCGACCAGCTCGCGACTTCTTTCATCACACCCTTCGGCATGTACTGCTATGTCACCATGCCGTTCGGCTTGCGGAATGCGAGCGCGACGTACCAGCGATGCATGAACCATGTGTTAGGCGAACACATTGGCCGCACAGTCGAGGCCTACGTCGATGACATCGTAGTCAAGACGAGGAAAGCCTCCGACCTCCTTTCCGACCTTGAAACGACATTCCGATGTCTCAAGGCGAAAGGCGTCAAGCTCAATCCCGAAAAGTGTGTCTTCGGGGTGCCCCGAGGCATGCTCTTGGGGTTCATCGTCTCCGAGCGGGGCATCGAAGCCAACCCGGAGAAGATCGCAGCCATCACCAGCATGGGGCCCATCAAGGACTTGAAAGGCGTACAGAGAGTCATGGGATGTCTCGCGGCTTTGAGCCGTTTCATCTCACGCCTCGGCGAAAGAGGTCTACCTCTGTACCGCCTCTTGAGGAAGGCCGAGTGCTTCACTTGGACCCCTGAGGCTGAGGAAGCCCTCGGGAACCTGAAGGCGCTCCTCACGAAGGCGCCTATCTTGGTGCCCCCAGCTGCCGGAGAAGCCCTCTTGGTCTACGTCGCCGCGACCACTCAGGTGGTTAGCACCGCGATTGTGGTCGAGAGGCAAGAAGAGGGGCATGCATTGCCTGTTCAGAGGCCAGTCTACTTCGTCAGCGAGGTACTGTCCGAAACCAAGATCCGCTACCCACAAGTTCAGAAGCTGCTGTACGCGGTGATCCTAACGCGGCGGAAGCTGCGACACTACTTCGAGTCTCATCCAGTAACTGTGGTGTCATCCTTCCCCCTGGGAGAGATCATCCAGTGCCGAGAGGCCTCGGCTAGGATTGCAAAGTGGGCGGTGGAAATCATGGGCGAGACAATCTCGTTCGCTCCCCGGAAGGCCATCAAGTCCCAGGTCTTGGCGGACTTCGTAGCTGAATGGGTCGACACCCAGCTACCGACGGCTCCGATCCAACCGGAGCTCTGGACCATGTTCTTCGACGGGTCGCTGATGAAGACAGGAGTCGGCGCAGGCCTACTCTTCATCTCACCCCTCGGAAAGCATCTACGCTACGTGCTACGCCTCCACTTCCCAGCGTCCAACAATGTGGCCGAGTACGAGGCTCTGGTCAACGGGTTGCGAATCGCCATCGAGCTAGGGGTCCGACGCCTCGACGCTCGCGGTGACTCGCAGCTCGTCATCGACCAAGTCATGAAGAACTCCCATTGCCGCGACCCGAAGATGGAGGCCTACTGCGATGAGGTTCGGCGCCTGGAAGACAAGTTCTACGGACTCGAGCTCAACCACATCGCCCGACGCTACAACGAGACTGCGGACGAGCTGGCTAAAATAGCCTCGGGGCGAACAACGGTTCCCCCGGACGTCTTCTCCCGAGACCTGCATCAACCCTCCGTCAAGATCGACGACACGTCCCAGCCCGAGGTACCCTCGGCTCAGTCCGAGGCAGCCTCGGCTCAACCCGAGGCGCCCTCGGCTCAGTCCGAGGCACCCTCGGCTCATCCCGAGGCACCCTCAGCTCGGCCCGAGGCGCCCTCGGTTCAGTCCGAGGTACCCTCGGCCCCCGAGGGTGAGGCACTGCGCGTCGAGGAGGAGCGAAGCGGGGTCATGCCTAATCGGAACAGGCAGACCCCATACCTGCAATATCTCCACCGAGGAGAGCTACCCCTCGACCGGGCCGTGGCCCGACGGTTGGCACGGCGCGCCAAGTCATTCGTCTTGCTGGGAGATGGGAAGGAGCTCTACCACCGCAGCCCCTCAGGCATCCTCCAGCGATGCATCTGCATCGCCGAAGGTCAGGAACTCCTGCGAGAGATACACTCGGGGGCTTGCGGCCATCACGCAGCGCCTCGAGCCCTTGTCGGGAATGCTTTCCGGCAAGGCTTCTACTGGCCGACGGCGGTGGCCGACGCTACCAGAATCGTCCGCACCTGCGAAGGGTGTCAATTCTACGCAAGGCAGACCCACCTGCCCGCTCAGGCTCTGTAGACGATACCCATCACCTGGCCTCTTGCTGTGTGGGGTCTGGGTCTCGTCGGCCCCTTACAGAAGGCACCCGGGGGCTACACGCACCCCTAAGAAGGGCCGCTTGTCATCGCCAAAGTTCTGAAGCCCGGAACGTACAAGCTGGCCAACAGTCAAGGCGAGGTCTACGGCAACGCCTGGAACATCCAACAGCTACGTCACTTCTACCCCTAAGATGCTTTCAAGTTGTTCGTATACCTCGCTCCCACGCAAGTCTTAGTCGTGAAGGAAGGGTCAGCCTCTCCTCGGCAGAGCCCGACCCTCCCTCGGGGGCTAGAAAGGAGGGAACCCCTCTGCGTCAAGATTGGGGAACCTCTTTGCGTCCAAAATTTTCAATCAAAAAGACTTTTGCGTTCCCCCGGCTATGTCGGAAGCAGGGCCCCATGGAGCGAACGCAGGTGCATGTAAGTGGCAAGGCCGACTGAGCCGAGGGACTCTTATGCCTCCGGGTTAGGGACACCTCACTCGTCACCCGCCGCGAAAAGTGACCCCTACTTGGGGAAGCCACCCTGTTACTAACAGGCGAAGCCGGACACGCAAAATAAAAAGGAAAGGAGTACGACTTCATGCAACGGTAACAAAGTGTTTAGGCCTCAGCGGCCGCAGAAAGACACACGTGCATCCGACAGAAACTGCTCCAACAGAGTTAGACGTCGCCTTGGGAAGGAGCCGCGCCTTCGGCTTTGTCCCCACCATCGGCAAAGTCCACCCCGGCTTCCGGCGATGGCGCAGGTGGGAGGATCTCTGCCTCAAAGGTGGTCGCCAGCACTGCGCTCGGACCCGCGGCGGCCGCATCGAGCCTCTGGACTTCTGCCAGGGCGGCATCATCTTCGTCGGGAAGGCAATACCCCTCGCTAACCCGCTCCAGGTCCACAACGTAGTGGGAAGCGAGCACGGCGAAGGCCCGCCTGACGCCGTGGTGTAACGCCTCGCGGAGTCTGCCGCGCACATGATCGCCCAAGGCTTGAAGGCGACTTTGAGGGGAGCTTCCCGAGGGGATGTCGCCGGAGCCAAGGACCCAGTAAATGTCCGAGACGGCCTCGGACATGGCCGCGTGGTCGGTCTCCCTCTGCTCGGCCGCCCCGGCAAGCGCCTCGGCAAGCGCCTTGGCAGACTCATCGAGGGCGGACTCGAGCTCTGCGAACAGCCAAAGGAAAGATCTCAAACACAAGCAGAGGAAACAAGCAGGAACGAAAACCAGAGATGGGCAAGGCGTACCTCCGGCTCGGGCACGCTGCTCCGAGGCTGCGACCTGGGCTATGGCTAGGTCGGCCGCAAGGGTTTTAGCCCGGCTTTCGGCCTCGGCAGCCCGGCCCCGAGATTGGTCCCGCTCCTTGACGACCCGGTCGAACTCCGACTGCTGTCGTTGCACTTCTGCGCGCGCCGCGGCCGCCTCCGCGCGCGCCGCTGCCGCCTCGGCTCTCAGATCGGTGCAGAGCAACCGAAGGTCCGCCACCTCGGCACCCTGCTGAGAGAGGCGCGCAGTAGCCCCGGCAAGCGAGGTCCTCAGGGATCGCAGCGAGCCCCAGACGTCGACCTCGCGGCGGATGAACGACGACTTGGCGGCGCTCCGATCCGTCAGATCCTGAGGGAAGGAAGCGGGGCGTCATGAAAGACACCTTGGCCACGAAGGAGAAAAGGTATGCCTGAAACCGTTACCTGGAGGATTTTGGGGACGTCCCTGCAGAAAACCTCTAGCGACGACCGGAGTGACCCCACCGTTGCTTCGGCACACTCGTGGAGCTCGTCCCAGGACTGGTCCTCCCGCTCATCGTCGAGAACGAAGCCGGGATCTGAGGCCTCACGGGTCCGGAACCGGAGCAACTGGCGCCGGCCCTCGGAGCTCCGCCACACAGCGACGAGGCTGCCGCCCGGCGGGACGGATCGCGTCTCCACGCCCCCCTCCTCCGAGGCACCGAGCGCCGACGTCTCGGCCGTCTCAACGTCGGCAGCGACCGGTCGCTCCCCGACTGGGACGGCGACGACTTCAGTAGCGACAGGTACCGGCATCGCCGGCATGTCTGGTGGGCACGGGGCCACGCCCGCGTCAGCCGTCTCCCCCATCACGATGGCCGCCTCAGCAGAAGAGCCAGCCTCGGGAACCCGCTCCACGGCGACTGGTGCCGCCTGGGCCCCCTGCTGTGGAGCACCTTGCGAGGAGGTCAGCTGAACGGCAAGACCCGGAGCGGCGCTGGCCACGCAAGCCGGCGCCGTCTTAAGGGCCTTCCGGGGTGCCAGGTCAGTCAGGCCATGGCTTCGCTTGCTGAGGGAAAAAGAAAAGTCACGGCCGGGACATATGAATGAAACGCCAGGACGAAGACATTCCAAGATACTTACCCGCTCCGGGCCATGATCAATCATGCCTGGGGAGGTCTCTTGGATCTCGACCTCCGGAACCGCCGCCGAGGTCCGCTTCGTCAGCAGCTTCGGCACCACCCCTGCTTTGGGCGCCCTAGACGCCCGGGGGGCGGACTGCCCAGGCACTGCCACGGCGACCTGAGGGTCGCTCCCCTGCGCTGCCGGCGCGGGCGGCGGCTCTCGGGGAGCAGACGACCCGGCCCGGCTCCTCGGGGTCGCCTCAGCTCCTCCAGCCAAGGGGTCAAGTACCCTCTCGGATTGCCCCCGCTCCTCGGGCCGGGACCCCGGCGTCCCGACTCCGAGGACTGACAGCATCAACCCGCTCGGGGGCTGGTTTGACGGCTCCTGGCCTAACCCCAAGTCAGGGCTGAGGCCAAGGCGGGCAGCCATGTCGTCTTCCTCGTCATCATCTTCATCATCGTCATCGTCGTCGGGCGTCTCCGGCGACGGCTCCCTCGGGAGCCCCTCCCTCTCCTGCCGGCAATGAAGCTTTTCCAAGGCGTCCCGAGCCCACCTCCGCTCGCGGGCCCGGGCCTTCTCCGCGTCCTTCTTTTTCTTCTTCTCCTCTGCGGCGACCCGCCGCGCCGCTCGGTCCGCCGCATCTTGCGGGACCCGTGGCAGGGAAGACTTGTGCCACCCTACCTCCTAAAGACGGGTGGAAATCCCAACCTTAAAAACCAGGGGCGATCCGACGCAAGAAGAAAGAAGGAGTGGACACTCACCAGAGTCACGCACCCTTGGTCGGGGTGCATCAAAGGCTGGGAGAAGGCGCTGGGGTCCGGCTTCCCCAACGCAACGGACACCCGCCCGTGGAGGACGTCAAGGGGAAGAGGATCAGAGGACATCCGCGAGCCCTCCAAGTCAGCCTCCGGTGTCATTTCCCAAAGCGGCAGCCGTCGCTCCGCCAAGGGAAGCACCCTCCGACGGTGGATGGCGGCGATCACCCCTGCAGCGGTGAGTCCCCCCTTCCGTAATGCCTCTAAGGCCTTGAGGAGGGGTTCGAGGTTCTTCTGTCTTTTGTGAGGGGTCCCGTGGCGCCAAGCATCAGCGGCGGCGATGACTACTCGCTGAGAGAACGGCGGGAGCAACTCGCCGTCATTCCGGAGGTAGAACCACCGGTGCTGCCACCCCTTGTTCGAGGACACGAGGATGGCGGGGATATACAGCGACGCCCGCAACTGCCTCAGCAGGAGGGTGCAGCCACCGGCCCGCACCGCTGCGCGGACCTTCCTCTCCCCCGTCGGTGAGGCAAAAAGCTCCGCGAAAAAGAGATGGGTCCACAAATCCCAATGGGGGGCAATCCCCAAGTACCCCTCGCACACCGCTACGAAGATGGCGGCCTGCGAGATGGAGTTGGGGCTGAGGTTGTGCAACTCCACCCCGTAGTGGTGCAGGATCGCCCGCATGAAGCGGCTCGTCGGCACACCAAATCCCCGCTCGTGGAAGGAGACGAAGCTCACGATGTACCCCGGCGGTGGGGATGGAGCGGCTCCGCCCACGGGGGGAATCCATTCCGGTCGCTGCTCATCGGTGAGAGGGCGAAGTAAACCCTCGCCAACCAGATCCTCCAGATCACTCGCCGTCACCGTGGAGAAAGGCCATGGGTCGCGCGGCGAGATGATGGTCACCCGGTCAGCCATCGCCGAGTGGAAGGGGTGGCGGCGCAAGGGACAGGGAGGGCGGTTTCCTCTTCTCTGGCTAAGTCTCTCGGGTTGCGAAAAACCTAAGAGGGAGGTAGGAAGCGGAGCAAAGAACCATCGCCAGACCCTCTCCCGAGTATATGAAGACCAAGGCGCGACCGGTTCAAACGTTCCACCCGGACCGGACGTGGGATTCAAAAACGCGGAGCGAAACAGACGTCCCTCAAACGGCTCGCGCACGCGCAACGGTCGCTCCCCCAACCACTCGTCCCGTCGCATTAACTCCGCGGCGGGACAGGCGGCGTCTTTGGCAGGAGAAGCGAGCGACGCTTCGCCTTCGCCGTAATGATCGCGTCAAAAGAGGTACGTTGCGCCGTTCGATTTCGTATCCTTTTCCTTTTTTCCTCTTTCTCTCTCTTGCAACAGGGGCCGGGAAAGGGGGATACCCCGAAAAGGATCCTTCCCCGTGAAGGAACCACGCTCCGAGCCCCCCCTACTGATCAGAGGTTCGAAGGCTGGCCCCCCGGAAGGGTTCGACAGCCGCCTCAGATCGCGTGGGCCCTACACCCACTACTGGTCAGAGGTTCGAAGGCCGGCCCCTCGAAAGGGTTCCACGGCCGCCTCAGGCTACTCGGGCTCCGCGCCCACTACTGATCAGGGGTTCGAAGGCTGGCCCCCGAAGGGTTCACAGCCGCCTCAGACGCCGAGCGAGGGATGACCATGGGTACGTTCGATACATAACCAAGGCTCGGGCTGCGCTCCCGAGGTACCCTAGGACATTTCCGAGACCAGCAGGAACGATCTTGTAACAGAATCCCATCAGAGGGAGGCATCGAGCCCTCGGACCCCGTTACCAAGGAACCAGGTCTGGTAGATCACCCGCAGGTACTTTTGGGCGTGCCTCTGGGCCCCTAGCCGACCCCTAACGAACGGGGCACGGACGTCCACTCGGATCACCCGCTTGCAGCTCAACGGAGACGCCATGTTCGGCGCCCATCGAGGGCAACATGGCGCTTTCCCCCCTCCTCCTTGTGGAAAGGCGACGCAGGGGCATAAGTAAAAAAGCCGAGTCTGTCCCTGATCGCCCTCTCGCCCTATGCAGAGGCTCGGGGGCTGCTCTCGCAAACCCGGCTCCGGCCGAACCGTTGACACCGTCAACATACCAGCCCGAGAACTTGGGACCCGATCGTACACCCTGGCTACGGCCAGCTCGCATGAGGGAACGACCAGACCAGCCGAAGCGTTACGCAAGGCTTTATGACCTCGAAGGAGTGAAACCACTCCTCCGAGGCCTCGGGGGCTACACCCGGCGGGTGCGCTCGCGCGCACCCACCGGAACAAAACGCAACCGAGAGAGGCTGGTCCCCTTGCAAAAAAGTGCGACGAAAGCCTCCAAGCGAGTGCAAACACTCCCTTCGAGGCTCGGGGGCTACTGTCGGGGACCATAATTAGGGGTACCCTCAAGGCTCCTAATTCTCAACTGGTAACCCCCATCAGCACAAAGCTGCAAAGGCCTGATGGGTGCGATTAAGTCAGGGATCGGTCCATGCGAGGGACTCGATCACGCCTCGCCCGAGCCTAGCCTCGGACCAGGACAGCCGACCCCGGAGGATTTCCGTCTCGCCCGAGGCCCCCCTTCAGCGGCGAACATATTCCCGGCTCGCCTGAGGCCCTGCCTTCGCTAAGAAGCAACCCTGACCAAATCGCCGCACCGACCGACCAAACCGCATGAGCATTTAATGCAAAGGTGGCCTGACACCCTTATCCTGACGCACCCCCCCAGCCGGCAGAGCCAAAGTGACCGCCGTCACTTCGCCACTCCACTGACCGGCCTGACAGAAGGACAGTGCCGCCTGCGCCACTCCGACTGCGGTGCCACTTGACAGAGTGAGACTGACGGGCAGTCAGGCCCGGCCAAAGGCTCCATAGGAAACTCCGCTCCGCCCAACCCAGGGCTCGGACATGGGCTAAGTCTCGGAAGACGACGAACTCCGCTCCGCCCGACCCAGGGCTCGGACACGGGCTAAGTCCCGGAAGACGGTGAACTCCGCTCCGCCCGACCCAGGGCTCGGACTTGGGCTAAGTCCCAGAAGACGACGATCTCCGCCTCGCCCGACCCAGGGCTCGGACTTGGGCTCGGCCCCAGAAGACGACGATCTCCGCCTCGCCCGACCCAGGGCTCGGACTTGGGCTCGGCCCCAGAAGACGACGATCTCTGCCTCGCCCGACCCAGGGCTCGGACTTGGGCTCGGCCCCAGAAGACGACGAACTCTGCTTCGCCCGACCCCAGGGCTCGGACTCCGCCCCGGCACTAGCCGGCAATCTCCGCCTCGCCCGACCCGGGGGCTCGGACTCGACCTCGGCCACGGAAGACAGACTTGACCTCGGCTTCGGAGGAGCTTCCACATCGCCCAACCTAGGGCGCAGACCAGCCACGTTAACAGGAGGCGCCATCATCACCCTACCCCGAGCTGACTCGGCCTGCAGGGAACAAGACCGGCGTCCCATCTGGCTCGCTCCGCCAGATAGGCAATGATGGCGCCCCGCATACTCTATGACGACGGCGGCTCTCAGCCCCCTTACGGAAGCAAGAGGACGTCAGCAAGGACTCAACCGCTCCGACAGCTGTCCCTCCGCCAAACTCCATCTCTCCTCCGACGGCCACGACATCACACCAGCTGGGTGCCAAGATCTCTCCGGCTGCCACAACGGCATGTACTTAGGGCGCTAGCTCTCCTCCGCTAGACACATAGCACTCTGCTACACCCCCATTGTACACCTGGATCCTCTTCTTGCGCCTATAAAAGGGAGGACCAGGGCCCTCTTAGAGAAGGTTGGCCGTGCGGGGACGAGGACGAGACACGCGCTCGCCCAGAGCCGCTCGCTCCCTCTACCGCGTGGACGCTTGTAACCCCCTACTGCAAGCGCACCCGACCTGGGCGCGGGACGAACACGAAGGCCGCGGGATTCCCACCTCTCTCACACCGGTCTCCGGCCGCCTCGCTCTCCCCCCTTCGCGCTCGCCCACGCGCTCGACCCATCTGGGCTGGGGCACGCGGCGACATTCACTCGTCGGCTCAGGGACCCCCCAGTCTCGGAACGCCGACAAATGTAGTAGTGAAACAACTAAATTAAAATAACAAAATTTATGTATGGCTAGGATCACAAATGGATTATGAAATATTTTTTTATAACAATATAAGACACATTTTGTATATAAGTTATCATGGTATTATATGTTCCCGTTGCAACGTACGGGTACTGACCTAGTATATATATATATATATATATATATATATATATATATATATATATATATATATATATATATATATATATATACTACCGGAATCCGAGCCTTTGCCGAGTGCCGGCCGCTTTGCCGAGTGCCTTTTCTCGGGCACTCGGCAAAGACGGCTTTGCCGAGAGCCGCACTCGGCAAAGCTCGGCTCTCGGTAACGAGCGTCTTTACCGAGCGTAGGACACTCGGTACAGGTCCACACTCGGCAAATCCATGTTTGCCGAGTGTCAAACACTCGGCAAATGGGGCTCTCGGCAAAGGGCCGTCAGCGGCCGTCCCAAAGCTGACGACCGTCAGTCTTTGCCGAGCGCCAACGGTTGGCACTCGGCAAAGAGTCTTCTTTGCCGAGTGTCGCCCAGTTGACGCTCGGCAAAGAACTCTTTGCCGAGTGCCATCCCTAGACACTCGGCAAAGTATATTTTTATTTCTTTTATTTTGTCTCCCAAACTTTTTGTGGTATGTTCCTACACTATGTAGACCTACATGTATCATTTGTGGACAATTTTAACAGAGTTTCAATTGTTAGTAGATTTAGTTCGTTTATTTGAATTTCTTCGGAAAATTTAGATTTGAACTGCAGGTCACTCGAAACTTGGAAAACCGTGCATGAAAAAATGATATTCATGTTACTTAGCATAAGTTACGACCGATTCCAGGAGCGGACCAAAAACTTCGAGCAACATGCTCACTAAACATGGTCGTGAACTTGTCATCAACATGTTTAAAACTTGTATAAAACACAAACAAAGTCAGAAAATCTTGAAACTTGTCCACGTGTCATGATATCATATGTACAGGCTACGATAAAAAATTGAAAAAATTTCGAGAAAACTATGACGCGCTATGTGTACAAACCTAAGAGATCCACATTGAAACTCTATGATTTCATGTGTAGTTCTCTTAGGTTTCTACACATAGTGTCTCACAACTTTGTCCAAACATTCTCAATTTTTTATCACAACCTGTACATATGATATCATGACACGTGGACAAGTTTCATGATTTTCTGACTTTGTTTGTGTTTTATACAATTTTTAAACATGTGGATGGCAAGTTCACGGCCATGTTTAGTGAGCATGTTGCTCGAAGTTTTTGGTCCGCTCATGGAATCGGTCGTAACTTATGCTAAGTAACATGAATATCATTTTTTCATGCACGGTTTTCCAAGTTTCGAGTGACCTGCAGTTCAAATTTGAATTTTCCGAAGAAATTCAAATAAACAAACTAAATCTACTAGCTATTTCAAACTCTGTTAAAATTGTCCACAAATGATACATGTAGATCTACATAGTGTAGGAACATACCACAAAAAGTTTGGGAGACAAAATAAAAAAAATACAAATGCACTTTGCCGAGTGTCTAGGGATGACACTCGGCAAAGACTTCTTTGCCGACTGCTAGATGTGTGGCACTCGGCAAAGAGGTAGTAAAGAACCTTTGCCGAGTGCCGCAGCGGGGGACACTCGGCAAAGAACTCTTTGCCGAGTGCCGCTGATCTGGCACTCGGCAAAGAATATTTTAAAATTTTAAAAAAAATCTTTGCTGAGTGCCGGATCACGGGCACTCGGCAAAGAAACTAACTTTAACCGGCCGCGCGGCCGGCTTTCTTCTTCCTTCTGCTTTGCTTCTTCTTTCTACTTCCTTCCCGCGCCTCGTCGCCGCCCGCCTTCCCACGCCTCACCGCCGGCCGCCTCACCGCTGCCCGCCTCACCGCCGCCGGCCTCCCCACGCCTCACCGCCGGCCGCGCCCGGCCGCCCGCGCCCCACCGCCGCGCCCCACCGCCGCCGTTCGCCCGCCTCACCGCCGCCCGCGCCCCACCGTCCGCCCGCCCACGCGCCGTCGTCCGCCCGCTCGCCGTCGTCCGCCCGCTCGCCTCCGGTACGTAAGTTTATCACATGTTTATTAGACTTGTAATGCCACACATTACATGTTTCCTAAGTCATTGTGACAGTGCATTTGTTAGACTTGTAATGCCACACATCACATGTTTAATGTGTTGTACCTAAGTTTATCCAATACGCTATCGCTACAAACCCACTCATGAACTCTAGACATGGAGTCCCTGATTTAGGGTACTAATGCCCTAGTGGGTCTAGGAAAATAATTCTGTCTTGTGGATAGAATTACACTTAGTAGCAATAAGTCTATTGTTTATAGGAGAGAGCTTGGGCCCCAAGGGTTTGAGGCCCGATGTTTCATATTAGGCGATGCCAGGGACCTTAGGCACCAGGAGCCAACAGAGGGCCCCAAGCGACTAAGTGTTGTCGAGTGCCTTGTGGGTCAGAGGGACCCGAACACCTAGTTCCATTAGCACTCTAGGGAACGAAGGGCCATGGGTACTTAGGTTATGAGTGGATCGAGGTGGCTCGAGGCATGAGGGGCCTCGAGGGCATGATGCGAGGGACTTATGCTAGTAGGGAAGAACCTATGGCATTAAGGGTCTCGTGCCTGAATCTATTCTTGCGAACTACACCATAGATGTGAGGGTGCCCCAAGCCAGAAGTGCCTAAGATTTCAATGTGCTTTTTAATGAAATTTGGTGGTGTAGCTATCATCCCTTAGGGGTGCCTTGATATCAAGTTCCCTAGAAGGTCAAGCATCTTCTAAGGATGGGGCAAGGGGATGTCCCAGGGCATGGGTCCCATGGAGCGATGGTCCAAGTAGTTCGGACCCACAGTAGAATCCTATGCCAAGATCCTTGAATGTGTGTTGGTAGTATCTAGGATTATGGCCTTCCCTGAGTGCTAATAGAAAGCTCTGAGTTGGTTACTCGATAGGTCCTATAGGTGGGGACATCTTATTTGCTAAGCATTGAATGAAACAGATTCTAAGCATTCATGATTGGAACTATAAATGAGTGTATGTTATACTCTCTCCGTTCCCGGATATAAGATGTAACCACTTTTTGTTTTTGTCTCACAATATAAAGCGTGCTCTCTCTATGCATACGTACATCGATGTAGTGGTATTTGTGCGTAGGTTGAATGTCCTTATCATTTTATGCATGGATTTCCGGCCATCGTGCCGTTGAATTATGTGTGGATGTCAGCCATCGTGCTGATAGTTTTATTTGCAGGATTTTGAAACCTCCCCGTGCAGGGGAGGTGCTGCCGAAATTTTCTGTTGCTAGGCTTTTGTATTAACAGACTTGTGTTTCTTTTTTACAGAGAAGATACTTGTCTTCCTAGCCGCTGCGGGTCTCCCTGCACCGCGTCCCGTCGCCACTGCACCGACCCGCCACAGCCCCACTAGCCTGACTCCACCGCCACCCTAGGTATAACCTCTACATCCGCATCATGGTCGTAGATCACCTAACCCAGTTAGGCGTCTCCCGTTCGAAAGTGATACGGTGTAGATATGCAGATCTTTGCATATCTACAAATGTATCAGTTTCGAATTGTCCACGTTTTTTGGACAGCCCGCGGTTGCGTAGATGGTGTTAGTTTCATGCTCTACTCCGGTCTGAGATAGAGTTTCGGCGTCACCTCCCTGTTGTTCTCCGGACAGTACACTCTCCCTGCCAGGACGTGTATCCGAAGAACAGCGGGGAGGTGCTGCCGAAATTCTATCTCGGATCGGAGTAGAGCATGAAAACTAACTCCATCTACGCAACCGCGGGTGGGATTAGGACCTATCGTCACCTATTAGAAGGTAGGAACGTAGTGTACATGCATTACATGTCTATATTAAACTATACTCGGTTATATATGTTAGAGGATGGAGGACCGTGAGTGGATGTACACGGGCCGTAGAGGAAGGAACGATGTCACCACTGAATGGATTAGAAAGACCGATGATTTCGTGGAACGGGCATATGGCGAAGCTGCTAAAGGAGCGAGTCTAGTCCCATGCCCGTGCAGCACATGTGACAACCGGAAAAGAAAACCAAAGAAGACCATGGTAGAACATATTTGGAAGAATGGATTTACGCCGGGCTATACTCGGTGGATATTTCATGGTGAAGCGCATCGTACGAGAGAAGAGGTGCTGAAACAATGTGTCGAGGATTATGACGCGGATGCGGGGGTAGCGGATATGTTGAACGACTATCAGGAGGCACAGTACACGGGAGGATGTATGGATGACGAGCCAGAGCCGACTGCAAAGGCGTTCTACGACATGTTCGACGCGGCACAGAAGCCCCTTCACGGCCAGACAAAGGTTTCTCAACTGGATGCCATTGGGCGTGTAATGGCGTTCAAGTCGCAGTACAGCATCAGTAGAGATGCATTCGATGGCTTGTTGACAGTTATTGGGAGTCTGCTTCCGGATGATCACGTTCTGCCAAAGAGCATGTACGAGGCACAGAAACTACTTCGTGCACTTAAGATGACGTATGAGCAGATTCATGCTTGTCCGAAGGGCTGCGTGCTATTTAGGAAAGAATACGCGGAGGCAAAGTACTGTCCCAAGTGTAATTCGTCTAGGTTTATGGAGGTAGACTCTGGTGATGGACAGAAGAGGCAGCTCGACATCCCCTTGACAATCCTACGACACCTTCCGTTCATACCGAGGATCCAGCGTCTTTACATGACAGAGGAATCCACGAAACAGATGACATGGCACAAAAATGGAAAACGATACAATCCTGACAAGATGGTGCACGCGTCAGATGGTGAAGCATGGAAACACTTTGATGACATTCACCGTGAGAAAGCCGAAGAGGCTCGTAATGTACGTGTTGCGTTGGCCACAGATGGGTTCAATCCCTATGGAATGAGCGCTGCCCCGTACACATGTTGGCCCGTGTTTGTTATCCCAATCAATCTCCCCCCTGGTGTGTGCTTTCAAAGGCAGAATATATTCGTGTCGTTGATAATTCCCGGACACCCGGGGAACAAAATGGGCGTGTACATGGAGCCTTTGATCGATGAATTGGTACGTGCCTGGGAGGAAGGGGTATGGACATATGACCGAGCTACGAAGACAAACTTCAGAATGCATGTTTGGTACCAGTACTCCATGCATGACTTACCGGCGTATGGGCTATTCTGTGCCTGGTGTGTTCACGGTAAATTCCCATGCCCAGTTTGCAAGGAAGCTCTCAGGTTCATTTGGTTGAAAAAGGGTGGCAAATATTCGTCCTTCGATAAACATCGACAATTTCTTCCTGCTGACCATCCATTCCGCCTAGACATCAAGAACTTTACGAAAGGTGTCGTAGTGACAGACCGCCCACCTGCAACGATGACTGGTGCCGAAATTCGTCAACAGATAGATGGGCTCGTGGCCAATACAGAAGGTGGTTTTGTGGGATATGGTGAGCAGCATATGTGGACACATAAGTCTGGCTTGACTCGGCTCCCCTATTATGATGACCTGCTCCTTCCACACAACATTGACGTGATGCACACTGAAAAGAATGTTGCCGAGGCACTGTGGGCAACAATTATGGACATTCCTGATAAGTCAAAGGATAATGTGAAGGCAAGAGTGGATCTGGCAGCGTTATGTGATAGACCAAAACTAGAGATGAAGCCGCCAAGTGGGGGAAAGACGTGGAGAAGGCCTAAGGCCGATTTCGTCCTAAGCAGGGCCCAGAGGAAGGAAGTACTTCAGTGGATAAAGATGTTGATGTTCCCTGATGGATATGCAGCTAACCTGAGTAGGGGGGTGAACTTATCTACTATGCGAGTCTTAGGGATGAAGAGTCATGACTTCCACATATGGATTGAACGGATTCTTCCTGCGATGGTTCGAGGCTATGTCCCTGAGCATGTCTGGCTAGCGCTTTCAGAGTTGAGCTATTTCTTCCGTCAGCTTTGTGCAAAAGAGTTATCTCGGACCGTGGTTGCAGACTTGGAAAGATTGGCCCCCGTGTTACTGTGTAAGCTTGAGAAGATATTTCCACCTGGCTTCTTCAATCCAATGCAGCATTTGATTCTTCATCTCCCCTATGAGGCACGAATGGGGGGCCCCGTGCAGGGACGTTGGTGCTATCCAATCGAGAGATGTCTAAAGACTATTCGAAAGAAATGTAGAAATAAATGCAAAATCGAGGCTTCCATTGCAGAGGCATACATTCTAGAGGAGGTCTCAAACTTCACAACAACTTATTATGGTGACAAACTGCCGAGTGTGCATAATCCACCCCCTCGTTACAATGATGGCGACAATGAATCGAACCTTAGCATATTTCGAGGCCAACTCGGAAGCGCAAGTGGCTCGACCACCAAGACCCTGACACATGAAGAGTGGCGGCATATCATGCTATACGTATTGACCAACCTTGAAGAGGTGATGCCATACATGGAACAATTTCTTCATGAATTCTGGCGTCGATCAAGGGACCCCACTCCACAGGAATATGACGCTCTTCTTAGAAAGGGTGCGAGAAATGGGTTGCCCGATTTCATTTCCTGGTTCAAACATAAGGTACGTGCTTAGTTTGTAAAAGAGATACGTCTTTAAACTCAATTTAGCGTCTTTTAACTTGCGAATACTTGCAGGGCCAAAGAGATCCGTCTATGAGTGCCGAATTGAGACAAGTAGCCAACGACTTTGCTTATAGGGTCAAGAAATATTCTGGGTATGACGTCAATGGATACCGTTTTCGCACAACACACTACGACAAAAGTCGGCCCAATCGGAAAACAACGTGTTCTGGGGTCTTTACGCCGGGCCTTGACAATGTCGATTATTTTGGACGAATCGAAGAAATATATGAGCTCAATTTTTATGGTTCCAAACCTCTTACTCCAGTGATATTCAAATGTCATTGGTTTGACCCTCAAGTGACGAGACGGACACATTCTAATCTTGGGATAGTCGAAATTCGACAAGATTCCACCTTAGCAGGAGACGATGTCTATATCGTTGCCCAACAGGCCACACAAGTGTATTATCTCCCATATGCGTGTCAAACGAAAGAACATCTTAAGGGCTGGGATGTTGTGTATAAGGTATCGCCGCACGGGAGGTTACCTGTTCCTAACGATGAAGATTACAACTTAGACCCGGACACATATGATGGAGAGTTCTTCCAAGAAGATGGGCTAGAAGGGCGATTTGAGATAGACTTAACCGAAGCTATCGGAATGGACGTAGATATTGAAATGGTTGTTGATGAGGAGGAGGATGAGGTGCAAAATGATAATGACTTAGTAATCCTTGAAGGCAATGACATTACTGACGAACTTGCGTCTTCCGATGGTGTCGAGATTGAAATGCTTGATAGTGATGATGAGAGTTATGATCCGGCTAACCCCGACACATATGAAGATTATTTTTAATCGATGTAATGCTATATGACTTTTTATTTCGCACCTGTTTTTAAATACATCTTTTTATATGTGCTTATTTGTTTACTCTTAATTGCAGGTTGTTGGACAAATATGGTGGGTGGTTTCCTGAGGAGGAGGAGGGGGAGGAGGAGTAGGACGGCGGACGATGCAGAGCAGGCAGCGCAACAGGACGAGGCAGAGCAGGCAGCGCAGCAGCAGGCGGTGCCTCAGGACGACGACGGCCAGCAGCAGGACGACGACGACCAGCAGCAGGACGCCTCAGGTTCAGGCGGCTCTAGTTCGAGGAGCATCTACCTGCGAGGCCCCGCGAGTCTCCCTCAGCATCCCATACTTCGGGACAGACGGCCGCTGATTCGGCCGGAAGGGGAGAGGTATGTAACTTTATGTTCTTCATTCTTGTTCATATTATGTGTTCAAAATCATAATATAAACTAATACTTTTTATTTATCACTTGGACAGGTCTTGGACGGTTTTGGATTATGCTGGGGGTCATCGTCACCCCCCCAATGGCATCCTCGGCCTGCTGTGCAGGGAACACTTCCCTGGACTTGTGGAGTACGCCGGAGTGACGGGCCCAGCCTTCACCTTTGACCACTACGCCGTCGCCCCCGATGCAGTAGACCGGGACGGCAGGGAATTCAATAACAAGGCAGAGCGGGTGAAGCAAGAGCTGTGGGTAAGTCTTAGTATAATGTAAAATATGTCGCATTCGTTGCAAATTCTTGAAATAATGTATGGATACATCGTTTTTGTATGCAGGATTTCTTCAGATGCGATGCTGGATACGAGGCTAGGGCGGATGTGGTGGCCACCACGAGCTGTAAGAAGCTCGTCGTGGACATGCACTATGAGGCCCGCATCCAGGCCATCATCACCTACCACGGCTCCGTCCTTGGGGAGAAGGTGACCAAAACTCAAGCCCGAACCATGTCGTTGACCAGGGAGCAGTACCTCCAGGTAAAGTCATGCATGTTTGGTACCAGTACTCCATACATGAATTTTATTTTATCTTCTGATATGCACTTTACGTGTTTACTTTGCAGATGATTCCACATTGGTGCGCCGCACATCCTCTGTGCTGGGAGCAGATGGTGGATAGGTGGTGTTCGGCTGAGTGGGACGAGGCGCACACAGCTAGCCGGGAACGGCGTTTGATGATGCAAGGCCCCTCCCACCACCAAGGCAGCCGGAGCCTGGGCCAATATGCCGAAGCATGGGTACGCCACCTTTTTTATTTAGATATATAGCACTAAGTTAGATATTATTTCTAACTATCTCGTTGGTTTTCGTTGCAGTCGGCGTCACATGGTGGAAGGCCTTGCTCCACCTTCTCGGCCTATGCTATGGCCCATAAGGGTAAGGCGACGTCCGACGTCACCTACAACCCGGATGACGGGCCCGAGGCCTACACCAACCCCGCCGTCTACAGCCGCCTCCATGACTACACCGCCATGGCACAGGAGGTCCATGGCCCAGACTATGATCCGAGCACCGAGCCGATCGACACCGATGTGCTCATGAGGGTCGGAGGAGGCAAGAGACATGGGCGTTACTGGATTGCCGACGGGGCAATCGACTCGTCCTCCACTCCCACTCTGTCTCAGGTGAGAGCAAGGAGCACGGGCTCGAGTCCAGCCATACGACCTCGGCACGACAGCTCACAGCATCGCATACAGTAACTCGAGGTTAGTGTAACTCGTCCTTCCTTGAGTTATATACCTACTCTTTGAGTTACTATAACGTTGGCTTGTAATATTACAGACCCAACTAGAAGAAGAGAGGAGGGAACGTCGCGAGATGGAGGCGAGGATGATGGCGGAGCGGGAGGCGGAGCGCCGGGCAGATCATCAGAGGATGGCGGAGATGTTCCAGTACATGCAGAGCCTTGGCGCCGCACAGGGCATCGCTCCGCCACCTCCATTGTTCCCTCCAGTTGACCCTGCTCTCTTCCACACTCCTGTGAGTATCAAAATTGTAGTTAGATGTTTGTAATGCATCTGGTATAACACATGCAATCTCTTCTCTGTGCAGGGCCAATCTGGGGCGGCATCCAACAACCCTCCGGAAGGGTTCAGCCCAACGCAGCCCCGGTCAAGCCGCCCACCTCCATGAGTGTTGTGTTTTCATTGTTTTAGACTTCTGTACTTGTGTATAATACTTATGTCTGTGTTTGATACTTATGTGAGAGCTTGCGACGTTAGAGACTTATGTTTGTGTTTGATACTTATGTTGAACACTTATGTTTGTGATGGATATTTATGTTTGTGGTGACGGTTTTATGTTTGTGTTGGCTATTTATGTCTGTGATGATATCTGTGATGTATATATGTGATATATATGTGATATCTTCTGTTTGTGTGGATGGAATACAAAAAACAAATAAAAAAGGTATATACTGGTCACTTTGCCGAGTGTAACACTCGGCAAAGAGGCTCTTTGCCGAGTGTCTGGGTCATAACACTCGGCAAAGAGCACAGACCTGGGCACCGGCTTAGGTTCTTTGCCGAGTGTTACGTCCCTGGCACTCGGCAAAGAGGTCGGCTTTGCCGAGTGCCACTCGGGACACTCGGCAAAGAACCTGACATGGGGACCCTCCCTGGCGGGTTCTTTGCCGAGTGTCCCAAGTGGCACTCGGCAAAGATGGATTCTTTGCCGAGTGCTGCACGGAAGACACTCGGCAAAACTAACTTCTTTGCCGAGTGTCACATGGGACACTCGGCAAAGCCGTCGTCTCCGTCACTCGACGCCGTAACGGCTGCTTTTCTTTGCCGAGTGCTCTCTGGCACTCGGCAAAGATCTTTGCCGAGTGCCCGATAAAAAGCTCTCGGCAAAGAAGGCTTTGCCGATGCACTGTTCGCCGAGCCTTCTTTGCCGAGTGTAACACTCGGCAAAGCCTTTGCCGAGTGTTTTGAACGCTTCGCCGAGTGCTTCAGGCACTCGGCAAAGCGATTGATTCCGGTAGTGATATATATATATATATATATATATATACACACACACATGTTTTTAGTCTCGGTTGTCTAGTACTGGTTGGTTCTCAACCGCTACTTATGTGCCTTTGTAGAATATTGAAATCTTATATTCATCGTTATGAAGATTTGTAAATCCTTCTTAATAGTAGAGGATGATTACTCAGATGCAGATTGAACAGATTGTCTAGATGACATGAGATCTACAAGAGGTTTTGCTATTTTTAGGGGAAAATCTGATTTCCTAAACTGCAAAGGAATAGGCAGTAGTGTCAAGATCCCGAAGAAAAACATAATACAACACATTAGTGAATGCTACTACCGAAATAATATGGATACAAATTTCACTGTGTGCATTACAAGTTTCAAATCCTTTTTATGAAAGCTATGGGTTGATAACCTGAGTGCAAAGCACTTAATATTTAATCTTGTTTTCCATGGCAGGACAAAGCACATTGAAGTTCGTTACCACTTTTGTAAAAGGATGGTGGTATGAACTCTAAAAATGTTGTACGTTTATCTACCCTCAGCACCCATGGTGTGGAAGTAATAAACTCCTCCCAATATAATTACACATCAACATATACATGGGCTACTGTGGTCTCATTCCAAATTAAGTGAGATGTCATCAACATTAAGACAAATTTGGAGGTTTTACCTCATATGTTATTCCCATACATAATAGCACAGATTGCTAGCTGGTTGTTTTGTGAGCGCTGAGAAAGGCAAAACAACATATATAGCTAGTAAGCTATTAGTTGTTTCTTTTCATTCTCAGGGAGGATGCAATAAAACATAAGTGAGAGCTACCTCAAGACCACTGCGGCGGCAGCCGCATCAGCTTGTGCTTGCCTCTTCTTGGAGAACTCGAGCAGCTTCATCACGTCCGGCATGACAGCCTTGGTTTCGTTCAATGCGCAGAAGCGCTCCAGCCACGCCGCGAGGAGCGGGGTATTGTCGGCGTCGAAATGCTCCAAGCCAGACAGCAGGTCCCTCGTCTGCACCCACGCGACGAAGCCTCCGAGCGCTATGTCCACGAAGCCGACGCTGTCGCCGCCGAAGAAGGGTCTGGGTCTCCCCTTGGAGCACGAGCACTCCTTCAGTGCTCCCTCCAGGGTCTCCGCCGCGGCAAACAACTGCTTCCGCCCCTCTGCCTTCTCGTCGTCCGTCTTGCCCATTATCATCATCATGAACGAGCTGAAGAGCTGCAGAGAAAATATATAATAACCACACACGTTCGATCACTTTTTCTTTGGAAATAAAAGGAGTACCTTGTCGTCAACGTAGGCGGCCCAGAAGCGAGCCACAGCACGGTCGTAGGCGCCGACGGGGAGGAGAGAAGGGCCTGTGCCGTCGTAGACCTCACTGATGTACTGCACGATGATCTGTGACTCGCAGATAGCCTTGCCGTTGTGGATGAGCACGGGTACCTTCTTGTGCACCGGGTTGGACTCGAGGAGGAGCTCGCTCTTGTTTCCAAAGATCTCCTCCTCGACGTACTCATACTTGAGGCCCTTGAAGCTGAGCGCGAGTCTCGCACGAAGGACGAACGGGCTCGCCCACATGCCCAGCAGCTTCAGCTCCCCATCCCCAGCCATTAATTTCCTGCTTTTGGCGTAGAGAGGGTGTGTGTGGGCTCCGATCCTTCCTTGTATAGACAATTGTGCCATGCCATGTGCCTAGGTTGGCTTTTACGTATGGACAACCATTTTTAATGAGCGTCTCTGTTGACCGGCTATTCAACTTTGACTGTATATTTTTCCCCGAGATATCTGACTGTATATAGGCGTTTCCTTCCCTTTTTCCTAGGGTTAAGGCTCTAAGAAGTTCACTATTTTGGTGTAGTGCAAGATCTCTCGTGGACACCTTCTCCATATTCTACTGAACGTGGGCGCAAGATTTTATGTGGGAATCTCTAACTCAGGGTTATATGTTGTATTTATAAACCAAGTTAGTTGGACCTGATCCATCATACAAGGGTACGACTGTAATTACAAGGGGCTACTCTAAAACCCTAAACAGGTACTCTAACACCCCGCAGTTTTAACTCTATCCTGTACAAATATTGAGACTGGATCGAAAATCGTTGGATACACTCGACGGTAACCCCTTGTTGAAGATGTCGGCGAACAACAACATGGTGGGGAAGCTGAGAACCCGAACGTCACCGGCAGCGACACGCTCGCGAACGAAGTGCAGGTCGATCTCCATGTGTTTTGTGCACTGATGTTGCACGAGATTGGTGGAGAGGTAGACCGTGCTAACGTTGTCGCAGCAGACGAGGGAGGCGCGTTGAAAGGGGGCTGTGGAGCTCTTGGAATAGCTGGCGTATCCAGGAGGCCTCTGCCACGCCGTTGGCCATAGCGCGGTAATCGACCTCTGCGCCGGAGCAGGAGACGACAGACTGTCGCTTGGCGGCGCCCAGGAGATGAGGTTGGTGCCTACGAACATGACATAACCGGAAGTGGACCGCGTGTGTGTCGGGACAGCCAGCCCAGTCAGTGTAAACCACGAGCCTCGACGTCGAGGAGGGTACGAATATAAGGTCGTAGTCGAGGGAGCCATGCATGTAGCGCATAATCCACTTGTGAGCGGTGAGATGGGGCTCCTATGGGGTGTGCATATGCAGGCACAACTTCTGGACGACGTAGGCGATGTCTGGCCTGGAGAAGGTTAGGTACTGGAGCATGCTGGTCAAGCTCCGGTAGGACGTCGCATTGGCGACCCGGGACTCGTCTTCCTTAGAGAGCTTTTCCTGAGTGTCGACAAGCGTTGAGCAGGGCTTGCAGTCGGACATGCCAGCGCGCTCCAGGATGTCAATGGCATCCTGGCATTGGTGGAGGAAGAGACCTTGAGGCCAGTACTCGGCGGTGATGTTGAGGAAGTGGTGAAGAGGCCCTAGGTCCTCCATCGTGAACTCCCGCTGAAGGGCGACAATCATACGCTGTAACAGGTTAGCGGTGGATGCCGTGAGAACAATCTCGTCGTCGTAAAGCAGGAGGTAGACGATGTCACCACCGCGTAGGTAGATGAACAGGGACGTGCCCGACTTAGCCTTGACGAAGCCAGTGGAGGTCAAGTAGTAGGCAAAACGACTGTACCATACCCGTGGTGCCTGCTTGAGGTCGTATAGGGAGCGGCTCAAGTGATAGACCAGGTCCAGACGAGCGGCGTCGACGAAGCCGGTGGGCTGGCTGTAGTAGACTATCTCCGTTAGAGTGCCATGGAGGAAGACATTCTTGACATCGAGCTAATGTATTGCCCACTCCCTGGAGAGGGTGAGGGAGAGGATAGCTCAAAAGATGGCGAACTTGATGACGGGATTGAAGGTCTCGTCATAGTCCACTCTAGGGCACTGGGTAAAGCCCCAAACGACCTAACAGGTCTTGTAGCGATCGAGGGACCTGTCCGAGGTTAGCATGTGGTGAAAGAGCCACTAGACGGTGACCGTTTGGTGCCTGGTGGACGCAACACCATGTACTAGTTGTGATTGGCCAGCAGGGTTCCGTACCCTTCTCCATAGCGTGATTCTAGTGGGGGTCGGCGAGGGCGACACGAACGGAGGAGGGGACTGGGGAGGCACCCGGAGGAGTGACAACTGTGTCGGCTGCCAGGATTAGCTGGTCGACGAGGCGGAGAATGCCAGCTGCGTGATGAGTCAATATCGAGTGGACTTGCCCGAGGTCGTGGTGGATGGCGGTCGGGTGGTACACGTGAGATTTGATGCAGGTCGGTGGGTCATTAGGAGCCGAGGGAGGGGTCAGCTCGCGACTGTGGTAGACGAGGGCGGGATCGGCGAAGCGAGGTGCACTCGTCGACGACGCTGGTTAGGCGGGAGCTGAGGGAGTGGCCTGCCTGCGACGGTGGTAGATGAGAGCAGGATCGGCGAAGCGGGCCGCGCATGGCACAGGAGGGGTCGACGGGACCACGCGTGGTGCAGGTGTGGTCATCGGGGTCGTGCGTGGCGCACGCGGGGTCGACTGGGTCGCGCGTGGCATGGGGACAGATGCGAGCAGAGGCATTTGGGTCGCGTGTGGTGCCAGTAGGGGACACGAGCAGTGGCGTGTGAGGCTAGGGAAAAGCAGGCGAGGGCGACCAATTTGGAGGGGGAACCATATCAGACTTAAGGAGAGAGTCGATATCTACGTGTGGGGAGGAGCCAGCAAGGAGAAACACATCTTCGTCGAAAACAACATGACGAGAGATGAGTATGTGGTGGGTGGTGAGGTCAAGACAGTGATACCCCTTGTGGTCAGGGGAGTAACCGAGGCAATGAGTGGAGCGAGGAGATAGTTTATGGGGAGCGGTGGTGGAAGTGTTGGGATAGCAAGCGCAACCGAACACGTGAAGATGGTCGTAGGAGGGGGTTGTGCCATACAGGACAAAGTGGAGAGTGGTATGGCTCACCGCCTTCAAGGGGAGACGGTTGAGGAGATGTGCAGCGGTGTTTAGGGCCTCTGGCTAGTAAGTGGCATGGAGAGACGCTTAAAATAGGAGGCAGCAGATTATGTTGGTTTGTGAATGATGTGTTCGACCCCGCTCTTCTAGGAAGAGGTGTAAGGGCACTGTTGGGCACTTTATTTTCAATTGCTATATGACATAAAAAACAAGTCAACACAAGCTAAGAAGACTAAGGAGGTGTTTGGTTTGTAGGGACTAATTTTTAGTCCCTACATTTTATTCCATTTTAATTCCAAAACTATCAAATATAGAAACTAAAACTATATTTTAGTTTCCATATTTAGCAATTTATACACTAAAATGGAATAAAATGAAGGGACTAAATATTAGTCCCTCGAAACCCAACACTCCCTAAACTTTCATCTTTAAGCTATCACTTCTTTGAATTGTGTTCGAACCAAAAATGAGCCGGCGGACTGTCCGGCCCTGAGGCCGGACGGTCCGCGGGCCGGACGGTCCGCGCCTGTGGGCCGGACGGTCCGCGCGTGCGCAGAACAGATTAGGGTTCCGAGTTTTGTGCTACGGTTGTTAGCTAAAATCATGGGATAAGCTCGGAAATTAGTTTGTAAAGGGTCCAGCCCCCCTCCTCTATAAATAGAGAGGTATACGGCCGATTTGTAATCAACAATCGAATCAATACAACTTCTATTTCGCATTTTATCCTAGGAGTAGTTCTAGTCTAGTTTAGGTTTAGTCTTCCAATCCCCAAATTCTCCGCCTCTCCTCGACTCTACGTCGATTAGAGGAGTCTAGGTCGGCCAGCCCGAGCCTAGACACCACCTAGGATCTCTACTCCCCGACGGGGTCCCTCCCGGGAGCGAGATCCAGGCGCCGTCGGCGATCTTCCGCCGTCCCTGCGTACGCGCGGACCGTCCGGCCCCAGGGCGCGGACCGTCCGGCCGTCAGGCAGGAGCCCTAGCCGCGCACCAGGCCGCGGACCGTCCGGCCCCAGGCCGCGGACAGTCCGCCCTTGCGCAGAGAGCACCACCGCGCCTCGCACCAGGCCGCGGACCGTCCGGCCCCTGCGCGCGGACCGTCCACCCCTGTGCAGAGGGCACCGCCACGGTTCTTGTTGAGTGTTTGGCGCTCCGAAAAGGCGTCAACATACTTTTTGGCGACTCCGCTGGGGACAACACATATAGACCTATCAAATCGGCCCTCAATGGCCGGTTCAAAAGATAGCTCTGAGGTTTCCACCAGCAATATCATCACACCGACATGGGAAGCCTTGCCGGCTGAAGAACAGCTCCTGTTCGAGGAGCGCCAGGAGCAGCTGATCCAAGAAGCAAAGGCGAAGTTCCTGGCTGACTTCAAAGTGGACAGGAACAACAAAGTCGTTCGGCAACGGGCGACAGATCTGGCTTCGCTCGGACCTACTACGATTACCCCAAATGTAAGTAGCACCAACGAACTCCAATCTCTTAAAGCTTACATAGACGAACAGCGAGAACAGATGCAAAATATCATAGGGGTTATGCAAAACGATTGTAGGAGACTAGTACGTGCATTTGATAAATCTAGTATAGCAAATTTTCCTTCACACGAGGTTGAATTAGGAGATAATACACGTAATACATCGGTTAAAGGTTGTCACGACCAGTCACAACCCCCTTATGGGATGCCGATGGACACGTACCCTGAGCAAACGCAAATCGACAGTAAACCAGCCGATCTACACATGTCCGGACCGTCCGCTCGTGAGCGCGGACCGTCCGGGTCAACCACAGCCGGGCCCATTTTTAATGAGTTACCTAGACACGCACCCGAGCCACCACATAGGGCACCGAATTTAAACTATCCAGTCGGACGGTCCGCATACAACGACGGACGGTCTGCATATAATCACGGACGGTCCGGGTACGTATCCGGGCAGTCCGCGCATGAGTCTTTTGAGGGGGATTATTACCTAAATCCTCGCCCGTCCCAACAACACTTCCCATCACATTATGTAATGCACCAGCCCATTAATTCAGGATCCAGAGCCCAGGAAAGATTTCCGGCCCCACCTAGAAGGCCGGAAAGAAACGATCAAACATATGAGCCATATAGGGCAAATGGAAATGCACCACGTAGCTCAAACCAATGGGGGTAACGACAACATACTAACATGCAACCAACCCCACCTATGTTTGACCAGAGAGCCGGTGGTCTTGCACCGGCTGCCATTGGTATAGTGAGGGAAGAAATAGCCGGGGCGTTCCGAGATAAGCTCGGAGTAAGCATGATCCCTGGGGGGCAATCATATCGGAAGCCTTATGACAGCCGATTTGATCGCCACCCATACCCACAGGGAACCAGGATACCCGAGTTTGCAAAGTTCTCGGGTGACCAAGGAAAGAGCACGCGTGAGCACATAGGCCAGTTCCTAGCACAATTAGGAGAATTGGCCGACACCGAAGCATTCCGTGTGCGTTTATTTTCATTATCCTTAACAGGGACTGCATTCACATGGTATGCCACGCTCCCTCCTAATTCCATTTTGTCATGGGGAGACTTAGAGCAAAAATTTCATGAACATTTCTTCTCTGGTGATTATGAGCTAGATTTAGTAGACTTAGTGACCCTACGACAAGAAAAGGATGAATCGGTTAGTGATTATATCCGGAGATTCCAGGATACGAGAAACCGATGCTTTCAAATTCATTTAACAGATAAACAACTGGCGGGAATAGCCTTTGATGGATTGTGCTATTATTTAAAAGAGAGATTAGAAGGCATCCAGTTCTTTACTCTAGCACAATTACATCAGAAAGCTTCGGCTTGTGAAAGCCGAAGCAAAGAACTAGTCAGAACAGTTCATCATAATGTCCCTATAGTAGAACACAATCAAAGTAGTTCGGACGATGAACCAAAGAAAGTTTACACTGCCGAAATAGTTTGGCCCGAGCAGGCCAAATCTTCGGCTTGCTACTCCTTGCAGTCAGTTCAAAAGGAACGACAGGAGGAGGTTAAGTTTACATTTAATGTCGGCAAATGTGATAAGATATTCGATGAATTACTAAAAAATGGTAACATTAAAATTGATTATATCGTTCCACCTGCCGACGAACTAAAGCGTCGCGCATACTGCAAGTGGCACAACTCATTTTCCCATGCCACTAATGATTGTAATGTGTTCCGACGACAAATTCAATCGGCCATTAATGAGGGACGATTGAAATTTCAGGAGGACACGGAGCCCTTCCCAATGAATGTGATCGACTTTAATGGCAAAAAGGTCCTAATTCGGCCCAACACAGCCGATAAGGGCAAAGACAAAGAAGTCATCATCGGCAACGCACGGGAGGCCGATGGAAACAACAAAATTTCTTGCAGGAAAGTGATGGCCGAGAAGACTCCTGATGGAGGGGAGACACTGAAGGTAACCATCACAAACTCCAGCGCTGGGGGGCAAGCACAGACAAAGGGATATGCGCGAGAACCCATACTACGCATCGCGGACGGTCCGGTGTCTAGGCGCGGACGGTCCGTAACATCACCGGACGGTCCGAAGCGTTCCGACGGACGGTCCGGCAACGTCGAAGAGCCGTGGCGACCACGTACCTTCAAACCACGACGACCAGAAATAGGTACGTGGAAAACTAACACGTTCAAGGCAACTGGTCGGTTGGTAAAATCTAGCCCGACCTTTGATCAATTATTGTCTAAATATGTGAAAAAGAAGGCTGGCCCCAGCGACCGGCCACCAAAGGGACCTCGCTTACCCACCCAGGTGCGACGGCAGGTTAGGCCGATTGGACCACCACACCAATCGGAAAGGACGGGAGGTCATAATGTTCAATTAAGACCTAACGTACCTGCATGGACACCTCCACCACCATATCCACCTATGACATATCCATACACATACATACCTCCACCATATGTCCCAAATCAAATGTGGGGCATGCCACCATACTCATTTGGGATGCCACAGTACCCCGCTTGGGGGGCACCCCAAACATCTGTATTCAATAGGTTGACACCTCCAGTACAAGACCGATTGAGAGCCCCTCAATCCGGTCCACGAGCACATGCCCAGCAAGATTGCCGAACAACTCGGCCCCAAAGGCTGACTAATCCGGCAGGGGGGGCATACAGCTACAACCTTCAACAATACGAAAAAGGAAGATGTCATTAAAATAGGAACGACAGATGTCGTCGTACAACAAAATAACGAAGGGCCGATGATTTTTGGTGAATCGGCCAACACAAACAAAAAAGAAAGTACGACTGTCAATAAAATAGCCGATCCAAAATACTCCATGCCCCGATGGTGCCCATCGGGATTGACACGATCGCAAAAGCGAAAATTACAGCGCCTTAGGGCAAAGGAGAATCAGGAGAAGGAGGCGGAAAAAATATTCAATGACACACATCCGCAATATCCGCCACCACAAAAGAGATGGAGACCAAAGGCCGTTGAGGAAAATCAAACGGCCATAAAGACAGAAAATAAAACAGCAACTGTGCAGCTCTTTGCAGGTATAGCAGACAGTCCGACTATAAAGACCGGACCAACCGTACGGGGCGCGGACCGTCCGACCCCTGAGGCCGACTCATCTGCAATAAACCATGACACCTCCGACGACGTACCGACGCCCATGGAGGAAGACGACCTGCAAGGAGAAGACCTGGTCGACTACGGAGCTACACCAGAACACTTAGAGAATTAGGAAGGCAATGTGACAAATTGGTCAGGACCAGTATGACGCTCGGCGATGTTGGGACTGACAGTTCGATCAAATCTAAAGGGATCACGTCCGTTGAGTCAACCATCGAGACCAAGGCCACTGCGTACCATCCTAGTAAGTGGCAAGATGCCTAAGAAAACCGATGTGATAACGTCGAGTTAGTTGCTTTTGGTTCGCTCAGCTCCACCAAAAGGCAGGGGGGCATATGTTCGAACCAAAAATGAGCCGGCGGACTGTCCGGCCCTGAGGCCGGACGGTCCGCGGGCCGGACGGTCCGCGCCTGTGGGCCGGACGGTCCGCGCGTGCGCAGAACAGATTAGGGTTCCGAGTTTTGTGCTACGGTTGTTAGCTAAAATCATGGGATAAGCTCGGAAATTAGTTTGTAAAGGGTCCAGCCCCCCTCCTCTATAAATAGAGAGGTATACGGCCGATTTGTAATCAACAATCGAATCAATACAATTTCTATTTCGCATTTTATCCTAGGAGTAGTTCTAGTCTAGTTTAGGTTTAGTCTTCCAATCCCCAAATTCTCCGCCTCTCCTCGACTCTACGTCGATTAGAGGAGTCTAGGTCGGCCAGCCCGAGCCTAGACACCACCTAGGATCTCTACTCCCCGACGGGGTTCCTCTCGGGAGCGAGATCCAGGCGCCGTCGGCGATCTTCCGTCGTCCCTGCGTACGCGCGGACCGTCCGGCCGTCAGGCAGGAGCCCTAGCCGCGCACCAGGCCGCGGACCGTCCGGCCCCAGGCCGCGGACAGTCCGCCCTTGCGCAGAGAGCACCACCGCGCCTCGCACCAGGCCGCGGACCGTCCGGCCCCTGCGCGCGGACCGTCCGCCCCTGTGCAGAGGGCACCGCCACGGTTCTTGTTGAGTGTTTGGCGCTCCGAAAAGGCGTCAACAAATTGTTAACTTGAGGATGAAAGTCTTTAAAAGGACCTTGGACGATCGGCGGGCAGGGCAAGGTGGCAGGGTTGCTCCGACTGGTCAGTGCCGAGGCCTCCATGCGCGTAGCGCGAGACGACGAGCACGCGACTCAGCGGCGCGGTGAGCGGCCAAGTGCTGTGCGGCTGATTTCCGGCGCGACGCGGCTACTGCGTGGGCGTGGCGGATCGACGACGGTGAGGCGAGTTCGTGGTGAGGGCTCGGCAGCGCTCTCACGTGCGCGCGAGCGAGGAGAGAAGGGCGTTGAGCGTTTTGGCGAGGGAGAGATAGACTGAAAGAGACGACGTGGCTCCTGGGGCGTGTTGGCGTCGTGGGCGGGGGGCACGACGCGAGGCAAAAAGGTTGGCTGGGCGGGGCCCGCGTGCAGTGTGCTGGGCATGCGCCGTGCGGGAGCGAGGCTGGGAGGCACGCGCGGCGCTGTTGCTGAGCCGCCGGCGGGGAGCGCGCTGCGCCTGAGCGTGAGCACTGTCGGGGTCTGGGCCCGCGGCGCTGGGAACTAGGGATGAAAACGGTCGGAAACGGTCGGTAAACACTAAAACCATTACCGTTTTCATATTTTTTATCGGAAACAAAATCAAAAACGGTAACTCCGAAAACGGAAACGATATCGGTATTTCGGAAACATCGGAAACGGAAGTTCGGTGCGAAAAATACACCGGTAACGGTCGAAATCTAAAATACGATCGGTAAACATATCAAACTTCACAATAAAACAAAATTGACAAAGCATCACAAATACCACAAGTTCACAATTCATGATATAATAAGTTCACAATATAACAAGTTCACAAGGATCACAAATTTATAATATAAAAAGTTTACAAAGATCACAAGTTCACAATATAACAAGTTCACAGTATAACAAGTTCATAAAGATCACAAGTTCACATACTCAAAGTTCACAAACAATATCCACTCGATTTAGTTGACATGCATTGCTTACTCATGAAATGTTTTTTCCTCACATAAAGGGTTTTTTCACAGCCTCACAGAAAAACCCTAAAATCTAGTGTGTGGAAAAGACAGACTGTCGGCTCTCTATCATTATATATTACTAATACATAACATGTGCATAGAAAATGGTGGATTCGTTCGAGAGACCAAATCGTTAATCTCAACTGCCTTCCAACACCATCTAACTCCCAAAAAATCTTAAAGCGTTCAAAAAATACAAAAATAACTAATCCTTATCCAGAGATGTACAGGCGATGCGAAAAAAATCACATGCTGGAAAATTCCGAAAAAAATTCCGAACAAATTCCGAGACACAATTCCGGAAATTTCCGAGACATAAATCCGGTAATTTCCGACAAAAACCGGTAACCGATGGAAACGGTCGGTAAAACACCACGCCGATTCCGATACCGATTCCGATAGAAAATTCCGAAAACCGATTCCGTTTTCGAAAAATACCGTTACCGATGAATCCAATCGAAAAATTTCGAAATCGGTTTCCGGAATTCCGAAAAATTCCGAAACCGTTTTCATCCCTACTGGGAACTGAGTCGTGCTTGTACAGTTGTACGGACCTAGGAGGGGGTAGGGATGGCAGTTGGACCCGTGGGTATGGATACCCGCGGGTTTCGTACCCGGTGGATATGGATACGGGTAGAAAAACTCACTCGTGGGTCCTATCGGGTCGGATACCCGAAATACATCGGGTCGGGTATGGGTAAAATACTTTACCCACGGGTATCCAGTGGATACCCGAAATATCAATATACGTCTTTAAATATGCTACATCAACTAAAAATGTGCTAGATTCACTAGAAAAACTCACTCGCATGTGTTGTTGATTAATGAATATTTATTTGTGTTGTGTTAAGAGTCAACTGTAATGTAATCAAGACCAATGAGACATTGACAATGAGTCATTCACGTGTTGCATTGGTGCTTAGATGGAAACTAAAATATTTTATGCATTTATTATGAGACTGACCGAATGTTATTTAGTCTACAATAACATATCCACTGGATACCCGATACCCGGTGGATACCCGATGGGCATGGGTACGGGTACAGTTTCTCGCCCGATTGGCTTGGTGGGTATGTATATTTGTAGAAGTCTCGGGTACAATTTCGGGTCGGGTATTATTATACCCGAACAAAATCCGACCCGCTGCCATCCCTAGGAGGGGGAGGGGGCGTGCAGGCCATGTGTGAATGGGAGAGGGGGTGGGCGAACGGGCCAAGGAAAGGGAGGGGTTGGTTCTCTTTCTTTTTTTCTATTTCTTTTCTATTCAATTTCCAAACTCGAGCACAATTCACAAATAAAAAATGAATGCACATCAATTTTACCCATCAAACAAAAATAGCTATGCTTCAGCATGATGTAGCATTTTACAACTTTCTTAGGGTTTTGTTTTATTATGCATAATACTTACATATAAGCAAAGAAATTCTCCACTATTTAGAAAAAAAGAAAAGAAAACAAAATAGGAGAATAAAAAGAGTGTAACACCTGAATTTTGAGTATAGAGCAAAGAAATTTTTATATCCAAAATTCAGAGTGTTACAAGCGCCTACCATCGATGCTGAAGTTGTGGATTTTATTGGAGGAAAGACCCATGACAGTATGAACTTGTGATAATTTTGTCAATAAGATTGAAATTATGATCGATAGCTAATTTTCTTATTTTTTAAGATATTCTATCTTTACCGGTGTTATCGATTTGATGGAGTTACGCTCTCATGGGGGCTCTTCGGAGTAGACGTGTTACGGTAGTAGCTGTGGTCGGCGCTCGAACAGAGACCAGACTGAGGGATCACGAAGAAAGGTTTCATAAAGAGATGCAGCAGGAGTGAATGACATTCATCCGACAACAATTAGTGTACATGGCTACTTACACCACACAGGCGCAACAAGCACTTTCGGTGAGTGTCTCATTTATTTTCAGCACGGTCGTATATTTGTTCTATAACCAATATATCATATTTACAGTCTTGGTTTCTAGAGTAGGCACAACAGCAACCTTTTATTTTCCCTCAATTCAGCGGACGATGCCTTAGTGGGTAATACATGCTCCAACACCTCCTCCAGCTCACGTGCGTCGATAAGTATTTGTACTTGAATTTGTTATGAGCTAAAACTTACTATGAACCTGCTCTGGTACGCCGTTCAAGTTCAGTTTAAGTTAGACATGTTGTTATAATAACCTTTTGAATATTGGATTCAATTGATTTTGTAGGGGTCGGGGATTTTAGGCTACAACACGTACGATACCAGCACCAGGAGCTTCTGGACGGGAGGGAGCTTCTACATAGAAGGTTAGTTTGACGAATAATTTATTTAAATTGTGCTGAACTTAACATTTGTAAGAGATCTCCCTTAATAGTTTCTCAGAACTATTGGTAAAACTCAACATGAAATCCATTCGGACCTGGAGCTTTATTGTGTTTCGTAGAAAAAATAGTCTCCTTAACCTCGCTTCTGAAAACTCTGTTGTGCGGAAGCTGTTTTACTGATGAGAGATTTGAGGTATATCGAAGATTAAGGATTCATCTAAGGTGATGGTATTGCCCACCGCCTCGCCAAATAGATCCTTGTAGAAATCAGTAATATATCTTTTAAGATTACCGTGTCCTTCAACTATGGTATTTCCATTTTCAATCGAATAAATTCTTTTTCTCTATGTCTTCCATTCGCAATCATGTGGAAATAACGGGTATTATTATCCCTAGGAGGACGTCGTTTTCTTTTGCCCGTTGGTAAAACTTAACTTCTCTCAGAAGTGTGGTCAGTTGTTCTCGTGCCTGGGTCAAGAGGTCAAGCACTGTTGCTCCCCAACAGACAAATCTCTAACCTCAACCTCCACGTCTAACAAACAAATTGTATTTTGAAGTTCTGATTTCTTTCGCTTATATGCCGCATTTGTTTGGGCTGCCCATCCTCTTAAGAATCATCACAAAACACTTGTTGACGCCTTTTCGGAGCGCCAAACACTCAACAAGAACCAGCGGCGGTGCTCTCTGGTCAGGCGCGGACGGTCTGCGGCGCAAGGCCGGACGGTCCACGACCTGGCGCAGGGGCTAGGGTTTCCTGCCTGACGGCCGGACGGTCCGCGCCCTAGGACCGAACGGTCCGCGCGTGCGCAGGGGCGGCGGAGGATCGCCGGCGGCGCCTGGATCTCGCTCCCAGGAGGGACCCCGTCGGGAGTAGAGATCCTAGGTGGTGTCTAGGCTCGGGTAGACCGACCTAGACTCCTCTAATCGACGTAGAGTCGAGGAGAGACGGAGAATTTGGGGATCGAAAGGCTAAACTAGAACTAGACTAGAACTACTCCTAAGAATAAATGTAAATTGTATTGATTGTGGGTTCGATTGATTGCCTCTAATCGGCCGTAATCCTCTACTTTTATAGAGGAGGGGGTCTGGACCCGTTACCAACAAAACTTCGAGCAAATCCCGCGATTTTCGTCAACAAACACAGCGAAAAACTCAGAACTCTAATCTGTTCCGCGTGTGCGCGGACCGTCCGGACTACACGCGCGGACCGTCCGGACCGCGGACCGTCTGGCCTCAGGGCCGGACCGTCTGCCGGCTCAAACCGGTGCCCAACATATGCCCCCTGCCTTTTGGTGGAGCTGAGCAAACCAAAAGCAACTAACTCGATGTGATTACATCGGTTTTCTTAGGCATCTTGCCACATACTAGGATGGTATTGTTTGAGGAAACGCCCATTCAAAGCCTTGGGTAAATCCTTGCCTTGTAATGTTTGTAGTAAATAGGCGTTACCAGACATTACCTGTTTTACTTTGTAAGGATCCTCCCAGCTTGGCGACCATTTCCCAAACTTCCGGTCTTTATTCCTTAGAGGCAGGATGATCTTCCACACCAGGTCCCCTACTTGAAATGATTTTGCTTTGACCTTCTTGTTGTAGGCCCCGGCTACCATGATCTTGTCCTTTTCTATTGCTCCCAAAGCTATCACCCTCTTGTCGGTCACCTCATCAATATTATCCATCATTGAATTATAATAATCAGTGACGGTTAGATCATTTTGCCTGGCGAACCTGACAGCATTTTAACTTATTTCCACAGGCAACACTGCTTCCTGCCCATAGACAAGCTCAAAAGGAGATACTTTAGTAGCACTATGTTTAGATATTCTATGAGCCCATAAAGCTTCGGACAAAATTTTGTGTCAATGCTTAGGATTATCGGATATCTTCTTTTTTATCAAGTTAATCAATGTCCTGTTACTAGACTCGGCCTGTCCATTGGCCTGAGCATAATATGGAGATGAATTAAGCAACTTTTAATTCTATATAATTCAGCAAATTCACGTACCTCCTTTGACATAAAAGAAGTCCCTTAATCTGTAGTCAAGGTCTGGGGAATGCCGAATCTATGAATAATATGCTCAGTTATAAACTCAATTACTTCCTTGTTTGTCATGTTCTTTAGAGCAACGACTTCAGTCCATTTGGTAAAGTAGTCAGTGGCAACTAACACGAACCGATGCCCCTTTGATGATGAAGGATGAATTTCTCCAATAAAGTCTAATCCCCATCCTCTGAAAGGCCAAGGCTTGATGATAGGATGTAATTCGGCTACAAGGACCAATTGTAGGTCGCCGAATTTTTGACACACTTGGCAACCCTTGTAGTACTTGAAACAATCAGCTATCATGCTAGGCCAATAAAAACCAGACCTTCGCAACAACCACTTCATCTTTGGAGCCGATTGATGGGTACCACAAATTCCTTCATGTACTTCGGCCATAGCTAATATAGCATCATCTGGGCCCAAGCACTTAAGTAGGACGTCGTTAACTGTTCGGCGGTAGAGTTCATCACTCATCAAAACATACTTGAAAGCTGTACGCCGAATGTTCTTATCTGTCCTGACATTGGGATTTCGTAAATAATTAGTTATGGGCGTCCTCCAATCACTTGCATCGGTTTCATTATCAGCTGAATTGATTAGGAGAACTTTCCTGCTAACCCCGGACGGTCCGGCATCTTCATGCGGACGGTCCGCGACCTGGGGAATTGGCCCTGCACCGGTTATCAGATTTTCAGTGTTGTGAAATCTCCCTCGCTTTATCCGATAACCTGATGCATCTTGTGCCAAATTGTTAGCTCTATGATTCTCAACTCTAGAGATATGCCTAATACTGAATTCGTCAAAAGAATGGATTATGCTCCAACATTTTTCAAGGTAACTATTTAGAGTACCATCAAAACATTGATATTCTTCTAACACATGTTGGACGACCAGCTGAGAATCACCAAATGCCCTCACATGTTTTACTCCCATACAATTTAAAAGTTCCAAGCCGAACAAAAGGGCCTCATATTCGGCTTGATTATTAGTGCAATAAGTTTTCAATCGGCTAGAGAAGTCGAAGGAGACATTACTTGTTGAAACAAGTACGATGCCAATTCCTTGCCCTTCATTGCAAACCGATCCATCAAAATATACAGTCCAAGGAGAAATAGTGAGGTATGACATGTCTAGTTTATGAGTATCGTTAAGCCCAAGACACCAGGCACCAGAATATCCTAATAAATCAAAAGAGGATCCCTTGGGGTACCAAAGACCAAACTTAGGTGTATGAACTAGATATCTCAAGATTCTCTTCATGGCCCTAAGGTGAACTTCCTTAGGGTCGGCTTGAAATCTTGCACACATGCATACGTAAAGCATAATGTCCGGTCGAGATACACATAGATAGAGTAAAGATCCTATCATCGACCGGTATACCTTTTGATCTACGGATTTACCTCCCGTGTCGAGGTTGAGATGCCTATTGGTTCCCATGGGTGTCTTGATTGGCTTGGCATCCTTCATTCCAAACTTGTTGAGTATGTCTTGAGTGTACTTCGTTTGGCTAATGAAGGTGCCTTCTTTGAGTTGCTTAACTTGAAATCCTAGAAAATACTTCAACTCCCCCATCATAGACATCTCGAATTTTTGTATCATGATCCTACTAAACTCTTCACAAATAGATTTGTTAGTAGACCCAAATATGATATCATCAACATAAATTTGGCACACAAACAAATCATTTTCAATTATTTTAGTAAAGAGAGTTGGATCGGCTTTACCGACTTTGAAGCCATTAGTGATAATAAAATCTCTTAGGCATTCATACCATGCTCTTGGGGCTTGCTTAAGCCCATAAAGCGCCTTAGAGAGTTTATAGACATGGTTAGGGTACTTACTATCTTCAAAGCCGGGAGGTTGCTCAACATAGACCTCTTCCTTGATTGGCGCATTGAGGAAGGCACTCTTCATGTCCATTTGATAAAGCTTAAAGTCATGGTAAGTAGCATAGGCAAGTAATATACGAATTGACTCAAGCCTAGCTACGGGTGCATAGGTTTCACCAAAATCCAAACCTTCGACTTGTGAATACCCCTTGGCCACAAGTCGTGCTTTGTTCCTTGTCACCACACCATGCTCATCTTGCTTGTTGCGGAATACCCACTTGGTTCCTACAACATTTTGGTTAGGACGTGGAACTAAATGCCATACCTCATTCCTCGTGAAGTTGTTGAGCTCCTCTTGCATCGCCAGCACCCAATCCGAATCTTGAAGTGCTTCTTCTACCCTGTGTGGCTCAATAGAGGAAACAAAAGAGTAATGTTCACAAAAATGAGCGACTCGAGATCGAGTGGTTACCCCCTTATGAATATCGCCGAGGATGGTGTTCACGGGGTGATCTCTTTGAATCGCTTGGTGGACTCTTGGGTGTGGCGGTCTTGGATCTTGTTCATCTTCCTTGTCTTGATCATTGGCATCTCCCCCTTGATCATTGTCCTCCTCTTGAGGTTGCTCATCTTCTTGATCTTCATTTTCATCATCTTGAGCTTGATCCTCATCTTGGGTTGGTGGAGATGCTTGCATGGAGGAAGATGGTTGATCTTGTGTTTGTGGAGGCTCTTCGGATTCCTTAGGACACACATCCCCAATGGACATGTTCCTTAGCGCGATGCACGGAGCCTCTTCATCATCTTGTTCATCAAGATCAACTTGCTCTACTTGAGAGCTGTTAGTCTCATCAAACACAATGTCACAAGAAACTTCAACTAGTCCAATGGACTTGTTAAAGACTCTATATGCCCTTGTGTTTGAATCATAACCAAGTAAAAAGCCTTCTACAGCCTTAGGAGCAAATTTAGATTTTCTACCTCTTTTAACAAGAATAAAGCATTTGCTACCAAAGACTCTAAAATATGAAACATTGGGCTTTTTACCGGTGAGGAGTTCATAAGATGTCTTCTTGAGGATTCGGTGAAGATATAATCGGTTGATGGCGTAGCAAGCGGTGTTGACCGCCTCGGCCCAAAATCGATCTGAAGTCTTATACTCATCAAGCATGGTCCTTGCCATGTCCAGTAGAGTTCTATTCTTCCTCTCCACTACACCATTTTGTTGTGGCGTGTAGGGAGAGGAGAACTCATGCTTGATGCTCTCCTCCTCAAGGAAGCCTTCAATTTGAGAGTTCTTGAACTCCGTTCCATTGTCGCTTCTTATCTTCTTGATCCTCAAGCTGAACTCATTTTGAGTCCGTCTCAAGAATCCTTTCAAAGTCTCTTGGGTTTGAGATTTATCCTGCAAAAAGAATACCCAAGTGAAGCGAGAATAATCATCCATAATAACTAGACAGTACTTACTCCCGCTGATGCTTATGTAAGCTATCGGGCCGAATAGGTCCATGTGGAGTAGTTCCAGTGGCCTGTCAGTCGTCATGATGTTCTTGTGTGGATGATGAACAACAACTTGCTTCCCTGCTTGACATGCGCTACAAATCCTGTCTTTCTCAAAATGAACATTTGTTAGTCCCAAAATGTGTTCTCCCATTAGAAGCTTATGAAGATTCTTCATCCCAACGTGGGCTAGTCGGCGATGCCAGAGCCAACCCATGTTAGTCTTAGCAATCAAGCAAGTGTCGAGTTCAGCTCTATTGAAATCAACTAAGTATAGCTAACCTTCTAACACTCCCTTAAAAGCTATTGAATCATCACTTCTTCTAAAGACAATAACACCTACATCCGTAAAAATACAGTTGTAACCCATTTTACATAATTGTGAAACTGAAAGCAAGTTATAATCTAATGAATCTACGAGAAAAACATTGGAAATAGAGTGGTCAGGTGATATAGCAATTTTACCCAATCCTTTGACCAAACCTTGATTTCCATCCCAGAATGTGATAGCTCTTTGGGGATCTTGGTTTTTCTCATAGGAGGAGAACATCTTTTTCTCCCCAGTCATGTGGTTTGTGCACCCGCTGTCGATGATCCAACTTGAGCCCCCGGATGCATAAACCTACAAAACAAATTTAGGCCTTGTTCTTAGGTACCCAAACGGTCTTGGGTCCTTTTACATTAGAAACAAGCACCTTGGGTACCGAAACATAAGTCTTTGACCCCTTGTGTTTGCCCCCAACATATTTGGCAACTACTTTGCCTGATTTGTTAGTAAGCACATATGAAGCATCAAAAGTTTTAAATGAAATGTTATGATCATTTAATGCAATAGGAGTTTTCTTCTTAGGCATTTTAACATGTGTAGAACGCCTAGAGCTAGAAGCCTCATTCTTATAAATAAAAGCATGGTGAGAAACAGAATGAGTCTTCTTTGCATGAATTCTCCTGATCTTATCCTCAGGATAACCAGTAGGATATAAAATATAACCCTCGTTATCCTGAGGCATGGGAGCCTTGCCCTTAACAAAATTAGACAATCTTTTAGGAGGGGCATTAAGCTTGACATTGTCTCCCTGTTGGAAGCCAATGCCATCCTTAATGCCAGGGCGTCTCCCACTATAAAGCATGCTACGAGCAAATTTAAATTTCTCATTTTCTAGTTCATGCTCGGCAATTTTAGCATCTAGTTTAGCTATATGATCATTTTGTTGTTTAATCATAGCAAGGTGATCATGAATAGCATCAACATTAATATCTCTACATCTAGTACAAATAGTAACATGATCAACACTAGATGTAGAGGGTTTGCAATCATATAATTCAACAATCTTAGCATGTAAAATATCATTCTCATCTCTAAGATTGGTAATAGAAACATTGCAAACATCTAATTCCTTAGCCTTAGGAATTAATTTTTCATTCTCACTCTTAAGGCTAGCAAGAGAGGCATTCAATTTATCAATCTTAGCAATCAAACTAACATTATCATTTCTAAGATTGGTAATTGAATCATCACATACATTAGATTTCTCAACTTTAGCAATTAAATTAGCATTCTCAATTCTAAGGTTAGAAATGGTGTCATGGCAAGTGCTAAGCTCACTAGTTAATTTTTCATTTTTCTCTACCTCCTGAGCATAAGCATTTTTAGTCTTAACATGCTTTTTGTTTTCCTTAATAAGGAAGTCCTCTTGGCTATCCAAGAGTTCATCCTTCTCATGAATAGCACTAATCATTTCATTCAATTTCTCTTTTTGTTGCATGTTAAGATTGGCAAAAAGAGTAAGCAAGTTGTCCTCATCATCACTAGAGTTATCCTCATCACTATAAGTTGCATACTTAGTGGAGGATCTTGATTTTACCTTCTTCTTCTTATCGTCCTTTGCCATGAGGCATTTGTGGTCGACGTTTGGGAAGAGGAGGCCCTTGTTGATGGTGATGTTGGCGGCGTCCTCATCGTCGGAGGAGTCGGTGGAGCTCTCGTCGGAGTCCCACTCCCGGCAAACATGGGCATCGCCGCCCTTCTTCTTGTAATATTTCTTCTTCTCCTTCTTCTTCCCCGTCTTGTCGTTATCCCTGTCACTATCACTAGATAAAGGACATTTAGCGATAAAATGACTGGGCTTACCACACTTGTAGTATACTTTCTTGGAGCAGGGCTTGTAGTCTTTCCCCCTCCTTTGCTTGAGGATTTGGCGGAAGGTCTTGATTATGAGCGCCATTTCCTCGTTGTCGAGCTTGGAGGCGTCGATGGGGACCCTACTTGGTGTAGAGTCTTCTTTCTTCTCCTCCGTTGCCTTGAATGCAACGGGTTGTGCCTCGGGTACGGAGGAGGCGCCTTGCTTGATGATCTTCTTGGAGCCTTTGATCATTAGTTCAAAGCTCACAAATTTTCCTATCACTTCCTCGGGAGACATTAGTTTGTATCTAGGATCACCACGAATTAATTGAACTTGAGTGGGATTAAGAAATACGAGTGATCTAAGAATAACCTTGACCATTTCATGGTCATCCCACTTGGTGCTCCCGAGGTTGCACACTTGATTTACCAAGGTCTTTAGCCGGTTGTACATGGCTTGTGGGTCTTCTCCTTGGTTGAGCATAAAACGACCGAGCTCCCCCTCGATCGTTTCCCTCTTGGTGATCTTGGTCACCTCGTCTCCTTCGTGCGTGGTCTTGAGCACGTCCCAAATCTCTTTGGCGCTCTTCAACCCTTGCACCTTATTATACTCCTCTCGACTTAGAGAGGCAAGGAGTATAGTGGTGGCTTGGGAGTTGAAGTGTCGGATTTGGGCAACTTCGTCTGAGTCATAGTCTTCATCCCCTACGGATGGTACCTGCACTCCAAACTCAACAACGTCCCAAATACTAGTGTGGAGTGAGGTTAGGTGATGCCTCATTTTATCACTCCACATGTTATAATCTTCACCGTCAAAAACCGGTGGTTTGCCTAATGGAATGGAAAGCAATGGAGTACGTTTAGAAATGCGAGGGTAGCGTAGGGGGATCTTACTAAACTTCTTACGCTCATGGCACTTAGAAGTTACGGACGGCGCGTCGGAGCCGTAGGTGGATGGTGACGAAGAATCGGTCTCGTAGTAGACCACCTTCTTCATCTTCTTCTTCTTGTCGCCACTCCGATGTGACTTGTTGTGGGAGGTTGACTCTCCCTTTCCTTTGGAACCGGACTCCCTTGATGGAGCCCTCCCGTGGCTTGTAGCGGGCTTCTCGCCGGTCATGACCTCCTTCTTGGCGTGATCTCCTGACATCACTTCGAGCGGTTAGGCTCTAATGAAGTACCGGGTTCTGATACCAATTGAAAGTCGCCTAGAGGGGGGTGAATAGGCGAAATCTAAAAATTATAAACTTAAGCACAACTACAAGCCGGGGTTAGCGTTAGAATTAAAATCGAGTCAGAAAAGAGAGGGCGAAAACAAATCACAAGCAAATAGGGCGGATGACAAGGTGATTTGTTTTACCAAGGTTCGGTTCTTGCAAACCTACTCCCTGTTGAGGTGGTCAAAAAGATCGGGTCTCTTTCAACCCTTTCCCTCTCTCAAACGGTCACTTAGACCGAGTGAGCTTTCTCCTTATCTCACGGGTCACTTAGACCCCGCAAGGACCACCTACTTGGTGTCTCTTGCCTTGGTTACAAAACACTTGAGAACAAGAAATGAGGAAGGAAGAAAGCAATCCAAGCGCAAGAACTCAAAAGAACACAATTATCACTCTCTCACTAGTCACTATTTGATTGGAATGATCTTTGGACTTGAGAGAGGATTTGATCTCTTTGTTTGTGTCTTGGAGTGAAGTCTAGAGCTCTTGTATTGAATGCAATAGTTGAAAACTTGGATACCTTGAAGTGTTGGTGGTTGGGGGTATTTATAGCCCCAACCACCAAAGTGGCCGTTGGGAGGTGCTGCTGTCGTATGGCGCACCGAACAGTCCGGTGCGCCACCGGACACTGTCCGGTGCGCCAGCCATGTCACCCAACCGTTAGGGTTCGATCGTTGGAGCTCTGACAAGTGGGGCCACTGGACAGTCCGGTGGTGCACCGGACAGGTCCTGTTCACTGTCCGGTGCACCTTCTGGCGCCTGCTCTGACTTCTGCGCGCGCAGGCGCGCACTGTTCACTTTCACTGTTCCTTTGCAGACGACCGTTGGCACGAAGTAGCCGTTGCTCCGCTGGCACACCGAACAGTCCGGTGTTACACCGGATAGTCCGGTGAATTATAGTGGAGCGGCTCCCCAAAAACCCGAAGCTGGCAAGTTCAGAGTGGATTCACCCTGGTGCACCGGACACTGTCCGGTGCGCCAGACCAGGGCTGCCTTCGGTTTAACTTTGCTCCTTTGTTTTGAACCCTTTCTTTTGTCTTTGTATTGGTTTGTTGTGAAACTTTGACACCTGTAGAACATATATTCTAGAGCAAACTAGTTAGTCCAATAATTTGTGTTGAGCAATTCAACCACCAAAATTCATTTAGAAAAAGGCTTGACCCTATTTCCCTTTCACATGCCCTGTCTGAGGGCATACTCGAGCAAGGCGGAGTTATGGTGACCCTTGAGGGGGGCCTTGGGTGAGGCGCCGCTTATGATCCTTGAGGAACATGTTTTGATGATGGAGAACATATATCTTCTCTTGGTCTTCGTGTAGATATCATGGCCTGTCATGCCCTTGCCTGTCTAATCGGAGCAGGACAAGGTGTAGGCTGATGCGCTACCACATGTAGAGGTGCTTATGCGTCGTTGTCCTATCTTCTCTGCCCATTTCCCTTCGCCTCGGTAACGTACGAGCTACAGTGGGAGTCATAATGATAGTAGCCCAAGCGTTGTAGGGAGTCAAAGGTCTTGCCTCGATAACGTGTGAGTTACTGTGTAGCCTGTGTACTACGGACGCACAACCTATCACTGGGGTGGGAAGGTATATGTCTCGTCCACAGTTAATGCATATACACTTTACACTTAGAGGCTAACGCCAGGCTTTCCCTGATGGCTTACATCATGCGCCGTAGAACACGTGGCAGCACCGAGCCTCACCTTATGTGGGGAGTAGTGATTGGGACCACCCATCCTCGTGACCGCTTTAGACCACCCTTAGCTAGGGGTTGGATTAGAGATGGCAATGGGGACTCAATCCCCGATTCCCACGATGAATTCCTGAGAGCACCTAGAGGGGGGGTGAATAGGTGATCCTGTAAAACTTGAAACTTAGTGCCACAAAAACTTGATTAGGAGTTAGCACAATAAGGCCAAGTGGCTAGAGAGGAGTCTTAGCAAAACACAGTAACCACAAAGAGATCAACACAGAGATGGCACAGTGGTTTATCCCGTGGTTCGGCCAAGTCTAATACTTGCCTACTCCACGTTGTGGCGTCCCAACAGACGAGGGTTGCACTCAACCCCTCTCAAGCGGTCCAAAGACCCACTTGAATACCATGGTGTTTTGCTTGCACTTTACTATATCCCGCTTGCGAGGAATCTCCACAACTTGGAGCCTCTCGCCCTTACAAAGATGTTCACAAAGAAGCACGGAAGTAAGTATGGGATGAGCAACGCACACAAGACACAAAATCAGAGCAACACACGCACACAAGTCACAACACGAGCTCTCAACACAACTCAAAGAGTTCTCTACTCAAATGGAGCTCTAGTTGCTATCACAAAGAATCGAATGCGTGGAATTGAAGTCTTGGTGCTTAGGAATGCTTAGAGGATGCTTGGTGTACTCCTCCATGCGCCTAGGGATCCCTTTTATAGCCCCAAGGCAGCTAGGAGCCGTTGAGAGCATTCCAGGAAGGCAATTCTTGCCTTCTGTCGCCTGGCGCACCGGACAGTCCGGTGCGCCACCGGACACTGTCCGGTGCGGATTTCTTTCCTTCTGTGGCGCAGCCGACCGTTGAAGATCGAGAGCCGTTGGCGCACCGGACACTGTCCGGTGTACACCGGACAGTCTGGTGCCCCCTTCTGACTGTTGGTTCGACCACGCGTCGCGCGCGGATTACGCGGCCGACCGTTGGCACGGCCGACCGTTGGCTCACCAGACTGTCCGGTGCACCACCAGACAGTCCGGTGAATTATAGTTGTACGCCGGTAATCGCTTCCCGAGAGCGACAACTTCGCCTGTGAATGGCTCACCGGACAGTCCGGTGCATCACCGGACAGTCCGGTGATTTATAGACGTACGCCGTTGATCGCTTCCCGAGAGCAGCCAGTTGACAGTCGCCAGCCTGGCGCACCGGACACTGTCCGGTGCACCACTGACTGCGCAGAGTCTTGGCTGCATAGCCATGTCTTTTCCAAATTGATCTTTTCCTGTTTCTAGCACTTAGACACAATACATTAGTCTCCAAAACAATGTACTAAGTCTTAGAAACATACCTTTACTCTTGATTTGCACTTTGTCCATCAATTGGCATAGATTAACACTTAAGCACTTGTGTTGGCACTCAATCACCAAAATACTTAGAAATGGCCCAAGGGCACATTTCCCTTTCAATCACCCCCTTTTTGGTGATTTATGCCAACACAACAAAAAGCAACTAAAGAAGTGCAACATCAATGCAAATGAGAACACAAATTTGTTTTGATTCAAATTTGGCATATTTGGATCATTCTTTGCCACCACTTGGTTTTGTTTTTGCAAATCAACCTCAATTTCCTATCTCTAAGTCAAACACCCTTGTCGAGACATAAAGAGAGTTGTTCCAAGAGAAATTGATCAAAGATTTCAAAAACTCCCCCTTTTTCCCATAATCAACTATTCCCCCCACAAGAGGACAACTTTTGACAAAAGAGACAACAAGAGAGTTTTGACAAACCAAAAGCTCTATTCTACTATTTTCAAAATTCTCAAGTGGTAGCTGATCCATTTATTGCTTTGGCCTTATTTTCTCCCCCTTTGGCATCAAGCACCAAAACGGGATCAATCTTGGCCCTTAAACCCCATTGCCTCACCAAAATCTTCAAATAAGAGTACAAGGGCAATAAAGGTATTGAGATGAACTTGGAGTAAGTTACCCTCTCATTGGAGTGCAGTGGAAGTCTTGCATGGTCCAAGTCCACCTTTTCCCTTTCAATCCACCTTTGAGTCTAAGTCAAGCAAACTCAAGCACATGGTTAGCCTCAAAGGGTCAAGTTGTAGCATGCCTCCCCCTAAATAAGTGCATCACTTGCAAATGGACTTGTGAGGTCCGGGGATCATGAGTACAACTTGAGCACCATAAATAAACAACAAAATGCATAAGGGAACATGATCAAAGCATAATACACATGTATGCTACACATCAATCCAAGTTCTACGAATCTAAGACATTTAGCTCACTACGCAGCCTGCAAAAGGTCTTCTCATCTAAAGGCTTGGTAAAGATATCGGCTAGCTGGTTCTCGGTGCTAATATAAAACACTTCGATATCTCCCTTTTGCTGGTGGTCTCTCAAAAAGTGATGCCGGATGTCAATGTGCTTTGTGCGGCTGTGCTCAACAGGGTTGTCCGCCATGCGGATAGCACTCTCATTATCACATAGGAGTGGGACTTTGCTCAGATTGTAGCCAAAGTCCCAGAGGGTTTGTCTCATCCAAAGTAGTTGCGCGCAACACTGTCCTGCGGCAACATACTCGGCCTCAGCGGTGGATAGGGCAACAGAAGTTTGTTTCTTAGAACTCCATGACACCAGGGACCTTCCTAAGAATTGGCATGTCCCCGATGTACTCTTCCTATCGACCTTACATCCAGCATAATCGGAGTCTGAATATCTAATTAAGTCAAAGGTATACCCCTTTGGATACCAGATCTCGAAGCAAGGCATAGCGACTAAATATCTAAGAATTCGCTTCACGGCCACTAAGTGACACTCCCTTGGATCGGATTGAAATCTAGCACACATGCATACACTAAGCATAATATCCGGTCTACTAGCACATAAATAAAGCAAGGAACCTATCATAGACCGGTATGCTTTTTGATCAATGGACTTACCTCCTTTGTTGAGGTCGACATGTCCGTCAGTTCCCATCGGAGTCTTTGCGGGCTTGGCGTCCTTCATTCCAAACCTCTTTAGCAAGTCTTGCGTGTACTTCGTTTGGGAGATGAAAGTGCCGTCCTTGAGTTGCTTCACTTGGAACCCAAGGAAGTAGTTCAACTCGCCCATCATTGACATCTCGAATTTCTGCATCATCACCCTGCTAAACTCTTCACAAGACTTTTGATTAGTAGAACCAAATATTATGTCATCGACATAGATTTGGCACACAAATAAGTCACCATCACAAGTCTTAGTGAATAAAGTCGGATCGGCTTTCCCAACCTTGAAAGCATTAGCAATTAAAAAGTCTCTAAGGCATTCATACCATGCTCTTGGGGCTTGCTTAAGTCCATAGAGCGCCTTAGAGAGCTTACATACGTGGTCGGGGTACCGTTCATCCTCGAAGCCAGGGGGTTGCTCCACGTACACCTCATCCTTGATTGGCCCGTTGAGGAAAGCGCTTTTCACATCCATTTGGAACAACCTGAAAGAATGGTGAGCGGCATATGCTAGCAAAATACGAATGGACTCTAGCCTAGCCACAGGAGCAAAAGTCTCCTCAAAGTCCAAACCTGCGACTTGGGCATAACCTTTTGCCACAAGTCGAGCCTTGTTCCTTGTCACCACCCCGTGCTCGTCTTGTTTGTTGCGGAACACCCACTTGGTTCCTACAACATTTTGCTTGGGACGAGGCACCAGTGTCCAAACTTCATTTCTCTTGAAATTATTGAGCTCCTCTTGCATGGCCAACACCCAGTCCGGATCTAGCAAGGCCTCTTCTACCCTGAAAGGCTCAATAGAAGAGACAAAGGAGTAATGCTCACAACAATTAACTAATCTAGAAAGAGTAGTTACTCCCTTGCTAATGTCACCCAAAATTTGGTCGACGGGATGATTCCTTTGAATCGTCGCTCGAACTTGGGTTGGAGGTGCTGATTGTGCTTCTTCCTCCATCACATGATCATCTTGTGCTCCCCCTTGATCACACGCCTCATCTTGATGAACCTGTTCATCATCTTGAGTTGGGGGATGCACCATTGTTGAGGAAGAGGGTTGATCTTGCTCCTTTTGTTCCTGTGGTCGCACGTCTCCAATCGCCATGGTGCGTATAGCGGCCGTTGGAACGTCTTCTTCATCTACATCATCAAGATCAACAACTTGCTCTCTTGGAGAGCCATTAGTCTCATCAAATACAACGTCGCTAGAGACTTCAACCAAACCCGATGATTTGTTGAAGACCCTATATGCCTTTGTATTTGAGTCATAACCTAACAAAAACCCTTCTACAGCTTTGGGAGCAAACTTAGAATTTCTATCTTTCTTTACTAGAATATAACATTTGCTCCCAAATACACAAAAGTAAGACACATTGGGTTTGTTACCGGTTAGAAGCTCATACGAAGTCTTCTTGAGGAGGCGATGAAGGTACACCCGGTTTATGGCGTGACAAGCCGTGTTCACGGCTTCCGACCAAAATCGCTCGGGCGTCTTGAATTCTCCAAGCATTGTCCTCGCCATGTCAATGAGCGTCCTGTTCTTCCTCTCTACCACACCGTTTTGCTGTGGTGTGTAGGGAGCGGAGAACTCATGCTTGATTCCTTCCTCCTCAAGGTACTCCTCCACTTGAAGGTTCTTGAACTCGGACCCATTGTCGCTCCTTATCTTCTTCACCTTGAGCTCAAACTCATTTTGAGCTCTCCTTAGGAAGCGCTTGAGGGTCCCTTGGGTTTCAGATTTATCCTGCAAGAAGAATACCCAAGTGAAGCGGGAAAAATCATCAACTATAACAAGACCATACTTACTTCCTCCTATGCTTAGATAGGCGACGGGTCCGAAGAGGTCCATATGAAGAAACTCCAAAGGTCTTGATGTGGTCATCACATTTTTGGTATGATGAGAGCTTCCCACATGTTTACCTGCTTGACAAGCTGCACAAGGTCTATCTTTTTCGAAATGCACATTTGTTGGACCTATCACGTGTTCTCCCTTTAGAAGTTTGTGAAGGTTCTTCATCCCCACATGTGCTAAGCGGCGATGCCACAGCCAACCCATGCTAGTCTTAGCAATTAAGCATGCATCTAGACCGGCCTCCTCTTTTGCAAAATCAACTAAATAGAGTTTGCCGTCTAATACACCCTTAAAAGCTAATGAACCATCACTCCTTCTAAAGACAGACACATCTACATTTGTGAATAAGCAGTTATATCCCATATTACAGAGCTGACTCACAGACAACAAGTTATATCCAAGCGACTCAACTAAAAACACATTGGAAATGGAGTGCTTGGATGAAATAGCTATTTTTCCTGACCCTTTCACCTTGCCTTGATTCCCGTCACCGAATATGATTGAGTCTTGGGAATCTTTGTTCTTGACGTAGGAGGTGAACATCTTCTTCTCCCCCGTCATGTGGTTTGTGCATCCGCTGTCGATAATCCAGCTTGATCCCCCGGATGCATAAACCTGCAAGGCAAATTTAGGCTTGGGTCTTAGGTACCCAACTCTTGTTGGGTCCTACAAGGTTAGTGACAATATCCTTAGGGACCCAAATGCAAGTTTTATTTCCCTTGCATTTTGCCCCTAATTTTCTAGCAACCACTTTCTTGTCCTTTCTACAAATAGCAAAGGAAGCATTGCAAGCATGATAAATTGTAGAAGGTTCATTAATTTTCCTAGGAACATTAGCAATATTTTTCCTAGGCATATGATGAATGACATTTCTCCTAGGCATATCTCTACTTTGCACATAGGAAGAACTTGAAGCAAACATTGCATTTGAATCATAAGCATTACAACTCCTATCATGATGAACATTTCTAGAGAATTTCCTATCATAAATAAATGCATGATTCTTTTGAGCACTATTAGCCATAGGGGCCTTCCCTTTCTCCTTGGCGGGAATGGGAGCCTTATGGCTTGTTAAGTTCTTGACTTCCCTCTTGAAGCCAAGTCCATCCTTAATTGAGGGGTGTCTACCAATCGTGTAGGCATCCCTTGCAAACTTTAGTTTATCAAATTCACTTTTGCTAGTCTTAAGTTGAGCATTAAGACTAGTCACTTCATCATTTAGTTTAGAGATTGAAACTAGGTGTTCACTACAAGCATCAATATTGAAATCTTTACACCTATTGCAAATTACAACATGTTCTACACAAGATGTTGATTTATTAGCTATTTCTAACTTAGCATTCAAGTCATCTTTTATGCTCTTTAAGCTAGAAATAGAGTTATGGCATGTAGACAATTCATAAGAAAGCATTTCATTCCGTTTAACTTCTAAAGCAAGAGATTTTTGTGCCTCTACAAATTTATCATGTTCTTCATACAAAAAATCCTCTTACTTTTCTAACAATCTATTTTTATCATTCAAAGCATCAATCAATTCATTAATCTTATCTATTTTAGTTCTATCTAAGCCCTTGAACAAACTAGAGTAATCTATTTCATCATCATCACTAGACTCATCATCACTTGAAGAAGCATAAGTAGTATTGTTTCGAGTACATACCTTCTTCTCCTTCGCCATGAGGCATGTGTGACGCTCGTTGGGGAAGAGGGATGATTTGTTGAAGGCCGATGCAGCGAGTCCTTCGTTGTCGGAGTCGGACGACGAGCAATCCGAGTCCCACTCCTTGCCAAGGTGTGCCTCGCCCTTAGCCTTCTTGTAAGCCTTCTTCTTTTCCCTCTTCTTATCTTGTTCCTGGTCACTATCATTATCGAGACAATTAGCGATAAAATGACCAACCTTACCGCACTTGAAGCAGGAGCGCTTTCCCTTCGTCTTGTTCTTTTTGGGATGCTCCTTGCGACCCTTTAGCGCCGTCTTGAAGCGCTTGATGATGAGGGCCATCTCTTCCTCATTGAGCCCGGCCGCCTCAACTTGCGCCACCTTGCTAGGTAGCATCTCCTTGCTCCTTGTTGCTTTGAGAGCCACGGTTTGAGGCTCGTGGATTGGGCCATTCAATGCATCGTCGACGTATCTTGCCTCCTTGATCATCATCCATCCGCTTACAAACTTCCCAAGTACTTCTTCGGGCGACATCTTGGTGTACCTGGGATTCTCACGAATATTGTTTACAAGATGTGGATCAAGGACAGTAAAAGACCTTAGCATTAGGCGGACGACGTCGTGGTCCGTCCATCGTGTGCTTTCATAGCTCCTTATTTTGTTGATGAGGGTCTTGAGCCGGTTGTACGTTTGGGTTGGCTCCTCTCCCCTAACCATCGCGAATCTCCCAAGTTCGCCTTCCACCAACTCCATCTTGGTGAGCATGGTGACATCATTTCCCTCATGTGCTATCTTGAGGGTGTCCCAGATCTGCTTGGCATTGTCCAAGCCGCTCACCTTATTGTATTTTTCCTTGCACAAGGATGCTAAAAGGACAGTAGTAGCTTGTGCATTTTTATGGATTTGCTCGTTAATGAATAAGGGGCTATCCGTGCTATCAAATTGCATTCCGTTTTCCACTATCTCCCATATACTTGGATGGAGAGAGAACAAGTGACTACGCATTTTGTGACTCCAAAATCCGTAGTCCTCTCCATCAAAGTGTGGAGGTTTGCCAAGAGGAATGGAAAGCAAATGTGTATTTGAACTATGCGGAATACGAGAATAATCAAAAGAGAAGTTTGAGTTAACTGTCTTCTTTTTCTCATAGTCGTTGTCGTCGTCCTTTTGGGAAGAAGAGGACTCGTCGCTGTCGTCGTAGTAGACGATCTCCTTGATGCGCCTCGTTTTCTTCTTCTTCCCGTCTTTTCTTTTGTGACTCGCGCCCGAGTCAGTAGGCTTGTCATCCTTTGGATCATTGACGAAGGACTCCTCCTTATCATTGACCACTATCCCCTTGCCCTTAGGATCCATCTCTTCGGGCGATTAGTCCCTCACGTGAAGAGAACGGCTGTGATACCAATTGAGAGCACCTAGAGGGGGGTGAATAGGTGATCCTGTAAAACTTGAAACTTAGTGCCACAAAAACTTGATTAGGAGTTAGCACAATAAGGCCAAGTGGCTTGAGAGGAGTCTTAGCAAAACACAATAACCACAAAGAGATCAACACAGAGATGGCACAGTGGTTTATCCCGTGGTTCAGCCAAGTCCAATACTTTCCTACTCCACGTTGTGGTGTCCCAACGGACGAGGGTTGCACTCAACCCCTCGCAAGCGGTCCAAAGACCCACTTGAATACCACGGTGTTTTGCTTGCACTTTACTATATCCCGCTTGCGAGGAATCTCCACAACTTGGAGCCTCTCGCCCTTACAAAGATGTTCACAAAGAAGCACGGAAGTAAGGATGGGATGAGCAACGCACACAAGACACAAAATCAGAGCAACACACGCACACAAGTCACAACACGAGCTCTCAACACAACTCAAAGAGTTCTCTACTCAAATGGAGCTCTAGTTGCTATCACAAAGAATCGAATGCGCGGAATTGAAGTCTTGGTGCTTAGGAATGCTTAGAGAATGCTTGGTGTACTCCTCCATGCACCTAGGGGTCCCTTTTATAGCCCCAAGGCAGCTAGGAGCCGTTGAGAGCATTCCAGGAAGGCAATTCTTGCCTTCTGTCGCCTGGCGCACCGGACAGTCCAGTGCACCACCGGACACTGTCCGGTGCGGATTTCTTTCCTTCTGTGGCGCAGCCGACCGTTGAAGATCCAGAGCCGTTGGCGCACCGGACACTGTCCGGTGTACACCGGATAGTCCGGTGCCCCCTTCTGACCGTTGGTTCGGCCACGCGTCGTGCGCGGATTACGCGGCCGACCGTTGGCCCGGCCGACCGTTGGCTCACCGGACAGTCCGGTGCACCACCGGACAGTCCGGTGAATTATAGCCGTACGCTGGTAATCGCTTCCCGAGAGCGACGACTTCGCCTGTGAATGGCTCACCGGACAGTCCGGTGCATCACCGGACAGTCCAGTGATTTATAGCCGTACGCCGTTGATCGCTTCCTGAGAGCAGCCAGTTGACAGTCGCCAGCCTGGCGCACCGGACACTGTCCGGTGCACCACCGACTGCGCAGAGTCTTGGCTGCATAGCCAAGTCTTTTTCAAATTGATCTTTTCCTGTTTCTAGCACTTAGACACAATACATTAGTCTCCAAAACAATGTACTAAGTCTTAGAAACATACCTTTACTCTTGATTTGCACTTTGTCCATCAATTGGCATAGATTAACACTTAAGCACTTGTGTTGGCACTCAATCACCAAAATACTTAGAAATGGCCCAAGGGCACATTTCCCTTTCAATTCCTCTATTAGGGGATGGGGATGGAGAAGTTTCTTCTCCCATGGGGATGTAAACGAGAAAAATTCTCACCCGACAGGTAAACGAGGACATGGATGGAGAAGCACTTCCCATCCATGTTCCCCGCGAGGACCCTTTAAACTTATATGTGACGATATTTTCATGTAAAAGTTTATGATAAAAATAAATGATTATCTTGTTAAGAGATCACTCGTTGTACAAATGTGTTTATTTTGATGTACACATAATGATTTTTAGATCTAACAATCTGTATTGGTGACAACGTTCTACATTAATAACAAATGAAGTACGATCTAATTATAATTTAAGCGGAGATGGGGATCCCCGATGGGGATTTATCCCCGCGGGGAATGGGGGTGGGGAAGAAGTGTCCTTCGCAAGCATTCGTGGGGATCCCCATGGGGAAATTTTTTCGTCGCGGGGACAGGATGGAGAGCTAAAACCCAATAGGGAATTCCCTGTTGCCCCTGGTCCAGATGGTGCTCGTGGGAGGTCCCGTCTCCTCTCGTGTTGTCTAGCATGTGGCAGCATCGGACCCCGTAGGCCAGAGGTCCGAGTGGCCTGCCATGAAGGTCAGGGCCGTTCCTGGGGGTCCAGCCCCTAGGCGTAGGTGCCGAGATCTCTCATCTTAAAGACACGTTACAAACTCAGACACCTTCCGTTGGGGTTATAGGGCGGTGATTATAGGTGTTGGCCTTCTTCAGAGGCAAGTGGCCTTATTAGGAAAACCCAGCCATCGAGCTAGGACAGATCACCCTTAGCACAATGACTAAGGGTAGTCTTGGAGGTTCTAGTTTAACCCTACAGTAGTGGGTAGCCTAATCTTGAGGTATCGACACCACTCTTTGTGGTTGTTAGTAGCATCATGAGAACACCAGCAGTAGTGAACCGAGAATCTCATTTCATGGTGAATAAAGCTGAAAAGATTAATAAATGTGGATCTAGTCCTTATTTCTTTCAGAATGTGCACATGAAGGTCATCATTAGCTTCAACTATTTTTTATGCTTGATCAGCCGTCGGTGTTTAGGATTTGTTTGCAGATTAGTGACTTCCATGGATCCTTGTATTACTTTGAAGTTAGAACACCAAGGTTCTAATCCATTTCTTTTAGTCGATTCTCTGTTGATTTTAGGCACCATGTGGCACTTGTATTAGTTTAGCACATGAACGGAATGTGAGCTGGTCCTCTTTAGGTTATGCTATATCCTGGAAGACCCCTTGCGCTAGGAGTATCAGGCATGTCCAATAAGATGGTAAAATTGAAGGGCTGGTGTAGTTCAATTTTGTTTTATTTGTGATGTGTAGAGCAAGATGTTGGATACTCTGAGTTATTGATTGCAAACAATATACTTTCAGCACCAGGAACCTAAAATTGACTTTACAAAGCCAAGAAAGGCATATCATGCTCTGCCTGGCATCTGTGGTTTGAAAAAGTAGAACAAATTGACAGGGCTTCTCGTTTGTGGGGGCAAGCAAAGCAAAAGCATTATTTACAGCACCAGATAGGCAAGTCACTCTACAAATAAAGAAATGTTTGATGCGCTGTATTTTCAAACAAAAAGTCTTTTAAGGTCAGCTCTACAAGATATCATATTTCCTCTTCTCTATAATTAGTTGTATGATCTCTTAAAAATAGGTGCATATCCGTCTCTCTGAAACTGTAGAGAGAAGATGAATGCAATGTGTTGACGCTTTTTGGAGCGCCAAACACTCAACAAGAACCGTGGTGGTGCTCTCTGGTCAGGCGCGGACGGTCCGCGGCCAGGGGCCGGACGGTCCGTGACCTGGCGCAGGGGCTAGGGTTTCCTGCCTGATGGCCGGACGGTCCGCGCCCTAGGGCCGGACGGTCCGCGCATGCGCAGGGGCGGCGGAAGATCGCTGGCGGCGCCTGGATCTCGCTCCCGAGAGGGACCCCGTCGGGGAGGAGAGATCCTAGGAGTTGTCTAGGCTCGGACAGGCCGACCTACTCCTAATTTTATAGGAAATAAATGCGAGATAGAAGTTTTATTGATTCAATTGATCATCACAAATCGGCCGTATACCTCTCTATTTATAGAGGAGGGGGCTGGACCCTTTACACAACTAATTTCCGAGCTAATTCCGCGAATCTAGCTAACAACCGTAGCACAAAACTCGGAACCCTAACCTGCTCTGCGCACGCGTGGACCGTCCGGCCCATAGGCGCAGACTGTCTGGACTGTCTGCACACTCATTTTGGTGCCAAACATATGCCCCCTGCCTTTTGGTGGAGCTGAGCAAACCAAAAGCAACCAACTCGATGTGATTACATCGGTTCTCTTAGGCATCTTGCCACATACTAGGATGGTACTGTTTGAGGAAACGCCCATTCAAAGCCTTAGGTAAATCCTTGCCTTGTAATATTTGTAGTAAATAGGCATTACCAAACATTACCTATTTTACTTTATAAGGACCCTCCCAGCTTGGCAACCATTTTCCAAACTTCCGGTCTTTATTCCTTAGAGGCAGGATGGTCTTCCACACCAGGTCCCCTACTTGAAATGACTTTGCTTTGACCTTCTAGTTGTAGGCCCTGGCTACCATGATCTTGTCCTTTTCTATTGCTCCCAAAGCTATCACCCTCTTATGGGTTACCTCATCAATATTATCCATCATCGAATTATAATAATCAGTGATGGTTAGATCATTATGTCTGGCGAATCTGACAGCATTCGAACTTATTTCCACAGGCAACACTGCTTCCTGCCCATAGACAAGCTCAAAAGGAGATACTTTAGTAGCACTATGTTTAGATATTCTATGAGCCCATAAAGCTTTGGATAAAATCTTATGCCAATGCTTAGGATTATCAGATATCTTCTTTTTTATCAAGTTAAGCAATGTTCTATTACCGGCCTGTCCATTGGCCTGAGCATAATATGGAGATGAATTAAGCAACTTTTAGTTCTATATAATTCAGCAAATTCACGTACCTCCTTTGACATAAAAGAAGTCCCTTGATCTGTAGTCAAGGTCTGGGAAATGCCGAATCTATGAATAATATGCTCAGTTATGAACTCAATTACCTCCTTGTGTGTCATGTTCTTTAGAGCAACGGCTTCAGTCCATTTGGTAAAGTAGTCAGTGGCAACTAACACGAACCGATGCCCCTTTGATGATGAAGGATGAATTTCTGCAATAAAGTCTAATCCCCATCCTCTGAAAGGCCAAGGCTTGATGATAGGATGTAATTCGACTGCAGGGACCAACTGTAGATCATCGAATTTTTGACACACTTGGCAACTCTTGTAGTACTTGAAACAATCAGCTATCATGTCAGGCCAATAAAAACCAGACATTCGCAATAACCACTTCATCTTTGGAGCAGATTGATGGGTACCACAAATTCCTTCATGTACTTCGGCCATGGCTAATATAACATCATCTAGGCCCAAGCTCTAAAGCAGGACGTCGTTGACTGTTCGGCGGTAGAGTTCATCACTCATCAAAACATACTTGAAAGCTGTACGCCGAATGTTCTTATCTGTCCTGATATTGGGATTTTGTAAATAATTAATTATGGGTGTCCTCCAATCACTTGCATCGGCTTCATTACCAACCGAATTAATTAGGAGAACTTTCCTGGTAACCCCGGACGGTCCGGCGTCTTCACGCGGACGGTCCACGACCTAGGGAATTGGCCCTACACCGGTTATCAGATTTTCAGTGTTGTGAAATCTCCCTCGCTTTATCCGATAACCTGATGCATCTTGTGCCAAATTGTTAGCTCTATGATTCTCATCTCTAGAGATATGCCGAATACTGAATTCGTCAAAAGAATGGATTATGCTCCAACATTTTTCAAGGTAACTATTTAGAGTACCATCAAAACATTGATATTCTTCTAACACCTGTTGGATGACCATCTGAGAATCACCAAATGCCTTCACATGTTTTACTCTCATATAATTTAAAAGTTCCAAGCCGAATAAAAGGGCCTCATATTCGGCTTGATTATTAGTGCAATAGGTTTTCAATCGGCTAGAGAAGTCGAAGGAGACATTACTTGGTGAAACAAGTACGATGCCAATTCCTTGCCCTTCATTGCAAACCGATCTATCAAAATATAAAGTCTAAGGAGTAATAGTGAGGTATGACATGTCTAGTTTATGAATATCATTAATCTGATGTTCTATAATAAAATCCGCTACGACCTAGCCTTTCATAGATTTCAATGGTTCATAGGCCAAGTCATATTCTATGAGTGCATAAGCCCACTTACCAACTCTACCCCTCGTAATTGGGTTATGCAACATGTATTTGATCACATCGGCTTGACTAGAAACAGTGCAATGACTAGACAGTAAATAACATCTACACTTGGTGCATGCATAAAACAAGCATAAGCATAACTTCTCAATAAAAGTGTACCTTGTTTCAGCATCCACCATCCTCTGACTTAGATATGTCACCACATGCTCCTTTCCTTCAGTTTCTTGTGTTAGAACAACCCCAATGACCTTATCTTCAGCTGCAATGTATAATCTGAATGGTACTCCTACTTGTGGTGCTTTTAATACGGGAGCTGAAGACAAGTATTTTTTAATGAGATCAAATGCTTCCTGCTGCTCTGCCCCCCAAGCGAATTCGGCCTCATTCTTAAGCCGAAGGATAGGGGTGAATGCATCAATCTTCCTGGCTAGGTTAGAGATAAATCTTCGTAAATAATTCACCTTGCCGAGAAACTTCTGCACTTCGACCTTACAGGTCGGAGGTCCACATTCCGAATAGACTTGATTCGGTCAGGGTCTATCTCTATACCATGTTCATGGATGACAAATCCTAAAAACTTACCAGCCGACACTCCAAAAGCACATTTACGTGGGTTCATTTTCAAACCATACCGACGCATTTTATCAAAGGCTTTGCGCAAATCAGCTACATGAGAACTAAACTCAGCCGATTTGACTACAATATCATCAATGTAGACTTCCACAGTGTTTCCCAATAGCTCATGGAAGATCAAATTCATAGCCCTCTGATAGGTAGCACCAGCATTTTTCAGACCAAATGTCATGACCACCCACTCAAATAAACCAATGAAGCCTGGACATATGAAGGTCGTTTTAGATGCATCCTCTTCGGCCATAAAATCTGATTATATCCGGCATTACCATCAAGAAAGCTAACAATTCTATTTCCTGATGCATTATTGATTAATGTGTCGGCTATGGGCATGGGATACTCATCTTTAGGAGTTGCTCTATTTAAATTACGAAAATCAATGCATACTCTAAGCTTACCTGACTCCTTCTCCACCGGTACAATATTGGAGACCCACTCTGCGTATCTGCAAGGTCTAATAAAATTAGCTTCTAGCAGCCGGTGGATTTCGTCCTTGATTCGTGGGAGAAGATCTGGACGAAATGTTCTAGCTCTCTGCTTGAAAGGTCTGAAACCGGACTTAATGGGCAGCCGATGCTCTACGATCTCTCGGCTTAGTCCCCGCATCTCAGTGTAATTCCAAGCAAAGCAATCCGAATATTCCTTCAATAGACCGATCATTTCACTTCTAGAATTGGTCTCCAGGGTCTTGTTTATAAAAGTCAGCCTTGGAGTTTTACCATCTCCTATGTCGATCTCCTCCAAAGGATTGGCCGATGTAAACCCCTGTCCTAGTTTATCGAGATTTCTGAATTCCTCTATCATGTCCCCCACAGAGTAATCAGATGTTCTTTGTGTGATGGCGGACTCTCCAATCTCGGGGGTCGGATCATTCGTAATATCGTCGTTACGCTGTGGTAGATGTTCGGCCTTAAAGTCTGAACTGTTTGGTGAAAGACAAGACGATCCAGCTTTAGAAACCGAACTGTCCGTGACCAAGGACTCATAAATTTTGTGTTTACTCATCATTTAAACTTTACTTAGGATTTAGCCGATTCTCCATCGGCTCTAGCATTACAGGAATGAAACCCTTCTTATCTATACTTATGAACTGGTAATCAGAAAAATCTACTCCTGTGAGACATGTAGCAGTCTCATAAGTCTAGAGTATAGGGGCATCGGCCACAGCGATACAGGCCAATACATCAGCACGTACCTGTTCTACATCATCCCCTACCCATTGTATTAACATTTGATGTAATGTAGAAGGTATACATTGGTTGGCATGAATCCAATCTCTACTTAGGATTAGACTGTAATTTCCTTCTATATCAGCGACAAAGAATGCAGCAGCAAGGGTCTTAGTCCCGATGGTTGAAGCGCCCCAATCCTCTAGGACTCAAATGTGATACAATTACTAGTCCCAGGAGGCTAGTAAACACATTTATACAATAGATGATTCCAGATCTGCTTAAACGAGACAAACCTATAAAGGTGGCGATCAACTTTAAGAGTTGGTCCACAACTTGGGACATATCATCGGAGTGGGGCTAAAGCAGCCCAATATACGCAGTGAAGCAAATCAGCGGTCCAACAGCCACAGGCAAGGTTGGGAATAGTCGTAACTCTTACCCGATCTCCTTTTTCTGAAAAACAACAAATAAGCAAGGGTGAGTACAAACGTACTCAGCAGCCCACCTTCACCCGCAGAATAGGGAAATCAGATATAATGCATGGAATATGTGGAGCTCAGGATATTTTACAGAAACAACAATATTTTATGTAGGGTTGTTTTGTAAACATTTTGTATTTTTCAAAGCGCATCCTCTCCCAAAGGAGTAGGAAGTTTTTCAATATAGAACAAAATCCCCTGGACTAAACCATCCAGGTATCTCAGCAGTTTCCCACTGGTTTTCATTTTCAACAACAGCCACTGGACTTCCTGTCCACCATAGCTCACGGCTCAATCATCGGACCTTTTTAAAAACCACTTTTCTCAAAAGCACTTTCTTTTTTTGGAAAACAATACACTAATTGTCATACCACACCAGACTCATCCATACCAGTGGACACAGACTATTCGAATAGGTTTTCAAACTCTGCGCAGAGGTGTACACTTTACCCGCTAGTCCGGCTCTGCGATCTCATAGCTAGTGAGATCCGAATCCGAATGTCTTTCTTTCCTCACATGTCCTTACCTTAACGGTTATACTGGAAGGAGTCAGGCTACCGCCATGCCTAAACCGGACAAAACATTCCCCCTCCTTATCCTCCCAGTGCTCCCCAGCCTTCATAACCCTAGGGTTTGGACCGTACGAGTTCAGAATGAGTGACTGCCCATACAGTCTCGAGTGGTTGTACTTATCATGAGTACAGGTAGTGAAGGATGACAAACCGGTCCTTATATGAGGGGACAATCCTTCTGCTCACGCCTAAACCAGCTGAGCCATCACCTTAGGCCCTCCCCTAAACCAGGGAGTCCCTGATCATCCCTACTCAAAGGTGATAAGGGTGAAAACCCTTCATCATACCCATTTTGAAAAGCATTTTCTTTTGAAAACTCACACACTTTTCTCAAATCATTTGTAACAAATATATCAAGGATTGATTGCGGCAAGCGGCTGGGTGGCCATAATAACTTGTCTCAAAATCATATCATGCATAAAATAATAGGCTGAGGGTTGTGGTTGAAAAATCATCGGTAATTTATGCATCAAAGGGATCCAGTGAGCTTGCCGTGCTTATCCGGCGAAGGGGGAAGGGGAGCTCGCAGAACTGGCTTCTAGCTCCACTGCCTGGCGTAGTCTTGCAGATCTGGCCTCCACGAGACGGCACGAACGCTCCGATAACTATGCGACATGAACAAGCAAACATACAAACCAGCAAGTATATCAACAGATATTTAGTATAGTGGTCAGAATAGCGATATATGGATGGGTAGAGTCTTGAGCAGAATCTGTGTCATGTGGTGTTGAGATACTACTAGTGGCGGAGCGGAGGTGCTTACCAGGAGGGTGGACTAGAGGCGAAGCGACACTATGCGTGTAGCCGGCAGAGCGGAGTAACTGAGTGGGTAGTAGGGTGTTTGCCTTGGCTAAGGGTGTTGGGTGTGTGTGGAGAGGGAGAGGGTAGCTGGGTGTATTTATAGCTTGGTCTATGTGGTGTAGCACAGTGAAGTTCACTGTTGGTGAGAATAGTGATGAATGAATCGTCTGACTTAGTATGAACAGGAGAGTTATAGGCAGAATATGGGACAAGAGTATTTTGGGAGTTTTCTGGAATATGAACCATGCTTAAGGGATGACATGGTTGGATAGGGAATAGTTTGATAAGAATTTAGAAACAAGAATTATTGGAATCGGAGTTTGGAAGCCTGGTTCAAAGGAATCTTAAAGTTAAGCGTGCTCAACTTGGAGAAACCTGGGATGGGTGACCAGATGGAAAGTTCCCCACTGGAAGGAAAATCACAGTCACCGGAGTTCATATGACTAAAATATGGGTCTGACTGGTCTTAGGTGGACTGGACAGCATGATGGATGAGTAGTTGAAATTTGGGGGTGATCGGATGAACGATGAATAGTAACGATGATGAATAGTAACGGTGAATAGTAACAATGAATAGTGATGGTGAATAGTAATGGTAAATAGTCGTATGAACGAACGATGAACGATGAATAGTGACGATGAACAAACGATGAACGATGAATAGGAACTATGAACGAACGGACGAACGATCGAATGACCAGACGAACGAACGATCGGAATTTCAGCAGCATCACAGCAGGACAAAGATTATCTGGAAGAACAATGAATAGGGACTATGAACGAACGATGAACGATGAATAGGAACTGTGAACGAACGATGAACGATCGAATGATCGAACGAACGAACAGTCAAAATTTCGGCAGCATAACGACAGGAAAAAGATTATTTGGACGAACAAACGGACGAACGATCGAACGATCGGACAAACGGACGAACGAACCATGAACGATCGGACGAACGGACGAACGAACGAACAAACTAAGAACAGGGGGACGAACGATTGAAGAACGACTGAACGATCCTTGTGCTAGTGTGTGCTTGTGTGGAACATGGAGTGGGTGTGTGTGGGGGGGGGAGAGAGTTGCCATGAAATGGCTTGGGGTGGGATGAGAGGAGGCCCTTGCCCCTCTATTTATAGCCATGGTGGGAGGATTAGGGGGAGTGATGAGAGGATTAGTGGGAGGATGAGAGGATTAGTGGGAGATTAGCATGGATTTGTCTTATATGACTGTAATTAGCTTGTAGAGCTCAACGTATGACACCGGAGGCATACGTATACGTATGAGCATGAGGAAAGTTTTGAAGAAAATATTTATAGGGACTTGAAAAATGATTCTGAAGGTGTTTCTCAAGAGGAAAAAAAATACTTGGAGATATATCGGTGGAATATTTGGACAGTATTTCTGGAAAGAACTTGAAGGGGATCACTGGGGAAATATCTGGGCAGTATTTCGAAAAGAAATTGAGGGGGATCACTGGGGAAATATCTGGGCAGTATTTCTGGAAAGAATTTGAGGGGGTCACTGGGGAAAAATTTGTAGGATATTTTGAGGAGGATTTTGGAGAGAATATAGACCACTATACTTTATTTGCTGATATCAACTTGCAAACAAACATTTTGAAACGAAATTTGAAATTCATTTTGAATTTAGAGCAAGTTTGAGAAAATTTCAAGATTTGAATTTTTGGGATGCTACAGATCTACCCCACTTAAAATGAATCTCGTCCTCGAGATTCGGCTTAGAAGGGTTATGGGTATAGCTTTACTTCAGCTACATATCTTCACTTTGCAGACTCTTCGAGGAGATGGAACTTCAACAAAATCTGGCCTTTCAAGAGCATCCAGTTGCTGATTGCAAACGCTGATTCTGGCTACTCAAAGATCATCTTCAGGCTTCTAGGTTTTGCTTGGCAGCTAGCTTATTGAAGAAGCATCGATGCCAACACGCAAACCTTCCTCTTGCGAACTTCCACATGGATTTCTTCTTTGATTGGTCTTCTAGTTCTTCATCAACAAAACTTGGGTGACCACTTCTCATCTAGAAACTTATATGCTTCGATGATCTGGTCCTCCACAAGCTTGCTACAGGCCTTCTTCTTTTTCTCCATAGCAGGAACCTTACTGGAACACTACCCCACTTAAAAAGAATGAAGGTAGAACTCTTGAATCTTGGGGATTTGAACTCCTTGAAGTACCACATAACAAGGGTGTTACGGGGCCTTCTTCTGCTGTTGCTGCTTGACCAGGCTGCAGAGAGATGACTGACACAGGGTTGATTCTGGGATAACCTTCTTCTTATCTTCTCTTCACTATTTTCTTTTCACTTTTCACTGTCTCTTTCTTTCTCTTTGCTCTTCCCACTGGAGGAATCTATCAAAGAGTATTACCATCATATAGAGGAGGAAACCGAAGATGTTGAACCATGTACAATAGTATTCAACCCAAGAATCACCAAGCATTGTGATCTTAGGGGCGAGGGAGTGGAAAATGGAGTTGCTTGCGATTTGGCAGAGGAGATTTATCTGGAGTGTGCTTTGCTTTGAGCGAGATGGGAGTTGAGGGAGCTGGTGGGGGAGTTTTATAGGCGAGCGTTGGTGTTTGGTTGCGGAGTAGTGGTGATGAAGTAGGTGCTACGCGGCAGCAAACATGACAAGGGGAGGGGGGATGGTGTTGCTGGCGATAATGGTGGTGGGTGCGCTGCAAAGGGGGGGTGGGGCGATGGTGGTGCACATGGAGGGGGGCACGCGTGCGAGGGCACGGGTGAGTGGTGGGGTCAATGACCCTGATGTTTGTGGTCTCTGGTTCCAAGAATCTTTGCCTCTCTGTATGCTAATAACTCCTTTTGTCCTCTTTTTCTGTTTACTTTGACTCAGCGGCAGTGCTTTGATTCTCACGGTCAGTCCTTTTGACTGAGCGACTGGATAGGTTCCACTGTAGCTTATTCCATGCTTCAAGGGTAAGCTTCACGGTATCTTCTTGGGTAAGGCACTTTTCTCTTGAGATGGGTTAAGATGAGAATGGAAGCATAAGGTGAGGATTAGATCTAATTTGTGATCTATGTTTTTAGAGAAAACCTTTCTTAAAAAGAAAGAAAACACACAAGCTCAGCAATGATAAGCACAAACAAATCAAATGTTTTGAATAAGGGAAGAATAGAGTTTTTCCAAAGCACGGACTACTCAGATTTGGGGGCTAAGCATAACTACTATTGCTTGGCTCCTGAATTGAGAACTATGCTAAATGCAACTTATGAGCACTAACGTTGAAGCATCACATATTGTAACATCCCAAAATCCTAACCTAGGTTTGAAACCCTAATCTACCCTTTCCCTCCTTTTGATCCTCTAACTCCAAGAACTTCCTTAGATTTTCTTTCATTATATGCATACACCTTGTTTGATCACAAGCACCTCACTTAGATTCTATTTTCCAGCACCTAGATTGTTCACAAAATAATTTGTTCAAAAGAAAAAGATGCAAAAAGGGAAATAGGAATTAGAAAATAAAAAGAAAAAGAGAAAAACCCTTTCCCCCCCTGCTGGGCCGATTCCCGGCCCAAACCCGCGGCCTCGTCTCCCCCGCGCGCCCGCACTCATTCTCCCCCGGCCCATTTTCGGCCTGCTCCCACGCGCGCGCCAGCCCGCCCTGCGCTCTCCCTCCCTCTCACTGACGAACCGTCCCCACCCGTCAGCCGCCCTCTCTCTCTCGCACACTCACTCCCACTGGCAGTATGGCCCCGCTTGTCAGCCGTTTCATCGTCCTCCCGCCATCCCTTCATCGCGGTCACCTCCGGCCATCACCTCCATCCCCTCCTCCGTCTTCTCGCCCCACAGGGAAGTTTGGCACCGCTCCGTCCTCCCCCCCCCCCTTGACCAGCGTCCTCGCCGGTACCGCCCCGCCGTGGTGTCTCCTCGGCGGCGCTGTGCGGCATTTATGGTCGGTGCTGTGCAGCTCACCGGCGCCGTGAAGCTCCACCGCCCCCCTTCCCTCGCGCGCCTATAAAAGGGCCGCCCCGAGCTCCTCCTTCCCCGCACCGGCCGCGGCCATCCCTCTCCTCTCTCGTCCGAGCTCAATTCGTGGAAGAGCCGCTGCCTTCGTCTTCCTCCCCGGTGAGTCGTCCCTCTCTACTCCCTGCCCCTCTGTTGGTCCATCGAGCGATTGCTTAAGCCTCCTAGCTTTGCCACACCGCCACGGACGCAGTACACCACTTCCCCACCCTGATTTCTCGCCCCAAGCTCACCGACGGCAACCCCGCCGCGAAGCTCCGCCGCCTCCCCGCGAACAACCCCCTCCCCGACCTCCTCTGACCAAATTGAGCCCACCTCTAGGTTCGCTAGCCCCTCCCCGTGCTAAGGCACTTGCACATTGTCCAAGAACCGGGCCACCGGTGGCGTATCGCCGCCGAGCCCACCGGCGGCCGGGTCCTCCCCCGCGGACAGCCGGTTCGCCCCGCCGTCAACCGCTGACGCCGTTCCCTCCCCCTTCCGCTATCTCTGGCGTGTGGGCCCCGCGACGGCGCCGTCACCCTCGCGCGCCCGTGCTGTCCCCTGCCCTGGGCCGCAACTAGGCCGGCGCACTCGCGCCCGCGTGCGTTCTGCGCTCAGTTGGGCCAGTTCCCCCCCACGGCCCACCAGAGGCTAAATTCCTTTTTCTTTTCTTTTTCCAGCCTTTTTCCCCTTAATTAGCACTTCCCATTATTTTATGCACTAAAAATTATCAAAATGATTTGTAAAGTCACATGCAACAATGATGTTAGAAAATGACACACTATAGTTTGTAAACCACTGTTGATGTGTTGTTTTATTGCCTGTTTTCCTAGAGGAAGCGGGGACCGTTGATCCGGAACCCGTAGCCCTGGAAGAGGGACCAGAGCCCGAACTTCCGGAAGTATTTCTTCTGTGCCAGGAAAGCTTCGACGAAGGCAAGTCCATCTTTCCCTTGATGCATAAAATACCTATTCTCTCTACCACTGCCTAGGCCGGGAATTATGGGGGAATATTGCATTGTGAGAGAGAGATGGCCCGCATTAACATATACATTTTGGTTACGAAATGTGGATTGGGAAGAAGGGCAATGTGTTTCTTCAAATAAAGTCTCCTTTTTGAAAAGTTATGCGATGAAGGGTACTCACCCTCATCACCTTGGGAGTGGGATGATCAGGGACCCCCTGGTTTAGGGGAGGGCCTAAGGTGTTGGCTCAGCTGGTTTAGGCGTGAGCAGAAGGATTGTCCCCTTATATAAGGACTGGCTTGTCATTTTCACTACATGTACTCCTTAATCGTACAACCACTTGAGACTGTGTGGGCAGTCACTCAATCCGAACTCGTGCGGTCCAACCCCAGGGTTAAGAAGGCTGGGGAGCACCGGGAGGATAAGGAGGGGGAAAGTTTTGTCCGGTTTGGACATGGTGGTGGCCTGACTCCTTCCGGATAACCGTTAAGGTTAGGACGTACGAGGAAGGAAAGAGATCCGGCATTTGGGTCTCGCGACGGTGAGATCGCAGAAACCGGGCTAGTGGGTAAATTGTACCCCTCTGCGCAGAGTTGAAACCTATTCGAATAGTCCGTGTCCACTGGTATGGACGAGTCTGGTATGGTATGGCAATTAGAGCTTTTCCTATGAGTTTGATAAAAAGGAAACTGTGTGGTTAAATGGGTGTGGAGAAAGAAACTAAGGCCACGGGAGCGGGAAGCTCAGTGGTGGTTGAGTTTTGGTTACTTTTAAGACTATGGGAAAACCTTTCAGTAACTGCCTTTCTCTAAGAAAATGATGAGTGACTTCAACTACACCAAATAGAGCATGTATATTATAGGTCTCTTTCTCTCTACGGGAGCGGGGTGGGCTTGCGGAATACCTAGTGTATTCACCCAGATTTATTTATGTTTTTCAGCAGCCGAAGACTTCTTTTCTGCTATGCTTGATTGAGAGGGCTGTGTCTGCACCCAGTTCTGCCTGTGGCTTGGGCTAGTATATTTTCCTACTGTGCTTCTTAATTTGGCTCTCTCGAGCTTGTACCCTGGTATTGTAATAACCTTTATTTAAACTCTGTACTATTTGAAGTAAGAAATGTGTTTACTAGCCTCCTGGGACTAGTATTTGTATCACATTTGAGTCCCAAAGGATCGGGACGCTTCAAGTGGTATCGGAGCCATAGGACTGGCCATAGGTCACAGCCCTGACCCTAAAACCTGCCCAAAAAAAAGAAAATACCTCTTTCCCCAAGAAAAGTCTTCTCTCCTCCTCCCCGATTTTAACAAGACCCCTCTTTTCCTATTCTAGATGGAAGACTCTCTGGCCATTAGGACATCCTACTGCTCGGAGGTGGAAGGGTTCCCACATCTTTTACGAAGTTGTGCGCTTCGCATGGGAATCCGCAAGAAGCCGGAATACGTCTGGAAGGAGTATCTCGAAGGCGGAATGGAGAAATGCTCTATGGCAGTCTACCTAGGAGAAAGCCGAAACTATCCGAACCATCCTTCCTTCCAAGTCACTTTTACCGGATATCGCTTTCCAGATACTTGCCAGAATGTTGCCCGATCAGCCCTCCAACAACTATGCCAGAACTACAACAAGGTGGTCTTTGAAACCCCCCTTCGCTACTTCCCACCCAGCAACAAGAATACCCCCACCTGGAGGAAAAGACTTCAGGCCCTCTCAGGAGGAGATCTTATTGAGAATGATCCCACCATCGTCTACATGGCTGGATACCTTCACACCCTTGATAACCAATATGATGACCTCACCCTCCACTGCACCTACCTAACCTCCCGGGTGGAAAGTCTGGAGCAAAAAGTCAGGGAACTTTCAGGGGAGAAGGCGTCCCTTCAAGAGAGCCTCGCAATAGCTGAAGGCGAGGAAACCAATACCCGAGAGGCCTACCGCACTCTGAAGATGGACTACGACAAGAAACTGAAGAAGCTCGCCCTCGCAAGAAGAATCCGCAAGAAGATCAAAAGCCAAGGATGCCAGACTGAGCAGAAGGAAGAAGCCCCTCCAGCCCTACCTCCTACCAGGATAGGAAACTTGCCTGACACCGATGACATGTCCCTGGCCAGCCTTGATGACCTTCTCAAGGAATTTGGGGACACTTTAGAGAAGGAGTTCGGGAGTACCCTAGGTAGCACTCATGTGTGACGAGCTTGTGGTAGCAGTGTGCTGTGTTATGTAATGGCTTGATGTAATGAATAAAATAACTAGTTTAAAAAAAATGGCATGTGCATGGTAGTGACTCTTTTCCCTGGCAGATGGCTTCGGATAAAACCACGCCTACCGCCTCCGGGATTGGAGCAGGTTTTCCCTTAGGAGCAGCAGGAGAAGCTGGCGGAGAAGGGGATGGGACCCACCTCCCCGCACCTCCGGAACTACCACTAGACTTGGCCCAAGTTCTAGCCAATCAAACCCGACTCATTGAAGTCCTCACTCGAAGTCTGGAAAACCAGCGCCCAGGTGGTGGAAGACCACAGGTCAGGATGGGAGAATTTTTGAGACTCAAGCCTCCCATGTTCGCGGGGTCCAGCAATCCCCTCGATGCAGATGACTGGCTTCGCACGATCAAGAGGAAGCTGGAAGCCATCGGATGCCTCAAAAATCAACGTGTCCAACTAGCAGCTCATCAGCTTTTAGGAATGGCTCTAGCATGGTGGGACACTTTCAGTGAAGCCATCAGAGATACTACTTGGGCAGAGTTCGAAGCAGCCTTCCGTGAGCACCACGTACCCCTGGGGATAGTTCAACTCAAGGAGGATGAATTCCGGGAGCTAACTCAAGGCGGGAGAACAGTCAGTGAGTATGTGCACAAGTTCACAGAGCTGGCCCGCTACGCACCTGAGGATGTCAGCACCGAGTCCAGAAAGATGGCCCGTTTTCTGAAAGGACTAAGACCCGAGCTTAAGACCATCCTCGCCATCCAAGACTTCCTCAACTTCTCTCACCTCTCCAACAAAGCTATCCAAGTGGAAAGGGCAAAAGAGGAAGAAAAAGGGCACCTCAAGAGAAAATTCCAAGTTCTCCGAGCTCAACAGCAAGAACGTCACCAGAGAGCTCGACCCTTTGGGCTTCCACCCAGGGGACCAAGCTTCAATAAATCATCTGGACCCACTCCATCACGCTATAGTCAGCAGAGTCAGAGCTCCCTTCAGGCACCCTCTGTTGCAAGCAACCAACCGCCAGCTAATGCCTGTTGGCACTGCAGAGATCCCAGTCACTTTAAGAATAACTGCCCTCAGTTAAAGGCACCCGGTCCGACCTACTCCAACTCGGTGAATGGCCCCAAGATTCCCTCGGCACCTACCTCCAAGGCACCTCTTTCCAATAGCCAGCAGAGCAGGACTCAGTACCAGGGTAGAGCCCGGGTCAACCACGTCGACGCTCAGGAAGCCCAGCAAGCCCCGGGAGTAGTGCTCAGTGAGTTCCTTGTTGAATTTACTCCCGCTACTGTGCTTTTTGATTCGGGAGCATCCCATTCTTTTATAGCCGCTAAGTTTGTGGAAAAACATGGCATCCCCTCTACACCCCTAGCTGTCCCTTTGGTCACCCGAACCCCGGGATCAGACCTCCTATGCAAACTCAGGTGCTCTCAAGTCAGAATTCTTTTAAGTGGGGTAGTGTTCCTGGCAGACTTAACCATCTTGCCATCCCAAGGGATTGATGTGATACTAGGAATGGATTGGCTAGCTAAGCACAAAGGTATCATCAGCTGCGCAAGCAAAACTGTTCTTCTCACAGATCGCCAAGGAAAGGCAGTTTCCTGTCAAGCCCAACCGCCCACAAACGATCCGATGATGTTTAATCTGGCAGCAGAAAACATGTCTGTAATCGAAGAATTTGAGGATGTATTTCCGGAAGAGTTGCCCGGGATGCCACCAGAAAGAGGAGTGGAGTTCTATATAGACCTCATTCCTGGCACTACACCCATCGCAAAGAGACCATACCACATGGCTCCCACAGAGTTGGCAGAATTGAAACTTCAGGTTTCAGAACTGCAGCAAAAAGGGTACATCCGTCCCAGTTCGTCTCCCTGGGGAGCACCCGTCCTCTTTGTTACTCAAAAGGATGGAAGTATGAGAATGTGTATTGATTATCGGTCCTTGAATGAAGTTACGATCAAGAATAAGTACCCACTCCCTCGGATCGATGACCTCTTCGACCAGCTGCAGGGAGCCAAATACTTCTCCAAGATAGACCTCAGGTCAGGGTACCACCAACTGAGAATCAAGGAAGCAGACATTCAGAAGACTGCATTCGTCACCAGATACGGGCAATATGAATTCACAGTGATGCCGTTTGGGCTAACAAACGCACCCGCCTTTTTCATGAACCTCATGAATAAGGTATTTATGGAAGAATTGGACAAGTTTGTCGTAGTCTTCATAGACGACATCCTTATTTATTCCAAGAATCGTAAGGACCATGAGCGTCACCTCCGAATCGTCCTCGAAAGACTCAGAGCACATCAACTCTATGCTAAACTCAGTAAGTGTGAGTTCTGGTTAGAGAAGATAGCTTTCCTGGGGCACATCTTGACTGCAGAAGGGATAGAAGTGGACTCATCCAAGGTAGAAGCCGTTTCAAATTGGAAACAACCATCCAACGTCAGTGAAGTGCGAAGCTTTCTGGGAATGGCAGGGTATCACCGCCGCTTTATCAAGGGATTCTCCAGCATAGCAAAACCTATGACCGAACTTCTCAAAAAGGACAATAAGTTTGCATGGACTCCAAAATGTGAGGAAAGTTTTCAGATCATCAAGGAAAAGCTGACAACCGCGCCAGTTTTGACACTGCCAGATATATACCAGGATTTTGTCGTCTTCTGTGATGCTTCCAAGCAAGGCTTAGGGTGTGTCTTGATGCATAATGAGAAAGTTATTGCTTATGCATCCCGCTTACTCAAGCCACACGAGCAGAAGTACCCTACCCACGACCTGGAATTGGCAGCCATAGTGCACGCCCTAAAAATATGGAGGCATTATCTAATCGGGAACAAATGCCACATCTTCACTGATCACAAGAGTCTGAAGTACATCTTCACACAACCGGACCTCAACCTCCGTCAAAGAAGGTGGCTTGAATTGATCAAGGATTATGACCTCGAAGTCCACTACCACCCCGGGAAGGCCAACGTGGTAGCAGACGCCCTCAGCCGAAAACCCTTTGGGATTAAAGGAACCAACTTTTTAGAAGATTGGAAGAAAGAATCAGCTCAGCTAAATACATGTTTGAGAGACAACGGTAGCCAGGAAGTCAAGCCAAATCTAGAAGATCTCATATGCAAAGCTCAACGCCTGGACGCAGAGACAGCCAGACTTATGGAAAGAGCCCGCAAGGAGCAACTTCCGGATCTTAGGACAGATGAACGACGAGTTCTTTGGTTCAAGAACCGTCTGTGTGTACCAATAGGAGAAGCACGGGAAGTCCTGCTCAATGAAGCCCACAACTCGGCTTACTCCATTCACCCAGGGACCACCAAGATGTACCTAGACCTCAAAGCCAAATACTGGTGGAAAGGGATGAAGAAGGAAATAGCACAGTATGTGGCCCGGTGTGACACCTGTCAGCGAACAAAGGCCGAACATCAGAAGCCTGCAGGCCTACTTCAACCCCTCCCAGTACCCGAATGGAAGTGGGAAGAAATAGGCATGGATTTCGTGACCGGACTGCCCCGAACACAGAAAGGAAATGATTCTATATGGGTAATAATCGATCGTCTCACCAAGGTGGCCCACTTCGTTCCAGTAAAGATCACTTTTGGAGGAGCCGCCCTTGCCCGAATATACCTTAAAGAGATAGTCAGGCTTCATGGCATTCCGCGGAAGATAGTATCAGACAGAGGAACGCAGTTCACCTCAAAATTCTGGAAAGGCCTTCAGCAAGCATTGGGCACCAAGTTAGATTTCAGCACCGCTTACCACCCCCAGTCAGATGGTCAAACGGAAAGAGTCAACAAGATCCTCGAAGATTTGCTAAGAGCCTGTGTGCTAACATTCGATAGAGATTGGGAGTCCAGTTTGCCGTACGCCGAATTCTCATACAACAACAGCCATCAGGCCAGCATCAAAATGTCACCATTCGAAGCACTGTACGGAAGGAAATGCCAAACTCCCCTAATGTGGTCCAATGTAGGGGAAAGGACACTAGAGGGACCCGACTTTGTTAAGGAAGCCGAAGAGAAAGTCGCCTTGATCCGTAGGAGATTACTTGAAGCTCAAAGTCGACAGAAGAGTTTCGCAGACAATAGACGAAGGGAACTCAGATTTGAGGAAGGAGATTTCGTTTATCTCAAGGTCTCCCCGATGCGTGGTGTCAAAAGGTTCCAAATGAAAGGAAAACTAGCACCACGTTTCGTCGGTCCCTACCCCGTCATTTCCCGAATAGGACCCGTAGCATACCGCCTTGAGCTACCAAAATCCATGTCAGATATTCACAATGTGTTCCATGTGTCTCAACTCCGCAAATGCCTAAAGGTACCAGAAACCCACATCGAGGTAGATGCAATTCAGATTCAAAAGGATCTCCAGTACCGGGAAAAGCCAGTGAAGATTCTCGACTCAGCAGTCAGAAGGACCCGCAACTCAGAGGTGAAACTCTGTAAGGTTCAGTGGAGCAGAGATGGAGAAGAGGAAGCCACCTGGGAAAGTGAGGACTCTCAGAGGAAGGAATACCCTTACCTTTTCTCGAGCCACGTCTGAATCTCGAGGGCGAGATTCCTTTAAGTGGGGTAGGTTTGTAACATCCCAAAATCCTAACCTAGGTTTGAAACCCTAATCTACCCTTTCCCTCCTTTTCATCCTCTAACTCCAAGAACTTCGTTAGATTTTCTTTCATTATATGCATACACCTTGTTTGATCACAAGCACCTCACTTAGATTCTATTTTCCAGCACCTAGATTGTCCACAAAATAATTTGTTCAAAAGAAAAAGATGCAAAAAGGAAATAGGAATTAGAAAATAAAAAGAAAAAGAGAAAAACCCTTTCCCCCTGCTGGGCCGATTCCTGGCCCAAACCCACAGCCTCGTCTCCCCCGCGCGCCCGCACTCATTCTCCCCCGGCCCATTTCCGGCATGCTCCCACGCGCGCGCCAGCCCGCCCTGCGCTCTCCCTCCCTCTCACTGATGAACCGTCCCCACCTGTCAGCCGCCCTCTCTCTCTCGCACACTCACTCCCACTGGCAGTATGGCCCCGCTTGTCAGCCGTTTCGTCGTCCTCCCGCCGTCCCTTCATCGCGGTCACCTCCGGCCATCACCTCTGTCCCCTCCTCCGTCTTCTCGCCGCACAGGGAAGTTTGGCACCGCTCCGTCCTCCCCCCTTGACCAGCGTCCTCGCCGGTACCGCCCCGCCGTGGTGTCTCCTCGGCGGCGCTGTGCGGCATTTATGGCCAGCGCTGTGCAGCTCACCGGCGCCGCGAAGCTCCACCGCCCCCCTTCCCTCGCGCGCCTATAAAAGGGCCGCCCCGAGCTCCTCCTTTCCCGCACCGGCCGCGGCCATCCCTCTCCTCTCTCGTCCGAGCTCAATTCGTGGAAGAGCCGCCGCCTTCGTCTTCCTCCCCGGTGAGCCGTCCCTCTCTTCTCCCTGCCCCTCTGTTGGTCCATCGAGCGATTGCTTAAGCCTCCTAGCTTCGCCACACCGCCACGGACGCAGTACACCACTTCCCCACCCCGATTTCTCGCCCCAAGCTCACCGACGGCAACCCCGCCGCGAAGCTCCGCCGCCTCCCCGCGAACAACCCCCTCCCCGACCTCCTCTGACCAAATTGAGCCCACCTCTAGGTTCGCCAGCCCCTCCCCGTGCTAAGGCACCTGCACATTGTCCAACAACCAGGCCACCGGCGGCGAATCGCCGCCGAGCCCACCGCGGCCGGGTCCTCCCCCGCGGACGACCGGTTCGCCCCGCCGTCAACCGCTGACGCCGTTCCCTCCCCCTTCCGCTCTCTCTGGCGTGTGGGCCCCGCGACGGCGCCGTCACCCTCACGCGCCCGCGCCGTCCCCTGCCCTGGGCCGCAACTGGGCCGGCGCACTCGCGCCCGCGCGCGTTCTGCGCTCAGTTGGGCCAGTTTCCCCCCCCCCCCCCACGGCCCACCAGAGGCTAAATTCCTTTTTCTTTTCTTTTCCAGCCTTTTTCCCCTTAATTAGTACTTCCCATTATTTTATGCACCAAAAATTATCAAAATGATTTCTAAAGTCACATGCAACAATGATGTTAGAAAATGACACACTATAGTTTGTAAACCACTGTTGATGTGTTGTTTTATTGCCTGTTTTCCTAGAGGAAGCGGGAACCGTTGATCCGGAACCCGTAGCCCTGGAAGAGGGACCAGAGCCCGAACTTCCGGAAGTAGATCTTCTGTGCCAGGAAAGCTTCGACGAAGGCAAGTCCATCTTTCCCTTGATGCATAAAATACCTATTCTCTCTACCACTGCCTAGGCCGGGAATTATGGGGGAATATTGCATTGTGAGAGAGAGATGGCCCGCATTAACATATACATTTTGGTTACGAAATGTGGATTGGGAAGAAGGGCAATGTGTTTCTTCAAATAAAGTCTCCTTTTTGAAAAGTTATGCGATGAAGGGTACTCACCCTCATCACCTTGGGAGTGGGATGATCAGGGACCCCCCTGGTTTAGGGGAGGGCCTAAGGTGTTGGCTCAGCTGGTTTAGGCGTGAGCAGAAGGATTGTCCCCTTATATACGGACCGGCTTGTCATTTTCACTACATGTACTCCTTAATCGTACAACCACTTGAGACTGTGTGGGCAGTCACTCAATCCGAACTCGTGCGGTCTAACCCCAGGGTTAAGAAGGCTGGGGAGCACCGGGAGGATAAGGAGGGGGAAAGTTTTGTCCGGTTTGGACATGGTGGTGGCCTGACTCCTTCCGGATAACCGTTAAGGTTAGGACGTACGAGGAAGGAAAGAGATCCGGCATTCGGGTCTCGCGACGGTGAGATCGCAGAAACCGGGCTAGTGGGTAAATTGTACCCCTCTGCGTAGAGTTGAAACCTATTCGAATAGTTCGTGTCCACTGGTATGGACAAGTCTAGTATGGTATGGCAATTAGAGCTTTTCCTGTGAGTTTGATAAAAAGGAAATTGTGTGGTTAAATGGGTGTGGAGAAAGAAACTAAGGCCACGGGAGCGGGAAGCTCAGTGGTGGTTGAGTTTTGGTTACTTTTAAGACTATGGGAAAACCTTTCAGTAACTGCCTTTCTCTAAGAAAATGATGAGTGACTTCAACTACACCAAATAGAGCATGTATATTATAGGTCTCTTTCTATCTACGGGAGCGGGGTGGGCTTGCGGAATACCTAGTGTATTCACCCAGATTTATTTATGTTTTTCAGCAGCCGAAGACTTCTTTTTCTGCTATGCTTGATTGAGAGGGCTGTGTCTGCACCCAGTTCTGCCTGTGGCTTGGGCTAGTATATTTTCCTACTGCGCTTCTTAATTTGGCTCTCTCGAGCTTGTACCCTGATATTGTAATAACCCTTATTTAAACTCTGTACTATTTGAAGTAAGAAATGTGTTTACTAGCCTCCTGGGACTAGTATTTGTATCACATTTGAGTCCCAAAGGATCGGGACGCTTCACATATGCACTCAAAAGGGGAGAAAACACCAAGCGAAATTCATTTTGAAATGCCCTAGGGGGCCACACAATTAGAGTTTTGCAAAACACGAGTCTACACGATTACCTTTCAAACATGCAAGGCTCTAGCCAAAGTGAAGAAAAACTTCACTACCCAATGCATGCTGAGGACTAGGCATAACTAACTCAGATCTAGTAGCTTCTCTTCTGGCAAGGCTAGCACACAACTTCAATCTGAGGCATCTCCTGGATGGGTTAAGAGGGAGGTGATGTTGATGACTTCTTCTTCGGCGACTGAGATTGCAGTACGGGGTCGAACTCTTCTTCAAGCGGGACTGGCTCTTGTAGCTCCTTAGAGGGCGGCGGTGTTGGTGGGATGCTTGCAGCTTCTTCTTTGATCTCACGGGATGGTGTTGGAAACTTCTTCATGGTGAGGGGCTCAAACAACTTTGGCAGGGGATCTTGGGAGGACTCGGGGTGCTCTTGCTTATCCATAGCCTGAGGGAAGACTGGAATTCCTTCTAAGACTATGGCTTCTTCCGGGAGTTCCCAAGCCTTCTTCTCTCCTTTGATAGAGACCAGGTGACCTTCAAGAATCTAGGGATCTTTAGCTCTCATGGGTTGAACTGGGTTGAATGAAGCGGGCTCTTAGATCCACAGGGCTCTACGTTGGTTATGGGTTACCAAGTAGGCCTCCATCAACTTCTGGACGTGCTCATCTTTGGCTTGCTTCAGGGCTTCAACAGCAATGACTTCACGACTTTCCAAGGCAGCTACATGGGCTTGAGCTGAGGTGAGATCCACATGGAGCTTACGGTTGTGCTTCTCTGCATCTTCTGCTTGGGCAATCATGTGACGGTGGTGTCGAGCCAAGAAATCATAATGGGTATCCAGGGTGAGCAGGTATGCAGTGAGGTACGCGACTGTGGGGTCGTCCTCAAGCAGCTGCTTCCCTTCCAATGCACGCATCCTGGCCATCCAAACTGGACGGTCTCTCTGAAAGGGCGGAAAGAATCTGAGCGGGGTGTCAGCTACTTCTTCATAGATCTGACACAGTGCCCTCAATGCCTTGCGAGCGATGACTTGGTAGGTGTCTTTGAATCTGTGCCCAGCAGCAGTGACACTCCATTCCACATGGCGCGGACTAGATCCAATGTATACAGTCATGACACACTTCTCTGTGCCATGCTCGACGAATTCATGGCCATCATAATCCGGCTGGCTCCTGATTCCGAGGCGAACTATGCATGCTCTCAGCAACTTGGGGAAACCATCTTCATTCTAGCAAAAGCTAGTTTGGCAGCGAACCTCCATCTGACTTCTCAGAGAAGGAAAGGGGGAAAGCATTTTTGAAATGAAGGGATGCGAGCAAGATTTTTTTTAAGAAAATAGTTTGGACTCAAAAACTTTTGGATCAGGCTAAGGGTTACGTCCTGCGGCCAACCTAACAGCTCCGATACCACCTGAAGCGCCCCAATCCTCTGGGACTCAAATGTGATACAATTACTAGTCCCAGGAGGCTAGTAAACACATTTATACAACAGATGATTCCAGATCTGCTTAAACGAGACAAACCTATAAATGTGGTGATCAACTTTAAGAGTTGGTCCACAACTTGGGACATATCATCAGAGTGGGGCTGAAGCAGCCCAATATACGCAGCGAAGCAAATCAGCGGTCCAACAGCCACAAGCAAGGTTGGGAACAGTCGTAACTCTTACCCGATCTCCTTTTTCTGAAAAACAACAAATAAGCAAGGGTGAGTACAAACATACTCAGCAGCCCACCTTCACCCGTGGAATGGGGAAATCAGATATAATGCATGGAATATGTGGAGCTCAGGATATTTTGCTGAAACAACAATATTTTATGCAGGGTTGTTTTGTAAACATTTTGTATTTTTTAAAGCGCATCCTCTCCCAAAGGAGCAGGAAGTTTTTCAATATAGAACAAAATCCCCTGGACTAAACCATCCAGGTATCTCAGCAGTTTCCCACTGGTTTTCATTTTCAACAATAGCCACTGGACTTCCCGTCCACCATAGCTCATGGCTCAATCGTCGGACCTTTTAAAAACCACTTTTCTCAAAAGCACTTTCTTTTTTTGGAAAACAAAACACTAATTGTCATACCACACCAGACTCGTCCATACCAGTGGACACGGACTATTCGAATAGGTTTTGAAACTCTGCGCAGAGGTGTACACTTTACCCACTAGTCCGGCTCTGCGATCTCATAGCTAGTGAGATCCGAATCCGAATCTCTTTCTTTCCTCACACGTCCTTACCTTAACGGTTATACCGGAAGGAGTCAGGCCACCGCCATGCCCAAACCGGACAAAACATTCACCCTCCTTATCCTCCCGGTGCTTCCCGGCCTTCATAACCCTGGGGTTTGGACCGTACGAGTTCAGATTGAGTGACTGCCCATACAGTCTCGAGTGGTTGTACTTATCAGTATAGGTAGTGAAAGATGACAAACCGGTCCTTATATGAGGGGACAATCCTTCTGCTCACGCCTAAACTAGCTGATCCATCACCTTAGGCCCTCCCCTAAGCCAGGGAGTCCCTGATCATCCCTACTCAAATGTGATAAGGGTGAAAACCCTTCATCATACCCATTTTGAAAAGCATTTTCTTTTGAAAACTCACACCCTTTTCTCAAATCATTTGTAACAAATATATCAAGGATTGATTGCGGCAAGCGGCTGGGTGGCCATAATAACTTGTCTCAAAATCATATCATGCATAAAATAACAGGCTGAGGGTTGTGGTTGAAAAATCATAGGTAATTTATGCATCAAAGGGATCCAGTGAGCTTGTCGTGCTTATCCGACGAAGGGGGAAGGGGAGCTCATGGAACTAGCTTCTAGCTCCACGGCCTGGCGTAGACTTGCAGATCTGGCCTCCACGAGATGGCACGAACGCTCCGATAACTATGCGACATGAACAAGCAAACATCCAAACCAGCTAGTATATCAATAGATATTTAGTATAGTGGTCAGAATAGTGATATATGGATGGGTGGAGTCTTGAGCAGTGTTGGGGGCCTTCGTCCTCCGAAGGTCCTCAAAAACATGATTTGACAATGTTTTCCAAGTGGATTATATGAACAGGTACCTTCGGACTCAGAATTATGAACACGAAGTACGGTCAGGACGAAGCCTGAACCAGACGAAGGAGGATCGAAATGGAGGACGGGCTGATTACCAAGCTCTACGAAGGGTGGTGCACAGCCGAAGCTGTGCGCAGGAAAGCTTCGTCGCGATAGCAGAAAGGGGAACCGACTTAAAGATGAAAAGACTACTTAGGCCTTGACAGATTTCCATAAGTCATTAGCAAATGTAATGGACATGAATGTAATTTTACATGGGCTGTGTCTCACGCCTATAAATAGATGAACAGTACTCCCGTACTGTTCACGCTGACTTGGCATTTGCTTTTGCGTCATCCTTGTACTTTTGCCTTCCTGCAATCCGAAGGTACATTTGTAATTTGAAGTCATTTCTATTGTTACATAAGAATAAAATGGAAATAATGTTGTGATAAAATTTAAATGTTTACATTACTTTTTATGTTATGCATAAATTCTTCGTCATAACTTATCGTGCTTACGAAGATATATTGTTTATGACCTTCGTCCGGAGCACGTTATATCCCGAAGGGAAATAATGTTTCGAAGGACGAAGGACCTTATCATTTAACACTTTTTATGTTGCCTTGTTCTTAATCCGAAGCATTTGAGAACAAGTCACCAACATTGGCGCCCACCTCTGGTGAACTCACTTCCACTTTGAGTTTTTTTTGAACACCTTCGGAAGCCATAGACCCTTGCTATGGCGCCGAAGAAAGCTTCAGCGACTGGGGCTGCAGCACTGCAACCGCTGGACCCCAACCAGGAGACTGTCTCTCTTCGAGAGGCCCGAAGCCAGAAGAGGAAGGCTGTCAGCCCGACGCTTCAGGAGGATGACTTAGACCAAGAGATCAGGTATATGGAGCTGCTTCATCAACAGGTGCAGAGGAAGAAGGAAAAGATGGCCAGGCTGGCTGAGCTGCAGAGGCAGATAGATGAAGCTTCTGAAGAAGTTCGTCATCTTACTCACGATGAGCAGAACAGAAGGCCTCAACAAAAAGACCTTCATCAGGAGGGCTTCTTCAACGAAGATGACTGGTATGACAATTTCCATCATGGAAATTTTGTTTTCGATGATGCTTCTCCCCTGTCCGCTGAGCTGCAGGCTACACCTTGGCCTCCATCCTACAAGCCACCCCAGCTTCCCATGTTCGATGGTCATTCAGACCCGAAGCAGTTTTTGATGAGCTACGAAGCAACAGTGTCTTCGTATGGTGGCAATGCTGCAGTCATGGCAAAGTCTTTTGTTATGGCTGTCAGGAATGTTGCTCAGACCTGGTATTCCTCCCTTCGACCAGGAACGATTACTTCATGGCAAAAGCTGAAGGACATGTTGTTAACCAGCTTTCAAGGGTTTCAGACGAAGCCGGTTACTGCTCAAGCCTTGTTCCAGTGCACTCAGGATCATGAAGAATACCTTCAGGCGTATGTCAGAAGGTTTTTACGTTTGAGGGCGCAGGCACCAACGGTGCCCAATGAAATTGTCATCGAAGCCATGATCAAGGGGCTTCGACCGGGACCTTCAGCTCAATACTTCGCTAGGAAGCCACCTCAGACTTTGGAGAAGCTACTCCAGAAGATGGACGAGTACATTCGTGCCGACAATGATTTTCGCCAAAGAAGGGAGGAGGCTTTCAGATTTTCTGAAATGACCAGGGGCTTCGGAGGAAGATTCTACCCGAGGCATGTCAGGTCCATCCACAATTCTACTCAAAATGATGATAAGGGGAGTCAGCAGAACAGGCCGCAGTGCTCCTCACAGGCTTCGGGGCAACAGCAAAGTTTCTTCCGGCCACCAGCTCCAAGAGGCAGAAGTGCCAGGGGCTTCGGCGGAAGATTTGGAGATCAACCAAGGAAAATGTTTTGCTTGTTCTGTGGAGAAAACAAGGGCCATACCACCAGGATGTGCCATGTTACAATCCAGAAGCAAAAGGAAATAGCCGAAGCCGCAGCGCAACAAGCTCAGCCGAAGCAGGTCATGCATACTGCTTCGTACCATCCACCTTACATCCCACAATACATAGACAACCACCCTGCAGTTTCGGTAGCTTCGGCAAGTCAACCTCAAGCTTCCTGGCAACAGCCTCCGCCTCCACCTCCACTGCAACAAGGCCAACAGCCAGAAGGGAGCCAATATGCCCCACATCAAAGGGATTTCAGAGAACAATCCGAAGCTCGCACAGTCAATAGCACTGTGCCAGAGTCGAAGCACATTTATTGACACATATCCTACCTTTGATAGCAATCTTTTCTATTCAGTTCTATTTTCTGTGTAACAAAGAACATTGTTAGTTTTCATGCAATAATTTCGTTGTTTCCCACAAGGAAAACCTATTTTCTCCACAGGCTTAAGTTGCTGAAGCTTAAAAAAAAAAATTTTGCGTTAACAACGAGGACCTTCGAATTATTAAAAATCCTTCGAAGCAACAGAAAGTCGTTCTAAGGAACGCAGAGTAAGTTGATGAAGTCACAAAAAGCCGTTCCAAAGGGAGCGCAGTGTAAGTTTTCTGCTCAAAAGTCGTTCCAAAGGGAATGCAGAGCTTACAGCGAAAAGTCAACGCTGATACCGCCTAAGTAAAAGGCGAAGAAGCTCAAAAGACGTTCCTAAGGGAATGCAGAGCTTACAGCGAAAAGTCAACGCTGATACCGCCTAAGTAAAAGGCGAAGAAGCTCCAAAGACGTTCCTAAGGGAATGCAGAGCTTACAGAAAAAGATTGTGTGTTTCACGAGGATATGTGTGCATCTTCGGAATCAAATTCATCTACATAACATAACATCATCACATCATTTTGCCATCATATTGCATATGGCAAAAGAAGGGAGGATGGTATCAACCTTCGGAAGAATGATTTGAGAAAGTAAAAATCTTCGGAATATAGCTTCGGAAGATGTTCTCACGAAGTTTGGATATTTTTCATCAGAGTGCTATGGGTTTTGGGATGCATAAAAGTTTTTCTATCTTCACGAAGCATGAAAAGAAGGGAAGGTGTTTTTTCGCCGAAGGCTTAAAAACGGTACGTATGTAAAGTTTCATGCATCGTAAAGAATTGAATAATGAAAAGAAACTTATATATTACATTCAAATGTACAAAATGTTACACAGATCACATTCCAAATGTCTTTTCTAATACCATCTAGTCTTCTCTTAGTACTACTTCGGCAGCCTCATTTAGAAGTTGTTCAACAACTTTATCCATGATAGCTTCGGCCATTTGTTTAATTTCATCATCCTCTTTCGTGTGAGGGTCAGCAGACGATCCAGTAGGTTCTGAGGGAAGGGAATATGTCTACATTACTATCACAAACCGCGAACAAAGTTTGAAATAAAAGTTACAACACAACAAGAACGACTAATTAATACCTATTTGCCCTTCGGGCTCTGTACTTTTTTCGGCAACTTCTGTCACTTTCCTAGCATCATGTATGCCTTTTTCACTCCTTTGAATAATTTCTTGCGCCATTTCTCGGCCGCCGTTGTCCCAGATATCAGTAAAGAATTTACCGCCAACCATGCTTGCTTCGGTCGAGGGGTCTTTGATGTCTTCGGAGGACAAGGCAGCTTCGGACTGAGCTAAGGATTTTACATGCTCACAACCTTTCTTCTCCAAAACAGTAGCAACTCCTCTGGCGCCCGAAAAAGCGCAGATGTCACCGCGGCTACTCAGGATTTCCTCGAAGGCCTCTGCTTCGTGACTGATCCAATCCAGTGGACCTTCGGGATTGCCTCTTAAGAAATTCTCTTCACTAGAAAATGCGCCAACGCTGGCGAAGCTGGATTTTATCTTTTTGACACATTCAATAGATTTAACATAGCATTTCCTCTGGGATGCACGAAGCTCCTTAACACTTAACTCTAAATGATTGACCAACTGGTCACTAAGCTCTCGTTTTGTTTCTTCAAGCACACGTTCCTCTTTAGCTCTAGCTAGCTGTTTCTGAAGATCCTTAATCTCACGTTTTTGGGCTTCGGCCTGGACCTTTGAGGCAGCTTCGTCTTTTTTAACCTTGTCTACCAATGTAAGCAGAATTTTATCCTTTTCCAGAGCTTCGTTTCTCAGTTTAATAACTTCTGATCGTAGGTTGTTGAACGCAATTTCGTAGCTCTCATCTTCGGCACTCTTTTGTGCTCTTAATGCATTGCTTAGGATTAGACCCTACATGTAAAAAAGTTGGTATAAGAATAAAAGAATGAGTTACGAATTAAAAAAAAATTTCAAGCGCCTAATTCCCAGACCTTTAGGCTATTGTACGCAAGACTGTCCGCGAGATCCTCCTTCGTCATAGCACATAATCCAGCTTCGAGCTTCGGGAATCCCATACTTCTAGCCATCTCCCGATAGACAGATAATTCTTTGTTATCAGGGAGGCAGTATAGGAAGTCATCTTCATTTGTCCCATTGAACACTACTGCCCCCTTCGGATATTTTAACTCTCTAGCATAATGATTGGCTTCAAAAGTCTCTTCTTCAGATAATTTCTTCCCCGAAGCATGTCGCACGATGTAATCGCATATGTTGGAAGGGGCTTCGGGGGCGGCAGTGTCAATTTCTTCAACCAAAACTGGTTCTGATATTTTTATTTTCTTGGTTTCCAAAGATTGTTCCTTGGTGGGCTCTGAAGGCCCAGCTTCAGCTTCAGGTTGTTGCTTCGAAGCTTCAGTAGACGCTTCAGCAAGTTCAACAGTCTTCTTTGGAGTCGTGCTTGAAGACTTAATTGTCTCCAAGACATCTAGCACGTTCACCATTCTTTTTCTTTTTGGGGTCACCGATGGGCCCTTTTGATTTTTTATTGTTTCAACATTTGCTGAAGGACTTAAGATTTCCAATATTTTTTGTCCTTCAATCTTCGGTTTTTCTGCCTTCTCTGCTGAAGGCGCTTCAGTTTTTTCTTCTATCTTTGGCACTGGAGCTGGTTCTGTAGCTTCAGTGGCCAAAGAGACTTCACCAACAAATTCAGGCACTATGGCTGGCTCAATAAAACGCGCCCGGTGGGTGAGCACCTTCATCTTTTTCCTTTGCGGCGCTGGCTCACTAGTGGCACTCGTGGCAGCCTCTGTCGCAGGGGAAGTATTTTTTCTTTTGCGGCCCAATACCGGATAGTGATAGTCAGGGTAGACAAACCCGACTGCGTCAAATACCCGGTTGAGCCTTTTCTTCTTTCGGCCCCCGAAGGTTGCTGATAACGCAGTGTTCTCGGCCTTCGAATATGCCCCAAGCAGCTCGTCGCTTAATGTTTCAATGCTTTTCAACCAGTCGTCATCAGGTTCAACAAACTTATCCCTGTATTTGAATGTGTATTTCAGTCTAACCAGTCCGCCTTCGTCGGACTCTTTGATGGTCTCCTTCGGCATTTCCCACTTTCCTGCAAGTGGCCACACCCTGAAGGCAATATGCTCTTGGACCAAGTCCCTTGTCCCAATAGAAGAGCAGATTACGCCGAAGGCTCTTTGGCATTCCTCGGCTGCTTCATCCATTTCAACCTTCGGCCTTCGAAGTCCGAAGCGTTGCCAGATGGGGCGCATTATGATACTCTTAACATCTTCCTGCGCTGTTAAGTCGTTCTTTACATAGAACCACTCTGTCATCCAGGCCCCGGGCCACCTCTTCCGAAAGGTTGGCACAGGGCGGCTTGACCCGGAGCGGGCACCGAAGCTGTAACACCCAAAGTTGTTGTGATATTGTTCTTTCCCCCAGGGCTTCGTCTCGTATAATAACTCATGAATATTGCAAAAGCTTTTAGCATTTGGTTCTAAACCTTGGCTTCTCACAGCCCAGACAAACATCCCCATTCTTATGATAGCTTCGGGAGTAATTTGATGAAGGTAGACTTGAAATGTCTTCAGGACTTCGACAACAAAGCTGCTTAGGGGGAATCGAAGCCCAGCCTTGAGAAAGCTTCGGAAGATTACGACTTCATCTTCTTCGGGAGTGGGAGAAGTTTTTTCTCCAGCATCAGCCCTCACAATAGATATATCTCGGAAATACCTCCCTCTCATATTATCAATATGACTCTGCTTGATAGTGCTTTTCCCGAAAACCGTGTGACTTGGCCGCCATGGTCGATCTTCGGACTCTTCCCCACCACTTTCTACATCATAACTGTCGCTGTCACCAGTATCTTCAGACAAACCTTCCAGAATCTCCTTGGTGATTTTTTCCATATTGGTCTCCGCCATCGCTATAAGGAACCCCAAGTTCTTCTCTTCGTCAAGGCTCAGCTTCATCTCAGCAGCGACCTTCTTATCTTCAGACATCTTCGGAAACACTAAAAAACTGTTTTCAAAGCCGAAGCTTCAAAACCAAAATATCAGCAAATCTTAGCGCGCAAGAGCTAAAAATTTAGTGAGCGGAAGCAGATGGCAAGTGTGCGTATCAAATGAGTTTGTGGCATGATCTTATTTATACGCCCAGGGCGTTGAAAATTGAAAGACCCCGTTTGTCAGTGAATGTTGCTATTCTAGCAAAGGGAAGGTGTTTTTTCGGACCTTCGGCTCAAGGCCTTCGTCCATATCGCAATCTGAATTTATCATTAACAAATTAATATTGCGAGGGGCTACTGTTGGGGGCCTTCGTCCTCCGAAGGTCCTCAAAAACATGATTTGACAATGTTTTCCAAGTGGATTATATGAACAGGTACCTTCGGACTCAGAATTATGAACACGAAGTACGGTCAGGACGAAGCCTGAACCAGACGAAGGAGGATCGAAATGGAGGACGGGCTGATTACCAAGCTCTACGAAGGGTGGTGCACAGCCGAAGCTGTGCGCAGGAAAGCTTCGTCGCGATAGCAGAAAGGGGAACCGACTTAAAGATGAAAAGACTACTTAGGCCTTGACAGATTTCCATAAGTCATTAGCAAATGTAATGGACATGAATGTAATTTTACATGGGCTGTGTCTCACGCCTATAAATAGATGAAGAGTACTCCCGTACTGTTCACGCTGACTTGGCATTTGCTTTTGCGTCATCCTTGTACTTTTGCCTTCCTGCAATCCGAAGGTACATTTGTAATTTGAAGTCATTTCTATTGTTACATAAGAATAAAATGGAAATAATGTTGTGATAAAATTTAAATGTTTACATTACATTACTTTTTATGTTATGCATAAATTCTTCGTCATAACTTATCGTGCTTACGAAGATATATTGTTTATGACCTTCGTCCGGAGCACGTTATATCCCGAAGGGAAATAATGTTTCGAAGGACGAAGGACCTTATCATTTAACACTTTTTATGTTGCCTTGTTCTTAATCCGAAGCATTTGAGAACAAGTCACCAACAAGCAGAATCTGTGTCATGTGGTGTTGAGATACTACTAGTGGTGGAGCAGAGGTGCTTACCAGGAGGGTGGTCTGGAGGCGAAGCGACACTATGCGTGTAGCCGGCAGAGCGGAGTAACTGAGTGGGTAGGGTGTTGAGTGTGTGTGGAGAGGGAGAGGGTAGCTGGGTGTATTTATAGCTAGGTCTATGTGGTGTAGCACAGTGAAGTTCACTGTTAGTGAGAATAGTGACGAATGAATCTTCTGACTTAGTATGAACATGAGAGTTATAGGTAGAATATGGGTGTCGGGGACCATAATTAGGGGTACCCTCAAGGCTCCTAAATCTCAGCTGGTAACCCCCATCAGCACAAAGCTGCAAAGGCCTGATGGGTGCGATTAAGTCAAGGATCGGTCCATTCGAGGGACGCGATCACGCCTCGCCCGAGCCCAGCCTCGGGCAAGGGCAGCCGACCCCGGAGGATCTACGTCTCGCCCGAGGACCCCCTCCAGCAACGGACACACCTTCGGCTCGCCCGAGGCCCAGTCTTCACCAAGAAGCAACCTTGGCCAAATCGCCACGCCAACCGACCAAATCGCAGGGGCATTTAATGCAAAGGTGGCCTGACACCTTTATCCTGACGAACGCCCTCCAATCGACAGAGCCGAAGTGACCGCAGTCACTCCGCCGCTCCACTGACCGGTCTAACAAGAGGACAGCGCCGCCTACGCCGCTCCGCCTGCTGAGCCACTCGACAGAGTGAGGCTGACAGCAGCCAAGTCTGGCCTCAGGCGTCATAGGAAACTCCGCTCCGCCCGACCCCAGGGCTCGGACTCGGGCTCGGCCCCGGAAGACGACGAACTCCGCTCCGCCCGACCCTAGGGCTCGGACTCGGGCTCGGTCCCAGAAAACGATGAACTCCGCTCTGCCTGACCCCAGGGCTCGGACTCGGGCTCAGCCCCAGAAGACGACGAACTCCGCTTCGCCCGACCCTAGGGCTCGGACTCGGGCTCAGCCCTGGAAGACGATGAACTCCGCTTCGCCCGACCCCAGGGCTCGGACTCGGGCTTAGCCCCGGAAGACGACGAACTCCGCTTCGCCCGACCCCAGGGCTCGGACTCGGGCTCAGCCCCGAAGGACGACGAACTCCACCTCGCCCGACCCCAGGGCTCGGACTCAGCCCTGGCCTCAGCCGACGGTCTCCGCCTTGTCCGACCCGGGGGCTCGGACTTGACCTCGACCTTGGAAGACAGACTCGACCTCGACCTCGGAGGAGCCTCCACCTCGCCCAACCTAGGGCACGGACCGACCACGTCAATAGGAAGCGCCATCATTACCCTACCCCAAGCTGACTCAGGCTACGGGGAACAAGACCGGCGTCCCATCTGGCTCGCTCCACTATACGAGTAATGATGGCGCCCCGCATGCTCCATGACGACGGCGGCTCTCAACCCCCTTACGGAAGCAAGATGACGTCAGCAAGGACTCGACAGCCCCAACAGCTGTCCTTCCGCCAGGCTCCAGCGCTCCTCCGACGGCCACGACACCACACGAACTGGGTGCCAAAACCTCTCCGGCTGCCACGATGGCATGTACTTAGGGCGCTAGCTCTCCTCCGCTAGACACGTTAGCACACTGCTACACCCCCCATTGTACACCTGGATCCTCTCCTTACGCCTATAAAAGGGAGGTCTAGGGCCCTCTTACAGAAGGTTGGCCGCGCGGGGAAGGACGGGACGGCGCTCGCGCAAGGCCGCTCGCTCCCTCCCGCGTGGACGCTTGTAACCCCCTACTGCAAGCGCACCCGACCTGGGCGCGGGGCTAACACGAAGGCCGCGGGTTCCACCTCCCACGCCAGTCTCCCTCCGGCTGCTTCTCCCCCCTTCGCGTTCCGCCTCGCGCCGACCCATCTGGGCTCGGGCACGCGGCGACAATTCACTCGTCGGTCCAGGGACCCCCCGAGTTTCGAAACGCCGACAGTTGGCGTGCCAGGTAGGGGCCTGCTACGTGTTGACGAACAGCTTCCCGTCAAGCTCCAGATGGGCAGTCTCCAGCAACCTCTCCAGCCCGGGACGGTGCTCCGTTTCGGGAGTCTTGAGTTCATGTCCCTCGACGGCAGCTATGACATGATACTCCTTCCCCCGCCGCGCGACAGCGACAATGGCGGTCGACAACCCGCCCGCCGGCGGGGAAATCGACGACGCCTTCCCCACGTGGTGGAAGAACGACATTCGGGCTTGTCCCGTCCCCTCCCCCGCCAACGGAGAAGGAGGCGGAGCAACCAAGGCCAAGCAGGAGGCGACACCTCGTTGGCTGTCGAGCGAGTCGACGGCGCCGGCACCCCAACGGAGAGCGCGTCGGGCATCGGCCTCGCGTCTGAGACGAAGACGAGCGCCGTCTCCCCGCAACACACCAACCTCAAGCAAACGGACAACACCAGCACGCTCACGAAGGACTTGCTAGGCGTCACCCTCGTACCTGAGACGACGGTGCAGTCAGTCCCTGACATGACTTCGTCACCGCCCGTCGACCAAAAGGTACCGACCGATTCCCATCTCGTGCCTTTTGGATTTGGCCTCGACCCGCCAAGCAACTCCGCTTCGGTGGACACTCTCATAGAGGCGAGTCCAAACCCTCCGGGGTATCGTGTGCGGTCACCCTGGGACCGGCTAACGGCTGTCTCGACCTACGGGCCCTCGGGGTCCGAGGAAGATGGCGAGCCCGACCTCTGTTGGGATTTCTTCGGACTTGGTAACCCCAGTGCCGTGCGGGACTTCATGACCGCATGCGACTACTGTCTTTCCGACTGTTCCGACGGTAGCCGCAGCCTCGGCGACGAGGACTGCGGTCCAAGTCACGAATGTTTCCACGTCGATCTAGGGGGTCCCGGCGAAGGCAACCATCTTGGTATACCGGAGAACGGTGATCCTCCTAGGCCCGTGCCTCGCGTTGACATCCTTCGGAAGCTAGCTGTGGTCCCCGTTCCGGCGGGGGGTCATGACCCACAGCTCGAGCAAATCCGCGAGATGCAGGCCAGGCTCGACGAGGGAGCAGGAACGCTTGAGCCGATCCGCCGGGACATCGGGCAGGAATGGGCGGGCCAACCTCCGGTCGGAGAAGCGCATCATCTCCCCCAGGGCATCCAGCACCGCATCGCCGACGATGTCAGGGTAAGGCCGCCACCGGCTTCCAGTGGAGTCGGCTAAAACCTGGCCGCAGCGGCAATACTTCTCCGTGCGATGCCGGAGCCATCAACCACCGAGGGGCGGCGTATCCAGGGAGAGCTCAAGAATCTCCTGGAGGACGCCGCGGTCCGACGGGCCGAAAGCCCCGCCTCCCGAAGGCAGGGGTACCCCCCGGAACATCGCGCCGCGACTTCCTGATTCATGCGGGAAGCCTCGGTCCACACCGGGCGCACGCGCAACACAGCTCCTGCGGCCCCGGGTCGCCTCGGCAACGAGCACCACCACCACAGCCGTCGGGCCCACCTCGATAAGAGGGTGTGCCGAGGCTACCACCCCAGGCGTGGGGGACGCTACGACAGCGGGGAGGATTGGAGTCCTTCACCTGAACCGCCCGGTCCGCAGGCTTTCAGCCGCGCCATACGACGGGCGCCGTTCCCGACCCGGTTCCGAACCCCGACTACTATCACAAAGTACTCGGGGGAGACGAGACCGGAACTGTGGCTCGCGGACTATCGGCTGGCCTGCCAACTGGGTGGAACGGATGATGATAATCTCATCATCCGCAACCTCCCCTTGTTCCTCTCCGACACCGCACGAGCCTGGCTAGAGCACCTGCCTCCGGGGCAGATCTCCAACTGGGACGACCTGGTCCAAGCCTTTGCCGGCAATTTCCAAGGCACGTACGTGCGCCCTGGAAACTCCTGGGATCTCTGAAGCTGCCGCCAGCAGCCGGGAGAGTCTCTCTGGGACTACATCTGGTGATTCTCGAAGCAGCGCACCGAGCTGCCCAACGTCACCGATTCAGATGTCATCGGCGCGTTCCTCGCCGGCACCACCTGCTGCGACCTAGTGAGCAAGCTGGGTCGCAAGACCCCCACCAGGGCGAGCGAGCTGATGGACATCGCCACCAAGTTCGCCTCTGGCCAGGAGGCGGTTGAGGCCATCTTCTGGAAGGACAAGCAGCCCCAGGGCCGCCCACTGGAAGAAGTCCCCGAGGCGTCAACTCAGTGCGACACTAAGAAGAAAGGCAAGAAGAAGTCGCAAGCGAAACGCGACGCCGCCGACGTGGACCTTGTCACCGCCACCGAGTACAAGAACCCTCGGAAACCTCTCGGAGGTGCCAACCTCTTCGACAAGATGCTCAAGGAGCCGTGCCCCTATCATCAGGGGCCCGTCAAGCACACCCTTGAGGAGTGTGCCATGCTTCAACGCCACTTTCACAAGGCCGGGCCACCCACGGAGGGTGGCAAGGCTCTCGACGACGCTAAAAAGGAAGATCACAGGGCAGGAGAGTTCCCCGAGGTCCACGGCTGCTTCATGATCTACGGTGGGCAAGTGGCAAATGCCTCGGCTCGGCACCGCAAGCAAGAGCGTCGGGAGGTCTACTCGGTAAAGGTGGCGGCGCCAGTCTACCTAGACTGGTCCGACAAGCCCATCACCTTCGACCAGGCCGACCATCCCGATCATGTGTCGAGCCCGGGGAAATACCCGCTCGTTGTCGACCCCATCATCGGCAACGTCAGGCTCACCAAGGTCCTCATGGACGGAGGCAGCAGCCTCAACATCATCTACGCCGAGACCCTCGGGCTCCTGCGGATCGATTTGTCCTCGGTCCGGACGGGCGCTGCGCCTTTCCACGGGATCATCCCTGGGAAGCGCGTCCAACCCCTCGGACAACTCGATCTACCCGTCTGCTTTGGGACGCCCTCCAACTTTCGAAGGGAGACCCTCACATTCGAAGTGGTCGGGTTTCGAAAAACCTACCACGCAGTGTTGGGGAGGCCATGCTACGCCAAGTTCATGGCCATCCCCAACTACACCTACCTCAAGCTCAAGATGCCGGGCCCCAACGGGGTCATCACCGTCGGGCCCACATACCGACACGCGTACGAATGCGACGTGGAGTGCGTGGAGTACGCCGAGGCCCTCGCCGAGTCCGAGGCCCTCATCGCCGACCTAGAGAACCTCTCTAGGGAGGCACCAGACGTGAAGCGCCACACCGGCAACTTCGAGCCAGCGGAGACGGTTAAGTCCGTCCCTCTCGACCCCTGCAACGACGCCTCCAAGTAGATCCAGATCGGCTCCGAGCTCGACCCCAAATAGGAAGCAGTGCTCATCGACTTTCTTCGCACAAACGCCGACGTTTTTGCGTGGAGTCCCTCGGACATGCCCGGCATACCGAGGGAAGTCGCCGAGCACTCGCTGGATATCCGAGCTGGAGCCTGACCCGTGAAGCAGCCTCTGCGCCGATTCGACGAAGAAAAGCGTAGAGCCATAGGCGAGGAGATCCACAAGCTAATGGCGGTAGGGTTCATCAAAGAGGTATTCCATCCCGAATGGCTTGCCAACCCTGTGCTTGTGAGAAAGAAAGGGGGGAAATGGCGGATGTGTGTAGACTACACTGGTCTAAACAAAGCATGTCCGAAAGTTCCCTACCCTCTGCCTCGCATCGATCAAATCGTGGATTCCACTGCTGGGTGCGAAACCCTGTCTTTCCTCGATGCCTACTCAGGGTGTCACCAGATCAGGATGAAAGAGTCCGACCATCTCGCGACTTCTTTCATCACACCCTTCGGCATGTACTGCTATGTTACCATGCCGTTTGGTTTGAGGAATGCGGGTGCAACGTACCAGCGATGCATGAACCATGTGTTCCGCGAACACATCGGCCGAACGGTCGAGGCCTACGTCGATGACATCGTAGTCAAGACGAGGAAAGCCTCCGACCTCCTTTCCGACCTTGAAGTGACATTCCGATGTCTCAAGGCGAAAGGCGTGAAGCTCAATCCCGAAAAGTGTGTCTTCGGGGTCCCCCGAGGCATGCTCTTGGGGTTGATCGTCTCCGAGCGGGGCATCGAGGCCAACCCGGAGAAGATCGCAGCCATCGCCAGCATGGGGCCCATCAAGGACTTGAAAGGCGTACAGAGGGTCATGGGATGCCTCGCGGCTCTGAGCCGTTTCATCTCGCGCCTCGGCGAAAGAGGCCTGCCTCTGTACCGCCTCTAAAGGAAGGCCGAGTGCTTCGCTTGGACCCCTGAGGCCGAGGAAGCCCTCGGGAACCTGAAGGCGCTCCTCACGAACGCGCCCATCGTGGTGCCCCCCGCTGCCGGAGAAGCCCTCTTGATCTACGTCGCCGCTACCACTCAGGTGCTTAGCTCCGCGATTATGGTTGAGAGACGAGAAGAGGGGCATGCATTGCCCGTCCAGAGGCCAGTCTACTTCATCAGTGAGGTACTGTCCGAGACCAAGATCCGCTACCCACAAATTCAGAAGCTGCTGTACGCAGTGATCCTGACGCGGCAGAAGTTGCGACACTACTTCGAGCCTCCTCCGGTAACTGTGGTGTCATCCTTCCCCCTGGGGGAGATCATCCAGTCCTGAGAGGCCTCGGGTAGAATTGCAAAGTGGGCGGTGGAGATCATGGGCGAGACGATCTCGTTCGCCCCCCGGAAGGCCATCAAGTCCTAGGTCTTGGCAGACTTCGTGGCTGAATGGGTCGACACCCAGCTCCCAACAGCTCCGATCCAACCGGAACTCTGGACCATGTTTTTCGACGGGTCGTTGATGAAGACGGGGGCCGGCGCGGGCCTGCTCTTCATCTCGCCCCTCGGGAAGAACCTACGCTACGTGCTACGCCTCCACTTCCCGGCGTCCAACAACGTGGCTGAGTACGAGGCTCTGGTAAACGGGTTGCGAATCGCCATCGAGCTAGGGGTCCGACGCCTCGACGCTCGCGGTGACTCGCAGCTCGTCATCGACCAAGTCATGAAGAACTCCCACTGCCGCGACCCGAAGATGGAAGCCTACTGCGATGAGGTTCGGCGCCTGGAAGACAAGTTCTACGGGCTCGAGCTCAACCACATCACCCGACGCTACAACGAGACTGCGGACGAGCTGGCTAAAATAGCCTCGAGGTGAACAACGGTTCCCCCGGACGTATTCTCCCGAGACCTGCATCAACCCTCCGTGAAGACCGACGACACACCTGAGCCCGAGAAGGCCTCGGCCCAGCCCGAGGCACCCTCGGCTCAGTCTGAGGTACCCTCGGCACATTCCGAGGTACCCTCGGCTCGGCCCGAGGCACCCTCGGCTCAGCCCGAGGCACCCTCGACTCGGTCCGAGGTACCCTCGGCCCCCGAGGGTGAGGCACTGCGCATCGAGGGGGAGCGGAGCGAGGTCACGCCTAATCGAAACTGGCAGACCCCATACCTGCAATATCTCCACCGAGGAGAGCTACCCCTCGACCAAGCCAAAGCTCGGCGGTTGGCGCGATGCGCCAAGTTGTTTGTCTTGCTGGGAGATGAGAAGGAGCTCTACCACCGCAGCCCCTCGGGCATCCTCCAGCGATGCATCTCCATCGCCGAAGGCCAGGAGCTCCTACAAGAGATACACTTGGGGGCTTGCGGCCATCACGCAGCACCTCGAGCCCTTGATGGAAATGCCTTCCGACAAGGTTTCTACTGGCCGACGGCGGTGGCCGACGCCACTAGAATTGTCCGCACCTGCGAAGGGTGTCAGTTCTATGCAAGGCAGACCCACCTGCCCGCTCAAGCTCTGCAGACCATACCCATCACCTGGTCGTTTGCTGTGTGGGGTCTGGACCTAGTCGGCCCCTTGCAGAAGGCACCTGGGGGCTACACGCACCTGTTGGTCGCCATCGACAAATTCTCCAAGTGGATCGAGGTCCGACCCCTAAACAGCATCAGGTCCGAACAGGCGGTGGCGTTCTTCACCAACATCATACATCGCTTTAGGGTCCCAAACTCCATCATCACCGACAACGGCACCCAGTTCACCGGCAGAAAGTTCCTGGACTTCTGCGAGGATCACCACATCCGGGTGGACTGGGCCGCCGTGGCTCACCCCATGACGAATGGGCAAGTAGAGTGGGCTAACGGCATGATCCTGCAAGGGCTCAAGCCGCGGATCTACAACGACCTCAACAAGTTCGGCAAGCGATGGATGAAGGAGCTCCCCTCGGTGGTCTGGAGTCTGAGGACAACGCCGAGCCGAGCCACGGGCTTCACACCGTTCTTTCTAGTCTATGGGGCCGAGGCCATCTTGCCCACAGACCTAGAATACGGTTCCCCGAGGACGAGGGCCTACGCCGACCAAAGCAACCGAGCCAATCGAGAAGACTCACTGGACCAGCTGGAAGAGGCTCGGGACATGGCCTTACTACACTCGGCGCGATATCAGCAGTCCCTGCGACGCTACCACACCCGAGGGGTTCGGTCCCGAGACCTCCAGGTGGGCGACCTGGTGCTTCGGCTGCGACAAGACGCCCGAGGGTGGCACAAACTCACGCCTCCCTGGGAAGGGCCGTTCGTCGTCGCCAAGGTTCTGAAGCCCGGAACATACAAGCTGGCCAATAGTCAAGGCGAGGTCTACAGCAACGCTTGGAACATCCAACAGCTACGTCGCTCCTACCCTTAAGATGCTTCCAAGTTATTCGTACACCCCGTTCACACACAAAGTCTGGTCGTCAAGGAAGGGTCAGCCTTGCCTCGGCAAAGCCCGACCCTCCCTCGGGGGCTAGAAGGGGAGAACCCCCTCTGCGTCGAAATTTTCCTCGAAAAAAGAAAAAAATATTTTCTGCCAGAATGCCTTTCGTGCTTTTCGACTACTTCGAAAGTGGATCCTGAAAACGATGGAGTACACGTAAGCAGCCAAGGCTGACCGAGCCGAGGGACTCCTATGCCTCCGGGATACGGATACCTCACTCATCACCTTCTGCGATAAGTAACTCACGCTCGGATAAGTGATTCCGTGGACCGAACAAGTCTTCACGCTCGAAAGCTCCTCTGCCAGAACGATTTTTCGGGCCTTCTCGACTGCGTCGGTGACAGAACCCTATGGACGAGTAAGAGTGCGCGTAAGCGGCAAGGCCGACCGAGCCGAGGGATTCCTACGCCTCCGGGATACGGATACGTCACTCATCACCTTCCGTGAAAAGCAACTCTCGCCCGCACAAACAATTCTGTTACCGACAAATAAGTCCGGATACTCGAAACAGGAGGAAAAGGGACACAGCTTCACAACACGACGACAGTGTGTTTGGGCCTCGGCGGCCGCAGAAAACATACACACACTACAAGACAACCCGATCCTGCAGGCTCGGACGTCGACAGTTGAAGGGGGCAGCGGCACCCTCGGCGTCAACTACACCTTCGGTGGGGTCTGACCTAGCCTCGGACGGCGACGCGGTTGGAGGATCTCCACTCTGAAGGGCGACATCAGCACCACACCCGGGCCATCGCCTCCAGGGTCTTCTCCAGGAATCCGGCTCGAGCAGACGGCTCGGCCGGCCACCCTGAGGCCTCGGCCAGCTGACCCCCGAAGACATCAGCCCGGCTTGTGGCCTCGGTAGCTCAACTCCGGCGTCGGTCCCGCCAGTGGACGACCCGGTCAGGCTTCGGCCGACCAAATCTTCTTTTCGAGCCAACTCTGCCTCTGTCCGTGCTGACACCGCTACCTCCGGCTTCGGCTCGTCGAAGAGCGGCCGAGGGTTCCTTTAACTAAGCAGGAGAAGCCTCGGACAGCGAGGTCGACCGAGCCGAGGGACTCCTACGACTCCGGGATACGGATACCTCACTCGTCACCTTTGCACGAGGCGACTCACGCTCGGTGAAGCGGTTCAGATAGTCGACAGGCAAGTCTTCGTGCTCGAAATGAAGAAAAACACGGCCCCGTGCCGAAAATACATACATGTTCAGGCCCCGACAGCCACAATGAACAAAAGACCGGCACACAAGGTGCCAATACAAACGGAACCCCGGTTCCACCTCCGCAGGTACGAACAACCCCACGCGATTGGGGGGCCTGCGGAGCAACAGAAGGTCGACGGGTGGCTCGCCGTCGCCGCTCCGGCAGCAGCGACAACGACCTCCGCCCCGGGCGGCGAAGCAGCTTCAGCAACGGCTTCTGGGCGGGTGCTACGGCAGGAGGGCTCTCGCCCACGAAGGACGAGAACCAGCCATTCAAGCCGGGGGACGGAGGTCTGGGGGTGCAGGCAGAGTTGGCAATCTCATCGGCAGAGAAGCCTTCTCTGGCTGCCACCACCTCAATACCGCGCCAGCGGGAGCCGGGCGCCTCAAGGCGCACCGGCAAGCCCTCACCCTCGCCGGAGCCACCCAGAACATGAGCGCCGCCCTCGTGGCGCACGACGTGCTGGGCGACCCTCTGACGCGGCTGTCGGCGCGAGGAAGACCTGGACGTGGCCGGCCCGTACGCGGTGCGACCATCGTCCGGACGAAGGACGGAATGCTGCACCCTGGCTGGGCAGCGGCAGTCCGCCTTCCCCGGCGTGGCTGAGGAAAGCCTCCGCGGGGCTAGAAGATGCCTTTCTCCCCCAGACGCCGGGGGAAGAAAAGGGTTATCGACCCACGCGGAGGCAGCCCCCCGGCTCGCCTCACCCTCCGCCCCAGCAAGGATGATGAAGATCCTTGGAGCTGAGGGCGGGGCAGACGTCGCAGCCCGGTTTGCTTCTCCCCGCCATCAAGCTGGAGGTCACCGTCTTGGGTGACCACCGGTGAGGGGATGCGGCCGGGCTGCATGATGAAAATCCTTGAAGCCGAACGATGGCTGAAAGGTACCAACTTCCACGAAGTTGCGTTCCTCCGACGACAAGGCGGAAGGATTGTGGGCGTCCCCCATCCGGGGGCTCGGAAGGTGGAAAGACACGACGCATAAGGGAACGCGAAGACATGGTCGTCTTTCAAGGGGGTCACCCTCCTTTTAAAGGTGACTCTCCCCGCTTGCATCCTCAGCCATCGCGGGCTGAGTCTTCTCCAACACGCTCCAAGGTCCTCCCCCTACGACACGGGGGCTAGGCCCCACGCGTCATGCAAGCTGGTCTAGGGCAGAAGGAGCCAAACCGCCGCGCGCAGGGCATGCAACTGCCCAGCGGTTACAAGCATTCCTCCACTTTCGCCCAGACCAGCGGGTGAAAGGGTGGATAGCCATGCAGTCGGCATGCAACCGTGCCAAGTGGGCGTGCCCCTCCGACTTCCAACGCACCCAGCATGGAGGCCCAGGCCCACATGTCATGCAACCGGCGCGCCGGTTGCTACGTGCGAGCAACTGCATCGCCACTCGCACCACTACCGCTCCTCCTCGACTGCGGAACTAGTACCGCGACTCGAGGCAACCCTGCGTATGACCCAGCAGTGCCAGCCAGGCATGACGGTCAATACGGCCAAAAAATGGGCCGGCAGTAATGGCAGTGGCAGGCGGGCAGGAGCAGCGGTCACGTCGCCAGCCAAGCTTATGTCCCATCCAGGGGTAGCGAGAGAACCCTCTCTCATGGCATGAAGACGACGCGCCCGTGTTCCGTTCCTCGAACGGCTCGTGCACGCGCAACGGCCGCCTCGTGAACCACTCGCCCTGTCGCATTAACTCCGCGGCGGGACAGGCGGCGCCTCAGGCAGGAGAAGCAAGCGACGCTTCGCCTTCGCCATAATGACCGCGTCGAAAAAGGTACGCCACATCATTCGATTTCGTATCCTTTTCCTTTTCCTCTTTCTCTCTCTTACAACAGGGACTGAGAAAGGGGGATACCCCGAAAAGGATCCTTCTCCGTGAAGGAAACAGGCCCCGAGCCTCCCTACTGATCAGAGGTTCAAAGGCTGGCCCCTCGGAGGGGTTCAACGGCTGCCTCAGAGCGCTTGGGTTCTACGCCCACTACTGGTCAGAGGTTCGATGGCCGGCCCCTCGGAAGGGTTCAACGGCCGCCTCAGGCCACTCGGGCTCCGCGCCCACTACTGATCAGGGGTTCGTAGGCTGGCCCTCGAAGGGTTCACAGTCGCCTCAGACACAGAGCGAGGGATGACCCTGGGTACGTTTGATACATAACCAAGGCTTGGGCTACGCTCGAGAGGTACCCTAGGACATTTCCGAGACCAGCGGGAACGATCTTGTAATGGAATCCCATCAGAGGGAGGCATCGAGCCCTCGGACCCCGTCAAAAGGGGACCGGGTCCGGCAGAACACCCGCAGGTATTTTTGGAGCGCGCCTCCGGGCCTCTAGCCGACCCCTAACAAATGGGGCACGGGCGTCCACTCGGATTACCCGCCAGCAGCTCACCGGAGACACCATGTTCGGCGCCCTCCGAGGGCAACATGGCGCTTTCCCCCCTCCTCCTTGCGGAAAGGCGACGCAGGAGCGTATGAAAAAAAAGTCGAGTCTGTCCTTGACCGTCCTCTCGCCCTGTGCAGAGGCTCGGGGGCTGCTCTCGCAAATCCGGCTCCGGCCAAACCGTTGACAGCGTCAACATACCAGCCCGAGAACTTGGGACCCGACCGTGCACCCGGGCTATGGCCAGCTCGCATGAGGGAACAATCAGACCAGCCGAAGTGTTGCAAAATGCACTAAGACCTCGAAGGAGTCAAACTACTCCTCTGAGGCCTCAGGGGCTACACCTGGCGGGTGCGCTCGCGCGCACCCATCGGAACAAGATGCAACCAAAAAAGGCTGGTCCCCTTGCAAAAAAGTACGGCAAAAGCCTCCAAGCGAGTATTAACACTCCCTTCGAGGCTTGGGGGCTACTGTCGGGGACCATAATTAGGGGTACCCTCAAGGCTCCTAAATCTCAGCTGGTAACCCCCATCAGCACAAAGCTGCAAAGGCCTGATGGGTGCGATTAAGTCAAGGATCGGTCCATTCGAGGGACGCGATCACGCCTCGCCCGAGCCCAGCCTCGGGCAAGGGCAGCCGACCCCGGAGGATCTACGTCTCGCCCGAGGACCCCCTCCAGCAACGGACACACCTTCGGCTCGCCCGAGGCCCAGTCTTCACCAAGAAGCAACCTTGGCCAAATCGCCACACCAACCGACCAAATCGCAGGGGCATTTAATGCAAAGGTGGCCTGACACCTTTATCCTGACGCACGCCCTCCAGTCGACAGAGCCGAAGTGACCGCAGTCACTCCGCCGCTCCACTGACCGGTCTGACAAGAGGACAGCGCCGCCTGCGCCGCTCCGCCTGCTGAACCACTCGACAGAGTGAGGCTGACAACAGCCAAGTCTGGCCTCAGGCGTCATAGGAAACTCCGCTCCGCCCGACCCAGGGCTCGGACTCAGGCTCGGCCCCGGAAGACGACGAACTCCGCTCCGCCCGACCCCAGGGCTCGGACTCGGGCTCGGCCCCGGAAGACGACGAACTCCGCTCCGCCCGACCCCAGGGCTCGGACTCGGGCTCAGCCCCGGAAGACGACGAACTCCGCTTCGCCCGACCCCAGGGCTCGGACTCGGGCTCAGCCCCAAAAGACGACGAACTCCGCTTCGCCCGACCCCAGGGCTCAGACTCGGGCTCAGCTCTGGAAGACGACGAACTCTGCTTCGCCCGACCCCAGGGCTCGGACTCGGGCTCAGCCCCGAAGGACGACGAACTCCGCCTCGCCCGACCCCAGGGCTCGGACTCAGCCCTGGCCTCAGCCGACGGTCTCCGCCTTGTCCGACCCGGGGGCTCGGACTCGACCTCGACCTTGGAAGACAGACTCGACCTCGACCTCGGAGGAGCCTCCACCTCGCCCAACCTAGGGCACGGACCGACCACGTCAACAGGAAGCGCCATCATTACCCTACCCCGAGCTGACTCAGGCTATGGGGAACAAGACCGGCGTCCCATCTGGCTCGCTCCACTATACGAGTAATGATGGCGCCCCGCATGCTCCATGACGACGGCGGCTCTCAGCCCCCTTACGGAAGCAAGATGACGTCAGCAAGGACTCGACAGCCCCGACAGCTGTCCTTCCGCCAGGCTCCAGCGCTCCTCCGACGGCCACGACACCACACGAACTGGGTGCCAAAACCTCTCCGGCTGCCACGATGGCATGTACTTAGGGCGCTAGCTCTCCTCTGCTAGACACGTTAGCACACTGCTACACCCCCCATTGTACACCTGGATCCTCTCCTTACGCCTATAAAAGGGAGGTCCAGGGCCCTCTTATAGAAGGTTGGCCGCGCGGGGAAGGACGGGATGGCGCTCGCGCAAGGCCGCTCGCTCCCTCCCGCGTGGACGCTTGTAACCCCCTACTGCAAGCGCACCCGACCTGGGCGCGGGGCTAACACGAAGGCCGCGGGTTCCACCTCCCACGCCAGTCTCCCTCCGGCTGCTTCTCCCCCCTTCGCGTTCCGCCTCGCGCCGACCCATCTGGGCTCGGGCACGCGGCGACAATTCACTCGTCGGTCTAGGGACCCCCCGGGTTTCGAAACGCCGACAATGGGACAAGAGTATTTTGGGAGTTTTCTGGAATATGAACCATGCTTAAGGGATGACATGGTTGGATAGGGAATAGTTTGATAAGAATTTAGAAATAAGAATTATTGGAATCGGAGTTTGGAAGCCTAGTTCGAAGGAATCTCAAAGTTAAGCGTGCTCAACTTAAAGAAACCTGGGATGGATGACTAGATGGGAAGTTCCCTACTGGAAGAAAAATCACAGTCACCGGAGTTAGTATGACTGAAATATGGGTCTGACTAGGTGGACTGAACAGCATGATGGATGAGTAGTTGAAATTTGGGGGTGATCGGATGAACGATGAATAGTGACAATGATGAATAGTAACGGTGAATAGTAATGATGAATAGTGATGGTGAATAGTAATGGTAAATAGTGATGTGAATAGTCGTATGAACGAACGATGAACAATGAATAGTGACGATGAACGAACGATGAACGATGAATAGGAACTATGAACGAACGGATGAACGATCGAATGACCAGACGAACGAACGATCAGAATTCCGGCAGCATCACGGCAAGACAAAGATTATCTAGAAGAACGATGAATAGGGACTATGAACGAATGATGAACGATGAATAGGATCTATGAATGAACAATGAACGATCGAATGATCGAACGAATGAACAATCGGAATTTCGGCAGCATAACGGTAGGAAAAAGATTATTTGGACGAATGAACGGACGAACGATCGAACGATCGGACGAACGGACGAACGAACCATGAACGATCGGACGAACGATCGAACGATCGGACGAACGAACGAACAAACTAAGAATAGGGGGACGAACGATCGAAGAACGACCGAACGATCCTTGTGCTAGTGTGTGCTTGTGTGGAACATGGAGTGGGTGTGTGGGGGGAAGAGAGTTGCCATGAAATGGCTTGGGTGGGATGAGAGGAGGCCCTTGCCCCTCTATTTATAGCCATGGTGGGAGGATTAGGGGGAGGGATGAGAGGACTAGTGGGAGGATGAGAGGATTAGTGGGAGATTAGCATGGATTTGTCTTATATGACTGTAATTAGCTTGTAGAGCTCAACGTATGACACCAGAGGCATACGTATACGTATGAGCATGAGGAAAGTTATGAAGAAAATATTTATAGGGACTTGAAAAATGATTCTGAAGGTGTTTCTCAAGAAGAAAAATACTTGGAGATATATCGGTGGAATATTTGGACAGTATTTCTGGAAAGAACTTGAAGGGGATCACTGGGGAAATATCTGGGCAGTATTTCTGGAAAGAATTTGAGGGGGGTCACTGGGGAAATATCTAGGCAGTATTTCTAGAAAGAATTTGAGGGTGTCACTGGGGAAATATTTGTAGGATATTTTGAGGAGGATTTTGGAGAGAATATAGACCACTATACTTTATTTGCTGATATCAACTTGCACACAAACATTTTGAAACGAAATTTGAAATTCATTTTGAATTTAGAGCAAGTTTGAGAAAATTTCAAGATTTGAATTTTTAGGATGCTACAATGGTTAATTCAACGGACGTGACTACCCTGGCTTTAATCGAACTATCATTTCCAACACCGCTGAGGGTCATGTTGGTCTTGACAAGTTCGTCATCTTGTTTACCTAATTTTTTGTATAATGAATAAGGCATTAGATTTACAGCCGCCCCTCCATCTACCAACATCTTAGCAATCGGTATCCCATCAATGTGATCGCGCACGAAGAGCGACTTTAAATGATTTATCGATTCCTTTGGTTTAGTAAAGGCGGCTTCTTTAGGACCAAAATCAAACTGGGCAACAACAGGTTCATCGTCGTCGACAATAGTACAGTCGGCGGAAAATGTAATAACATTTACATCCATACCTGGGCGCTCTGGAGAAGCTTCGTAGTCGACCAGGTCTTCTCCCAGTAGGTCGTCCTCCTCCATTGGTGTTGGCACATCGTCGGAGGCGTCCTGGTGTGGGGCGGACGGTCCGAACTCCGGGGGCGGACGGTCCGCGCCTGGTGCAGATTGTCCGGCCTTGTTGGCCAGGCTATCTGCCATACCTGCAGGGTGCTCCACAAGTGTTGTTTTATTTTCTATTTTTGTGGTCGTTTGTTTTTCCTCAACGGCCTTTGGTCTCCATTTCTTTTGCGGTGGCAGGTATTGTGGATGTGTGCCATTGAATATCTTTTGTGCCTCCTTCTCCTGGCTCTCCTTCGCTCTTAGGCGCTGTAATTTCCGCTTTTGTGACCGTGTCAATCCCGCTGGGCACCATCGAGGCATGGAGTATTTTGGATCGGTTGTTTTGATGGTAGCCATATCTTCTTTTTTGGTTGTGTTGGTCGATTCACCAAAAATCATCGGCCCTTCATTTTCTTTTTATATGACGACATCTGCTGTACCTATTTTGATAATGTCCTTTTTTATCGTTCTTTCAGTTGCTGCAGGCATATGCCCCCCTGCCGGATTGGTCGGCCTTGGAGGCCGAGTAGTCCAGCAATCTTGTTGGGCCTGTGCCTGGTGACCGGATTGAGCGGCGCTCAATCGGTCTTGTACAGGTGGTGCCAACCTGTTGAATACGGATGCTTGGGGTGCCCCCCAAGCGGGGTACTGTGGCATCCCAAATGAATATGGTGGCATGCCCCAAATTTGATTTGGAACATATGGTGGAGGCATGTATGTGTATGGATATGGCATAGGTGGATACGGGGTGGAGGTGTCCATGCAGGTATGTTAGGTCTCGATTGCACAGTATGACCTTTCATTTCTTCCGATTGGTGAGGTGGTCCAATCGGCCTTACCTGACGTTGCTCATGAATGGGTGAGCGGGGTCGCTTTGTTGGCAGGTCACTGGGGCCGGCCTTCTTTTTCACATATTTGGACAACAATTGATCGAAAGTTGGGCCGAATTTGACCATCCGGCCAGCTGCTTTAAATGTACTTGTTTTCCACGTATCTATCTCTGGTCGTCATGGTTTGAACGTGCGTTTTTGTTGAGTGTAGCTGGACCGTCCGCCGGAAGCCTTCGGACCGTCCGCGTCTGGATGGTGGACCGTCCGTGATGCGCAGCACGAGTTCCCGCGCCTGCCTCCCTGTCTGTGCTTGCCCCCCAGTGCCAGAGGCTGTGATGGTCACCTTCAGGGTCTCCCCTCCATCAGGAGTCTTTTCTGCCACTACTTTCCTGCAAGAAACTTTATTATTTTCATCGGCCTCCCATGCGTTGCCGATGATGACTTCTTTGCCTTTTCCTTTATCGGCTGTGCTGGGCCGAATTAGGACCCTTTTGCCCTCGAAGTCGATCATGTTCATTGGAAAGGGCTCTGCATCCACCTGCATTTCCTGAAATTCCAATCGTCCCTCGTTAATGGCCGATTGAATCTGTCGACGGAATACATTACAATCATTAGTGGCATGAGAAAATGAGTTATGCCACTTGCAGTATGCACAACGTTTTAGCTCGTCGGCAGATGGAACAGTGTGATTTATTTTAATGTTGCCATTTTTGAGTAATTCATCGAATATCTTGTCACATTTGCCAACATTAAATGTAAATTTAACCTTCTCTTGCCGTTTCTTTTGAACCGGCTGTAAGGAGGAACAAGCCAAAGATTTGGCCTGCTTTGGCCAAACCATTTCAGCAGCATACACTTCCGTTGATTCGTCATCCGAGCTACTTTGGTCGCACTCTACTATATGCACGTTGTGATGAATTGTTTTAGCAGTTTCTTTGCTTCGGCTTTCACAGGCCAAAGTCCTTTGGTGTAATTGTGCTAGTGTAAAAAATTGGATGCCTTCTAACCTCTCTTTTAAATAATATCATATATCATTAAAGGTTAATCCTGCTAGTTGTTTTTCTGCTAAATGAATTTAGAAGCATCAGTTTCTTGTATCCCGGAATCTCTGGATGTAATCATTAACCGATTCATCTTTCGCTTGTCGCAAGGCCGCTAAGTCTACTAAATCTAACTCATAGTCACCAGAGAAAAAGTGATCATGGAATTTTTGCTCTAACTCCCCCCATGACAAAATAGAATTAGGCAGTAAAGTGGTGTACCACGCGAACGCGGTTCCTGTTAAAGATAATGAAAATAAACGTATGCGAAATGCTTCCGTGTCAGCCAATTCTCCTAATTGCACCAAGAACTGGCCTATGTGTTCGCGCGTGTTTTTTCCTTGGTCACCCAAAAATTTTGCAAATTCGGGTATCCTGGTTCCCTGTGGGTATGGGTGGTGATCAAATCAGCTGTCATACGGTTTCCGATATGATTGCCCCCCAGGAACCAGGCTTACTCCGAGCTTATCTCGGAACGCCCCAGCTATTTCTTCCCTCACTATATCAATGGCAGCCGGTGCGAGACCACCGGCTCTCTGGTCAAACATAGGTGGGTTTGGCTGGATATTGGCATGTTGTCTTCCCCCCATTGGTTTGAACTATGTGGTGCATTGCCATTTGCCCTATATGGCTCATAGGATTGATCGTTCCTTTCCGGCCTTCTAGGCGGAACCAGAAAGCTTTCATGGGATCTGGATTTTGTATTAATGGGCTGGTGCATTGCATAGTGTGATGGGAAGTGCTGCTGGGATGAGTGAGGATTCGGGTAACAATCCTCCTCAAAAAGGTCATGCGCGGACTGTCCGGACATTGGCCCGGACCGTCCGTGATTATATGCGGACCGTCCGTCGTGGTATGCGGATCGTCCGACTGGGTAGTTTAGATTATGTGTTATATGTTGTGGCTCGGGTGCATGTCTGGGTAACTCATTAAAAATAGGTCCTGCCGTGGCTGGCCCGGATGGTCCACGCTCACGTGCGGACGGTCCGGGCATGTGTAGATCGGCTGATTTACTGCCGATTTGCGGTTGCTCAGGGTATGTGTCCATCGGCATCCCATAAAGAGGTTGTGACTGGTCGTGACAACCTATAGCCGATGTACTACGCATGTTACCCCTTAATTCAACCTCGTGCGAAGGAAAATTTGCGATATTAGATTTATCAAATGCACGTACTAGTCTCCTATAATCGTCTTATATACCCCCTATGATATTTTGCATTTGCTCTCGTTGTTCATCTACATAATTCTTAAGAGATTGCAGTTCGCGTGTATTACTTACATTGGGGATATCTGGTGTGGGTCGGAGCGAAGTCGGATCCGTTGCCCGTTGTTAGACGACCTTGTTGTTCCTGTCCACCTTGAAGTTGGCCAAGAACTTTGCTTTTGCCTCCTGGATCATCCGCTCCTTGTGCTCCTCGAACTGGAGCTGCTCGTCAGCCGGCAAGGTCTCCCAAGTCGGCTCTATGATGTTGCTTGGGGAAATATCAGAGCTATCCCTTGAACCGGCCATTGAGGGCCGATTTGATGAGTCTATATTTGTTTTCCCCAGCGGAGTCGCCAAAAAGTATGTTGACGCCCTTTTGGAGCACCAAACACTCAACAAGAACCGTGGCGGTGCTCTCTGGTCAGGCGCGGACGGTCCGCGGCCAGGGGCCGGATGGTCCGCGACCTGGCGCAGGGGCTAGGGTTTCCTGCCTGACGGACGGACGGTCCACGCGTGTGCAGGGGCGGCGGAAGATCGCCGGCGGCGCCTGGATCTCGCTCTCGAGAGGGACCCCGTTGGGGAGGAGAGATCTTAAGAGTTGTTTAGGCTCGGGCAGGCCGACCTAGACTTCTCTAATCGACGTAGAGTCGAAGAGAAGCGGAGAATTTGGGGATTGAGAGGCTAAACTAGAACTAGACTAGAACTACTACTAATTGTACAGGAAATAAATGCGAGATAGAAGTTTTATTGATTCGATTGATCATCACAAATCGGCCGTATACCTCTCTATTTATAGAGGAGGGGGGCTGGACCCTTTACACAACTGATTTCCGAGCTAATTCCGCGAATCTAGCTAACAACCGTAGCACAAAACTCGGAACCCTAATCTGCTCTGCGCATGCGCGGACCGTCCGGCCCATAGGCGCGGACTGTCCAGACCGCGGACTGTCCGACCTCAGGGCCGGACCGTCCGCACGCTCATTTTGGTGCCAAATACAATGTCCAGGAGAGATAAATATATTTGATAAATACGAATGTCTCGGATAAATAAATTAATGATATCATCTAACGAAGGCACCGATCGAGCGTTAACGTTAGGATAACAGGCTATATATATATATATATATATATATATATATATATATATATATATATATATTACGCCTGGGTGCATTCAATATAGAGAATGCACCCAGGCCGAACCTATGTGCCAGGTCCGAGCCAACCGTCCCACCCAGGCCGGTTTCGTCCCTTCCGCACGCTCCGGACAGAATATTTTCACTTTCCCGCCCCCGCCCTCTTTCTCCGTGAACGGCTCCTCCGCGAACGGCTCAACCTCTTCACATAAGTTGCAATCACACCAGACTTGCAGTTGCAATTACACCAGACAGCAGTTGCAATTACACCAGGCAGCAGTTGCAATCATTGTTTTGTTTAACAGATTTTTGGACATAGTTATATAGGAGTTGCAATCACACCAGACCAGCCGCTGCAATTACACCAGACAGCAGTTGCAATCATTGTTTGTTTAACAGATTTTTGGACATAGTTATATAAAAGTTGCAATCACACCAGACCAGAAGTTGCAATTACACCAGACCAGCAGTTGCAATCTTGTTTGTTTAATAGATTTTTGGACATAGTTATATAGAAGTTGCAATCACACCAGACCCACAGTTGCAATTACACCAGACCAGCAGTTGCAATCTTGTTTGTTTAATAGATTTTTGGACATAGTTATATAGAAGTTGCAATCACACCAGACCCACAGTTGCAATTACATCAGACCAGCAGTTGCAATCTTGTTTATTTAATAGATTTTTGGACATAGTTATATAGAAGTTGCAATCACACCAGACCAGCAGTTGCAATCATATTTTTTAACAAAATTTCTCAGAGTTATTCAAATACGGGGGACAGAGACACGCTGACAGAGAGGCGCGCGGCGGCGCGGGGACAGGGAGACGCGCGGCGGCGCGAGAACAGGGAGGCGCTCGGCGGCGCGAGGACAGGGAGGCGCTCGGCGGCGGCGGGATTTAGGGGAGGAGCATCGAGGAGGCGGCGGCGGCACGGGGAAAGGGATGCGCGTGACCGTGCCAGTGACGTGCGAATTAATTTTTCCCACTTATATTTTCATTTTTTATATTTAGAAAAGAATCTGAGCCAACTTAGGGCTTGTTCGGTTATTCCTATCCCATGTGGATTGGATGGGATTGGAAAAAATTGTGAAAGATTTTGACTTGTTTGGGATTGAAACCCCTCCAATCTCACCCAATCCACATGGATTGAGAGCAAAACGAACAAGCCCTTAGCAATGGTTTGTTAATGAGTGATGCCTGCCAACCGAAGCCAACAATGAAATGTGTAGCATTGACTTCAGTTGACTGCACTTCGGCTTATCCAGCGTCTAAGCAATTTAATCTGGCTTATCCCGTGTCGCATGCTCAATATAATATCCTTATGGCCGTGGCTTTTGTCTACAGGTTCAATTAATAATTCTACAAAAAAAAAGTACATGTGTGAACGGCTTTCTCAAAAAAAAATAAAGATTACGAGGCAAAGGCCAAAGCCACCACAACGTTGATTTTTTCTCGGGCTACTCTATTTTTTATAGTCCTAGTCTGACAAAAAAGGAACTTAGTTTAGCAGGGAAAAAAACTAGCAGAAATATAAAGTTCATACACTGTTTTATGCAAGATGGCTGCACCCTCCATAATGTTTCTGCCTAGTAGACACATTGCAGGGGAGGGTTGAATAAATCATTGAGGTCTAGTTTAAGAGTTAAAATACCGAAAGGGATTGGAGGACTAAAATCATTTTTTAATCCGATTTTGAATAAGAAAGAGATTTTAGTTCATCAACCCTTTCCAATTTTATGGCTTCCAAACTAGAGATCGTTCTCTCTTTGGTTACCTTTGTTAAAAAAAGTCAAGGCTTACATTCAATAAATGATAAACAAATAATTTGGTATTGCTAGAATTATTGTGTATCATTATTCTTTGATAGTAGAATTGTTGTGCTATAAAAACGAGGCTATGAAGAGGCAAAGTGTCGTGCGTGGAGTTCCACAAACGTAGCCATCGTGTTATTTTTTCAGCACATGCCAAAAACTCTACTGGGAATCCATTGAGGCTATGAAGATGATATACTAAAAGCATGCTTTCTTGTGTTGAAAGCTAAGGAATATCATTGCAGCGTGACTCATCTGTAGACACCGCACTGTCATTGCCTGGAGTGCCACTTATTATTTAACACCAAAAGTGACAGACGTACGGTCCGTCTCTAGGACTCGGACGGTCCACGTCGTCGTGATTACATTAACTCAGGTGATTAACATTAACTCGTGTATGGTTATCTATCTAATCACGCGGGATTTGTTAGTTATCGCTAGGAACGGTTCCAAACCTCCTATATATATATATATATATGTGTGTGTGTATTTAGTATATGTATTTAGAGCTCTGGGCTCTGTTTAACTACAGAAAGCCTTGACCACGTACCGACCAGGTGCGTAGACAACCAGACCCTTTTTGGCTTATTGTACCTAATTGCTTACGCCAAATTATAATACGAGTTATGCTGATGTGTGTATCAGTTTATGCAAATATAGTCTGCGCACGATCCGGGCATCCGGGCCCACGAGAAGATTGTGCTCCCGCAATCTGGGCAACTGTATTAGTCCCCACACAAATATTGGTATTACGATGTTATATATTTCACTTTACGAAACAGTAATGCACGTGTCTGTCTATGGGCCATCGCGTAGATTTCGTCCCGCATATTACGTGCATCGGGCCCACGATCCCACCCACGCGCTCGCAGTTATCCAGTCCCACGCCACCACTATAAAAACACCCCCACGCCGCCAGGGATTAGGTTTTAGCGGCGGCGGCGGTTCCCTCGGGCGTGCGAGCAGCGGTGATCCTGGGAGCCAGCAGCGGTGTCGCCCCGAGGCAGGCGACCGACGGTGGCGCTCCACCAGGAACGAGCGACAGCGACGTTCCGAGGCGGGCGGGCAAGCGGTGACGACGCTCTCGAAGCGGACGGACGGCGGCAGCGCACCCTAGGCCCGGTGGCAACGACGGTTGTCCCGTTCGTCTCTGCGATGGCCACCACCGCCGTCGCTCCAGCGTCTATGGCGCCGTCCCCTGCGCCCAAGGCCAACGACAACAGGAAGGTGGTGGTGCCTATGGACGCATCGGAGCTGGAGAAGCACATGCTGGTGGTGGACGACAGCTCCGTGGACCGCGTCGTGATCGCCAGGATCCTGCACGGCTCCAAGTACAGGGTGACCGCCGTGGAGTCGGTGACGCGCACGTTGGAGTTGCTCGCGATGGGCCTGCTCCCCGACGTCAGCATGATCATCACCGACTACTGGATGTCTGGGATGACCGGGTACGAGCTGCTCAAGTGCGTCAAGGAGTCGGCGGCGCTCAGGGGCATCCCCGTCGTCATCATGTCGTCGGAGAACGTGCCCACCCGCATCACCTACTGCCTAGAGGAGTTCGACCTGCGCCTCGCCGAGGTCTTGACCCCTTCCTCGAGAATCTCATAAAAATGCCTCATGTATATGTGTTTTCCTTGTGATAGGTTGTTGGAGAGGAGTTTGAAGTTTTAACTGGAATAGAGTCGATCTGTTTATCTTAGCTCTTCAGGAACTCCTAAACATTTCTCAACTGGAAGGATTAATTCATATATAGAATTTGTTGTGGTCGTGTATGGTCTACTTTATATTTTGGCATACTATGCACAAAAACAAGTGCCTTTTATGACCATCGTGATTTATACATTTTCAAACAAAATTTTACGATACCTCTTATTGCATTTTACGCTTCCACTAAAAAGCAAATGCCACATTCGTCGTTACAAAACAGATCGTTTATTTACGCTAAAATTTGTATTCATTTACGTTGTTTCGGATCACGTCGTTTTACGCTTAAATCCACCTGAGCTAGAACCCGAGCACGATCGGAGCGCGATTTTCATGTCGTAATTTAGGCCCAATTCGTCGTTATGAAATAGATTGATGATGTACGCTAAAATTTGTACCCATTTACGCTTTTTTGGTTCATGTTTTACGCTGAAATTTGACCGAGCCAGAATCTGTGCACGATCGAACGTGCGCAATTTTCACGCCGTAATTTTCGGGCCCCATTCGCTGTTACGAAATAGATCTATAATTTACGTAAATTTTGTATTCATTTACGCTATTTCGGTTCACGTTTTATGATTAAATCCACCCGAGCCAGAACCCTAGCATGACGGAGCGCGTGTTTTTCGCGCCGTAATTTGGGCCTCATTCGTCATTACGAAACAGATCGACGATTTACGCGGTAACCGTCCCACATTTATCGTGAATTTACAGCACTACTTTCCTAATCTCAAACCAACTCAGATCTACGCACACACTGGTCACGTATATACATTAGCATAAATAGTCTGACGTCGCGATATTGCATGGTTTATGCTGTTACGTTTCATGTTCTTATGCAGTCGTAAACACTGAACAAACTTGTAAAGTCATCCCACGTGATTTGCGCGTCAACAGATTTTTTTGCATGATTTATGCACATTATTCAATCTATTTATCCCGGTATAAACACTGACGCATGCATAGGTGAACTGCTTTCCCAGATTCGTTGCATGGTGTATACAAATTCTATAATTTGGTTATACCAGCATAAATGATGACGCAATCACGCGGGTGGTGGCCTATCCGCGTCCTGGCTGGAGCTTCCCCTACTAATCGAAGCCCAGACCTTTCATTACCTCGAATATATATATAGGAGTACTGCCGATCGAGAACCCTGAACATATTCGAACCGATTACTTTCTTTATCGTTCCTTTATCATTCATGCCCTATTAGTAAATGTAGCATAATTCTAGTTATAACTTTCCGCATATCCACCTCTACCCTTATTCGAATCTACGTCGTCTAGATCTGTCTTGTGTGGCCTGTCGAACCAAGATGACTCTAGGATCTCACTCTGACGAGGTCCCTGCCTTCCTAGTTATCTGCTACGAGGGTGAATATATTTAGGTCTTCATGGCCAACCCGAATTCTTTCTCGTCCCTAGGCGACTCTACGCCATCTGAGGACATCCCGGATGACCTGTCGATCCGAAGTGCTCTAAGGTCTCTCACCAGGGGGTGAGATCTAGGACGTCGCGAGGAGGAAGACGACCCTGCGCTATCGCGGACAGTCCGGTCACAGGCGCAGACCATCCGAAAACGACGCAGGGAAGGAGCCGCTCCTGCGTCCAGGCCGTGGATCGTCCGCGCCACTGCAAAAGGCATCGCTAGACAGTACACCCTAGTGATTGGTACTAAGAGGCTTATGATATATGGTAATATGTTTTTAAAAGTTTGATTTTAAAACCTTTTTTTGAACTCGTCCAGGAAGAAACACTGTCGGGCTTTCTCTTTCACCCTGCCACGAACCTTCGTTCGGTCACGTCACATAGAGAGAGAAAAAAAAGAGCAAAGTCTTCTTTTCCCTATTAATTAACGGGCTTTTGGTGAAGTCAGTGCGAGAAGAATGGAACGGTGCCAAAATAGAAACCGAGAAGACGCTGTCAATTCGAGAGCACCTCACTGTCAATGTGTCACTTGGTTCCTCTTCTTCCTCGTGGCACTGCCGTGGGCCAGTGCGATGCTGACTCCATGGGCGCTGCTTTCGCTTAGGCTATCCGCAGCGGTTCCCTCTAAATTTTTCCCCCTATATCACTTTTTTGCGTCACATCATCAACATTTCACCCCCTATTTTTTCATCTCCCGCAGCGGTTACCCCTAAATACTCCCCCTATACCCCACTACAACTATAAAATATCATTATCCAACCCTATTCATCATCTATTATCATTTTTTCTTCACCTATTAAAAACCCACTGTACAAATGAACAGTGAATAGGGGGTCCGAGGACTCACGCTGCAGCCAGCGGAGTCCTGTTCATCTCCGCCGCGTGGGGAGGCTCGCAGGGGGCCGCGCTGCGGGCACAGGGACGCCCCTGTAGCCGCCATTCAAGGGGAGGGGGCGGCCGCGCCGCGAGCGCTGCGGCCAGCCTTATTATGTAGCCATTGCAGATCCGAGAGCACTTCCTGTCAAATCGTGACAGCAAATCCGCTGGCGCTGGGGAGAGGGGGAGACAGATGATGGTGCAGATGCAACGGCACGGATTCGCGAGCGTCTGAACAGTGCGGGCGACGACGGCTGCACGTTCCAAGAGCGAGGGCGACTGGTGCAGACAATCCCTGGAGCGTTCGCTGGGAAATTAAATGACCACGCTGCCCATATTCCATCCACGGCTTATCAACCTGCAAGTCAAACTATAGACACATTTATCACGACCCGGTGATTCCCATGTAACGATGATATGATACGAGCACGTGGGTTGGTGTCAATACTAGAGTAACTAAACTAGACAGTACCCTCTCTAACTGTGTAGTGTTGATGGCTTTAGCGCTTAGCTCGCCAAAAGAAACGCGAGTTCTTTCCGCTGCTGCTTAATGACAGATTTTACTTACAAGGAGAATTCGTAGACGAAAGGATATATTTTTACAGGATTGGTAATGACAGATTTTACTTACAAAGAGAATTCGTAGACGAAAGGATATAATTTTACAGGATTAGAGATGTATATGGTTTGGGACATTTGGACTATTTGAAATGATAACTTATATTCCCAACAAACAATCCCTACATGTCCACAAACCTTTCTGCAATCTTAATACTTTTTACCTTTTTCTTCTGTTCATGATTTCTTTTACTTGTAAACTTGGTATGTGTTACTCAATAAATCTCAGTAGAAATTCCACGAGGAACAGGACGCCGACGCCGTAGCGGAAGCACCCGCGCTCCGTCGAGGTTCGGCCCCCCAGACTCTCACTCGTGCTTCTCCCCGTCTGCGCTCTGCCCCACCTCCTACCGCTCCGCCCCCCCCCCCGACGTCTCCCGTTCCCGTCCGTTCCCGCGCTGTTCGGTGGGCTTGCTCCTGCCGCCCACTGCTCGGCGTTGTTGCTTCCCCATGTGGCTTCCGCCCCCATTCGCCATAGCCGCTAGGGCGAACAAGGAAGTCGGCGAGGTCGTGGGGGATTGGGCGTCGCTGCTGGCATATCTGTGGGTGGGTAGCGCTCTGCCTTTTCCCCCATTGGTAAGTTTTGGGGTCCGTTGTCTCCTTGGGCGCTGCTGAGGGGTCCTTGGAGCTGGGTAGCGGTGGCTGCCGTTAGGGGTTGGGAGATGGAGTTTGGGCCTGAAGATGACAAGGTTGATGACGATTTGGATTTCACATTCTCAAGGGTGAGAATGATGGCAAAGCCAAAAACTGATATAGGTCATTCATGCAAGGATGCTCAACATGGCCTAACGATTTCCAAGATGGAAGTCGGTTCTACCACCAGGGATGGTCGTTTGGAAGTTGGGAAGGAGAAGCAAGGTTGTTTGGGCCTCTCCCTGGCTCAGGTGTTCAGACATTCCTGGAGGCCCATTAACCCGAAATGGTTATGGGTGCCCAGGTCCAACATTCTCTCAGGTAAAGGATACCAGGCAAGACCAGAAGAGGTTCGCCGGCTAGGGCAAAGGGCTAGACGTATTAAGAGAGTTGAGACACCGACGCCATTTGTGCGATCCTTTTCTCAGGTGGTTAAAGAGGGAAGGATGGCGTGGAGAAGAGAATCAGGGGGAAATAGCTGGAAGCGACCCCCAAAGGATTGGATGGAAGAAGATGACTTACTGGATTCGGAGTTCAGCAGGGAGGAAGACCTACGATCCAAGCTCCAGAGGGCCCCAGGGGAACACACTGAGCAGGATCAGCAAGATATGGGGCATCATCGTCAAGGAAGCTTTACAGGTAACAAAATTCCTCGGAGGGGTGGTTTCTGGAGGGGGCGTGGGAATTTTGTGCCAGCCAGGGGTGGCTTTGGGGGTTTTCACTCTGTTGATAGGAATGAGACAGGGGGTAGGGGAAGCAAAAACCAAGAAAATCGTGATAGGGAACAAGGCTCTCAGCCATGTTCAGAGAGGGGAAGACCTTCTGGTTTTGGAGTTGGCATGCAGCAGGGCAGGGATTCTAAAATCCAGGAAGGTCTGGTCAAGGAGATTAGATGCTTCCGTTGCTCTCAATCTGGACACCATCAAGCTGACTGCCCGAATGACCCTCTATGCTACAAATGTAAAGAGTCTGGGCATATGGCGGCGGAATGCCAATATAACAAGAAACTTAGGTTGTTTGGATTTGGAATTCCGGAGCAGGGCTTCTTTGGTTTTGATATTCCTGAGAAAAAAGTGCAGGTGAATATGTTGAATGCTGTTATTCACATTCTTGAGGGGGAACCCACAGAAGAGAAATTGGACAGAGAGCTTAAAAATCTGGTGCAAGCTAACTGGGATTTCAGGGTTAGGAGGATGGACAAACATGATTTTAGTGCCTCCTTTCCGGACAAAAGCTCGCTGGAATCATATGCTAAACTGAGCAGTCTTGAGTTGCCTTTATACAGTTACAGAGTTCAAGTTACCAAAGCCAACTCAGATCTGATGGCTTCATCGATGCTTCAGTGTGTTTGGATCAAAATTTACAACCTGCCGGACATTGCGCGCGAGGAGGGGATTATAAGAGAAGTTGCAAGCCTAGTGGGTAAGCCTGTGGTGGTCGATGAGCTAAGTATTATCAAGGAGGGACCAGTTAGAGTCAAAGTGGATTGTCGGGACCCCTCTCGAATTAAAGGTTTCATTGAAGTCTTCTTCAACAAAGTGGGATATGAGCTGAAGATTGTGGCTGAGGGAGTTCGTTCTCGATCTCCTTACTTGTCAGGGACGAGTGGATCTGGAAAACAAGATGATAAAGATCAAGATAAAGACAGGAACAGACCTGGGAGGAATGATGAGAAAAAAGGGGGGAAATTTGAGAGGAAAGGGAAGGAGTTAGAGAAAAATCAAGATTGTAGTTTTGGAGAATCTCAGGAGGACATGGAGGAAGATGCTGAGGTGGAGGGGACACTGCAAGAGATTTATGATGAGATACCCATTGCGGCGTTTCATCCCACAAAAGGATTCTTTTCATCTGATCTAAAAAAAGTTGAAGATCACACTGATACGGTGAACTCATCTGAAGTCTTGATGCTTAATAAGGAAATAGAACAAAAAATCATCTCTGATAGTCAACTTTCTGATGTGCTGGATAATGAAGGTTCAGTGGATGATCGGGCCAAGGTGGCTCCAGAGAAATCTCAGATTGAAATAATGAAACAGAGAGTGGATGATCAGACTTTCTGCTCAAACAAAGAGATTAATACAATTACAAACAGTCGGGTCAACAGAAACAGTATTGGGCTGGATGGTATGAATCATTTTGGGGGAAGAATTAACCTTCAACTTGCTAACCAGGAGAAAAGGGATCAGGATTTGAAGCTCATGCTCGATGACTTTCCAACAGAGGACAATGAGGAAGATTGGCATGGGAACATAATGGAGCAAGTTGAGCTTTATCACACAGAAGAAGATGGTGAACAGGAATGGGAGAAGGCACTAAGCAAGAAAGGGAAGAAAAAAAGTAGAAGGAACTTTCCAGTGATAGCTACAAGAGCCAGCTCGAGAATTGCCAGAGATGGAATTCCCATACTAGAGAAAGCCACCAAAAGAGCTCGTGAGAAAAATCAGCTACAAGGTACTTCACGTCCAAATCCTTTTCTCATTCTGAATAATGAATCTAATGAAAACCTGTCTACTGTTATGAAAGATATAGGCATTGTTCTAGAAAATTATGACAATCAAATAGATTTGTTCAAAGCTGAAGAGCGGGTTAGAGCCACTATAGCTGAAGCTAACTATAACAAGTATGTGGATAAAATTAATAGTAAAAATGCCCCTCAAACTGAAGAGGACCTACAAGAATTAGCCATGGAGGCTATAACAAATAAAGAGAGATTGGAGGCTCCTTTAATTTCCCAGGAAGGCCCAGGGGGGGCTGAACCTGAGAAAAATAAAAAGAAAGGGAGACCTGAGAAACAGTCTAAAAAAGGATAAATGAAATTTCTTAGTTGGAATATTAGGGGAATGGGTCAGTTAGGGAGAATCAATCAACTTAGGGAATTTCTGACTCAAGAAAAAGTGGACATAATTGGGATCCAAGAAACCATTAAGCAAGAATTTTCGGTTAGAGAGCTTAACTGGATCTCCTCTAATGGTTGTTTCCAATGGAATTGGATTCCCGCGAGAGGTCATTCTGGTGGTATTTTACTAGGGGTCAAGGAAGACTCTCTCGAGGTGGAAAATTGGGAAAACTTCAATTTTGCTATTAAGGCTACGGTCAGAAACAAATTCAACAATTACCGTTGGGTGGTGTTGTGTGTTTACGGGCCTGCTCAGCACCACCAGTCTGCTAGTTTTCTGCAAGAGCTGTCGGAGATATGCGAAAGGGAGACCCTTCCTGTGGTGTTGGGGGGTGATTTTAATTTAATAAGGAATAGGCAAGAGAAGAATTCCCATAATATCGATCAGAGCCTCACGAACATGTTCAATGAATTTATTAATCTCTACAAGCTTCGAGAAATTGCCAGGGGGGGCCCTCAGTATACTTGGACTAATAATCAAGTTAATCCGGTGCTAGTTAAGTTGGACAGGTTCCTTGTTTCTACTGAGTGGGAGGAGAGATTCCCTCTTTGCTTTTCTAAAGGATTAACTAGGGTGGGGTCTGATCATTGTCCTATTGTGCTTGACTCTGGTGAGAATAATCCTAATAAATCTCATTATTTTTTCTTTGAGAATAACTGGCTTCTCCAACAAGACTTCAGGGCTTTGATTTCGCAAAAATGGTCTGATCTTAAGGATCGTAGGCCTGAAGGTTCCTACTCGATGGATGGGTGGCATGGGAGCCTGGTTTCTATCAGAAGATTCTTAAGAGGGTGGAACAGACAAAAAAGAGGTGATCAAAATAAGATTAAACAAGATCTGTTATTAAAACTAAAAGGCTTGGATGATGGTTTGGTTATGAAGGACAATCTTCCCCAAAATTGGAACGAAAGATATAGAGTTGAGAAAGAATTAGAGCATGTGTATCATATGGAAGAAGTGTATTGGCAACAACGGGCCGGAAAAAACTGGATTCTCAAAGGTGACTCTAATTCTAGTTTTTTCCACCTGTTTGCTAACGGTAGGAGGAGGAAAAATAATATTCTACAGTTGGTGGCAGATTCTTGTACCTTGGTGGACCAGAAAGATATTAGCAATCACGTGGTTGATTTTTATAAACAGCTTTTTGGACCATCTACTCCTTGTGCGATGAAGTTACGCGAGAATTTCTGGGAAGGTAGAAGTGAATTATCAATTGAGGAGGCCATTCACCTGATTAGGCCTTTTGATGAAGAGGAGATAAAACAGGCGATTGACCTTATGCATGTTGACTCTGCCCCGGGTCCAAATGGGTTTGGAGTGGCCTTCTTCAAAAACTTTTGGCATATAATCAAAGGAGATCTTATGAAAATGTTTAGAGATTTCCATGGAGGAAATTTGGATATTCAGAGGCTGAATTATGGGGTCATCTCCTTGGTTCCAAAAATTAAAGATGCCACCTCGATTAAGCAATATCGTCCAATTTGTCTTCTTAACGTTGATTTCAAAATTTTCACCAAAGTTCTTTCTAGTAGGCTTGCCCAGGTAGCCAAGGTGGCTGTTGGGGGCAATCAAACAGGCTTCATAAAAAACAGAAACATTCTTGAAGGAGTAGTGATACTTCATGAGGTAATTCATGATTTGAAATTAAAAAAGCAGAGAGGTCTGATTCTGAAGATTGATTTTGAGAAAGCCTATGATAAGGTTAGATGGAATTTTTTAGCTGAGGTCTTAAAATTAAAGAAGTTCCCGGACAGATGGACTAATATGGTTATGAGAACAGTGGAGAATGGGAAAGTGTGTGTGAACATTAATGGTGAGAGGAGTAAATATTTTAAGACTTTTAGGGGTCTTAGGCAGGGCGACCCTCTCTCCCCTTTACTTTTCAATCTGGTGGCTGATGCCCTTAGTGTGCTGTTGGATGTAGGGATTGCCAAAGGGCACATCTCTGGAGTTTTGAACGATGTTCTACCAGGAGGTATTTCACATATACAATATGCAGATGACACAGTGATTATGATTGATGGGTCAAAAAAATCAATTTTAAATCTGAAATTAATTTTGTATTGCTTTGAATGGTTATCAGGGCTGAAAATAAATTTTCACAAAAGCGAGGTCTTTGTGTTTGGAGCTGATGACCAGGAGGAAAAAGAGATGGCCAATATGCTTAACTGTTCCCTGGGATCCTTTCCGATGAAATATCTAGGTATATCTATCTCTGCTCATAACATTAACTCAGTAATCTCGGAGCCTATTTTGGAGAAAATGAGGAAAAGGCTAGACCCATGGAAGGGCAAGCACCTCTCTTCTGGTGGGAGATTAATTCTAACTAACTCATGTCTCAGTAGTCTACCTATGTATTGCATGGGTTTTTATCTTCTCCCTAAAGAGTTTCATTATAAAATGAATTCAATTAGATCTAACTTCTTTTGGCAAGGAGCTGAAAAGAAAAAATGCTATCACATGGCCAAATGGGAGATGGTAACTAGGCCAAAAGACCAAGGTGGTCTTGGCATCCTTGATAGCAGATTGATGAATGAATGTTTGCTGGTAAAATGGATATGGAAAATTGTTCAGGGGTCTAATGATACTTGGTTCAAACTTATCAAAGGAAAATACATGACCAAAGGAAATTTTTTCCTGTCATCGGATAGAGATGCGTCTCAATTTTGGAAAGGGTTGCACAAGGTTAAACACCTATTCAAATGGGGTGCTATTAATAAAGTTAGGGACGGGGAAGGTACCATCTTTTGGAAAGATACCTGGTGGGGGGATGTGCCCCTAAAATTAGTATATCCCAGATTCTTTGAAATATGCATGGACAAAAATGCCAGAGTTGTAGATTATTATGAGGAAGGGGAGTGGCATATCGACTTCAAGCGGCCCCTGACGATTGCTGATTTTCAGGTTTGGGATGAACTTGTTACTAAGCTTGTCGATCAGGAGCTCACTCATGGGAGAGATGAGGTGGTATGGGTACTGGACAAATCTAAAACTTTCACTACTCAGTCTTTGTATAGGTTTATGACTGATGGAGGGATTAGAAAAGATATATATAAAAATATTTGGAAGTCCAAGGTGCCCTTGCGGATTAAAGTTTTTTTGTGGCAATTATGTAACCGGAAAATTCAGGCAGGCGTGGTGCTTAAAAGGAAAGGTTGGAAGGGTAGTGATCGTTGTGCTTTATGTCAAAAGCAAGAAACTGTGGATCATATATTCTTTCAGTGCTCCTTGGCATATTTTGTGTGGAGTTGTTTGAGGCAGGTATTTGGAAGGAACAATATTCCCAGCTCAGTGGAAGAGATGTTCTGTTGTAGGAGTGAAGTGAAACCTAAGTGGACTTCTCTTTTTCGTTTATTTCTGCTTGCAGGCATGGTTTGGGCCTTATGGCGTAATAGAAATAAAATGGTGTTCGAGAGAGAGTTCCCCTGCAGCCCTTTTGTAATCTTCCGTGATGCTGTTTCGTTTTTGCAGAAATGGAAGGTGTTGCTATCTGAAGATGACCAAAGCATGCTAGAGAAGAAGGTAGAGGAGGTGCAGTCTTGGATCTTCAGCTTCAAGAGTGTTGATGGAGGGGGAAGCGACATAGTAGTGATTTGAAGTATTAGAAAAACTTTGTTAGAGATTTCTCAACGCTTTCTGGAGTGTTTCAGTGTGTTCTACTCTTAGCTGGTGGTTCAACTTTGCTGGGAGGAAAAATTCTGGAGGTTTTTCTTTTTCTTTTTGGAGGAGTTCATGGCTCCTGTGTGCTGTCTATATTACTTCTAGCTGTTCGGTTCACTGATTGAATCTTGGCTATGCTAGTCTATAGTTTTCTTTAGTTCTGGTGGTTGGTGGTCTGATGATTGTAAACTGGTATCCCCAGTATGTGTTTGAACATTGTTATATGCTTTCTTAAAAGCAGAGTAAAATCTCGTTTCAAAAAAAAAAAATCTCAGTAGGGACAAACCCTCCTGTTTTCATTAATAATGCGTTTGGATCCCTTCATTTTAGAAGAATTAGAATTCACTCAATAAATTAACTTATTTAGTTTGGAATTTGACATTCCACCACTTTACAAAATTCAGGTATAAGTCTATCTCAAAATTTATAGGGTGAAGGATGAGAAATGATTTTATGCATTAGTAGGATTTGTTTCTACTCTATAACTTACATGACACTATTTGTCTGACCTCTCTATAGTAAAAATATATCATATAAATATCTCTTACATCTTATTAATATAATAGTATACAAATATATTTTGCATAAAACCGAATTAGCTTAATCAATATATGCTAAATTTATTATTATTAAAATGGAATTCAATTTAAATGGGCGTAAAGGAAATGCAAATCATCTAGAAGCACCGGCCGGTCGTCACAGCCAAGCCAACAAGAGACCAGTAACGGGCAGTGCTCGGTAGTAGAGGACAATTATTGTTAGTTGCAGCAAAAGCACCCGGACCCTCAGGACGCCGGCCGCTTCCCGGGTTATAAAAGTCAACAGCCTCCGCCCACCACCCTGTCGGCTAAGCAAGCTAAAGGTAACCCCCCAACCTCACCGCCGATCCCACCGCCCGGCGCCGCGTTCTATGGCCTACACCTCCTCCCTCAACCTCCCGAAGCACCTCCTCCTCCCCAGCCCCCGCCGGACAAGGCACAGGCCTTCCTCCTTCGTCCCCGCCGCCGCCGCCGAGAGGCCGGCGCCCAACGGCAAGGCACGCATCAACGGCCAGGGCAAGAAGGGCGTAAACGGGCATGCGGACCGGATCCACCTCTCGGTGAGCACGGGCGGCGGGGGCCAGGACGGCTCCGGCCTGCGCGTGGCGTTCCAGGGCGCGCCGGGCGCCTACAGCGAGTTCGCGGCCAAGACGGCGCTGCCCGGCTGCGACACGGTCCCGTGCCGCGCCTTCGCGGACGCGCTGGCTGCCGTGGAGCGCGGCGGCGCCGACCGCGCCATCCTCCCCGTGGAGTCCACCATGGAGGGGACGGCGCTGCGCAACTACGACCTGCTCCTGCGGCACGGCCTGGTGGTGGTGCAGGAGATCAACCTGTTCGTGCACTACTGCCTGCTCGCCATGCCCGGGGTGCGCGCCGCCGAGGTGCGGCGGGTGATCAGCCACCCCATGGCGCTGGCGCACTGCGGGCGCGCGCTGGCCCGCCTCGGGGTGGACCGCGAGCCCGTGGAGGACACGGCGGGCGCCGTCGAGATGCTGCGGTCGAAGCGGATGCTGGACACCGCCGCCATCGCCAGCCCGCGCGCCGCCGACCTGTACGGGCTCCAGGTCCTCGCGCACGGGCTCCAGGACGAGTCCTGGAACGTGACGCGCTTCCTGCTCCTCTCCAGGCCGCCGTCGCCCGTGGCCGTGGCGCTGGGCGTGGACGCCGACGCCAAGACCAGCATGGTGGTCGCGCACCGGGGCGGCTCCATGGTGGTCGTGCTGAAGGTGCTCTCCGCCTTCTCCTCCCGGAACATCAACCTCACCAAGCTGGAGGTCATCAACAACGAAGGCGCCGGATCAGGCGAGCGGCCGCCGGTGGTGATACTGGACACGAGCGCCCGGGGCGCACCCACGCTGCGCGCCTTCCCGCACGTCCTCTACGTGGACTGCGAGGGCGCCGCGCACGACCCGCGCGTCCGCGAGGCCATCCAGGAGATGGAGAGGTTCGCCGTCTTCGTGCGCGTGCTTGGATGCTACGCCGCCGACTCCACCGTCTACGATCTGCAGTGAGAGCAAGTGTTAGCTGTCAGATCTAGCTACTACTTACTATTCATCAGTTACTTGCTTAATTTCTGTACAGATGCAAGAAGAAGAATCTTCCTATAACTATTTGCCAACAAGAACTCGGGAATCTGATCCCGGCCCGAATCTTTCTTTTGCTTGCAATGCAAGATGATTGGAGCCCCCGTGGTTTGGGAGAGTACCAGTAAATTCGATAAGTATAACAAATCAATCCTACCAGCTATTATACTGTTTATAGATTGAAGTTTGAAATAAGGAATTATAGCCGGCTCATTACATGACTCTGTTTTTCATGGCTTTATTATATGATGTGGCTGGCTCCTCAGTAGTAACATAACATCGCAAGCAATGGGCGGTGGTCCCGTGCTCGTTCGTTGGTAGTAGTTGCGTTGCGTCCAGACATTAGTGTACCGTCCATGGCACATGCTATGTTCCTTATGACAAATTAAATTATGGTCGTGGAAGGAAATAAAATAAAAGAAAAATCTCACCAAACGTACCTCTCGGTGATAAGTGCGTCTCCTGATCCTCTGCACTCTATGATCATCACCCTCCATAGCCACAATAATAAATAAATAAATAAATAAATATGCTCAACTGCTCATGTGCTGATGCCACATGGCCTGCTGAACGATTTCTGTTTGACTAGCTAACTCTCCACTAAATCACCCAATTGCTTTAGAACCACCTACATGAATGATGACTGCCAGGCTAGCTGGAAGCCCTGCTGATTTAATTTGACACCATCGAACAGACGGCCTGAGATTCAAAACAACAATAAACTACTGTAACACCATCTTAGGGACATGGTTAGTAGAGAGACAACAAAACGGTTCTCCAATCACAAGAGACAACTAATAGACTCTATTATATAACGGGGTGTCTATAAATATAGCCCACTAATAAATATAGAAATAAATGCGCTTGTATAGCATCGGATCGATAGAACAGACGACGAATTCGTTCAGTGGAAAGTGATACGTCTGTTACTACTTAGGTTACAAGCTAGAGTCATCTCTTCACGGAGAGATGGCTCCACGATTTTATTTTATTATTTTGCGAAAACCCCTTTATACACTTCAAAAGACTCCACATTAAACACCACCGTACATGCCCTTATGCACGCGTACCAAGTTGACAAATAAGACTGTCTTCAGCGGTTCCCCCTAAATTTGTGCCCCTATATCCCACTCACGTGCCACGTCAGCAATCCCTCTCCCCCTATATCTCCACGCTCTACAGCGGTTCCCCCTATAACAATCCTCTATACCCCACCACACCAATATTATATACTTTCCTCATCAACTAACTCAACTACCATCAAATATTAATATTAATTTTATTTATTCTTTGCACAGTACACGGGCGAATTTTGGTCCACATGTAATTAGCAAACTTCATACTTACTATTAACACTTAAGTATAAATACGGTACAATTGTATGTACTTTTATAAATTCAAATTGTCATTCTTCTAGTACACGACACGAGTGGCTTGCACGACACGACTGGCTTCTACCGGAAGCCACGACCGCCTGGCTTCCTTCACACACCTAAGGCACTTATAAATAAGGTACCCTGGGGACATGCTCCACTCATCTACACACTCACCTCTTCTGTATCATCCGCCATTCCTTCAAAAGACCGTAGTACGTACTCTAAGTTTAGGTCGTCATGGAGTCATTGAAAAGCCTTGTGTTGTCCTCGTCATCCGACGATTCCGACGATGAGATCGATACCTTGTTGCTTGCCCAACATGTTGAGCACCTTGTAGTAGGAGACACGACCACGCGCCGTAGGCGCTCCTCATTGCCTCGCCGAGTTATCCATAGGGACCACGCTGCTGGAGAAAATCTCATCAAACATCACTACTTCGGACCTAATCCTGTGTATCCATCACATGTTTTTCGTCGAAGGTACATTTCCTAAGTTATTATTTTACTTTCATATGTACGTTTGTTTTGTTAATTTTTTGCTTTATTTTTGTTTATAGGTTTCGGATGCATCGTCCTTTGTTCCTACGTATCCTTCGTGCCGTTCAGCGAGACGACGAATACTTCACTATTCGATGTGATGCAACTGGTTTAGCAGGGCTTGGTCCATTGCAAAAAGTTTGTGCTGCAATGTGTATCCTTGCGTACGGGTTACCAACCGATGCTGTAGACGAATACATACAGATTGGACAGACTACTGCAAGGGAGTGCCTTATCCGTTTTTATCGCGCAATCATCTCTTCCTTTAGCGAACGATACCTTCGTATCCCTACCCACGACGACATTGCTCGCATACTACGTGTAAACGGCGAGAGGGGGTTTCCGGGTATGCTAGGCTCTATCGATTGTATGCATTGGGAATGGCGCAACTGTCCTACTGCATGGCGCGGACAGTTTTGTGGGCGCAATTCGAGGCCAACAATGATACTAGAGACAGTCGCTGGGTACGATTTGTGGATTTGGCATGCCTTCTTTGGAATGCCTGGTACCAACAATGATCTCAACGTGCTTCATCGGTCACCTGTGTTTGATCCGTTACGTAATGGGACGATGCCACCAGTGCACTTCACTATTAATGGGACCACTTACAATTTCGGATACTACTTAGCAGATGGCATATATCCAAATTGGCCTACCTTTGTAAAAGCAATTCGCCACGCATTTGAGGAAAAAAAGGTTCACTTTACAACCAAGCAAGAGAGTTGTCGAAAAGACATTGAGCGAGCATTTGGAGTTTTGCAGGCTAGGTGGGCTGTTCTACGTGGACCTGCTTATGGTTGGGATCGTCATCACCTCGCAGAGATGATGACTGCTTGCATTATTATGCACAACATGATTGTCGAGGATGAAGGAGATGGTGCAGCTAATGTGGACTTTATTGGCCCCTCTGGGCCGCCTGAACCGTGTAACAATATTCCTGAGGTCCGCAACGAGTGGCTAAACAATCATATACGCTCTGAGTTACCCAACGATCCGGACCAGGACATCACATGTCAGGCAACATACTTGTCTTTACAGCACAACCTCATAGAACACCTCTGGGCTCGTCGAGGCTCCATGGGTTGATGGCATTTTATCCAAATGCTGTGGTAGAACAATATTGTTTACTTTGTAGTATGAACTAAATCATGTGTACCACGACTAATAGTCGTATGTGGTTTGTCTGTCCGTAGTTGAGAAGTCATGCTTCCTTGTAAGTGTAATGCCTCTGCTACAAATATGTTGCATATGTTTCCAAACTTGAAGTCATGTATGATAATCCTTATTATCAATATCAATAATGTGAAAATAAACAATGTTCAAAAACCAAGCTGATGATCTCAAACAACTAAGGAATTGTTCAACCACTCTAAAATAGACATGTCCAAACACAGAGGACCACGGTTCGCCGATACATAGGTGAAAACACCTTATCAAATACAGTAGTACTCTTCACACAGGATTGTTGATGAAATATTCGATTAAACCTTTTCTCCTTGCGATGTAAACAACTCTCAATTCTTCAGGTAAAGCATCCATGTCCATAGCATAAAGTTTGTTGAGCTCTTCGTCTTTTTGCTTCCTATCTTCCATCATCAATTTTTTTCCTTTACTTGTATTTCCTTGGATTGAACCTCCAACTTCTTCAGTTCAACTTCCTTCATGAACTCAATGTTCTGCTGCTTTAGGTCTGATTTTTCTTCACTTTGCTTGAATCTTGCTACTTGCATGTCATGGATTCTTGAAAGGTAGTCAGTAGACTGAGATGAACTGGACAATGACTTCTTCCTTGAAGCTTTCACGGAGTCACGTCCTAATGGTCTCTTCCCTCTTGAACCACCTTCATCATATTCCACTTCATTAACAAAGCCTGTAGGTGTAAGACTACGGCCAGGCTCCGTCCCCCCAGTGCCTCTCCAGGGGCTTCCATGAACCATGGCATCCCATTTCGGTTCGTTTTTAAGGCGCGTCCAACAATGCATGAAATGAAATGGCTTTTTCTGTGAGGTTGCATAAAGAGTTGCAGCTTTCGATGTCTACACAAGATTTACAACCAGACATGAGTGAACGTATAACAGTACGATTACAGAAACCTTGACATACATAACGTATTCGAAATGAATATCAGTGTACCTTGTCGTTATCTGTGAGGCCACTCTGGTTTTCCCTTAAGACTCTAGCATAGAATCCAGCAAATTTTCCTGTTTCTGCTCTTATTTTGTCCCACCTGCTGCTGAGAGCCCTATTCAGCCTCAAAGGAAACTCACCTCTAAGTTCATTGTACCTTTTCTCAATTCTAGCCCACAAACCCTCCTTCCTCTGCCCTGTTCTAATAACTGGGTCACTACTAATCTCTAGCCATGTTTTGCAAAGCAACAGGTCTTCATCAGGTTTGAAGTTCTGTTCCTTTGTCCTCCTAAAAGTCCTAGGTGTATCACAAGGTTTGGTAGGGTTGTTAACTTCCTGGACACTGTGTTCTGCTTCGGATTCAAAATTTATAGGGTCAGTCTGGTTTGGAACATGGGTGGAAACCTGTGGACATGGAATGGGTGGTACCAGCTGTGGTTGACCGAAAGATGTTTGTGTAGGAGGACCCCCAGGATTCGTCATACCAAAATATGGGTTCCATGGACTATGAAAGGTATATGGAGATGGGTCATTATGTCCCTGGGACCAGTTAGGATTGGTCATATGGGATGTAGGATTACTAAACAGAGAAGGCTGTGTTGGGTCTAAACCTTGGGCCTGCCACATCTGAGGATCCCACAGGGGTGGGGGGAAGATTTGGTTACCTGAATTGGGGCTGGTAGCAGGTGGTCGAAAAGGTGTATTTGAGTTGTTCTCAGCCATTCTGGAATGAAATACATAGATACATTAAGTTGGACAACAGATAACAAACTTGGAGTATAAAATACAAACTCGAATTCATTGCACATAAGGGTGACAGAAAATGATCATAAGGATGCACCCATTCGCATAAATTCATATAAAAGGGTGAACCATTCGACATAAGGTTCTTACAAAAGGAACATTAGCTTGAAGCAGTACTACATCGGTTACGCATGCATCACAGACATAACACAGAAGTTCCTAATTTATTTGGATGCATTTGTAGCACTACGACAAAGGTCGAGGTACCACAATTACAGGTTCCAAATGCTATACCTAGTGGACCTGTCGGAGTCGTACGAGTCATTGTCACTGGCCTCATACAATTCTGGTGAGGAAGGGGGGGTGAAAGTAATTTGTCTAGGCACTGGCTTCACATGCTCCGCAAGGTTAATTTGTTCCTCCATCCTCTCCTTTTCTGGGTCAGACCTTGCTTTGCTCTCTAATGCGTCCTGCTCCATCAGGTCTACCTCCTTTCGAATTGCAAGTAGAGCATTGAGAAGGTAATGCTCGTCACCCAAATGACGGAAAGCCTCTTCTAGAAAGCTTCTAATATTGACAGCACCAGATTCCACAGAGGATGCAAGATTGAGGACCAAGTGTTGCAACACTTTGGCATCATGGGTGCTCATCTTGATTCGTATCCTCAACCAGTACCTCCTTGGCTAGACAAGGTGCATACATGAAAAAATTAGGTGCAGTCTTGTTCCTAATTGGTGAAATTAAATTGTTCATGGCAGTTAGGAAACATCTGTGGGTTGCAATATAATAAACTAATATTTCAATGTAATGAACTAATGTGGTGATGGCAGTTAGCAAACAACTGTTGGTTGAAATGTTATGCACTGCTAAAGTATTTGTACACATGTATCGTATGTTGGTTGCATCTAATAACCTAAAGTTGCACAGAATACATGAAAGCACAGACAGAAATCATGGAGACAGACTTATGCAATTGATAAAAAACAATGTACTATAGCGAAAAAGAATTTAGAACCTCAATTAGTTGAAGAGGACGTCAAATAATCAAATAATTTAATCAAGCTGCATAATAAGTAAAGGTTTCGTTAGTTGCATGCAATGGTTGGTCATGTAAGGAAAGACTAATCGAAATTCAAGGGTCAGTGAGTCAAATTGGTAGACACACGAACTAAGTCCAATTGAAAGTAATCGATATGGAAGGAACAAGAGGTTGTGTTGGGGAATTTCAACGGTAATGGTACTGAGTTCTTGGAATACCAACATTAACATGCAATTCTGTCCCAGCAACATTGAGCAAACAACATACAATCCACAGGAATCTTAAATCAATTAACAAGGGAGAAATTGGTGGGTACACAATCTTAAGTAAACGAGGACGAGCAATATGCAAATGACACTATAGTCTCAATGTTGTTTCCTTTGTACCATAGTATCAATTTTTTACTTCATTACCACGGATCAGTTACCAATACGTGATTGAGGATAAGTTCAGATCTATGTGTACCACAATATGAAACTTGTTCTTGTACATAAACAATAGGCGAATCGGATGTCGGCCTTAACCACAACCCTAACTAGTCGAAGTCGGCGATGAACACATAAATCGTAGCGCAGAAAGAAGTAAAGTACATCTAAACCCTAATGGTAATCCATGGTACGGTTTTAAAGGAACTCGGATCAATCCGAGGTGTAGACCTTGGAGATGCGACGAAGCGTACCTTAGACCTTGAAGCTCGAATGACGCAGATCGGCTGAGCGTAGATCTGTCGGAGAATGGATGACCTCCCTTTGACCTCGACCCCGCAGCTGACGTTCCGGCGGACGGAGACGAGCGGCGTCGGCGTCTTCGCACGGATCGGCCGGGTCGCCGGTCCGGGAAGGATGAAGGCGGATTCGCGTGGACGACCCCGACTTCTGCTCGCCGGCCGGACGCAGACAAACGATTCAGGGGCGACGGTGGATCGACGCGTACCTTGTCCGACGGCGGTTGGGTTGCCCGCGGATCGCCTCGACCTCCTTCCTCGGAGTATTCCGAGCGCGCGCTTGTGTGGGAAGGAAGCGGATGGGGGGAAGGTCTCCGCCGTAGCGTCCCCATCCATTTAGCGGGAGAGAGAAGAAATCGGGAGGGGAGAGGAGGAGGAAGAGGAAGGCGGTGAAGGGGATAGAGGGCCACTATTGCCCCTATCCGTGCTACAGTAATAGGGGAGGGGGACGCTGGCGTCCACCGTTGAAGACAGTCTAAACCATCTCCTATTCTAGACAAGCAGTTAATATAAGTTGGAGGAACTGATCAATAGGTTATGTTTTCATCAGCCAGTTAGCTCTTTTTCAAAGCGTATGAAATCTTACATGAACAGGAGGTCAACAGCAAGACAAGGAATTGGAGTGCATGCGACCACACCAGCAAATTTGTGTTTTTTTTACCACCCGATTTGCATCTTACGACTGGTAATTTCGCGTCCGAATGTTTACCTTGTCCAGCTGAATGTAGGGCCCTACATCCGATATGAAAACAGGGCGGCCCACGCTGGGCCGTCTCTGTGTGTGTGTGTGGGGGGGGTGTGGGGGGGGGCCGAAGGTGCGGCCGCACCAGGCCCCCTAGCCACTAGACGCTAGCATTTTTTCCTGTTAAACTTATCTATTCTAGACGCAAATACGCAAAGAGCGATGCGCTATCAACCAGTCTCGTTTAAATGGTTAAACTAATGTCTTAATTGCTTATCGAATACTCTATCCGTTTCAAAATAATATTTGTTTTAGCTCTTGATTTTTATGTTTATATTCAACTAGATGATGATGAATCCACTAAAGAAACAAAACGAATTTTATTTTGATATAGATAGAGTATTATTTACTGTACGCATGATGGTTGCATCGGTAGAGAGAAGCTTTTTAAAATTGAAATGTTTTTTGAACTATCTATGGTCAACAATAACTTAAGAGAGGTTAAATGGCTTGACGATTCTATATATCGAAAAAAAGTTGTTGGATGAAATTGATCTCAATGATATAAGCGATGACTTTATATCACAAAATTTCGTATCACAAAATGTTAGAAGATATTTTTAATGATATCAGGTGAGAAGTAAGTGTTTTTGGCTATATTTTACATTTGTTATCTTATAAACATCAAAACAGCGTATAATAATTTTTATACGTCAAATATTCGATATTGTATATATAATTATATATATTTGTATGTGGATAGGCCCTCTATATCGGATTTTGCACTGGGCCCCTGAAAAGTTAGGAACGGCCCTGAGCCCACGACGCAGCACAACAAAAATATCTCTTCACGTCTAATCCTAGACACTGTTAAGAAACCTATCAAAGCCTATGTGGCCTATATACCTCAAACTCTCGTTTTTTTCTATAAATACTACCTTTAGAAATTTATTTCTGAAATAATACAAAGTTAAATACTACAAATTTACCTTCTTGTACATTTAAATTTGTATATTGGGCCATTTATTTTAAGCATTTATTTTTACAATTATTTATTTCATTCTCTGAAATGATTACAATAAGTAATCTAATTATCAAATTTATCACATATAGATGACTGGTATTGTGAGCCGTGAATTCGAGGTTTGATGTGCAGATTGTGCTTGGGGGCAAGAAGATCAAAGCTGCAATTGGGTTTGGCAAAAAATATGAAGTGGCCACCGACGAGCAAAATCACCAAGCATTGCACTTTCTGTGGCACCATCTCTCGTCTACACTCAAGAATGAGTACATGTCAGAGAGAAAGGCAAGCAACCTCTGAAATGCATTGCAACAACGTTTTGAGAGGTTGAAGTACACATTCTTGCTCCAAGCACAGCAAGACTGGACGCACAGCAAGATTGGACTCGCCTTAGATATACTGACTTTAAAACCGTGGGACAATACAATGCAACACTGCACCGAATATGCACCAAATTATCTCTTCATGGCAAGGTGATCACAGATGAGGAAAAGATTGAAAAAAACTTATACATTTTCCACCCAAACGCCATCCAATCTGCCCACAACTATCGACAAGACACATACAAGCAATATAGCGACCTTATCGATATGATGCGGTAAATGAGACACAAGATGATGCATTGAAGACGAACTTCAATCCTTATCCAAATGGAAATAGCATTAGCACTAAAATTAATGTCGTCTCGTACAAGATAATAAAGCATGTCTAGAGAAAGAGAGGTAAACATGGTGCTAGCAAGGGAAAGAAAGAAACCACAGTTAATCCCTTCAATGCTCACGGAAAGAAAACAATCAAAGAGAAGTCACAGCACAAGTCATATGGACCGCAAGACCAAAGATGCTACAAATGTGGCATGTGGGGTCATTGGTCCAAAATATGTCAATCACCAAAGCATGTCATAGAAGCATATAAGTCAAAGAACATGCCCGAACAGAAACATGAGGCGCACTTCACCATGGCAACCAACAATGAAGCCATGGAAGAAGACGCTAGACTTGAACCATCTGGCATGCCTCTTGATCTTGCAAGTGCTGTGAAGATGATTGCCACTGAAGAGAACACCTCCACCACTCTAGTGGAGGCTGACACTGATGCCTTCCTTGATTCCATTTGAGTGCTTGCATGCACATTTATTTTTCAGAGTTGAAAAAAACTTAAATTATGGTCTGTAAGCTCTATAAGATCATTATCTTTATTTCATGAACGTTGAACTATTTCAATTTACTATGCAATATTTCCCTTATGATAATTACTAATTGCAATAATTATATTATGAAAGGTCCTTGGAGGATATATGTATTGTCGACAGTGGCACGACAAATACAATTTTAAGGGAAACAAAATACTTTCACGCGATCATGAAGAACATTGGAAGAATTAACACAATCGCCGGAAGCGATACATGTGTAATAGGCTTTGGTAAAGCCACAATTACACTCCCGATAGGTACTCAAATCAAAATCAAAGAAGCACTATTGTGCCCCGAATCAACCAGAACTCTCTTGAGTTTTAGGGACATTCGTGCAAATGGTTTTCATGTAGAAACCGCATAGTAAAACGGTAAGGAATACCTATGCATCATAAAGTATAGGGAATATGACCAAGCAGTTATAGAAAAATTCCCATAACTAGAATCAGGGTTATATTATACTAAGATTAGTGCACCTGCAGTGTACACTTCCCTAAAGACGGTGTTTAAACATTCTGAATTATTTTCTCTATGGCATTATCGACTAAGACACCCTGGTCTTAGAATGATGAGAAAAATCATCAATAACTCACAAGGACACTACATAAATGTCAAACACTTCCCAAATCAAGAAGATTTCGCGTGTCATGCATGTGCCACGGGAAAATTGATAGTAAGACCACCCCCTTAAGAGTAAAGAATGAAATTCTCACCTTCATGGAACGAATCTAGGGAGACATTTGTGATCCAATTCAACCACTTTGGGACCTTTTTGATATTTTATGGTCTTAATCGATGTATCCTCAAAGTGGTCACATGTATGCTTACTATCAACTCGAAACCACGCATTTGCAAAGTTGATCTCGCAGATCATCCGGATTTAAAATACTTTCCCTAACCACCGAATAAAGTCCATCATAATGGATAATGTCGGAGAGTTTACCTCTAAGGCATTTGATGATTATTGTACCGCATCGAAAATTGCAGTTGAGCACTATGTGCCTCATGTTCATACACAAAATGGACTAGCCGAAGATTTGATTAAAAGAATTAAGCTAATTGCTCGATCACTCTTGCAGAGTTATAACCTACCCAACACATGTTGGGGCCATTGTCGTCCTGCACGCAGCAACACTTATCAATTTTCGTCCATCCGTGTACAACATCCACTCACCAATGCAACTAGTGCAAGGAGGCATCCCAAAAAATTCTCATCTAAGAAAATTTGGATGCATGGTATATGTACCTATACCACCTCCACAACGAAGTGCAATGGGTCCTCTCCAGAAATAGGGATATTTGTTGGATATGGGAGTGCATCCATAATTAGACACCTTGACCCAATGACCGAAGAATTGCATACAGCCCGATTCGCTAACTATATTTTCGATGAAGATAATTTCCCATCATTTGGGGGGAGCAAAATAACCTTTGGATGAGAAATGTCGAGAAATTATATGGCAATCCATAGGAATCCCCGCTCATGACTCTTGCACCAAAGAAGCAAATCTAGAAGTCCAGAAGATAATTGATTTGCAAAATTTAGCAAATGAACTACCTGATCATTTTTGTGATTTGAAGAGTGTGGTTAAGTCACATGTTCCCGCACGGAATGCACCAGAGAGGGTTGAAATACCAAAGAAAATTAAATGTATACCTGATCCTATTAAAAGGCCTCATAACAAAAGGACAATAACTATAGATTCTCAAACCCCAAGTACTCAGAGACGTCCTAGGAAGAGAAGGCGAGAGGACTTACCACAATCGATCACGAAAATGCCCCAAAGAAAGAAGGGGAGCCAGACGAGACCCAGCACCGGGAAGAAACATATGAAGAAAAGCATTCTAGACTTGAACCTTCCCATAGAAGAAATCGTCATCCCAAACATGTACGCACACAAAGGCGTTGAAAAACTAAAGGAACTTGCTCCTGCAACAAGAAGTAGCAAGGAATCGCAAGAAGAAATGCAAGAAGCTGTAACGCCCTGAATTTAGGGGTAGAATTTTTTTCTTCTTTTCTCTCACCAAATTCAGGCGTTACTCTTTCCTTTTTTCCTTTTCTTCTCGCTAAGCCTTGATTTTTTCCAAAGTCACAGCGGGTTTTGGCTTTAGACCTCGTGTTAAGCAAAACCTTAAAACACTTTATTTTGTGTGATGCATCATGCCGAACCATGCATACTTTTTGATTGATTAAAAATGTGAATGCTTTCATCTAGAGGAAATTAGAAATTAGAAAAAAGAAAAGCCTTTTATTTTTTCTTTTCTCTTCCCCCTTCTCCCCTTTCGGCCCAACCGCCCCCCTTCGGCCGGCCCAGCTGGCGGCCCAGCCGCCCCCTCCCCTCCCCTTCCCGCGTGGGCCCCGCGCCGGCCCAGCCGCGCGCCCCCTTCCCCCCCTTTGGGCCCAGTCGGCCCAACCGTCCCCCCTCTCTTTTTTTCTTTTTCCAAAAATCCCTCTCCCTCTCTCTCTCTCCCTCACCCTCACCCTAGCCCTAGCGCCGCCGCCGCCTCTCCCCTGCCCTAGCGCCGCCGCCACCCCTCCCCGGCGCCGCCGCCGCGCCGTCCCCCTCCGGTGAGGCTCCCCCCTCCTCCTCCCTCCTCTCCTCCCTCTCCCTCCTCCCTCCGGCGCCCTCCCCTCACCCGCGCCGCCCGGCTCGGCCCCCGACTCGGCCGCTCCGGCGAGCTCGGCTTGGCCCCGGCCTCGCCCGCGCCCGGCCGGCTCCGGCCCCGGCCACCCCGGCCGCTCGCGCCCCCGACCCCGGCCGCCCCGGCCTCTCCCGTGCCCCGACCCCGGCCGCCCGCGCGAGCCCCGCCCCGCCCCGCGCCGCCCCCCGGCCGCCCGCGCGAGCCCCGCCCCGCCCCGCGCCCGGCTCGGACGTTCCCCGGCTCGGCCGCCTCCCCCGCCCCCGGCCCCGGCTCGGCCGCCTCGGCTCGGCCGCCCGCGCCCCGGCCCCGGCCCAACCGCCCCCGCTCGGCTCGGCCGCCCGCCTCCCGGCGAGCTCGGCCGCCCCCCCCCGGTTCAACCGCCCCCCCCCGGTTCAACCGCCCCGGCCCCCGGCCCGGCCGCCCGCCCCGCCCCGTGCCCCGGCTCGGCCGCTCCCGTCGCGCCCCGGCCCGGTCGCCCCGCGCCCGGCCTCGCCCGACCGTGTCCTCGCCCCGTCCGTGCTTCGCTCGCAATGGTCCGCGACGTCCTCGCTCGCCCGTGCTCGCTTGCCCTAGCATGTTTGCCCGCACGGCCCCGACGCGTGCGCGACTCGTTCGCAGCACGTTAAGTGTGGTTTTGCGCGTGCGCGTGCTCGCGCAGCGTTCTGGCGTAGCTCGTCGTGCTCGCGACGCGACGCATAGCGCCCTGTCGCGCTCTCGACACGATCATCTACCCCCTAGCCCCGTCTACCCCCCGTATCCTATATGCGTTAATCCCGTTGTTTATATTAATAAGGTACGAGTCTCAATTTGGAAATTGGTTATGTTAGTTAATTTGTATAGCTAATCGTCTAACTCATTCAATGTTAATCTACTAAAAGTGGTCACGTTTACATTAGTGCATGTAGCTAACCCTTTTGTTGGAACCAATTGGAACTAGAGCACGTGACGTCTAGTTATTCACCAACCCGTAGTGCGTCTCGGGCATAAGCTTTAACTCTCGCGAGACCTTTTCTCATTTCTTTCTAACCATGGTAAACTCATTATTGTATGTGATATTTTATGCATGTTTAATCTACTGGTTCTCTTGTATGGTGTATTGTTGGTTTCCTAATTTCAATGAATGGATGTATGTATGCTTGCAATCGCTTAGAGAACGATCCGGTTGGAGAGCCCGAAGAACTCGCAGGAGAAGCCCCTGAGCAGCAGTCGGTTGGTGGAGGCAAGTGTCCTTTGACCTATCTCTGTCCTATTCATTCTTTAATTCACCTCCCGCATTACACATTTATACTTAAGGATTGACTAGCTTTGTTATCCATGTCCTTGTTTACCTATTTGGGTCGGATTATTATTATTTAGCTCTATGCTATTGCTCAAACTCTAATCAATGAACATGATGAGATTATATATGATACACTGTTTTCCCTTCTCTTATTATGATGTTGTACTTGTGGTCTTCAAGGGGGCTCGAGCGGTTTCTCGAGTGCCTCTCCGTAAGGACCTGTTCTATGGATGACCGCCCGGGAAAACAGTGCAACCATGAGGGTGGAGTGGGACGCCCTTAGCTGAATAATTAGAGGAACCGGGGTGTAGTTCGCTTAGCCGTTGTGCCGTCAATGGGGCTCGGTGTATGCGGCTCGCTCTGCCAAGGTTGATTTATCCCTTGGGGAGGAGTGCGGTACATTTAGGAAACCTAACAGGCGGCTACAGCCCCGGGGAATCTTTGTAAAGGCTACGTAGTGATGCCCTGCTGGACCACCTATGTAGTGGTCAATGGGGAGTAGCTCTCTCCGGGCAGAAAGGGGATCACGACTTGTGGGTAAAGTGCACAACCTCTGCAGAGTGTTTGAAAACTGATATATCAGTCGTGCTCGCGGTTATGAGCGGCCAAGGGAGCTCCAATGATTAGTGGTACTTGAGCAGAGACATTTTGGTTTACAGGTGGCAATGAGACTGATGGTTTTGGTTATGTCTATGGTGCTGGTAAGTGGTATTCTTTCCGTTTGGAAAGGGTACATCGGGCTAATAACTTGGGTTAATGTTAAAACCTAGCTTTCTACTAGTAAATAATAACCTGACCAACTAAAAGCAACTGCTTGACTTACCCCCCCCCCCACATAAAGCTAGTCCACTACAGCCAAACAGGATGCTTGCTGAGTATGTTGATGTGTACTCACTCTTGCTCTACACACCAAACCCCCCAGGTTGTCAGCATTGCAACCACTGCTCAGGAGAAGATGAAGCTGTGGAAGGAGACTTCCAGGAGTTCCAAGACTACGACGAGTTCTAGGTGTGGGTTAGCGGCAACCCCCAGTTGGCTGCCTGTGAAGGCCGCAGTTATCTACGTTTCATTTTCGCACTTTGATTTATTGTAAGGACTATATGGACGTCTCAGACGTATGATGTAATCGACTATTATTTCCCTTTTAATACTATTTTGAGCACTAGGTGATGATGTCCATGTTATGTAACTGCTGTGTACGTGAATAACTGATCCTGGCACGTACATGGTTCGCATTCGGTTTGCCTTCTAAAACCGGGTGTGACATAAGCTGGTATCAAAGCCGTGCTGACTGTAGGACCGCTAACCTAGAGTAGAATGGTCGTTCTAAGGACTATAGACCTCTGTCCATGCCTTGACTTTGGTACCCCTTCAAAAGTTGGTCATACTGACCAAACCTATGTTCTACTATATATTATACCTTGCTGAAAATTTTGTTTTATTCTAATCCTTCATTTATTTATGGTTCATTATTTGCTGGTCATATTAATTCTGTTCTCACTCTTTTGCTTGTGGTGTCTTTTGTAGATGGCTCGACTTAGACACACTGCACGAAAGTCCGTCATCCCCTTCTTACCCTCCCGCCTTGCGGAGCGTCCGCTTCGCCGCCCGTGGCCGGTCAGTCCAGCCACTTGGAGAGACTGCACCACCGCCTGCATGAGGAGCAGGAACGTCGACGACAGGAGCAGCAGGGCTCTTCCTTCTCGCTCCAGCAGGAGTTAGAGTCTGTGAGGAGCTGCTCTCCTGTGCTTCCACTGGAGGCGCCCCCTGCACCACCACTGGGCGCCCCAGCATCTGGAGTAGCTGCTGGAGGAGACCCAGACGACGGAGGTGGCGACGACAGCCCGAGCCACGACACCGACTTCCCTGCTGACCATGAGCTGGAAGGATGGGTTGCTCGACCAATCACTCGCGACGCTGCTCGCGGGTGTCACTTCCACGACGCGCTCGACACCCTGCTACGTCGGGCACTTGACCGGCGTACTTGGTCCATCGAGTATCGCTGTGTGGTCTACCAGCATAGTCGCGGGGTTTACCCTGGACCGCTGGGAGGCGACCTGCTTGGTGCGCTGTCCGGAGAACAGTCTCCAGGGTGCGGAGGCCTGCTCAGAGCACTATTCTATCTCTGAGCGGGACTCAGCTAAGGCGGCCATGCAGGATGCTGCACGGCGTGCGCTTTCGCACTACTGCTCAGTTTTCGGTGGGGTAGCTGACGGTCTTGACCTGAAGTATTACCCCCGCCGTTCATCTGGCAGCACAGGAGGCGTGATTGTTTCACCTGCTAGTGAGGACAATCCTAGGTTGAGCAGCACAGTCAACCTAGCTGACGTGCTAAACACGGAGCTGGACCATGCACTAGACGAGCTGAGTATGGCTCGTGCTGAGATCGCCCTGCTGCGGGCTGAGCGCGCGGAACGTCGTCACTTGGATGATGGTTCCCCCGCTCCCGTTGGGACTCAGCACCCGTACCTCTCACCTCGGCGTGGACGCCTGTCTTATGGCAATCCCGACTGCAAGACCAAGATAAATCTAGAACCATAGATCGCTAGAGTCGGATCTTGTAATTAATACAAAATATATACGTAGAAGCTACAGTCTTAGCGTAGTCTCGCTTTTAGTTAGTCTTAGTTAGACAGGGTAGTTTGCTATATCCTGTGCATTTATGTTTGTCATGATGAACTATGTTTGGTTTGGATCTTTGTAATGACTGTCACCAGAGTGTGGGTATCCCCTACATTATGGTTTACCTGTTATATGTTAATGGAGTTAGTTATATAGTTGGGAAAAATTTTATTCCACTTTCCTCTTAATCTGAGAAGCTGTGTGGTCTGTGTTGGAGATCAGTGAAGATGCTCAACTGTTCAGTGCTATTGAAGAACTCTATACTCTTTTCTTATGCTGCAAGATTTGCAAGATCAGTTCTGATGTGTGGTTGCATTCTGCAGATGTCAGAGAACAGGCGCAGAGGAGGAAGGCGTGCTCAGCAGGAGCGAGCCGCTCCGCAGGATGAGGTGCCCCAGCAGCAGCACCTGCCGCCCCCGCCCCCGATGTCGATCGAGCAGATGTTTCTGATGCAGACTCAGGCAGTTCAAGCCATCGGTCAGACTCTGGCCGCCATTCAGCAGCAGCAGCAGCAGCAGGCTCCACCTCAACCTCAGATGCCTCAGATGCCCAGAGACAAGCGTGCTGAATTTATGAGAGGTCATCCTCCAACATTTGCTCACTCTTCTGACCCCATGGATGCTGAAGATTGGCTGCGCACTGTGGAGCGGGAGTTGCATACCGCTCAGTGCGATGACAGAGAGAAAGTTCTGTATGGTCCCCGTCTGTTGAGAGGAGCAGCCCAATCATGGTGGGAGTCTTATCTCGCCACCCATGCCAACCCCGATGCCATCACTTGGGAAGAGTTCAGAGGTAGCTTTCGTCAGTACCATGTGCCTGCAGGTCTGATGACAGTGAAAAAGGAGGAGTTCCTGGCCCTCAAGCAAGGGTCATCATCTGTCAGTGAGTACCGAGACAGGTTTCTGCAGTTGTCCCGCTATGCTCCTGAAGATGTCAACACCGACGCCAAGCGACAGTATCGCTTCTTGAGAGGCTTGGTTGACCCTCTGCACTATCAGCTGATGAATCACACCTTCCCGACATTCCAGCACCTGATTGACAGAGCAATCATGACAGAAAGAAAGCGTAGGGAGATGGAGGATCGTAAGCGCAAGATCAGTGGACCCTAGCCTGGAAGCAGCAGCCGCCCTCGTTTCTCAGGCAATCAACCTCAGCAGTTCAGGCAGAACCAGCGTCCACCTCAGCAGCATCAACAGTTCCAAAGGCAGTATCCTCAGCACCAGTACCAGAACCGTCAGAGCAATCAGTCAGGAGGTCAGATTCAGAGGCAGAATCAGCAGGCACCTCGTCTTCCTGCCCCAGCAAGCCAGCAGAACAGTCAGGCAGCACCAGCTCAGGTTGGAAACAGAGCATGTTTCCACTGTGGAGAGCAAGGCCATTGGGTGATGCAATGTCCGAAGAAGGCAGCCCAGCAGCAGTCAGGCTCTAATGCCCCAGCAAAGCAGAATGTGTCTCAGCCTGGAGCAGGCAATCGCCCTCAGCCGCGCTATAATCATGGAAGACTGAACCACTTAGAGGCTGAAGCAGTTCAGGAGACCCCCGGCATGATAGTAGGTATGTTCCCAATCGACTCCCATATTGCAGAAGTGTTATTTGATACTGGAGCAATGCATTCTTTCATTACTGCATCATGGGTAGAAGCACATAATCTTCCAATTACTACCATGTCAACCCCCATTCAAATTGACTCAGCCGGTGGTAGAATTCGAGCTGATAGCATCTGTTTGAATGTAAGCGTGGAAATAAGGGGGAGAGCGTTTCCCGCCAACCTTATAGTAATGGGTACTCAGGGAATAGATGTCATCCTAGGGATGAATTGGCTAGATAAGTATCAGGCAGTTATCAGTTGTGATAAAAGGACAATCAGGTTGATGTCCCCACTAGGAGAGGAAGTGGTGACCGAGTTAGTCCCGCCCGAGCCAAAGAAAGGAAGTTGTTATCGGATGGCTATTGATAGCAGTGAAGCAGACCTAATTGAGAGTATCAAGGTTGTGTCTGAGTTCCCAGACGTGTTTCCAAAGGACTTACCGGGTATGCCACCAGAGCGGAAAGTTGAGTTTGCCATAGAGCTTCTTCCTGGAACCGCCCCCATCTTTAAGAGAGCTTACAGAATATCTAGACCAGAGTTGGTTGAGCTTAAGAAGCAGATTGATGAGCTGTCAGAGAAAGGTTACATCCGGCCAAGCACCTCGCCTTGGGCCGCCCCTGTCTTGTTTGTGGAAAAGAAAGATGGCACCAAAAGGATGTGTATCGATTATCGAGCTTTGAATGAAGTCACGATCAAGAATAAGTACCCTTTGCCCAGAATAGAAGATCTGTTCGACCAGTTGAGAGGAGCCAGTGTGTTCTCCAAGATTGATCTGAGGTCAGGTTATCATCAGCTCAGGATCCGACCTTCGGACATTCCGAAGACGACATTCATTACCAAGTATGGGTTGTATGAGTTCACTGTGATGTCTTTTGGATTGACCAATGCGCCAGCCTTTTTCATGAATCTGATGAACAATGTATTCATGGATTATCTTGATAAGTTTGTGGTGGTATTCATTGATGATATTCTGATTTATTCTCACAGCGAAGAGGAGCATGCAGATCATTTGAGGATGATATTGCAGAGATTGCGAGAGCACCAGTTGTATGCAAAGTTGAGCAAATGTGAGTTCTGGATCAATGAAGTCCTGTTCTTGGGTCACATAATCAACAGAGAAGGATTGGCTGTGGATCCAAAGAAAGTGGCAAACATTCTGAACTGGAAAGCGCCAACGGATGCTCGAGGAATCAAGAGTTTCATTGGAATGGCCGGATATTATCGGTGATTCATTGAAGGGTTTTCAAAGATTGCGAAACCAATGACAGCGTTGCTAGGCAACAAGGTTGAGTTCAAGTGGACCCAGAAATGTCAAGAGGCTTTCGAAGCGCTGAAAGAGAAGTTGACAACAGCGCATGTCCTAGTCTTGCCTGATGTGCACAAGCCCTTCTCTGTGTACTGTGATGCTTGTTACACAGGTTTGGGATGCGTGTTGATGCAAGAGGGAAGAGTTGTGGCCTACTCGTCCCGACAGCTGAAGGTTCATGAGAAGAATTACCCAATCCATGACCTAGAGTTGGCAGCAGTGGTTCACGCACTGAAGACATGGAGGCACTATCTGTATGGACAGAAATGTGATGTTTACACAGACCACAAGAGTCTGAAGTACATATTCACTCAGTCAGAGCTGAATATGAGGTAGCGAAGATGGTTAGAGCTGATCAAAGACTATGAGTTGGAGATTCATTACCATCCAGGCAAAGCAAACGTAGTGGCAGATGCTTTGAGCAGGAAGAGTCAAGTCAATCTGATGGACGCTCGTCCGATGCCTTATGTGTTGGCCAAGGAGTTTGACAGGTTGAGTCTCGGGTTTCTGAACAATTCGCGAGGAGTCACAGTTGAGTTGGAACCTACCTTGGAGCGAGAAATCAAAGAAGCGCAGAAGAATGATGAAAAGATCAGTGAGATTCGGCGACTGATTCTAGACGGCAGAGGCAAAGATTTTGGAAAAGATGCAGAAGGTGTGATATGGTTCAAAGACCGCTTGTGCGTTCCCAATGTCCAGTCCATTCGGGAGTTGATTCTCAAGGAAGCTCATGAGACTGCTTATTCGATTCACCCTGGTAGTGAGAAGATGTATCAGGATCTGAAGAAGAAATTCTGGTGGTATGGAATGAAGAGGGAGATCGCAGAGTATGTGGCTATGTGTGATAGTTGTCGACGGATTAAGGCAGAGCACCAGAGACCAGCTGGATTGTTGCAACCGTTGCAAATTCCTCAGTGGAAATGGGATGAAATCGGTATGGATTTCATAGTCGGATTGCCTCGCACTCGAGCCAGCTACGATTCCATTTGGGTAGTGGTGGACCGTTTGACCAAGTCAGCCCACTTCATACCTGTCAAGACCAACTACAGCAGTGCAGTGTTGGCAGAATTGTATGTGTCTCGGATCGTTTGTCTGCATGGTGTTCCAAAGAAGATAGTGACAGACAGAGGAACACAGTTCACCTCTCATTTCTGGCGGCAGTTGCATGAAGCCTTGGGTACACATCTGAATTTCAGTTCAGCTTATCATCCGCAGACAGATGGCCAGACTGAAAGGACCAATCAAATTCTTGAAGATATGTTGAGAGCCTGTGCGCTGCAAGATCAGTTCGGATGGGACAAGCGATTGCCTTATGCAGAGTTCTCCTATAACAACAGTTACCAGGCCAGTTTGAAGATGTCACCATTTCAAGCGCTCTATGGAAGGAGTTGTAGAACTCCGTTGCAATGGGATCAGCCTGGGGAAAAGCAAGTGTTCGGGCCAGACATTTTGCTTGAAGCCGAAGAGAACATCAAGATGGTCCGAGAAAATCTGAAGATAGCGCAATCGAGGCAGCGAAGCTATGCATATACAAGAAGAAGAGAGCTGAGTTTCGAAGTCGGAGACTTCGTCTATCTGAAAGTGTCACCGATCAGAGGAGTCAGAAGATTTGGAGTCAAAGGCAAGCTAGCACCCCGCTACATTGGTCCGTACCAAATTCTCTCAAGGCGTGGAGAAGTGGCCTATCAGCTCAGTTTGCCAGAAAATTTGTCTGCTGTGCATGATGTCTTTCATGTGTCTCAGTTGGAGAAGTGCTTGTGTGTGCCAGAGGAGCAGTTGCCAGTGGAAGGTCTTGAAGTCCAGGAGGACTTGACCTACGTTGAGAAGCCAGTGCAAATCCTTGAGGTTGCAGACAGAGTCACCCGGAGGAAGACCATCAGAATGTGCAAAGTCAGGTGGAATCACCATTCAGAGGAAGAAGCAACCTGGGAGCGTGAAGATGATCTGATGGCTAAATACCCTGAGCTCTTTGCTAGCCAACCCTGAATCTCGAGGGCGAGATTCTTTTAAGGGGGATAGGTTTGTAACGCCCTGAATTTGGGGGTAGAATTTTTTTCTTCTTTTCTCTCACCAAATTCAGGCGTTACTCTTTCCTTTTTTCCTTTTCTTCTCGCTAAGCCTTGATCTTTTCCAAAGTCACAGCGGGTTTTGGCTTTAGACCTCATGTAAAGCAAAACCTTAAAACACTTTATTTTGTGTGATGCACCATGCCGAACCATGCATACTTTTTGATTGATTAAAAATGTGAATGCTTTCATCTAGAGGAAATTAGAAATTAGAAAAAAAGAAAAGCCTTTTCTTTTTTCTTTTCTCTTCCCCCCTTCTCCCCTTTCGGCCCAACCGCCCCCCTTCGACCGGCCCAGCTGGCGGCCCAGCCGCCCCCTCCCCTCCCCTTCCCGCGTGGGCCCCGCGCCGGCCCAGCCGCGCGCCCCCTTCCCCCCCTTTGGGCCCAGTCGGCCCAACCGTCCCCCCCTCTTTTTTTTTCTTTTTCCAAAAATCCCTCTCCCTCTCTCTCTCTCTCTCTCCCTCACCCTCACCCTAGACCTAGCGCCGCCGCCGCCTCTCCCCTGCCCTAGCGCCGCCGCCACCCCTCCCCGGCGCCGCCGCCGCGCCGTCCCCCTGCGGTGAGGCTCCCCCCTCCTCCTCCCTCCTCTCCTCCCTCTCCCTCCTCCCTCTCCTCCCTCCGACGCCCTCCCCTCACCCGCGCCGCTCGGCTCGGCCGCTCCGGCGAGCTCGGCTCGGCCCCGGCCCCGGCCGCACCGGCCTCGCCCGCGCCCGGCCGGCTCCGGCCCCAGCCACCCCGGCCGCTCACGCCCCCGACCCCGCCCGGCCCGGCCGCCCCCCCGGCCGCCCGCGCGGGGCAGGGCGGGGCTCGCGGGCGGCCGGCCCCTCTCCCGCGCCCGGCTCGGCCGTTCCCCGGCTCGGCCGCCTCCCGCGCCCGGCCTCGGCCGCTCGCGCCCGGCCTCCCCCGCCCCCGGCCCCGGCTCGGCCGCCTCGGCTCGGCCGCCCGCGCCCCGGCCCTGGCCCAACCACCCCCGCTCGGCTCGGCCGCCCGCCTCCCGGCGAGCTCGACCGCCCCCCCTGGTTCAACTGCCCCGGCCCCCGGCCCGGCCGCCCGCCCCGCCCCGTGCCCCGGCTCGGCCGCTCCCGTCGCGCCCCGGCCCGGCCGCCCCACCCCCGCGCCCGGCCTCGCCCGACCGTGTCCTCGCCCCGTCCGTGCTTCGCTCGCAGTGGTCCGCAGGCGTCCTCGCTCGCCCGTGCATGTTTGCCCGCACGGCCCCGACGCGTGCGCGACTCGTTCGCGGCACGTTAAGTGTGGTTTTGCACGTGCGCGTGCTCGCGCAGCGTTCTGGCGTAGCTCGTCGTGCTCGCGACGCGACGCATAGTGCCCTGTCGCGCTCGCGACACGATCGTCTACCCCCTAGCCCTGTCTACCCCCCCCCCCCGTATCCTATATGCGTTAATCCCGTTGTTTATATTAATAAGGTACGAGTCTCAATTTGGAAATTGTTACGTTAGTTAATTTGTATAGCTAATCGTCTAACTCATTCAATGTTAATCTACTAAAAGTGGTCACGTTTACATTAGTGCATGTAGCTAACCCTTTTGTTGGAACCAATTGGAACTAGAGCACGTGACGTCTAGTTATTCACCAACCCGTAGTGCGTCTCGGGCATAAGCTTTAACTCTCGCGAGACCTTTTCTCATTTCTTTCTAACCATGGTAAACTCATTATTGTATGTGATATTTTATGCATGTTTAATCTACTGGTTCTCTTGTATGGTGTATTGTTGGTTTCCTAATTTCAATGGATGGATGTATATATGCTTGCAATCGCTTAGAGAACGATCCGGTTGGAGAGCCCGAAGAACTCGCAGGAGAAGCCCCTGAGCAGCAGTCGGTTGGTGGAGGCAAGTGTCCTTTGACCTATCTCTGTCCTATTTATTCTTTAATTCACCTCCCGCATTACACATTTATACTTAAGGATTGACTAGCTTTGTTATCCATGTCCTTGTTTACCTATTTGGGTCGGATTATTATTATTTAGCTCTATGCTATTGCTCAAACTCTAATCAATGAACATGATGAGATTATATATGATACGCTGTTTTCCCTTCTCTTATTATGATGTTGTACTTGTGGTCTTCAAGGGGGCTCGAGCGGTTTCTCGAGTGCCTCTCCGTAAGGACCTGTTCTATGGATGACCGCCCGGGAAAACAGTGCAACCATGAGGGTGGAGTGGGACGCCCTTAGCTGAATAATTAGAGGAACCGGGGTGTAGTTCGCTTAGCCGTTGTGCCGTCAATGGGGCTCGGTGTATGTGGCTCGCTCTGCCAAGGTTGATTTGTCCCTTGGGGAGGAGTGCGGTACATTTAGGAAACCTAACGGGCGGCTACAGCTCCGGGGAATCTTTGTAAAGGCTACGTAGTGATGCCCTGCTGGACCACCTATGTAGTGGTCAATGGGGAGTAGCTCTCTCCGGGCAGAAAGGGGATCACGACTTGTGGGTAAAGTGCACAACCTCTGCAGAGTGTTTGAAAACTGATATATCAGCCGTGCTCGCGGTTATGAGCGGCCAAGGGAGCTCCAATGATTAGTGGTACTTGAGCAGAGACATTTTAGTTTACAGGTGGCAATGAGACTGATGGTTTTGGTTATGTCTATGGTGCTGGTAAGTGGTATTCTTTCCGTTTGGAAAGGGTACATCGGGCTAATAACTTGGGTTAATGTTAAAACCTGGCTTTCTACTAGTAAATAATAACCTGACCAACTAAAAGCAACTGCTTGACTTACCCCCCCCCCACATAAAGCTAGTCCACTACAGCCAAACAGGATGCTTGCTGAGTATGTTGATGTGTACTCACTCTTGCTCTACACACCAAACCCCCCCCCCCCCAGGTTGTCAGCATTGCAACCACTGCTCAGGAGAAGATGAAGCTGTGGAAGGAGACTTCTAGGAGTTCCAAGACTACGACGAGTTCTAGGTGTGGGTTAGCGGCAACCCCCAGTTGGCTGCCTGTGAAGGCCGCGGTTATCAACGTTTCGTTTTCGCACTTTGATTTATTGTAAGGACTATATGGACGTCTCAGACGTATGATGTAATCGACTATTATTTCCCTTTTAATACTATTTTGAGCACTGGGTGATGATGTCCATGTTATGTAACTGCTGTGTACGTGAATAACTGATCCTGGCACGTACATGGTTCGCATTCGGTTTGCCTTCTAAAACCGGGTGTGACAGAAGCATCCCATGATGAAATGTCCATAAAGTATTTATTAACTGGAGAAAGCATGAATAGAGCAACAACCAACATAGACATATGTTTGCAAAGAAAGTTGCCTCAATCATTGATCATGACCCAGAACTGGCATCTCTCGCAGAGTGCAAAAAGACTGGATTGGGAAGAATGGAAAAAGCAATTATCACGGAATTAATTTCTCTAGATAAAAGAGAGCATGAATGGATGAATGAATAAGCAATAATAACTGAAAATGCATTAAAATTTAATAACCGAGTGAATTTGACTAAATAAAATAGGGTTAGTATCTTACAATAAATAGTTGGAATGTGTAAATTATGATGAATGACATAATGACTTGACATGGGTACATGTATATCTAAATAGCTATGGCTAAATAACATATATGTTATAACTTTGTTTAACTGAATATGCAGATTTTGGCGATGTCATCACATTCGACACGACATACAGGACAAATCGGTACATCATGCCACTTGCTATGTTTATCGGATGCACCAACCATCTCCAGAATGCCATGTTTGCACAAGCTCTCATTAGGGATGAATGTACATATACGTTTGAATGGGCATTAGGATAGTACAAAACATGCATCCAAGGAAAAGAACCTATTACAATATTCATAGGTAAAACAACAAAAATGTATGCTACTGTGATTTAACTCCTTATAAATGATGTTGATTTTTTTGCTTTTGGCAAATTCTCACAATGTAAATGAAACAAAAACATCATATACAACTTTGTTTTTGTTGATTTCATATGTCTAAATAATTTATTGCAGATCACGATGCTGCCCTATAAAATGCTATAAGAGTCTTGTTCACTCAAACGTACCATATTCTATGCAGGTGACATATGCTAAAAAAAATACAGAGATTCATTGAAGCAGATGTACGCCCAACATAAAGGCCTCCAAGACAAGCTAACTTTTGTGATAAACCACCCTCTAAACCTATCTGAGTTTGAATCCGCTTGGAAATAAATGTTGGATGAATTCAACCTGCATGAAATGGTAACGATGCAAAGATTATTTGATGAGAGGAAAATGTGGATAGGTGCATAATTTAAAGAAATTTTTTGTGGAACAATCCAATTGACACAACAAAGCGAGAATGTGAATTCATTGGTAAAAATGGAGGACTACCTTACCCGAAAGGGGCAAGGGCAGTAGGGGAGTGGTCGGTATAGGGAGGTTCTTGGGCTGATTTTGCTGCGATGGCTTTTTAGACAGGGGATTTCTATGCTGCGCTCCCTAGAAATTGTAGCAGGTTTTTTGAAGCTAGTGGAATTTTGTAAAGGCCTCATAGTGGTACCCTGCCTCGCTTCCTTGGTAGAGGTGTATGGGGTCCGATCAACCCCGTGGCAAATGGGTAACACGACTTGTGGGTAAAGATACGTAACCTCTGCAGAGTGTAAAACTGGTATATCAGTCGTGCTCACGATCATGAGCGGCTCAGACCCTCACATGATTAACTTATAGAATTCAACTTACTTAATTTGTCATTTGCATTGCATTATGGGTGTTGTTATTAATCTTGATCTCTTATTTAATTGGGTTGATATCTATTTATACCTAGTAACTGCTAATAAAATTTTGACCAACTTTAAAAGCAATGCTTAGCTTTAACCATCCTCTTTGGTAAGCCTAACACTTCACATAGGCTCCCACCTTTGGTGAGTTCATGCACATTATTCCCCACAACTTGTTGAGCGATGAACGTATGTGAGCTCACCCTTGTTGTACTCACATCTCCCCCCAGGTCAAGAACAGGTACCGCAGGATAAGGCGCACGAAGGATGTCGTGATGAGTTCGTGAGTGGTCTAGGCCGTCGTCTCCCAGTCAACTTTGGGTTGCTGGATCGTTGTCTTCGTATGATGTAATTATTTAACTATTTTATACAGAACTCCTATTATATAGTAAAGATGGCATTCGTTTCTGTACCATAGATCATCATATGTGTGAGACTAGATCCTAGCACACTTGGTGATTATTTCGCGCCCGGGTTTTGGCCCCCTAAAACTCGGGTGTGACAGAAATTAAAAGAGCTATATGTCATGCTTCTAAGCAATTTTAAACCATATAGATTTTTTCAAAGGGTATGAGTGAAATCGAGCAATTCTACCATATGATTATCCTAGTACATGCATGACATGTATACAGATATGCATAAGCAATAACTAGGCATAAGTAACTAAATTGTAAAAAGAAAAGTACAATAAATTTTAATTTAGTTACCTACTCATGGGTGGGAAATTTGGATCCATAATTTTCACTAACCTACTAGGCAATGACTTGATCTAATATCATGAACCCCAAGATGTACGAACTTTGTCAAATCTCCAAATTCCTCGTAGTCTTATGGACTTCTCGCTTTTCTTTTAGGATCCAAACATTTTTGGTGCTCTTCATGGTTGAAATTATTTTCTTTGGCATTCAAATCCATTTAGCCCCTCTTGTGGTATTGGCTTGCTTACTTAGTTTGATGGCCACTACCTTGTTGTTTTTTCTTCTTTAAAAAGTATGGTGTGGTAGCCTTTTTTCACCTTCTTGATGTAGGTGTTGGAGAGCTTGCTTATTTTCTTTTGCTTTTCTCTTCCAATCTTTACCTTACACTAAAAGAACATATGGCCTTTCTTGTAGCGCACAAAATAAACCACAATTCCATCATCATTATGCTTCTTTAGTCCCTTAGCATTGATATCTTGATGAGTTTGGGTTTGCTTTCTTGTCTTCCATCGTTTTGCCCAAAGCCCTTAGTCAGGCGAGCCACTTCTTGCTTTAGTTACTCGTTCTCTTTTGCAATTTTTTTGGAACAAGTTTTACAATAATATTCTTGATACATACTTGTTTGTAAGGTGATGAGTCTAAAACAATTAAAACGTCGCAAAAGTATGTGCATCCTTTTTTTTATCAAATTTAGCTATTTTAATTTTAGATGTATGGGGTCCCACCAATTGCTTATAGTTTGTTATAGTTAGCTCATCATTATTGTCGGCGTTTCGGACCCGCGAGGGCCGTCAACCGACCAGTAAATTTGTTGCTGCGTGTCCCTACCCAGATGGGTTGATGCAAGATGGAACACAAGAGGGAAATGAGGCTTATGTTATCTTGCACCGGGGTGCTCGTAGTAGGGGTTACAAGCGTTGCGAGGGAGCGAGGGCAAGAGAGAGAGAGAGAGAAAGAGAGGGTTCGGCCTTGAGGCGAGCTGTCTGAGTCTGCCTCTGCTCGTTCGTACGTTCCGTCCCTCTCCTTCCTTTTTTTTCCCTTCGGAAGGCCCTGGACATCCCCTTTTATAGATACAAGGAGATGCCTAGCTGTACAATGGGGGTGTAGCTATGAGCTAACGTGGCTAGCGGGAAAGTGCCTTGAGCCCTGTACATGTACCAACATGGCCGTTGGAGAAGTGCCTTGAGTCCTGTAGAAGCATAGCTAGCGGTGCGGTATGGATCCTGCTGACGTTTCCTTGCTTCCGTAGGGGGTTGAGAGCAACCGACGTCACGGGCGCACGCGGGGAACCATCATTACCTATTACCGGAGTAACCTAGATGGGACACCGGTCTTGTTCCTTCATAGCCTAAGACAACTAGCTAGGGGTAGGGTAATGATGTATCCCCTGTAGCGTAGTCAGTCCGAGGCCGAGGTCGGACGAGGCGAAGACTTCTCCTGAGGCCGAAGCTGAGGTCGGGCGAGGTTGTGACTCCTCCCGAGGTCGAGGCTGAGGCCGAGGCCTAGGGTCGGGCGAGGCAGAGATCTTCTCCCGAGGCCGAGGTTGAGGCCGAGGCCTGGGGTCGGGCGAGGCGGAGACCTTCTCCCAAGGCCGAGGTTGAGGCCGAGGCCTGGGGTCGCGTGAGGCGGAGCTCCTTGTTGCGCCCGAGGCTAAACTCGGGGGAGGTCACGACTTACTGTTGCTAGTCTTACCCCGGTGGTTGGCACAGTAGCCGGAGCGGGGCGAACAACGCTGTTCTCCTGTCAGTACGGTCAGTAAAGGGGCGAAGTGACTGCGGTCACTTCGACCTTGCCGACTAAGGCGCGCGTGTTAGGATAAGGTGTCAGACGATCCCCGCATTGAATGCGCATGCGATACAGTCAGTTGGTAAGGCGATTCGGCCGAGGTCGCTGCACGACAAAGTTCGCCCGAGCTTAGCCTTGGGTGAGACAGGGGTGTGTCTGCTAACTGAGGGGACCCTCGGGCGAGGTGTGAATTCGTCCGGGACTACTGTCCTTGCCCGAGGCTGGGCTCGGATGAGGTCGCGTCCCTTGACTTGAACCGCGCTTCATCAGCCGTTGATGGTTTGTTCTGAAGACGTTTTCCAGCCAGGTTAAGGAGCATTGGGGGTACCCCTAATTACAGTACCCGACAGTAGCCCCCGAGCCTTCAAGGGATTGTAGGTACTCGCTTGGAGGTTCTGCCAGATTTCTGGCAAGGGGACCAGCCTTTCTCGGTTATGTTTTGTTCCAGTGGGTGCGCGCGAGCGCACCCGCCGGGTGTAGCCCCCGAGGCCTCAGAGGAGTGGTTTGCCTCCTCTGAGGTCTTAACCCTTTTTGTGATGCCTCGGTCAGCCTTGTTGTTCCCTCATGTGGCCTGGCCGCAGCCCGGGTGCACGGTCAGGCTCCGAGTTTTTAAGCTGGTTTTTTGACGTGGTCAACAGTTTGGCCGTAGCCTGACACGAGAGCAGCCCCCGAGCCTCTGCACGGAGCGAGAGGACGATCAAGGACCATCTCGACTTTTATTATACGCCCCTTCGTCGCCTCTCCGCGAGGATGAAGGGGGGAAGCGCCATGTTACCCTCGGAGGGCACCGAACATGGTGTTTCTAGTGAGTTGCTAGCGGGTGATCCGAGTGGACGCCCGAGCCCCGTTCGATAAGGGTCGGCTAGTGGCCTAGAGGCATGCTCCAAAAGTACCTACAGGTGATTTGCTGGACCCGGACCCATTTGATAGGGTCCAAGGGCTCGGTGCCTCCCTCCGGTGGGATTCCATTACAAATCGTTCCCGCTGGTCTCAAAAATGTCCTAGGGTACCTCGGGAGCGTAGCCCAAGCCTCGGCCATGTAATGGACGTACCCAGGGTCATCCCTGACTCTGCATGCTCTGGGGCGGCTGTCGAACCCTTCCGAGGGGCCAGCCTTCGAACCCCTGATCAGTAAAAAGCTCGGAGCCCGAGTGCTCTGGGGCGGTTGCCGAACCCCGGAGGGCGCAACCTTCGAACCCCTGATTAGTATGAGGGCTCGGGGCCCGTTTTCTTCGCCGAGAAGGATCCTTTTCGCAATATCCCCTTTCCCGGTCCCTATGGCAAGAGAGAGAGAGGAAAAGGATATAAATTTAAATAATTGGGCGCACCTTTTTTGACGTGGTCATCATGACGGAGGTAAAACGACGCCCGCTTCGCCTGCCGGAGGTGTCGCTTGCCCTGCCAAAAAGTTAATGCGACGGGACGGGCGATTCACGGGGCGTCTGTTGCGCGTGCGCGAGTCGTTCGAGGGACGGAACACGGGTGCGTCGTTTTTTATGCTGCGGGAGAGGGCTCCCCTGCCGTTTCGGGAGAGGATGCGAACCTTTAGGTGATTGGACCGCTGCTTCCGCATGCCTGTTGCTGCAATTACTGCCGACCCGCCTCTGATCATATCGACCGTCGTGCCTATCTCTGCGGCTGAGTGACCCGTGATCGTCGCACTTAATGGGCACTGTTGGGTCACGCGCAGGGCTGCCTTGAGTCACTGCGCTAGTTCTGCAGTCGAGAAGATGCAGCATTGGCACAAGTGGCAGTGCGGTTTCCTTGCACGTAGTGACCAGCGTGCCAGTTACATGACATGTGGGACCGGCCTTCCATGCTGGACCGCCGGATGCGACGAAGCTGAAAGGGTGCACAACCGTAGTGTGGTTGCATGCTTCTTGCGCGGTGGTCCGCCCTTTCGACCGCTGGTTTCGGCGAGGATGAGGGAATGCTTATAACCGCGGGGCGGTTACTGTGCTTCGCATGCGGCGGTTTGCCTTCTTCGCGTTTCGGGTCAGCTCGCATGACGTGTGGGACCCAGCCCCCGTGCCGTGGGGTGGGAACCCTGGAGCACGTCGGTGGAGACTTTGCCTGTGACGCTTGGGGGTGCGAGTGAGGAGATCTGCCTTTAAAAAGGGATCGACCCCCTAGGCGGTAGCCATGCCTTCACACCCCTCGCATTCATCGCGTCTTTCCCCCTTCCGAGCCCCCAGATGGGGTGCACCTGTGTCGATTTCTTCTTGCTGCTGTTGGAGGAGCGCGACCCCGTGGGGGTTGGCACTCTCCAGTCATCGCTCGGCTTCAAGGATTTTTATCACGCAGCCTGGCTGCATTCCCCCACCAATGGTCATCCAGAAGGATGACCACCAACTTCGTGGCGGGGAAGGGCGAGCCAGGCTGTGGCCTCCCTGCCGCCCTCAGCTTCAAGGATGTTCATCATCTGTGCTGGGGGCGAGGGTAAGCCGAGCTGGGGCCCTGCCTTTCGCACGGGCTGGCGACCCGCTTCTTCCTTCAGCATTCGGGGGAGAAGGGTGTTCACCAGCCTGGTGGAGGAGGCGCACTGCCACCTGCTGCCCGGTCAGGGTGCGGCAGTCCGTCCACCGCACGGGCGACGGTCGCGCCATGCACAGGTCCCCCATGTCCTCGGCTTGTCCTACGCGGCCAACCACACTAGGAGGGGGCGTACAAGACGTCGTACGCCGTGGGGGCGGTGTTCGCGTCCCTGGACGGTCCTGTCCTCACTCCCATGGCAACGACGGGAGCGAGGACCTCCTTGTGCATGCTGGGGCGGTCGCCATTTGCCGGTGCGGCGTCGGGGCGTAGGTGGCCGCTGCCGTCGGTGCTAAGGTGGTGGCTGCCATAGGTGAGGCTTCCCATCATCGAGGTGGTTGCCTCTGCCGATGAGACCATCAGTGCTACCTACGAGCGGACCTCCGGCTTTTTGGCTTTAATGGCTTGTCCTCGCCCCTCGTGAGGGGGACGAGGGCCTTTTCATAGTAGAGTTTGCCCTGAGGCAATCACTGCTGCTGTCTAGCCGCCCGAGGCGGAGGTCATTGTCGCTGCTGGTGTGGTGGTCGTCAGCGAGCCGCTCGGAGCTCGTTGTCTTATGGCCCCTTCGGTGCGGAGGTAGTTCATTTCGAGATATCTGCTGTAGGTCGGGGGAGCCGCCGAGGGTGCTGCCGACATCTACGTAGCATAGTTGTCCCAAGTACGTGTGTTTGTTTTCTGTGGCTGCTGAGGCCTGAACATTTGGGTATAAAGCCGTGCTTCTTTCCTCTTGTTTCGAGCATTAAGACTTGTTCGTCGGTAGCAGGATCACTTATCCGAGCGTGAGCTACCCTTCATGGAAGGTGACGAGTGAGGTATCCGTATCCCGGAGGCGTAGGAGTCCCTCGGCTCGGTCGGCCTTGCCGTTCAAGGTCTCTCTCGCTTGTTTTAAGGATTCTGTTATCGATATAGTCGAAATGGTATGAAAGTTGTTTTGGAGAAAAACTTTTCCGAGGAAAATTTTGACGTAGAGGGGGTTCCCCCCTTCTAGACCCCGAGGCGACCGCTCAGGCCAGGACCCTTGTGGAGGGTCTGGCCGTGGCCGTCGGGTCTGCTTGGTCTGCCCAAGCTAAGGCCTCGCAGCAGCGTGTCCGGGCCGAAGGTTGTTTCGCCCGCTTTGTGACTTTGTTTCTGCTTCGTCCTTCACCTCGTGTCTGAAGAACATTGTCCGGCTGTCTGCAGGGTTTGAGACGGCTCTTAACGAGTCCGTCAAGAACTGCAAGGCGCTTGCCGAGGCGGCTGAGCAGAAGGAGGCCGACCACGTGGCCATGTCCGAGGCTATCTCGGCTTTCTGCCGGGCCTTCGACGCAGAGGGGGCGCGAAAGTCGTTCTGGTAAAAGACTTTTCCGAGGAAAATTTTGATGCAGAGGGGCTCCCCCTTCTAGCCCCCGAGGGAGGGTCGGTTTTTGCTGAGGCAAGGCCGATCCTCCCTTGACAGCTAGACTTTTTGTTCGTACATGTAAAGGGACCGAGGTACATAAACGACTTGAAACGTTTTAAGGGTAAAAGCGACGTAGCTGTTCGATGTTCCAAGCGTTGCTGTAGACCTCGCCTTGATCGTTGGCCAGCTTGTATGTCCCGGGCTTCAAAACTTTGGCGATGATGAACGGCCCTTCCCAGGGAGGGGTAAGCTTGTGGCGCCCTCGGGCGTCTTGCCGTAGCCGAAGCACCAAATCTCCCACCTAGAAGTCTCGGGGCCGAACCCTTCGGGTGTGGTAGCGTCGCAGAGACTACTGATACCGCACCGAGTGTAGTAAGGCCACGTCCCGAGCCTCTTCCAGCTGGTCCAATGAATCCTCTCGGCTGGTCTGGTTGCTTTGGTCATCGTAAGCCTTTGTCCTCGGGGAACTGTATTCTAAGTCCGTGGGTAAGATGACCTTGGCCCCATAGACTAGGAAAAACGGCGAGAAGCCCATGGCCCGGCTCGGCGTCGTCCTCAGACTCCAAACCACCGAGGGTAGTTCTTTTATCCACCGCTTGCCAAACTTGTAGAGGTCGTTGTAGATCCTCGGTTTTAGTCCCTGCAAAGTCATACCATTGGCGCGTTCCACCTGCCCATTTGTCATTGGGTGCGCTACGGCGGCCCAGTCCACACGGATGTGGTGGTCCTCGCAGAAGTCCAGGAACTTCTTCCCAGTGAACTGCGTGCCATTGTCGGTGATGATTGAGTTTGGGACCCCAAAGCGATGGATGATATTTGTGAAGAACGCCACCGCCTGCTCGGACCCGATGCTGATTAAGGGTCGGACTTCGATCCACTTGGAGAATTTGTCGATGGCGACCAGCAGGTGCGTGAAGCCCCCGGGTGCCTTCTGTAAGGGACCGACGAGGTCCAGACCCCACACGGCAAATGGCCAAGTGATAGGTATTGTCTAGCAGAGCTTGAGCGGGCAGGTGCGTCTGTCTCGCGTAGAATTGACACCCTCGGCAGGAGCGTACAATCCTAGTGGCGTCGGCCACCGCGGTTGGCCAGTAGAACCCTTGTCGGAAAGCATTTCCTCGGCACTGTTACTTCTGATGAAGGGCTTAAAATTTCTAGTGCTTTTGTTTCTTCAATATTTGGCTTTTCAGCTTTATCTTTATCAGTCTCTAACTCAGCCAGCTCGGCTGATGGTACCTTCGGCATTATAACTGGCTCTTCAGTCTTCTGTGTGGGAGGAACGGGTTCTTTTGGTTCAGCAGCTAAAGAAGCCTCCCCACCAAACTCAGGCACCACGGCTGGTTCAATATAGCATGGCCGGTGAGTAAGTACCTTTATCTTTTTGCTTATAGCCTTCGGCACAGGTTCGGCCGAGGCGACCACAGCAGTAGCTTTCCTCTTTTTCCCTTGTCCCCGCAGAGGATAGCGGTAGTCGGGATAGACGAAGCCAATAGCATCAAAAACTTTGTTCAATCTCTTCTTTCCCCGACTTCCGAAGGCTGTGGACAATGCATTATCTTCTGCCTTGGAATATGATCCAAGCAGTTCATCACTTGTTACTTTGATGCATTTTTTAACCAGTCATCGTTTGGCTCGTCGAATTTATCCCCATATTTGAAAGTATACTTCAGCCGGACCAGCTCACCTTCGCTTGATTCAGCGACAGTTTCCTTTGACATTTCCCAGTTCTCTACAAGCGGCCATACTTTGAAGGCTATATGCTCTTGGATTAAGTCTCTTGTGCCAATGAAAAAACAGACAGTACCAAACGCCTTCTGGCATGCCTCAGGGCTTCGTCAATTTTGACCTTCGGCCTTCGGAGGCCGAAGTGGGACCAAATGGGGCGCATAATAACTTCCTTAGTATCTTCTCTTGCCTTTAAGTCATTCTTCACGTAAAACCATTCCTCCATCTAGGCTCCGGGCCACCTTTTCCGGAATGCTGGCACCGGGTAGCTTGCATTGGGGCGGGCGATAAATCCATAGCAGCCAAAGTTGTTATGATACTGTTCTTTCCCCATGGCCTTTGTCTCATACAAAAGTTCGTGCATGCTACAGAAGCACTTCGCATTTGGTTCTACCCCTTGGCTTCTTGCTGCCCAGACAAAGATTCCATCCTCAATATGGCTTCGGGGGTCAGCTGGTGAAGGAAAACCTGGTAGGTCTTCAGCACTTCAACTATGAACTTGCTCAGCGGAAACCGAAGCCCAGCTTTGAAGAAGCTTCGGAAAATCACAACTTCGTTTTCCTCAGGGGCTGGGACGTTGTTGTCTCCGCCAACCCTCACAATAGACATATCTCGAAAGTACCTTCCCCTCATGTTTTCGAGGTGACTTTGCTTGATGCTAGATTTTCTGAAAATTGTATGGCTCAGTCTCCAGGGTCGATCCTCAGAATCTTCGCCACCGCTTTCTGCATCGAAACTGTCACTATCACCAGTATCTTCAGACAGACCCTCCAATATTTCCTTAGTAATCTTTTTTGTATTTGTTTTTGCCATTGACTCGATAAATCCAGCAATGTAAGGATTTACAGCCTTCTTCTCCTCAAAAAGCTTCTCCTCTTCAGCAAGCTTCGTCTTAGCGGCAACCTTCTTGTCCTGAGACATTCTTTCCTTCAAAGATGATGAAAATGTGTCTTCCAAATCGAAGCTTAAAAAGCCTTGAAAAACTAGCATGTATTAGTGAGCAACAGCTATGAAATTGAGAAAATAAAGCAAATGGCACAGGCTGTGTACCAAATGAGGTTGGTGTGAGCTCTTATTTATACGCTCGGTACGCTCTAAACCAAGGGGCCCCGCCTGTCATTGATTGTTGCTATTCTAGCAAAGGGAAGGTGTTTTTTCAGACCTTCGGCTTAAGGCCTTCGTCCATATAGCAGTATGAATTCGTTATCTTAAATAAATTAATACTGCGAGGGGCTACTGTTGGGGGCCTTCGTCCTCCGAAGGTCCTCAAAAACGAGATCTAACAAAACCTTCCAAGTGTAACATATGAACAGGTACCTTCGGACTCGGGCTAAAAGCATGATCGCGACGAAGGATGGAATTGCTCCGAAGCTACGCGCGAGGGAGCTTCGACTAAATGATGGGGAAAGGAACCGACTTAAAGGGGAAAAGGCTATCTAGTCCTCATAGAGTTGACTATTAGTTAACAATGAATGTAAAGGGCATGAATGTAATTTCTCACAGGCTGCGTCCTGTGCCTATAAATAGATGAACAGTTCCCCCGTACTGTTCACGTTGACTTGTATTCACTCGTGCGTCACGCTTGGACTTTTACCTTCTATCAAGCCGAAGGTACAAATATAATTCAATATTGTTCCTGTTTATTTATGATTAATAAAAGGAAGATATATTAATAATGCCATATGATTATTCATGTTGTCTTACATATTCCCTATGCTTCTTCTTTTATTAATATACACTACGATGATGAAGGTATGTCCTTCATGACCTTCGTCTGAAGATCATTATATCCTAAGGGAAATAATGCTTCGAAGGACGAACGATATTAACATTTAACATTTTTTGTTACCTTGTTCTTAACTCATAGCATTTGAGAACAAGTCCCCAACAGTACTAAAGCTCAAAATCCTTGATCCAAAACTTCTATTTTACCCTTGTTAATCCTTAGTGAAAGTATGTAGTACAACCTTTTTTATGTCTATCTTGGCCAAAATTGCTTTCTGGAAAATACTGGTTCAGCTGGTTTTCAGGCTGGTTCAGCTGGTATTCAAATACTAGTTCAACCAGACACTCAACCGGTTTTCAGTCTGGTGGAAACCGGTTCAGCCGGTTTTAAAACCGGTTCAACCAGTTTTTGTACTGTTCACTTTTTTCTGCCAGTCTGCTGTGTCAGCCTTTTTGAAAACCGGTTCAACCGGTTTTGGGACCAGTTCAACCGGTTTTTGTGCAGAAAAGTAAAAAACGGCTAGTTTTGGAGCCCCACCTATATATACTCACTCCTACCTCTCTCCCCCATAGTAGAGCACGCGCAAAACTTCATTCCTAACCTAAGAAACACCTCCCACTCTCTCTCACACACCTCTTGCCTCTCCCATTTCAAATCTTTAGAGAGAAATCTTTGAGTGAGATTGAAGAGCTACGGTTTTTATGCTTCATCTCCAAATCCTTCTTGTTCTTCTTGATTCGAGCTTTGGTACTACATCGAGTTCTGTGTGAATTCATTACTCTTGGAGCTTCTAGCTCCTAGACGACTAGGTGTCTCTTGTGAGTCTCCAAATCTTGTGGAAGACCACAAGAAAGTTTGTATTACCCGCTCGTTTGAGCAAAGATTAGTCTGTGGGCTTGACCTTTGCGGTCGACAAAGGGAGGATTAGGGTTGAAAGAGACCCGGCTCTTTGTGGGTGCGTCAACGAGGAAGTAGGGCACCTTGGTGGTGTGACCAAACCTCGGGATAAATCTTGTGTCTCTTGTGTTCTTGTTCATTGTGTTTGTTTGTGTTCTTCGTTCTCTCACCATTGCGTGGAAGATTTGCTAATATCTTTCTGGTGTGTGGATTTTGAAAAGTGCCCTTCTCAGATCTATGAAGCGTCCCGATCCTTTGGGACTCAAATGTGATACAATTACTAGTCCCAGGAGGCTAGTAACCATATTCATTACTTCAAATAGTTACAGAGTCTGAATAATGTTATTACAATACCGGGGATACAAGCTCGAAAGTGAGCCAAAAAACATAAAGCGCAGTGGAAGATAAAATAGCCCAGGCCACAGGCAGAACTGGGTGAAGACACAGCCCCATCAATCAAGCATAGCAGAAAAGAAGTCTTCAGCTGCTGAAAAACATAAATAAATCTGGGTGAATACACTAGGTATTCCGCAAGCCCACCCGGCTCCCGTAAAGAGAAAGTGACCTATAAGGTACATGCTTTATATGGTGGAGTTGAGGTCACTCATGCTTTTTCAGAGAAAGGCAGTATTCGTTGATTATGGTTTTCCCAAGACAATAGAAGTAACACTAGCTTGACCACCACTGAGCTTCCTGCTCCCGTGGTACCACTTTCTTTTCGGAACATGCACACACATTTCCCTGTTCCCTGTTGTAGTAGAAACACTAATTGTCATACCATACCAGACTCATCCATACCAGTGGACACGGACTATTCGACTAGGTTTAGACTCTGCGCAGAGGGGTACACTTTACCCACTAGTCCGGCTCTGCGATCTCATGGCCAATGAGACCCGAATCCGAAACTCTTTCCTTCCTTGTACATCCGAACCTTAACGGTTATACCGGAAGGAGTCAGGCCACCGCCATGTCTAAACCGGACAAAATATTCCCCCTCCTTATCCTCCCGGTGCTCCCCAGCCTTCATAACCCTGGGGTTGGACCGTACGAGTTCAGATCGAGTGGCTGCCCACACAGCCTCGAGTGGTTGTACTTTTTGTGAGTACAGGTAATGAAAGATGACAAACCGGTCCTTATACGAGAGGACAATCCTTCTGCTCACGCCTAAACCAGCTGAGCCAACACCTTAGGCCCTGCCCTAAACCAGGGAGTCCCTGATCATCCTACTCACCAGGTGACGAGGGTGAGTACCCTTCATCACACACTTTTGGAAAACATGTCACTTATACCCTTTTTAGTTGCCCCATATCTTTTGGTCAAAGTAATAGTTAATGCGGGCTCTCTCATGCTCACCATGCAATTCGATTCCCATCCCATAATCCAGGCTTAGGCAGTGGTAGAGAGAAATAGGTAAATAATGCATCAAGGGAAGGATGGACTTGCCTTCGTCGAAGCTTTCCTGGCACAAGATGTTAATCTCGGAGGGGTCGGGTTCTTGCCCTTCTTCCAGAGCTAAGAGTTCCGGAGGATCGGATCCCTCTTCCGCTAATTAAACACAGATAATAACAATACATCAAACATAGTGACCTTTGTGGGGTGTGCAAATTTTTATACTTTATTATTTTTGTGCCCTAATAATTTATTTAGACAATTTTTGGTGCATAAAATATTAGCATCTAAATATATATGAGAAAATGGGAAAAAGAAAAGGGAAAAGAAAAAGAGAAAGGATTTTCCAGCCAACTGGGCCGGGGGGAATTTTGGCCCAGCAGGCGCAAGCGCGAGCGGGCGGGCGCGCTTTCGGCCCACTTGGCCCAGCCGCGCGGGGCGACGGCGGGGGAACGGCGCTGCGGCGCGGGCTCGCACACCAGAGAGAGGGGGAGGGAGGGAACGGCGTTAACGGCACGGAGGGAGGGGCGAGGGCTCGATCGGGGCCGGTCGGCGGCAAGCCCCGCGGCGGTTCTCCGCCGTCGGTCCGGTTTTGCTGTGGGGAAGCGGTGGCGGAGCATGGGCGGTTGATGGGGGTCACGGGGGTGGGGCGAATTTTCGCCTGCGGGGGCCTATGGCGGCCGGTCCGCGGCACGGTGGCGGGTGCCCGCGGCGGTGATGCCGCCGGTGAGGTTGCCGGCCACAATAGCACGGGGGAAGTGGCGTGTCGTGACCGTGAGAGTGTGGCGGAGCTCTTGGCATAACTTAATTGAACGGAAGATCGCTAGAGAGGGAGAGGGGAGCTCACCGGAGCGGTGAAGGGAGCACGGCGGCGCTAGCTTGAACGGCTCGAGGAGGAAGGCAGTGGGGGGTGGCCGGAGCTGTGTGGCGAAGACAGGGCTCGGGCGGGTCCTTTTATAGGCGCTCAGGGGAGGGAGGGGGATGGAGGAGACGGCGAGCACCGACGAGCTCGCCACGATGGCGGGAATGGCGCTAACGCCGATGCGATGGCTCGTGCAGGCGGGGGGGGGGGGTGAGAGGTCGGCTCAAGCACAGTGGCAGGGTTGTCGCGGAGGCTGGCGAGCATTAATGGCGAGGCGACGAGGCGAGGGGGCGCTCGGCGGCGGATGCGCCGGTGAGGGATGGGCGAGGGGGATGGAACTGACAAGTGGGCCCTGGCTGCCAGCGAGAGGAAGCGGCACGAGAGGGAGGGGGTGAGGCGCTGACGGGCGGGGCCCGGGTGTCAGCGGGAGAGAGCCGCGCGCGGGTTGGGCCGCCTGGGCCGGGGAGAGGGGAAGTGCGGGCGCGCGTGGGTTGGGCCGGAATTTGGCCCAGCCGAGGGAGGGGGGAGTTTTTCTTTTTCTTTTCCTAATTCTAATTCCTTTCTTCTCCTTTTTCTATTTTTGTTTCTTTTTGATTCTTTTTCTTTGGAGACCAAAAATATTTTCTAAGTGACCTTGAGTGAGAAACATAGTCTATGTGAGGTGCTCTAATTATTTCAAGTGTATGCACATGAGAAGGGGTTCTAAGGGTAGGGTTAAGGGGGAAAGGTAAAATAAGGGGGGGGGGAATTAGGAGGTTAGGGTTTCAAATCTTGGGTGGGATTTTGGGATGTTACAAACCTACCCCACTTAAAGGAATCTCGCCCTCGAGATTTAGACTGGATTTGAGAAAAGATAAGGGTATTCCCTCCTCAAGGAGTCCTCACTCTCCCAGGTAGCTTCTTCTTCTCCTTCTCTGCTCCACTGAACTTTACAGAGCTTCACCTCTGAGGTGCGGGTCTTTCTGACTGCTGAATCAAGAATCTTCACTGGTTTTTCACGGTACTGAAGGTCTTTCTGAATTTGTACTGTCTCTTCTTCGAGGTGACTTTCTGGTGCTTGCAGGCATTTGCGGAGCTGGGATATGTGAAACACATTGTGGATGTCGGACATGGATTCCGGTAATTCCATACGGTATGCCGCAGGTCCTACCCTGCCAATGATGGGATAGGGACCTACGAAACGCGGGGCTAGCTTCCCTTTTACTTGGAACCTCCTGACACCACGCATTGGAGAAACCTTGAGGTAGACGAAGTCTCCTTTCTCAAATCGGAGTTCCCTTCGCCTGTTGTCTGCATAACTCTTCTGCCGACTCTGAGCTTCAAGTAACCTTCTGCGGATCAGTGCAACTTTCTCTTCCGCCTCTTTGACAAAGGCAGGTCCTTCTAGTGCTTTTTCCCCCACGTTGGACCACATGAGAGGGGTCTGGCATTTCCGTCCATACAGTGCTTCGAATGGCGACATCTTGATGCTGGCCTGATAGCTATTGTTTTATGAGAATTCTGCGTAGGGTAGACTGGATTCCCAACTTCTATCAAAAGCTAACACACATGCTCTTAACAGATCTTCAAGGACTTTGTTGACTCTTTCTGTCTGCCCATCTGTCTGAGGGTGATAAGCGGTACTGAAATCTAGCTTGGTGCCCATAGCTTTCTGAAGGCTTGTCCAGAACTTGGATGTGAACTGGGTTCCCCTGTCTGACACTATCTTCCTTGGGATGCCATGGAGTCTGACTATCTCCTTAAGATAAATCCGGGTAAGGGTGGCTCCTCCAAAGGTAGTTTTCACTGGGATGAAATGGGCTACCTTGGTGAGGCGATCTATTATTACCCAGATGGAATCATTCCCTTTTTGCGCCGGGGCAGTCCGGTTACGAAGTCCATGCCTATTTCTTCCCACTTCCATTCAGGTATCGGAAGGGGTTGTAATAGGCCTGCAGGTTTTTGGTGTTCGGCCTTCGTCCATTGGCAGATGTCACATCGGGCCACATACTGAGCTATCTCTTTCTTCATCCCTTTCCACCAGTATCTGGTTTTGAGGTCCAGGTACATCTTGGTAGTTCCTGGATGGATGGAGTAGGCCGAGTCGTGAGCTTCCTTGAGTAGGACTTCTCAGGCCTCCCCTTTTGGTACACATAGACGGTATTTGAACCAAAGGACTCCTTGGTCATCTGTCCTGAGGTTTGGGAGTTGTTCCTTGCGGGCTTTCCCCACAAGTCTTGCTGTCTCTGAGTCTAGACGTTGAGCTTTGCATATGAGGTCTTCCAGCATTGGTTTGACTTCGAGACTGTCGTTGTTTCCCAGACATGCATTTAGTTGCGCTGATTCTTTCTTCCAATCCTCTAAAAAGTTGGTTCCTTTTATTCCGAATGGTTTTCGACTGAGGGCGTCGGCTACCACGTTGGCCTTCCCGGGGTGATAGTGAATTTCTAGGTCATAATCCTTGATCAGCTCCAACCATCTTCGCTGACGGAGGTTAAGATCTGGTTGAGTGAATATATACTTCAGACTTTTGTGATCAGGTGAAAATGTGGCATTTGTTTCCGATTAGGTAATGCCTCCATATCTTCAAGGCATGCACTATGGCTGCCAATTCCAAATCATGGGTGGGGTAATTCTGTTCGTGCGGCTTGAGTAGGTGTGATGCGTAAGCAATGACTTTCTCATTTTGCATTAGCACACACCCTAAGCCTTGCCTCGAGGCATCACAGAAGACGACAAAATCTTGATGAATATCTGGCAGTGATAGAACGGGTGCTGTTGTGAGTTTCTCCTTTATGACCTGGAAACTCCCTTCACATTTTGGGGTCCACACAAATTTATGGTCTTTCTTGAGAAGTTCTATCATTGGTATTGCTATGCTGGAGAATCCTTTGATGAAGCGGCGGTAATACCCTGCCATTCCTAGGAAGCTTCGAACTTCACTGACGTTGGTCGGCTGCCTCCATTTTGATACTGCTTCCACCTTGGAAGGGTCTACTTCTATCCCTTCTGCGGTTAAGATATGCCCAAGGAAGGCTATCTTTTCCAACCAGAATTCACATTTACTGAGTTTAGCATAAAGTTGGTGTGCTCTGAGTTTTCCGAGGACGATCCGAAGGTGACGCTTATGGTCTTTGCGGTTCTTGGAGTAGATAAGGATGTCGTCAATGAAGACTACGACAAACTTATCTAGCTCTTCCATAAACACTTTATTCATGAGATTCATGAAAAAGGCGGGTGCGTTTGTCAGTCCGAACGGCATCACTGTGAATTCATATTGCCCGTACCGGGTGACAAATGCAGTCTTTTGGATGTCTGCTTCCTTGATCCTTAATTGGTGGTAACCAGACCTTAGGTCTATCTTGGAGAAGTACTTGGCTCCTTGAAGCTGATCGAACAGGTCGTCAATCCGAGGAAGCGGATACTTGTTCTTGATGGTAACTTCATTTAACGATCGGTAATCAATACACATCCTCATGCTTCCATCTTTCTTAGAGATGAACAGGACTGGTGCTCCCCTAGGTGATGAGCTGGGACAAATGTATCCCTTTTGCTGAAGATCTGCGATTTGAAGCTTCAGTTCTGCTAACTCGGTCGGAGCCATGCGGTATGGTCTCTTTGCGATGGGTGCCGTTCCAGGGATCAGATCTATGTAGAACTCCACTTCTCTTTCTGGTGGCATTCCTGGCAATTCTTCTAGAAACACGTCCATGAATTCTTCTACTACTGATATACTTTCCGTTGCTAGATTGAACATCATTGGGTCACTGGCGGGTGGCTGTGCCTGACAAGAGACTAACTTTCCTTGCTGGTCGGTGAGGAGGACTGTCTTGTCTACGCAACTGATGATGCCTTTGTGTTTAGTTAGCCAATCCATCCCTAGGATCACATCAATTCCTTTGGATGGCAAGACGGTTAAGTCTGCCAGGAATACTACCCCACTTAAAAGGATTCTGACTTGGGAGCATTTTAGCTGGCATAGAAGGTCGGACCCTGGGGTTTGGGTGACCAAGGGAATCTCTAGAGGAGTAGAGGGAATGCCATATTTTTCCACAAAGCTAGTGGCTATGAAGGAGTGGGATGCTCCAGAATCGAAAAGTACGGTGGCGGGAGTAAATTCAACAAGAAACTCACCGAGTACTACTCCCGGAGCCTGCTGAGCTTCCTGGGCATCGACGTGATTTACTTGTGCCCTTCCTTGGTACGGAGCCTTGTTCTGCTGGCTGACGGTGGAGGGCACCTTGGGGGCGGATGCCGAGGTATTCTTGGGGCCATTCACCGAGTTGGAGTAGGCGGGTCCTGGTGGCTTCAGCTGCGGACAGTTGTTCTTGAAGTGACTGGGATCACCACAGTGCCAACATGCATTTGCCGGGGGTTGGTTGCTTGCCACTGAGGGGGAATGGAAAGAGCTCTGACTCTGCTGGCTGAATCGTGACAGAGTGGGTCCAGCTGGTCTACTGAAGTTTGGCCCCTTGGGTGGAAACCCAAATGATCGAGTCTTCTGGTGCCGGTCCTGCTGCTGTGCCTGGAGAACCTGGAACTTCCTTTTGAGATGCCCTTTTTCTTCCTCCTTTGCCCTTTCAACTTGCATGGCCTTGTTGGAAAGGTGAGAGAAATTGAGGAAGTCTTGGCTAGCCAGAATTGTCTTGAGTTCTGGCCTGAGTCCCTTCAGGAAACGGGCCATCTTCTTGCCCTCGGTACTGACATCATCTGGCGCGTAGCGGGCTAACTCTGTGAACTTGTGCACATATTCGCTGACAGATCTTCCGTCTTGAGTCAATTCTCGGAACTCGTCCTCCTTAAGCTGTACAAGTCCTTGGGGCACATGGTGCTCCCGGAAAGCTGCTTCAAATTCTGCCCAAGTAGCATCTCTGATGGTGACGTTGAAGGTGTCCCACCAGGCTAAGGCCATCCCAGAAAGTTGATGGGCAGCCAGTTGAACACGCTGATTTTCTGGGCAACCAATGGCTTCTAGTTTTCTTTTGATCGTGCGCATCCAATCGTCGGCATCGAGGGGATTGCTTGATCCGGCAAACGTGGGAGGCTTGAGTCTCAGGAAATCCCCCATTCTGTCTTGCGGTCTTCCACCATTTGGCTGTTGATTTTCCAGATTTCGAGTGAGGACCTCGATGAGTCGGGTTTGATTGGCTAGAACTTGGGCTAGGTCTAAGGGTAGTGGTGGAGGTGCGGGGAGGTGGGTTTCACTTTCCTCTCTAACGGCTTCCCTTCAGCTCTCAGGGGAAACCCTGCTCCAATCCCGGAGGCGGTAGGCGTGGTTTTATCCGAAGCCATCTGCCAGGGAAGAGAGTCACTAATATGCACATGCAAATTGTTTTCAACCAAGTTATTTTATTCATTACACCAGCACAATACAAGCATAAGACTACTACAGGTGGAGCTACACGAGAGCGTTTCCCGAGGTACTACCGAACTCCTTCTCTAAGGTGTCCCCAAACTCCTTGAGAAGATCATCAAGGCTTGCTAGGGATAAATCCTCGGCGTCGGACCAATCATCTACCCTGGGGGGAGATGGGGCTGGAGGGGTCTTCTTCTTCTTCTTCTCCGTTTGGCATCCTCGGTTGGTGGTCTTCTTCTGGATTTTCTTTTTGGGGGCGAGCTTCTTTAGCTTCTTGTCATAGTCCATCTTTGAGGTTTGATAAGCCTCACGGGTGTTGGCCTCCTCTCCTTCTGCTATGTCGAGACACTCTTGGAGGGATGCCTTCTCTTGCTTAAGCTCTCTGACTTGCCGCTCCAGGCTTTCCACCCGGGAGTTTAGGTGGGTGCAGTGGGAGGAGAGGTCATCGTAGTGGTTGTCGAGGGTGTGGAGGTATCCGGCCATGTAGACAATGGTGGGGTCATCCTCGGTGGGGTCTCTCCCTGACAGAGCCTGAAGTCTCTTCCTCCAGGTGGGGGTATTTTTGTTGCTGGGTGGGAAATAACGAAGGGGGGTTTCAGAGATCTCTTGGTTGTAGTTTTGGCATAGCTGTTTAAGGGCTTTTCGGGCTATACTTTGGCAAGTGTCTGGGAAGCGGTGTCCGGTGAAGTTGACTTGGAAGGGAGGGTGGTTTGGGTAGTTTCGGCTTTCTCCCAGGTAGACTGCCATAGAGCACTTTTCTATACCATTTTCGTGGTATTCCTTCTAGACATATTCGGGCTTCTTGCGGATCCCCATGCGTAGCGCGCAACTCCGTAAGAGGTGAGGGAATCCTTCTTCCCCTGAGCAATAGGATGTCCTAATAACCCAGGAGTCTTCCATCTGGTAGAAGAAAAGAAGGGTCTGTTAATATCGGGGAAAGGAGAGAGTGTTTCTTGGGGGTAAGAGGTGTTTTCTTGTTAAGGCAACTTTTTAAGGTCAGGGCTGCGGTCTACGGCCAGTCCTATAGGCTTTGATACCACCTGAAGTGTCCCGATCCTTTTTGACTCAAATGTGATACAATTACTAGTCCCAGGAGGCTAGTAACCACATTCATTACTTCAAATAGTTACAGAGTCTGAATAATGTTATTACAATACAGGGGGATACAAGCTCGAAAGTGAGCCGAAAAACATAAAGTGCAGTGGAAGATAAAATAGCCCAGGCCACAGGCAGAACTGGGTGAAGACACAACCCCATTAATCAAGCATAGCAGAAAAGAAGTCTTCAGCTGCTGAAAAACATAAATAAATCTGGGTGAATACACTAGGTATTCCGCAAGCCCACCCGGCTCCCGTAAAGAGAAAGTGACCTATAAGGTACATGCTTTATATGGTGGAGTTGAGGTCACTCATGCTTTTTCAGAGAAAGGCAGTATTCGTTGATTATGGTTTTCCCAAGACAATAGAAGTAACACTAGCTTGACCACCACTGAGCTTCCTGCTCCCGTGGTACCACTTTCTTTTCGGAACATACACACACATTTCCCTGTTCCCGGTTGTAGTAGAAACACTAATTGTCATACCATACCACACTCGTTCATACCAGTGGACACGAACTATTCGAATAGGTTTAGACTCTGCGCAGAGGGGTACACTTTACCCACTAGTCCGGCTCTGCGATCTCGTGGCCAATGAGACCCGAATCCGAAACTCTTTTCTTCCTTGTACGTCCGAACCTTAACGGTTATACCGAAAGGAGTCAGGCCACCGCCATGTCCAAACCGGACAAAACATTCCCCCTCCTTATCCTCCCGGTGCTCCCCAGCCTTCATAACCCTGGGGTTGGACCGTACGAGTTCAGATCGAGTGGCTGCCCACACAGCCTCGAGTGGTTGTACTTTTTGTGAGTACAGGTAATGAAAGATGACAAACCGGTCCTTATACGAGAGGACAATCCTTCTGCTCACGCCTAAACCAGCTGAGCCAACACCTTAGGCCCTCCCCTAAACCAGGGAGTCCCTGATCATCCTACTCACCAGGTGATGAGGGTGAGTACCCTTCATCGCACACTTTTGGAAAACATGTCACTTATACCCTTTTTACTTGCCCCATATCTTTTAGTCAAAGTAATAGTTAATGCAGGCTCTCTCATGCTCACCATGCAATTCGATTCCCATCCCATAATCCAGGCTTAGGCAGTGGTAGAGAGAAATAGGTAAATAATGCATCAAGGGAAGGATGGACTTGCCTTCGTTGAAGCTTTCCTGGCACAAGAGGATAATCTTGGAGGGGTCAGGTTCTTGCCCTTCTTCTGGAGCTAAGAGTTCCGGAGGATCGGATCCCTCTTCCGCTAATTAAACACAGATAATAACAATACATCAAACATAGTGACCTTTGTGGGGTGTGCAAATTTTTATACTTTATTATTTTTGTGCCCTAATAATTTATTTAGACAATTTTTGGTGCATAAAATATTAGCATCTAAATATATATGAGAAAATGGGAAAAAGAAAAGGGAAAAGAAAAAGAGAAAGGATTTTCCAGCCAACTGGGCCAGGGGGGGATTTTGGCCCAGCAGGCGCAAGCGCGAGCGGGCGGGCGCTGCTTTCGGCCCACTTGACCCAGCCGCGCAGGGCGACGGCGGGGGAACGGCGCTGCGGCGCGGGCCCGCACACCAGAGAGAGGGGGGAGGGAACGGCGTTAACGGCACGAAGGGAGGGGCGAGGGCTCGATCGGGGCCGGTCGGCGGCGAGCCCCGCGGCGGTTCTCCGCCGTCGGTCCGGTTTTGCTGTGGGGAAGCGGGGCGGAGCATGGGCGGTTGATGGGGGTCACGGGGGTGGGGCGAATTTCGCCTGCGGGGGCCTATGGCGGCCGGTCCACGGCACGGTGGCGGGTGCCCGCGGAGGTGATGCCGCCGGTGAGGTTGCCGGCCACAATAGCACGGGGGAAGTGGCGTGTCGTGACCGTGAGAGTGTGGCAGAGCTCTTAGCATAACTTAATTGAACGGAAGATCGCTAGAGAGGGAGAGGGGAGCTCACCGGAGCGGTGAAGGGAGCGCGGCGGCGCTAGCTTGAACGGCTCGGGGAGGAGGGCAGTGGGGGGTGGCCGGAGCTGTGTGGCAAAGACGGGGCTCGGGCGGGTCCTTTTATAGGCGCTCGGGGGAGGGAGGGGGATGGAGGAGACGGCGAGCACCGGCGAGCTCGCCACGATGGCGGGAATGGCGCTAACGCCGATGCGATGGCTCGGGCAGGCGGGGGGGGTGAGGGGTCGGCTCAAGCACAGTGGCGGGGTTGTCGCGGAGGCTGGCGAGCATTAATGGCGAGGCGACGAGGCGAGGGGGCGCTCGACGGCGGATGCGCCGGTGAGGGATGGGCGAGGGGGATGGAACTGACAAGTGGGCCCTGGCTGCCAGCGAGAGGAAGCGGCGCGGGAGGGAGGGGGTGAGGCGCTGACGGGTGGGGCCCGGGTGTCAGCAGGAGGGAGCCGCGCGCGGATTGGGCCGCCTGGGCCGGGGAGAGGGGAAGTGCGGGCGCGCGTGGGTTGGGCCGGAATTTGGACCAGCCGAGGGAGGGGGGGAGTTTTTCTTTTTCTTTTCCTAATTCTAATTCCTTTCTTCTCCTTTTTCTATTTTTGTTTCTTTTTTATTCTTTTTCTTTGGAGACCAAAAATATTTTCTAAGTGATCTTGAGTGAGAAACATAGTCTATGTGAGGTGCTCTAATTATTTCAAGTGTATGCACATGAGAAGGGGTTCTAAGGGTAGGGTTAAGGGGGAAAGGTAAAATAAGGGGGGGAATTAGGAGGTTAGGGTTTCAAATCTTGGGTGGGATTTTGGGATGTTACAATCTACTACTTTGAACCCTGTGGATCAACAAGAACATCTCATTTCCAAAGTTAACTGGGTGGATTTCGAGATCAAATCAGTTTTATATCTCATTCTTTAGTTGAGCTCGTGCAAACCGGTTGAACCGGTTTTGACACCAGCTGAACCGGTTTTACTCAGTTCGTTTCTAGTTTTTGTTGAAAAAGTTTCCACTTGCCTATTCACCCCCCCTCTAGGCAACTTTCAATTGGTATCAGAGCCTAATCCTCGTTCTAACGCTTAACCGCGTGAGGAAAAGATCATGTCAGGGGGACTAAGAAACGAAAGTGCTTCTAAGCTTGAAAAAGTTGAGGTTGCCTCGACTTCATCTTTTGGTGCAGATGTTGATCCTAGGGCAATAGATCTTGCCATGAGAATCGCCGAAAGGATGTTCCTCAAAATGAAGGAAGATGAGGCGAAGAACAAAATTGAAGAAGAAAATGATCGATGGAGACCAAACGACGAATCCACCTCTTCACAAGGTTCGTCTTTCAAATCCACTTTTCATATGTGCTTTATTGCTAATGGGAGTGATAGTGAAAGCGAAAGTGAGGATGAGGAGGAGCAAAAAAGTGATAGTGAAGATGAGGATGATCTTCAACAATTCTTCGCTCAGCTAAGCAAGAAACATCGGATGAGCTTGCTCAAACTCATGAAAAGAGTTGAAGAACAAAAAGAAATGCTTCATAAGCAAGAAGACTTCCTCATCAGAAAAATCGAAGACTTAGAGAAGTTGACCAAAGAGCATGAAAAGCTAAAGTGCTCTCATGATGATTTGGTCCAAAGGTATGAAGACATTTCAATTGAGCAAATTAAAGTTGTTAATCATTCATCATATATTGCTCAATTAGAAAATAAAAATTCTATGTTCAAGAACACGATAGAAAGGCTAAATATTGAAAATCTAACTTTGCAAGAAAACAGGATATGCTTGTGTGCTCTCATAATAAATTTATGGATTCACATATCATGTTAGAAATGGCTCATGAGGTTGTGTTAACTAATTTGAAATCATACCAACCTCACATATGCACATGTACTCAAGTAGAAACTATATTATCATGTGCTAACAAATATTGCTCTCAAGAAAGCCAATCTTGCATTGAGCTAGAAATTTCAAGAATTAGTGATATTTCTATCACACAAGAAAATAAAGAGCTCAATGAAGAAGTTGGAAGGCTAAGAAGGAGCTTAGCTCTTTTGAAGGGAAAATGTCATGCTCAACCTTCTCAAGATAACCGTGATAATATGGTGAAAATGCTTGAGAAGGGGACAACCGTAGCATGCACAAAACCCCTTCAAAAGAATACCAAGCTATCCAAGAAGGGCATAAGCAAAATTCATGGTAAGAAAATTAATGCTCATACTATTTGCTCTAACAATGTACCTATGTGCTTCAACAAAGAAAGATCAAAGAGAAGCGATAGAAGGTGCTATGGATGCAAGGAGAAGGGTCATGAAATTGATTCATGCCCCCACATTAAAAATCAAGACCTTGCACGATCAAGAAAGATGACCATCAAGAAAGATGAATGCAAAAGGCAAATGCATTGCAAGGACAAGCACCACATTTGCTACAATTGCCGTCAAAAAGGTCATTTATTCAAGGTTTGTCCAAAGGGTAAAATTCCTAAGCCTGACTTATCAATACATTCAAATATGCTTAGGAGACCTAAATTTGACTCCTGTGCTAGAAAGGTGATGAGTTCACCACATTCTAGGACCAAGGCTATTTGAGTGCCTAAGTCCTTATTAGCTAACCTTGATGGACCCATCATGAGATGGGTACCAAAATGTGTTTGAAACTATTTGCAGGTACCCAAAGATCATACGAAGCTTTGGGGTGCTTGAGCGGTTTAACTCAATTCTCATCTCAAGCTATCAATCTTACATTGACTATCCTTTAAGATTGACCCAAATATGAATTGAGTTGTTATATCACTAACTTCATATTCATCTCTAGCAAGAACTTGTGTTCTAGGGAATAAGGATTAACCTTTGTGGGAATCAAGCAAAAGGCCTACAACCAAGTGATATCCAAAGGATGGTAACAATTAATTCTTAAGTGCACATTGCTTTTAGTTAGTATATTCCTTTGTGTCTTTTGTAGCCACATAGGAAAAATGAAGCACTTGAGAATGAACTTAAAAGATTTTACCTTGCCTTGGAAAAGGTCCAATTATATGGTAGACTGCAAGTTTATATGTTTATATTGTGACAATCTACATGCTTTAAATTGGTTGTATGTATCTTGTGGCATATTTCAAATTAATTATTGTATTATTGCCATGACCTAGACATAAAGAGGATTATCCCATGTTCTTAAATGAATAGAGTGCTAAATAAGAAATTCAAATTCTTAAAGCACTTACTAAAAGGGAATTCTCTATATGACTTTGCGAGACTAATGTTTCTATCTAAGTGTTTATGTAGTTTCACAACATGAGAATGTGTTTCCCAAATGGAGTGTGCCATCCAACATTCAAAGAAGATCAAACCAATACTATGTGATGTATTCATTCTTGTTTAAATTGGTTTTGAGTCTTCTACATTAATCACTCACCATGCTATGAATTAAACTTGCCATATAAACTGAATTAAATAATCATGCTATTTTCACCTTGTTTAATTTGGTGTTATGCATGATGCTTATAAGGGTAATTTAGTTCATATCACGAGGTTTCCTTATTTTAGTAACCTTCTTATCATTCATACTAGAGGTTGCTAAATAGGAAACTATTGTTTGTGTTTCTAATGCAATCTCTTTTAAGCTATTTCATAGAAATTCATTAGTAGAGATTGTGCCCTTTCAATTGGTAAAATCATAAGCATTAAAGGTTAATCTTCACCTAAAAGAAAGATTAGGAATGCTCAAGGCAAAAGTATGGAACTAACTGCTTCAATTGGTTGTTGATCAAAGGTAGTTCCTTTTCAAGTGGCATTCTTTCAATTGGTAATAATATATTCTATGGAAAGAAATGTTAATATGAAGGTTAAATTCCTTTTGGCTTAAATTTGTAAATTAGTGCATATTGTTAATTCACTCCTCCATGTGCATTAACTTAAAAGGAATTTAATTTATGCCTTTATGCCTCATAAATGATGATTTGTTTGCAATTCATATCTAAAGATCACCATTCAGTAAATACTTCCTTGTACTACTAATATCTCTTTTCAAAGTTTTTTTAACTAGTATTAAAAGTAAAAGAGATAACAAGCTAAAGAAAGAAGTCTCCATAAATGATGAAAAGAAGAATACTACGATGACACCACCACCGATAGTAAGATCTTTCAAATTGGTATAACAAATGGTACGCTCTAGTTGGTGGTAAGTATTCTTAAGGATAAGTTAATTCATTGCAAATTTGTCATGCCTTGACCATGTGAAAGTAGCCTAGAGGGGGGTGAATAGGCTACACCTGAAATTTTTCACTAAAAACTTCGAGATAGGTTAAATTAAAGTTGCACTGGTGCAAACCGGTTCAGTTGATTTTGTTGACAACTGAACAAGTTTGAACCTGCTCAACTGAGATAAACAAATATTATGAAGTAGTAAAGATTTTGCTAATGACTTGCCCTACGCAAAATCTACTCGAATAGATAATATGAACCAACCAACAAATTTAAAGTGCTTAACTAGAACACACAAGAACACGCGATATAACCCGAGGTTCGGCAACCACCACAAAGGTGTCCTACTCCTCGTTGAGGAGCCCACAAAGGGCCGGGTCTTTTCCAACCCTAATCCTCCACAAGCCGACCACAAAGGTCAAGGCAATCTCTTCTCAAATATGCTCAAAGAGTGGGTGATACAAACTTCTTGGGGTCGTCCACAAATTTGGAGACTCCCAAGCAACCTCTAACCATCAAGGAACACACGGTTCCAAGAGTAACAAATCCGCACAAGGTCAAGTTTGCAACGAGCTCAAGAACAAAGAGAATAGGAGAATCGAGATGAAAATGACAGCGTGTTAGATCGAGTTCACCTCACACCAAGGATCCTTCAAGCGATTGAAGGAGATGCGATTGCGGGTGTGAAAGGTGAAATGAATGCACTTGTTGAGAGTTTGGTCAGCCAAGATTTCGTGTGAGAGGCAGAAGTAAATAAGAGAGAGAGTGTAGGGGTATATAAAGGATCCCCCAAAAGCTGGCAGCCGTTGGGAGAAAATCGATAAAAACCGGTTGAACCGGTTTACAGACCGGTTGAACCGGTTTCCACCAGGGAGAACCCGGTTCACTAACCTACTCAGCCGGAGACTCGACCGGAATCAAAATCGGTTGAGCCGGGAAAAATTCCGGTTGAACCGGTTTTCCCAAAAGATCTGCAACGACTTTTCTGACAGCACTGACTGTCAGACAGGTCAGAGCAGGGATGGCAGAGGAACAGTCCCAAAACTGGTTGAACCGGTTTCAAGCCCGGTTGAACCGGTTTCCAGGGCTGAAAACCATGTTTTGAACTTTTTGAAGTGAACAAAGGTGGAACTTATGTGGGAAGTGAAAAATGGTTTTTCTCAAGGCATTCATGATCTGGAAAAGTGTTCTCTAGGATGATTTTGAAGGATTTTGAACTTAGCTCATTGCAAAACTTACTTAATCATTGCGGATCCCTCTTAATTGAACGGCAAATCCTATAACTCAAGAATTATAAAAAGAGTACTGTCGTTGTTTCCAAGCACTTGGAGCACGCCATTTGATGTAGAATTTTAAATCCGTTGTGCTTTACATTTTTATGCTCATAAGATCTGTGCTTCTCCTGTCTGTAGAAATACTGTGTACATGCTAGAAGCAAACTTGTTAGAAACTTTGTTTGTTTTGTCATTTAATCACCAAAACCCTCAATTAGGGTTGATTGCACTTACACCATGAAATGTAATGTACTCCTCATGAGACTCTTAACTGAATTGAAAGTGCATGTGGCAAGTCATTCAAATACTTGATGCACATATCTAGTGGGAGAACATTTTATATCTTGTGTCGTAGAGAATAAGTTTCCCTTGAGTAAGTTATACTAAGACAATCCAAAATGGTAAATTTATATCTCATTCATATGGATTGTAATAGCTACTCTTGATAAAGTTTAAAATTCCCTTATCGTTAAATCTAAAAGTGCATAAGAATCCTTTTCGTTGATATTCATCACATACATATGCACTAACATGGATAAGATTTTTAAACTGTAAAAGGTGCAATTAGTGACCCATACTCTCTAAATTTTTGGAAACCTATATATTGATATCTTAGAAATCTACTTCAATCGGTATCCATATGCTTCACACTAAATTGGATCACTAAGTTGTAAATTTCATGCATAACTTGTCCTCATTGGTTAAGATATGATATGAATGCTTGTGTGACTAACCTTGATAAGCTAGGTGCACTCAAGGTCAAGCTAGGTACATTATCAAGAAGACATTCACCAACGATGATGTATCAACAAAAGTTGAAGCCAAGAATAAGTCCCTAAGAAACAACCATGGACAAAGGGCACTTGGCTACAACCCATATAAGCATATAACATGATCAACATGGGTTGTTTGAAGAGCAAGTTAAGTGAAATGTAACAAAAGGAGAAAAGGCTCCTACTCTTAACTCTAGATCTTATCTGTGTGATTACATATTGAGTTGAAACCACGTAATATGGTTGTCAAGTATATGTGGGTGCCTACACAAAGAGAAAGGCCACAATAAGGATTGTGTGGGTACTCAAGGCTCTTACTACTAATCTCAAAGGACCCAATTCAAATTGGGTACCAAGATATGAATCTTAAACTAATTTTGCAGGATCACTCCTTCAATGGATCAAGTTGGGTGCTCGATAATGAATGTATAAATCATCTTTGGAGATAGTAGCAAGGGTGGTAACAACTGAATCTCAAGTGCATATTATTTTCAAATCTTATCTCTTTTGAGACTTGTGTAGCCACTAAGGGAAAAGAAGCACTTGAGGATATACATCAGTTGTTGATTATGAAATAAAGGTCCAATTGAAAGATGAATGAATATTATCATATGGTGAACAATCCAAAATTATGTGACGTATTCTCTATCTAGTTAATTTGGATTTGATTCTTCTTTATTATACACTCATCATAATATGGATTAAGTTAGCCCTTTAGACTTCATTGAACAACCAAGCATATTATCCATGTCATTCAAAATATATTGTGCATGAGGGCTCAAGGGAAATTTAGTCCATATTATGAGGTTTCTCTATTTTAGCAACTCGCTTGCCTTCCACATATAAAGGGTTGCTAAATAAGAAACTAGTGCTTGTGCTACTAATGTCATCTCTTGTATTGAGTTTATCCATAGAAAATCTATGTTAAGAGATGGTGCTTGTTTTAAATTAGATAAATCACAAGCTTAAAGGATATTATTCAACTAAAGTAAGAAGAAGTTGATAAGAGGCCAAGGTATGAAAACTTCCTCACCTTCAGTTATTTTAGTATTCTATCCTTCGTGGGATGTACCATAGTATAGGTTAAATTCCTTGCAATATAAAATGTCCAATAGTGCATATAACTTTGACATCAACTATATGTGTGCACTAATTTAAAGGAATTTAGTCTATCCTTTTGGGTTTCAGTAATTATGATTCATTTGCCATCCACATATAAGGATCATCATTTGTGAAACCCTCTCTTGTGTTTCTAATGCTCTCTTTACTAAATGTTTCAACAAGGTCCTCCCAAGTTCTTTCAAGATGGATTCAAAATCTACGGATATAAGAGTCTTGGTTGTTTCGATCATTAAGTTTCAATTAATCTCATATCTAGTATGATCGAATCAAGAAAAGATGAAAGAAGTTCAAGATCACTTGGTTGGATGAAATCGTAAAGAGAAAAGAGATCACAGTGATTCAAGAAGGGAGTTATACTTTTTTGTCAACCAAATAATGAAGATGTAGTGACATAATCATATAATATCCTTCATTATAAGGTTTGAGGTTCATATTAGCATGCTTTACCTTCAGGATTTCAATTGATATACTTTTAGTTCTTAAACTTTCAATTGGATTAATTTTCATCATCTATGTAAAGCATGTTATATTAAACCAAGATATAGTGCAAACATCTCCTTTAACCTCGTATTGTTGATGTGCATAAGTGTACTTTGTGTACTCTTGCATGCACAAATTGAGGGAGAGTTTATCCTATATCTTGTGAAACTAATAATTTCTTTCAAGTTCATGTTGTGCAGTCTCACACCTTGGAGAAAAGAGAACATCAAATGAGGATGAGTGGTTCCAAGGAAATGATCAAATATTTACGACATGCCACCCATGAATTAGTTCTATTAGGGAATGATATGTGTTCTCTAGCATAAGTTCAATTGTTTCAAATATATTATGCCTTGACCAAGATATATGATGAACTCCTCTAAGAATCTTAATTGAATCAAGTGCATGTTACAAGTAATTCGAGTAGTTGATACATACATTTAGGGGGAGCTCATTCTATATCCTGTGTCCTTAGAGACTAACATTTTCTTTTAGTGAATTTGTGTAGTTCTTTGAAGAGAATGAGTTTATGTTGATTTTTTTTTGAAGAGGATAAGTTTCTCTTTGGCATGCTAAGTTGACTCAATCCAACTCATGATGAAGACTGATGGGCATCAATGAAAATCATCATGCGTTGTGTAAAGAAGTCTCAAGTCTGTCAAAGCACTAAGTTGAAAAATGATGATTATGGTGGTGACCATGTGGAGTAGAACAAAGGTGTGTCACTCCATAAACTATTGTATTACATTTGTGTATCTGGGCTCTTACATGCTAGTGTGTGCATGTATATGCAATATCTTAAGTCACACCATAAGGTTGCACTTGTGGTGACGATTAAAGAATCTCTAGATATTTGATTAATATCTCTTGTGGTGATGTCATAAGTTAGTCTTAAGTCATCTTAGTGAGGTATGAGTCAAACATGCTAACTTCTCAAGAATCTTGGCTTAAAATATTGCATATCATGTCTATTAGTATACCATTTGATCATGAGAAATTCCTTAAATTGGTATAATTTCACATTTTCATATTTTGCTTGTACTAAGACTCGAATTATAGAACTTAATCCCCTGGTCTCACAAGTTCAAGTGCATAAGCTAAACAAGTATTCATCACTTGTATGCATACATTTAGGGGAGAATGGTCTATATTTTGAATCTTTGAGACTAACTTCATTTCCAAGTCTATTATATGCTCAAATTAGAAAGGAATTTTCGGGCAAAGACAATCACTTCCACTGCAAAATTTGATGGGTATCAAAGATTTTTTGCTCCAATAAATGTACTTTTTAGACATTTCATAAGAGAATGAGTTTCTCTTGTATATGCTACTCCAACGTCATCTAACATTGGTAAATATGTATCACATCCTTTTGGATTGCAAATGTCTAAAGTAGCATAGCTTATAAATTCTCATGTCTAGAACTTAATTGATTAAATAGTGCACATGTTCCTTATGTTGCATGATTATGTTCAGTTGATACTCCTTTTATACCAATGGTACTTTAAATTGCAAATAAGTACTCTCAATAGGTATCAATTGAATATATATATATGTGTGTGTGTGTGTGTGTGTGTGTGTGTGTGTGTGTGTGTGTAATAAACTTGAGGAAAACTTAGTGTAATATGTAATTAGTGATCTGTTTTATCTATCAAATTATATCAATTGGTGTTTTTCAATTGGTATTTTAGTACATTATCACTCATTGCATAATCTATACTTGTGCAATTTTCATGTTTCCTCTTGTTATGATAAGAAAATTCTAGGTGACATCTAGACTCCACGTATCAAGATTTATCTTTCAATTAGTATGACAATATTCATTTGATATCTTGGACCTATGTCACAATTATGCCAACAAGAGCTTGCAAATGAATTCTAAATCCAACACAAGTCTCGAAACCCCTTGAAAAGATAAAATGCAAAGGTACATCACTTCATGTCACTTCTCCATTACCTTTGTGTCATCTAAGGACCCTTTTCATGATAGTGTGTTCCCATCTTGCTTAATCATAATTTCTACCCTTTATATTTTTTGTATCATTTTTGGAGATTTATGACAAAGGGGGAGAAATTTTGCATTAAAGCTTACTTTAGTCTTATGTAACTAAGTGTTAGAAGACTTTTGAAAAGGGGAGAAATAATTAACAAAAGGGGGAATCATAAGAAAAACATAAGATGTAGAAAATTGGTAAGTGCATTCTATGTCATGAGCATCACGTTTATTTTATGACACACTGCACCCCATGAATAGTATGATATAAGTTGTCTCCATACTTTGACCCAAATATGTGCTTTTGGCATTTGAGTACAAAATTGGTATTTTCTGAAATGCACATATTTAGGGAGAGGAAACTATATCATAGGATTCAAAATCATATTTATCAAATCTTATGTAAGCTTTAAATGTGTTGTCATCAATCACCAAAAAGGGGGAGATTGAAAGTGCATTCGTCCTTTTTGTGAGTTTTGGTGATTTGGATAACAACACATTTAAAGGTCTAACAAGTTTGCTAAGTGTTGAACAGGAAATTCAGTATGATGAACATACTTGAATAGTGTATAATGATCAGTGAACAAAGGTTCAACACAAGGTTAAATAACCAATGAGACAATGCAAATGGATATAATATGGTCTCTATATTGGTTTGAATATATGGACAAGACCTGAGAAATCACTATGCATAAATATGATCAGAATAGAGGTTGAAGTGATTAAGAGGATTGGTCAAGCCAAAGTGAATAAGATATGAGGAATCGTGAATTGGCTTGACCATATTACTATTAGACCATATATGCTTCTATGAGAATCAAACTAGAGCTTGATTGATCTTAGCATTTATATCTAGATGACATTCAAGCAAGGTTCACAATATCAAAGAAATGATTCTCTCAATGGATGCTCAATATGATGTGACTCAAGAATGGCTTGATAGGGTGAAGATAGCAAGGAAAGGGCTTCGAGGAACTAAGCGGAGGTAAAGGCCAAGCGACGGCTTGTGGACCGAGGTACCATGGCTAAGGTGAAGAAGAGAGTACTTGCACTAAGTCGATGAACAAATCAGCTATGAAGAGTTATAACATGTTGATGCATCAGTAAGGTGACTTGAAGCCATGATTTGAACTCATATATGGTGAAATGGTACAAGTCACATGCTCGATTTATGTTTGCTTCAAAAGGTGAGACAAAGATGTTTGTGATCCTTATGAAGCAACGCCATGGAGAAATCACACATGAGACACCAATGACTCAAGGAGTTTACTTAATTATATCTTATTTAACTTGAGTATAGAAATCGTCGTACTATCAAGGGGGATCCAAAAAGAAGGTTGGTGTTGGTACTAAAGCTCAAAATCCTTGATCCAAAACTTCTATTTTACCCTTGTTAATCCTTAGTTAAAGTATGTAGTACAACCTTTTTTAAGTCTATCTTGGCCAAAATTGCTTTCTAGAAAATATTGGTTCAGCTGGTTTTCAGGCTGGTTCAGCTGGTATTCAAATACTGGTTCAGCCGGACACTCAACCGGTATTCAGTTTGGTGGAAACCGGTTCAGCCGGTTTTAAAATCGGTTCAGCTGGTTTTTGTACTATTCACTTTTTTCTGCCAGTCTGCTATGTCAGCCAAAAAGCTATGCGCAGCTTTTTGAAAACCGGTTCAGCCGGTTTTGGGACCGGTTCAACCGGTTTTTGTGCAGAAAAGTCAAAAACGACTAGTTTTGGGGCCCCACCTATATATACTCACTCCTACCTCTCTCCCCCACAATAGAGCATGCACAAAACTTCATTCCTAACCTGAGAAACACCTCCCACTCTCTCTCACACACCTCTTGCCTCTCCCATTTCAAATCTTTGGAGAGAAATCTTTGAGTGAGATTGAAGAGTTGCAGTTTTTGTGCTTCATCTCCAAATCCTTCTTGTTCTTCTTGATTTGAGCTTTGGTACCACATCGAGTTCTTTGTGAATTCATTACTCTTGGAGCTTCTAGCTCCTAGACGACTAGGTGTCTCTTGTTAGTCTCCAAATCTTATGGAAGACCACAAGAAAGTTTGTATTACCCGCTCATTTGAGCAAAGATTAGTGTGTGGGCTTGACCTTTGTGGTCGGCAAAGGGAGGATTAGGGTTGAAAGAGACCCAGCTCTTTGTGGGCGCCTCAACGAGGAAGTAGGGCACCTTGGTGTTGTGACCGAACCTCGGGATAAATCTTGTGTCTCTTGTGTTCTTGCTCATTGTGTTTGTTTGTGTTCTTCGTTCTCTCACCATTCCATGGAAGATTTGCTTATATCTTTTTGGTGTGTGGATTTTGAGAAGTGCCCTTCTTAGATCTACTACTTTGAACCCTATGGATCAACTAGAACATCTCATTTCCAAAGATCTAGGTGGATTTCGAGATCAATTCAGTTTTATATCTCATTCTTTAGTTGAGCTCGTGCAAACCGGTTGAAACCGGTTTTGACACCAGCTGAACCGGTTTTACCCATTTCGTTTCTAGTTTTGTTGAAAAAGTTTCCACTTGCCTATTCACCCCCCTCTAGGCAACTTTCATATACCCAGGTCATCATCGTTGGGGACACCACCCTCACCGAGCACACCACCTTCTACAGGCACACCGACTGCACTGGACACAACGTCTACACCTACTTCGCCATCGACTGCTCCACGAGCTGCGACTCCGCGACCAGCAACACCTGCTGATGGGTCACACATCGAGTTCGCGACGTCTCTCACCACCAACCTGAACTTCGACGCTAATGATAAAGGGAAGAGGGAGCTCTGGTACCAGACGTTGGACAACATCCACAACGTGGGTGCAGCGCTCGGGCTGGTGCACCATGACGACTAGGAGGCTGAGCTGCATGCTGTGAGCGTGGAGGAGCCCAGGACCTTGAAGGAGGCTGATGGTGACCCAAATTGGGTTGCCGCGATGGAGGAGGAGCTGGCGTCGATCCATGACAACAAGACATGGTCGCTAGCCGAGCTCCCGCATGGTCAACGCGCCATAGGCCTCAAGTGGGTGTATAAAGTCAAGCGCGACGAGAAAGGCAACATCGTCAAGTACAAGGCCCGCCTCGTCGCCAAGGGCTATGTGCAGCAGCCTGGCGTCGACTTCGACGAGGTCTTCGCGTCGGTCACATGACTGGAGTCCGTGCGTCTGCTCCTCGCCATCGCAGCGCACTACGACTGGGGCGTCCATCACATGGACGTAAAGTCAGGCATTTTTGAATGGGGAGCTCTAGGAAGAGGTCTATGTCCAGCAACCCCTCGGCTTCATCGACGACAAGCACAAGAACAAGGTGCTAAAACTCCACAAGGCCCTCTACGGGCTCCGTCAGGCGCCTCGCGCGTGGAACCAAAAGCTGGATGTCGAGCTGCTAGCTCTCGGGTTCACGCATTGCATGGATGAACACGGGATGTACACCCGTGGCAAAGAAGGAGAGTGCCTGATTGTGGGCGTCTACGTTGATGACTTGATCATCACTGGTGGAGATGCCGGTGCCATCGCAAAGTTCAAGGTACAGATGCAAAAGATCTTCCGCATGAGTGACCTCGGGCTACTCTCCTACTACCTTGGCCTTGAGTTCACCCAGGGGGCGCACGGGATCACGCTCCACCAGAGCGCATATGCCACCAAGGTGCTGGAGAAGGCAGGCCTGGCCGGCTGCAACGCCAGTGCCACGCCCATGGAGCCGAAGCTCAAGCTGCTGAAGGAGGGCACAAAGCCCAGCGTCGATGCCACTGAGTACCGCGGCCTAATCGGCAGTCTGCGGTACCTGTGCAATTCCAGGCCGGATCTGGCATACTCGGTGGGGTACCTCAGCCGGTTCATGGAGGCGTCGTGCCAGGAACATCTCGCTGCTGTCAAGAGAGTCCTCCGCCATGTGGCAGGGACAACAAATAGGGGGCTACACTACCACCCAGGCAAGAAAAATGGAGGTGCTCTAGAGCTGCAGGGGTACTCGGACAGCGACCTCGCAGGTGACGTCAACGATCGGAAGAGCACCAGCGGGCTCATATTCTTCCTGGCAGGTGGCCCGGTTGCCTAGCAATCGGCCAAACAAAAGGTGGTTGCTCTCTTTTCGTGCGAAGCGGAGTACATCACGGCTGCCGCAGCGGCATGTAAGGCCGTCTGGCTGTCGTGATTGCTGGCCGAGCTCATCGGAGGGCTAGTCCGCGCGCCAAAGCTGAAGGTGGACAACAAGTCTGCCATAGCATTGATGAAGAACCCTGTGCACCATGACTAGAGCAAACATATAGACGTAAAGTTCCATTTCATCCGGGAATGCTGTGACAAGAAGCTGATCGACATCGAGTTCGTTGGCACCGAACTGCAGCTGAGCGATATTCTTATGAAGGCACTCGGTCGTACCAGGTTTCAAGAGCTCCGTGGTCTGACCGACATGAAAAGATTAGGCTAGAGTCTCTAGGACTTAGGAGGAGATTGTTTGAATAAGTCCTAAAGATAGAATGTAGAAATTAGCCAACGCAATTAGAGGAATTGCTAAACTCACAGCATGACCCAGATCGTTGGGATGGCAGCAATCACTCACGATCATGCCATGACTGGCTCAGTTATTTGTAACCATATATTACTGCATGTACTTAGTTTATATAGCAATAAACAATCACTCGAGTGCGTGTGTGTGTTTCATCGTCCTCTCGGTTGGAATTCTGACAGGGCACTCCCATGGAGAACCCCGCAGCCGGTGGTCTACGGGCAATTACCGAGCTCGCACATCCCGAGGATGGGCAACACGGATGCCGTGAGAGCCAAGATGGACGCGTCCGACGTGAACATCCGCGCTGTCAGCGACCTTGAAAGGGAAATGTGCCCTTGGCCATTTCTAAGTATTTTGGTGATTGAGTGCCAACACAAGTGCTTAAGTGTAAATCTATGCCAAATGTTGGACAAAGTGCAATCAAGAGTAAAGGTATGTTTCTAAGACTTAGTACATTGTTTTGGGAACTAATGTATTATGTCTAAGTGCTGGAAACAGGAGAAATCAAATTGGAAAAGAGATGGCTTTGTTCAGCCAAGACTCTGCTCAGTCTGGGTGCACCGGACAGTGTCCGGTGGTGCACTAGACAGTGTCCGGTGCGCCAGGCTGGCTCTGGCGAACTTGCTGTTCTCGGGACTTCGACGGCGGTGTATGGCTATAAATCACCGGAATGTCCGGTGGTGCACCGGACTGTCCGGTGAGCCGTTCACAGGCGAAGTCATCGCTCTCGGGAAGTGATTAACGGCGTACGGCTAAAAATCACCGGACTGTCCGGTGGTGCATCGGACTGTCCGGTGAACCAACGGTCAGCCGGGCCAACGGTCGGCCGATGATTCCGCGCGTGACGCGTGGCCGAGCCAACGGTCACAAGGGTGCACCGGACAGTGTCCGGTGCGCCAACGGCTCTGGATCTGCAACCGTCGGCTTCGCCAAATCAGGAAAGAAATCCGCACCGGACAGTGTCCGGTGGTGCACCGGACTGTCCGGTGCGCCAGGCGACTGAAGGAAAGAATTGCCTTCCTGGAATGCTCTCAACGGCTCCTAGCTGCCTTGGGGCTATAAAAGGAGGCCTTAGGCGCATGGAGGAGTACACCAAGCATTCTCAAAGCATTCCTAAGCACCAAGACCTCGATTCCGCGCATTTGATTCTTTGTGAGAGCAACTAGAGCTCTATTTGAGTTGTGAACTCGTCGGGTTGTGTAGTGAGCTCTTGTTGTGACTTGTGTGCGTGTTGTCGCTGTGATTTTGTGTCTTGTGTGCGTTGCTCATCCCTCCCTTACTCCGTGCTTCTTTGTGAACATCTAAGTGTAAGGGCGAGAGACTCCGAGTTGTGGAGATTCCTCGCAAGCGGGATATAGTATGCAAAGCAAAACACCGTGGTATTCAAGTGGGTCTTTGGACCGCTTGAGAGGGGTTGATTGCAACCCTCGTCCGTTGGGACGCCACAACGTGGAGTAGGCAAGTTTTGTACTTGGCCAAACCACGGGATAAACCACTGTGTCTATCTGTGTTGATCCTCTTGTGGTTGTTGTGTTTTGCAAGAACTCCTCTCTAGCCACTTGGCATCATTGTGCTAACTCCTAATCAAGTTTTGTGGCATTAAGTTTCAAGTTTTACAGGATCACCTATTCACCCCCCCTCTAGGTGCTCTTAATTAGTATCGGAGCCGTTCTCTTCAAGAAAGGGACTAACCGCCCGAAGAGATGGATCCTAAGGGCAAGGGGATTGTGATCAATGATAAGGAGAAGTAGTCCTTCGTCAACGAGCTGAAGGACGACAAGCCTACCGACTCGGGCTCGGGCCACAAATGAAAAGATGGGAAGAAGAAGAAGACAAGGCGCATCAAGGAGATCGTCTACTACGACGACAGCGACGAATCTTCCTCTTCCCAAAAGGACGACGACAACGACTACGAGAAAAGGAAGACGGTTAATTCAAACTTCTCTTTCGATTATTCTCGTATTCCGCATAGTTCAAATACACATTTGCTTTCCATTCCTCTTGGCAAACCTCCACACTTTGATGGGGAGGACTACAGATTTTGGAGTCACAAAATGCGTAGTCACTTGTTCTCTCTCCATCCAAGCATATGGGAGATTGTAGAGAGTGGAATGAAATTTGATAGCTCGGATAGTCCCATGTTCATAAATGAACAAATCCATAAAAATGCACAAGCTACTACTGTCCTTTTAGCATCTTTGTGCAGGGAAGAGTACAATAAGGTGAGCGGCTTGGATAATGCCAAGCAGATCTGGGACACCCTCAGGATCTCACATGAAGGGAACGACGTCACCATGCTCACCAAGATGGAGTTGGTGGAGGGCGAGCTTGGGAGATTTGCAATGATAAGGGGAGAGGAGCCAACCCAAACATACAACCGGCTCAAGACCCTCATCAACAAAATATGGAGCTACGGAAGCACGCGATGGACGGACCACGACGTCGTTCGCCTAATGCTAAGGTCTTTTACTGTCCTTGATCCACATCTTGTGAACAATATTCGTGAAAATCCTAGGTACACCAAGATGTCACCCGAAGAAGTACTTGGGAAGTTTGTAAGCGGGAGAATGATGATCAAGGAGGCGAGATACGTGGACGATACGTTGAATGGTCCAATCCATGAGCCTCAACCCGTTGCTCTCAAGGCAATGAGTAGCAAGGAGGCGCTACCTAGCAAGGTGGCGCAAGTTGAGGCGGCGGGGCTAAATGAGGAAGAGATGGCCCTCATCATCAAGCGCTTCAAGATGGCGCTAAAGGGCCGCAAGGAGCATCCCAGGAAGAACAAGACGAAGGGAAAGCGCTCCTGCTTCAAGTGCGGTAAGATTGGTCATTTTATCGCTAATTGATCCGATAATAATAGTGACCAGGAACAAGAGAAGAAAAGGGAAAAGAAGAAGAAGTACAAGAAGGCTAAGGGCGAGGCACATCTTGGCAAGGAGTGGGACTCGGATTGCTCTTCATCCGACGACGAAGGACTTGCCGCCTCAGCCTTCGACAAATCATCCCTCTTCCCCAACGAGCGTCACACATGTCTCATGGCGAAGGAGAAGAAGGTATGTACTCGAAACAATACCACTTATGCTTCTTCAAGTGATAATGAGTCTAGTGATGATGATGAGATAGATTACTCTAGTTTGTTCAAGGGATTGGATAAAACTAAAATAGATAAGATTAATGAATTGATTGATGCCTTGAATGAAAAGGATAGACTTATAGAAAAACAAGATGATCTTTTGTATGAAGAACATGATAAATTTGTAGAGGCACAAAAATCTCATGTTTTAGAAGTTAAAAGGAATGAAATGCTTTCTTGTGAATTATCTACTTGCCATGAGACAATTTCTAGCTTAAAAGATCTAACTCTTGTGTAGAACATGTTGTGATTTGCACTAGGTGTAAAGACTTTAATGTTGATGCTTGTAGTGAACACCTAGTGTCTATTGCAAAGTTAAATGATGAAGTGGCTAGTCTTAATGGCCAACTTAAGACTAGCAAAAATGAATTTGATAAACTAAAATTTGCGAGGGATGCCTACACGATTGGTAGACACCCCTCAATTAAGGATGGGCTTGGCTTCAAGAGGGAAGCCAAGAACTTAACTAGTCATAAGGCTTCCATTCCCGCCAAGGAGAAAGGGAAGGCCTCTATGACTAATAGTGTTCAAAAGAACCATGCTTTCATTTATGGTGATAGAAAATTTTTTAGAAATGTGTATAGGACCTGTGCTTATGATTCATATGTTATGACTACTTCTAGTTCCCATGTTGTGCATGGTAGAGATATGCCTAGGAAAAATATTCATCATGTGCCTAGAAAGAATATTGTTCATGTTCCTAGGAAAGTAATTAATGAACCTTCTACAATTTTTCATACTTGCAATGCTTCCTATGCTATTTGTAGAAAGGATAAGAAGGTAATTGCTAGGAAATTAGGGGCAAGATGCAAGGGAGATAAAACTTGCATTTGGGTCCCTAAGACCATTGTGACTAACCTTGTAGGACCCAACAAGAGTTGGGTACCTAAAACCCAAGCCTAAATTTGCCTTGCAGGTTTATGCATCCGAGGGTTCAAGCTGGATTATCGACAGCGGATGCACAAACCATATGACGGGGGAGAAGAAGATGTTCACCTCTTACGTCAAGAACAAGGATTCCCAAGATTCAATCATATTTGGTGATGGGAACCAAGGCAAGGTGAAAGGGTTAGGGAAGATTGCTATTTCATCCGAGCACTCTATTTCTAATGTGTTTTTAGTTGAGTCACTTGGATATAATTTGTTATCCGTTAGTCGATTATGCAATATGGGATATAATTGTTTATTCACAAATGTATATGTGTCTGTCTTTAGAAGGTGTGATGGTTCACTAGCTTTTAAGCGTATACTAGACGGCAAACTTTATTTAGTTGATTTTGCAAAAGAGGAGGCTAGTCTAGATGCATGCTTAATTGCTAAGACTAGCATGGGCTGGCTGTGGCATCGCCGCTTAGCACATGTGGGGATGAAGAACCTTCACAAGCTTCTAAAGGGAGAACACGTGATAGCTCTAACTAATGTGCATTTCGAAAAAGATAGACCTTGTGCAGCTTGTCAAGCAGGTAAACAGGTGGGAAGCTCTCATCATCCCAAAAATGTGATGACCACATCAAGACCCTTGGAGATGCTTCATATGGACCTCTTCGGACCCGTCGCCTATCTAAGCATAGGAGGAAGTAAGTATGGTCTTGTTATAGTTGATGATTTTTCCCGCTTCACTTGGGTATTCTTTTTGCAGGATAAATCTGAAACCCAAGGGACCCTCAAGCGCTTCCTCAGGAGAGCTCAAAATGAGTTTGAGCTCAAGGTGAAGAAGATGAGGAGCGACAACGGGTTCGAGTTCAAGAACCTTCAAGTGGAGGAGTACCTTGAGGAGGAAGGGATCAAGCACGAGTTCTCCGCTCCCTACACACCACAACAAAATGGTGTGGTAGAGAGGAAGAACAGGATGCTCATCGATATGGCGAGGACGATGTTTGGAGAGTTCAAGACTCCCGAGTGCTTTTGGTCGGAAGCCGTGAACACGGCTTGTCACGCCATCAACCAGGTGTATCTTCATCGCCTCCTCAAGAAGACTTCATATGAGCTTCTAACCGGTAACAAACCCAATGTATCTTACTTTCGTGTATTTGGGAGCAAATGTTACATTCTAGTGAAGAAAGGTAGAAATTCTAAGTTTGCTCCCAAAGCTATAGAAGGGTTTTTGTTAGGTTATGACTCAAATACAAAGGCGTATAGGGTCTTCAACAAATCATCGGGTTTGGTTGAAGTCTCTAGCGACGTTGTATTTGATGAGACTAATGGCTCTCCAAGAGAGCAAGTTGTTGATCTTGATGATGTAGATGAAGAAGACGTTCCAACGGTCGCAATACGCACCATGGCGATTGGAGATGTGCGGCCACAGGAACAAAAGGAGCAAGATCAACCTTCTTCCTCAACAATTGTGCATCCCCCAACTCAAGACGATGAACAGGTTCATCAAGAAGAGGCATGTGATCAAGGGGGAGCACAAGATGACCATGTAATGGAGGAAGAAGCACAACCGGCACCTCCAACCCACGATTCAAAGGAATCATCCCGTCGACCAAATTTTGGGTGACATTAGCAAGGGAGTAACTACTCGTTCTAGATTAGTTAATTTTTGTGAGCATTACTCCTTTGTCTCTTCTATTGAGCCTTTCAGGGTAGAAGAGGCCTTGCTAGATCCGGATTGGGTGTTGGCCATGCAGGAGGAGCTCAATAATTTCAAGAGGAATGAAGTTTGGACACTGGTGCCTCGTCCCAAGCAAAATGTTGTGGGAACCAAGTGGGTGTTCCGCAACAAATAGGACGAGCACGGGGTGGTGACGAGGAACCAGGCTCGACTTGTGGCAAAAGGTTATGCCCAAGTCGCAGGTTTGGACTTTGAGGAGACTTTTGCTCCTGTGGCTAGGCTAGAATCGATTCGTATTTTGTTAGCCTATGCCGCTCACCATTCTTTCAGGTTGTACCAAATGGATGTTAAGAGCGCTTTCCTCAACGGGCCAATCAAGGAGGAGGTGTACGTGGAGCAACCCCCTGGCTTCGAGGATGAACGGTACCCCGACCACGTATGTAAGCTCTCTAAGGCGCTCTATGGACTTAAGCAAGCCCCAAGAGCATGGTATGAATGCCTTAGAGACTTTTAATTGCTAATGCTTTCAAGGTTGGGAAAGCCGATCCAACTTTATTCACTAAGACTTGCGATGGTGATCTTTTTGTGTGCCAAATTTATGTCGATGACATAATATTTGGTTCTACTAATCAAAAGTCTTGTGAAGAGTTTAGCAGGGTGATGACGCAGAAATTCGAGATGTCGATGATGGGCGAGTTGAACTACTTCCTTGGGTTCCAAGTGAAGCAACTCAAGGACGGCACCTTCATCTCCCAAACAAAGTACACGCAAGACTTGCTAAAGCGGTTTGGGATGAAGGACGCCAAGCCCGCAAAGACACCGATGGGAACTGACGGACACACCGACCTCAACAAAGGAGGTAAGCCCGTTGATCAAAAAGCATACCGGTACATGATAGGTTCTTTGCTTTATTTATGTGCTAGTAGACCAGATATTATGCTTAGCGTATGCATGTGTGCTAGATTTCAATCTGATCCAAGGGAGTGTCACCTTGTCGCCGTGAAGTGAATCCTTAGATATTTAGTCGCTACGCCCTGCTTCGGGATCTGGTATCCAAAGGGGTCTACCTTTGATTTAATTGGATACTCAGATTCCGACTATGCTGGATGTAAGGTCGATAGGAAGAGTACATCGGGGACGTGCCAATTCTTAGGAAGGTCCCTGGTGTCATGGAACTCTAAGAAACAAACCTCCGTTGCCCTATCCACCGTTGAGGCCGAGTATGTTGCCGCAGGACAGTGTTGCGCGCAACTACTTTGGATGAGGAAAACCCTCCGGGACTTTGGCTACAATCTGAGCAAAGTCCCACTCCTATGTGACAATGAGAGTGCTATCCGCATAGCGGAAAATCCTGTTGAGCACAGCCGCACAAAGCACATTGACATCTGGCATCACTTTTTGAGAGACCACCAGCAAAAGGGAGATATCGAAGTGTTTTATGTTAGCACCGAGAACCAGCTAGCCGATATCTTTACCAAGCCTCTAGATGAGAAGACCTTTTGCAGGCTGCGTAATGAGCTAAATGTCTTAGATTCGCGGAACTTGGATTGATTTATAGCATACATGTGTTTATGCCTTGATCATGTTCCTTATGCATTTTGTTGTTTACTTGTGGTGCTCAAGTTGTACAAGCACTCCCCGGACCTCACAAGTTCATTTGCAAGTGATGCACACCTTGAGGGGGAGATGTGCTACAACTTGACCCTTTGAGACTAACCATGTGCTTGAGTTTTCTTAATTTAATCTCAAAGGAGGTTTGAAAGGGAAAAGGTGGACTTGGACCATGAAAGACTTCCACTGCACTCCGATGAGAGGGTAACTTATTCCAAGTTCATCTCATGTATTCTTATTGCCGTTGTATTCTTATTTGAAGATTTTAGTGAGGCAATGGGGTTCCAGGGCCAAAATTGATCCCGTTTTGGTGCTTGATGCCAAAGGGGGAGAAAATAAGGCCAAAGCAATAAATGGATCAGCTACCACTTGAGAAATTTTGAAAATAGTAGAATAGATCTTTTGGTTTGTCAAAACTCTCTTGTTGTCTCTTTTGTCAAAAGTTGGCCTCTTGTGGGGAGAATGGTTGATTATGAAAAAAAGGGGGAGTTTTTGAAATCTTTGATCAATTTCTCTTGGAACAACTCTCTTTATGTCTCTACAAGTGTGTTTGACTTAGAGATAGGAAATTGAGGTTGATTTGCAAAAACAAAACCAAGTGGTGGCAAAGAGTGATCCATATATGCCAATTTTGAATCAAAACAATTTTAAGTTCTCATTTGTATTGATGTTGCACTTCTTTTAGTTGCTTTTTGTTGTGTTGGCATAAATCACCAAAAAGGGGGAGATTGAAAGGGAAATGTGCCCTTGGGCCATTTCTAAGTATTTTGGTGATTGAGTGCCAACACAAGTGCTTAAGTGTAAATCTATGCCAAATGTTGGACAAAGTGCAATCAAGAGTAAAGGTATGTTTCTAAGACTTAGTACATTGTTTTGGGAACTAATGTATTATGTCTAAGTGCTGGAAACAGGAGAAATCAAATTGGAAAAGAGATGTCTTTGTTCAGCCAAGACTCTGCTCAGTCTGGGTGCACCGGACAGTGTCCGGTGGTGCCAGGCTGGCTCTGGCGAACTTGCTGTTCTCGAGACTTCGACGGCGGTGTACGGCTATAAATCACCGAACTGTCCAGTGGTGCACCGGACTGTCCGGTGAGCCGTTCACAGGCGAAGTCATCGCTCTTAGGAAGTGATTAACGGCGTACGGCTAAAAATCACCGGACTGTCCGGTGATCTAACGGTCGGCCGAGGATTCCGCGCGTGACGCGTGGCCGAGCCAACGGTCACAAGGGTGCGCCGAACTGTCTGGTGTGCACCGGACAGTGTCCGGTGCGCCAACGGCTCTGGATCTGCAACGGTCGGCTTCGCCAAATCAGGAAAGAAATCCGCACCGGACAGTGTCCGGTGGTGCACCGGACTGTCCGGTGCGCCAGGCGACTGAAGGCAAGAATTGCCTTCCTGGAATGCTCTCAACGGCTCCTAGCTGCCTTGGGGCTATAAAAGGAGGCCCTAGGCGCATGGAGGAGTACACCAAGCATTCTCAAAGCATTCCTAAGCACCAAGACCTCGATTCCGCGCATTTGATTCTTTGTGAGAGCAACTAGAGCTCTATTTGAGTTGTGAACTCGTCGGGTTGTGTAGTGAGCTCTTGTTGCGACTTGTGTGCGTGTTGTCGCTGTGATTTTGTGTCTTGTGTGCGTTGCTCATCCCTCCCTTACTCCGTGCTTCTTTGTGAACATCTAAGTGTAAGGGCGAGAGACTCCGAGTTGTGGAGATTCCTCGCAAGCGGGATATAGTATACAAAGCAAAACACCGTGGTATTCAAGTGGGTCTTTGGACCGCTTGAGAGGGGTTGATTGCAACCCTCGTCCGTTGGGACGCCACAACGTGGAGTAGGCAAGTTTTGTACTTGGCCGAACCACGGGATAAACCACTGTGTCTATCTGTGTTGATCCTCTTGTGGTTGTTGTGTTTTGCAAGAACTCCTCTCTAGCCACTTGGCATCATTGTGCTAACTCCTAATCAAGTTTTGTGGCATTAAGTTTCAAGTTTTACAGGATCACCTATTCACCCCCCCCCCTCCTCTAGGTGCTCTCAGACCTTCCCGACCCAGCACACTCAACGCTACACCTTTGGGCGTTTTCCGACGCTAGTGGGCTAACACAATCGAGCCCCTGCACTCGCTCTCAAAACCCGGGCTGTGAGAGAAGGGGAAATCTCGCTTATAATCTCACCACGGCCCCTCCGGCTAGCGAGGTGGTATTAAAGCCGGTCGCTGACGGCTGGGCTCGTGACATCCCATCCCCCTTTTTGGGCGGTATGGCGACTGCCTGGGCTCCGATACCAATTGTCAGCGACCTTCCTGACCCAGCCCACTCAACACTACACCTTTGGGCGTTTTCCGACGCTCGTGGGCTAACACAAGCAAGCCCCTGCACTCGATCTCAAAACCCGGTCTGTGAGAGGAGGACAAATCTCGCTTATAAGCTCACCATGGCCCCTCCGGCTAGCGAGGTGGTACTAAAGTCCGGGCGTTGATGACTGGGCTCCTAACACGCGCCCACACGTCATGCACGGACACCGCGAACAGGAAGGAGGTGAGGCCCTGGAATGCGCTCAGTGCGAGCCCCGCACGAGCCACAGCGCGCGGTGCCCGGGCGGTTTGCGCCGAGCTCGTTGCTGACCCGCGTCGACACGCCGAAGCTGAGCGATGATGGTAAGATGTAGAGAAGGGACGTGGTCTGGATGAGCACATCCATGGACGCGACGGTGGCCTTGGGGTCCTGCCAAGAGGCCGCAGAGAAGGATCATGATCTCGTACCACCACCCAGGGTTTACTCTATCGATAGGGAAAAATATTGGAGGTTGGTGATAAACAGGATTATTAGGTTTATCGGATTTCTATCGGCGATAAGTAATTTTTTTCGACACAAATTTGAAAAAAAATGCCAGATTATCAGGAATATCATGTAGACTGTATCTCGACATTTAACAAAATAAAACAACACATTATCACCTTCAGAATTCACACATTCATAGTTCACAGTTTAACAAATTCATAGTTCACACATACATAGTTCACAGTTTCACACATTCATAGTTCACACATTAGCACATTATATAGTATAGCATACAAGCACATGAATCAAAAGTCCAAAATAAGGCAATGACATGTGCTAAATATATGACAATGAAATCCTCCATAGTCCTTGGAGAGGCTTTGATCACTTATCACTATAAATGTTGACATGTTTATAGTCAGTCGCTAAATTGTAATTCAATGTTCATATACAAGGACCAGATGTTTGTCTAACCTTATAAAGTTCCTTCACAGGGACTTTCTTTAGCCTCGTTGATCTTGGACGAAGTGGAGGATTTGTAGCTGCTTGCTCATGCATATCACCTACAAACATAAATACAAGTGGACAACAACGAGCCCTTCACACATGTGGGCGTGGAGCTTTTGGAGGGAAATCGGTGAGAGGGGGTTGTCAAATTAAACCCTAGCAAGCGGCTAAATTTATAGGCAGAAATGGTATGATGATCAGCTCGATGGATATGAAATAGGGTAGGGGCTAACAATGCAAAAAGATTATATTCCGGGCTGAGATTTGTATAGACGGAAGCTCTCGTCGTCTAGCTAGCTCCGAAGTGGCTGCCTACCCCCTGTCCCTGGCTCTCAGCCACTTCGGAGCTCAAGGGGAGGAGAGGAGAGGTCCACCAAGGCCTTCAAGGCTCAAGGGGAGGATGAGGGAATAAGGTGTATTTATACGCAGTATTTGAGGCCATGCACGGCTACATCACAATCACATATCTAATTATTATGCAATTCATTGTGGATTACATTATTGGATGGAGTCTACTTGGTACGTTGATTTGGACAAAACTTTCTATAAATAAATATTTGTTTTAGAATTCGCTGTCGGGTTTAACAAAGGTAAGAGAGAAGGGGGATAATATATGCTAGCTAGTTTGCAAACTCAAATTTTCTCCCATATGCAATTTAAGTTTTCAAACTAACCCTAGAGTCAATGCTTGTTCTCCTGGTTTCCCCGTCCTTTCGCTTTTATTGGATTGAACATTGAGAAGTTCAACTTTTGTTTCGTCAGGCCTATTTTGTGTTTGACCTTAGGCGTGCAGATTATTGGAATAAATTAAAGCATGATATGTTTGATCATCCTTAGATTTTTGGAATCTGGATTGTTAATAGAATTATAATAATCTGGATATTAAACTATAAAAAATCTAGGTTGTTTGTATCTCTCCACTATAGGTGCTGGGAAGTGGGAATAGGATTTGGTTTTCTGAACACCTAAAATATCCTGTTAGTATATGTTTGAGATGGAATATAGTGATAGGGTTAACATAATGTGCTGGTTGGATTGTTAATCACGTTCCATACGGGTTGCTCTATAATCTAGATTTGAGACTTTACTGTTGGAGCAGAATATTTTATTGATGCCCTAAATTCTATAAATATACTCATTTTTAAATTATAAGTCATTTTTATAGGTCACGTTGTTGGAGATGCTCTTAACCCACCCCCTATAATAAATCTATGGTGTTTGGATGACCTAGAGATTATCCTATCAGATTACTATAATCTAAAAATAAATATAATCTAAATAAGTCCTAAGTGATGTTTAATTAAGTTCTCCCGGACTAAAATTATAAGTTATATATGTATATTGGACTTGGACGTTTGAGCATTGTTGGGGTATGTTTTTGCCGAAGGCCCTCATAAATCTCAGTGAATTTTTTGTGGTTTGTTTTAGGTATCTTCGTCGCAGTGACCTCTACAGCTACAGGCCTAGAATGGTCTTAGTCCTCAAACTAATAGCTTCGGCATCAACGTATGACATGCTTTAATTTAAAAATGATCTATATACAACCATCCTAGCCAATATGATGTATGGTTTAAACATAAATCAGTACTTTTAATTAAGGAACATCAAGCTAAGTAATGGAAATCTTCTAATGAGGAAATTTAGGTATGGCAGTGGGTATGTGTTATTTCGTTAGAGAACAATTAAATTGACTCAAAATGTCAACAATTTCTTTGACAAGGGAAATGAAGTCAGCTAAATTCATTTTTAATAGTCTTTACTATAGCAATCATACGGGGTCATGTATATCTTAGAGTACATGCAAACCAAATGCAAGGAATAGTGGGTACTCCCCCCTCCAACCACAAACTAGTGAAGTAGCATCTGCAACTCATGTGAAGCCGTGCCTACCTCGTCCTCTTGTTTCGCAGGAAGCTAACCATGTTTGCATGAGACCTGGAGTTACTCTACGAATTACACTTAGCATTAAACATTAATCGTTGAGTTATGACTTATGAGTGGTGCTGGGCTGAGAGAAGAAACATCACTGGTAGCGTCATTAATAATATTAGGGTCTCGGATCTGCAATCTCAAACTGGCCAGTGACCATGGATGGACTAGGCTTGGGCTCCTGGCCAAAACTGAGCAGAGCTTTCACTGGTTGCCGAAGATTTTCACCTGGTTGCAAATCCACTGGCAAGACTCAGCCAACGAGCTGAAGCTTTGGCACCCATCCTTTTGACCGTTCCAGTTCCAGCCAACGATCGAGCAGTTTCTGCACGGATCTCACTGCTTCAGACTTGGTCAGATGTGGTGTGCAGGGTCTTTGTGATACATATGGATTGAGTTAGTGCAGTGACATTACTTCTGGAGCATGTCAACCATTGATCGTGTTCATCAGGTATGAAACTAGAGGAAGCAGTATATCTCCTTTCAAAGAAAGAGATTGATGGGATTGGCATCAGTTGCATTCAAAGACTTGCACAAAGATTTGGAGCAGGGTACGATCAGCACAGAACACCTGTTGCTTGCAAGGAAACTAGACAGGCAGAAAATGTCAAGGAAACTAGACATACATAGCTCCGCCTTTTGTTGCGCGTTCTTGAAAACTATCTTTAATCCTGGGTTCAAACATTGCTGTGGTGTCAAGCTGTTGTAAACGAGCATAACATTACAAATGTGGTGGTGATTATTTGTATGTTGAATTTAGTCGCCCGGCTATGTAGTCCCAACTCTTGATAGGTAGAAACCTGAAAAGGTGTATAAATTTGAAGAGGATGAGAAGCGACGGAAATAAAACTTAGTTAAATCTTAACCTGAGAGATGAGAACCTTGGTGGACATGCTTCACTGCAACAACTTTCCAAACACTGCACCAGTGTGTCAGGATTTGGATCAAGAAAGAAAGCCACCTGGTACGTCCAAAAAACTTGTGTAAAGGCACATAATGCTCCTTAAAATTCTTACTATGAACTTTGAGTAGGCAGAATATGTTCATATATGCAAGGCTGCACAAGAAGGAAGTACAGGCTAACATTAAGTGAGAACTCTTGGGACAAAAAAAAATCCTGGAGATCTTCCCCAGAAGGACATGCCTGAATGGATATCTTTGTGCTTAAGTATTTTCCTCTTATAATGCTTGGACCTAATTGCTATTTGTTGGCATATCAACCACAGCTGATGGATGAGTGCATGCTTATGCAGAGGTCAGAATAAAACTTATCCCTGCTTCTAAAGAAAAGTAAGTTATTATACACTCACCGAATACCGCTCTTTACCGATTGCAACAACACGATGCAAAGTTGATCTACAGGAAAAATGTGAAACAACCAAAGTTCATAGCTGCTTTTCTTTTGCAAGAATTAAATTTAAAATAGATAAGTGTACAAGACAACATAAAACAGAATTATTAGGATAATTGTATAGCCTAACTTTTCTACCACAAGTTATACTTGTAGTACAAGCTATACTTCACTTTACCACAAATCGAACGCTGCTTGGACATATCCACTCGGTGCATTATTGTCTACCACCAATGTCGTCTTCAATGAGTTTGTGATGAAGGACCTCGGCCCTTTCCACCACTTCCCTGGGGTCACAGTGAGCGCCGTCCCTAGGGTCTCTTCACCAGCGCTAGTAGCCATCGACATTTTGGAGCTGGTTGACATGTTCGACTGCAAGCCCTGATCCACGCCTATTGCCACTCAGGCGAAGGTTTCCGACGACGACCACGCCCCGGTCAACGATGTGTGACGGCCTACCGAAACTTAGTCGGGGCTCTACAGTACCTCATCTTCACCTAGCCCAACATCGCATACGCGGTCTAGCATGTGCCTTCATATGCACACCTCGCAGGAGCCCCACCTCATCGCTGTCAAGCGGATTCTTCGCTACCTCTGTGGCACCCTTAACTACCGCCTTCTTCTTCGACCCTCTCCGACTTCTAAGTTAGTCGTTTACACTGACGCTAATTGGGTTGGCTGTCTCGACACGTCGGTCCACCTCTGGCTATGTCGTGTTCCTGAACGACAACCTCGTCTCCTGTTCCTCGAAGCGACAACCCATCGTCTCTCGCTCCATCACTGAGGCCGACTATCACGTTGTGGCCAACGATGTGGCTGAGGTATCCTGGCTCCATCAGCTGCTCCGGGAGCTTCACAGCCCTCTCACGCATGCCACACTCATCTACTACGACACGTCAGCGCAGTCTACCTCTCCACCAATCCTGTGCAGCACCAGCGCACAAAGCACGTGGAGATCGACCTTCACTTAGTTCATGAACGTGTCATCGTCGGCGATATCCGCGTCCCGACCACTTCGCAGTTCGCCGACATCTTCACCAAGGGGCTACCATCTACGGTGTTCTCGGAGTTTCGGTCCAGTCTCAAAATATTTACATATGTACAGGCTAGAGTTGCGACTATGGGGGGTGTTGGATTTTTGTATTTGTGTCTGTGTAATTGGGCTTTGGCCCAACCCATACTCTATCTATATATATATATGCATATGCTTACCCTAATTTAGTGTTAGGGTTTCCAATCTAACAGTATCATCATAAAAACACAGAACTAATCAACAAAGGTAATAAACGATGATACCTGAAAGCACAATTCGTCCACCTCTCTAGCAAATCACCAATATTAATAATAAAGGCCCTACATGCAACATAAAAGCTGTAAAATAATACCATACCTGTGAGGAATTACCTAAATAATAGTAGAACATCCGAAACAGGGGTCCAGAAAAAATATTAACTATAGAGCGTCACCAACCACCGAACTGCTATATTCAGTTTGTATTCATAACACTGTTTTAAATGTCCGGCTAAGGGCCTTAGCGGCGAGCTTTTGAATAAGCTATAAAGGCTATAGCCGGCTATATCTGCAAGCTAATCCATTTAGCGGGTTTTTAAAAAAACATGATATAAAACATAACTTTATAGATAAATTAAATGTTCAATATTTGAACCTCACAATTCAAACTAGTAGTTCAAATGTTCAATAATAAATCAACATACATGCAAATTCAACGTTCAACGACACATGTAAAAGGCATTTAATCACTACCTAACAAACATTAAGTTAAAGGGCTTGCCCACAGTTTGTTTTTGGGCCTCAATGTTTCAAAGGTTCGAACAGTAAAAAAGATTGCATGTTTAGCAGCTAAATCGAGCTAATGTTGCGTATTTAGCGGGCTAAATAAGGCTATTAGCGGCTAATTTTGATTAGCGCTAAATGGTGCATCTCTTAGCTCTAGACCTCCTGAAAGGCTATAGCCGGCTAAATAGCCGCTATTATTTAAAACCTTGATTCATAATAGTCACGCCTATGGTACAAGGGTGTGAACATATCAAAAAAATAACCCAAGCCATGGATTCGGCATGTAATTGGACCATGTTTTCTATCTTTAATATATTCTCATGCGTGTTCAAGAAAAAAATGGAAGTTAAGGATCATTTACCCATCAATATGATGAACATCTTCCCATAGCCGGGGATTCCTATCCTTCTCCCTGCATATCTGTACGCTAATAGCATAAGGAGCCATAATATAAGGATAAACATGACAATAGATGAAGACATTGTTTTGAATTTCTAAACAAGAGCACATGTTCCTTTGGGGGTGGCAAGAGATAATCCACGAGCGATTAGCCACAAAAGAATAAAACTAGACAGTGATGAACTGAACTTTTTGAGAACCGGTAGCATACCTGCAGGCCAGGAGTGCCATCTGTCACTAAAAGGGTTATCATACCATAGTCCGAGTGAGCTGACGCACCATAGTTTCCACTATCAGACTCATGTACTTCACCTGCGTTGAATCAGTTAAAAAGAAATACTATGTAAGGACTTGTAATAAAGTCTTTCAGTGCCTCCATAACTAAAAGAAGACAAAGAACAAACAGATCACTAAGACAAAGTTCCTAGAAGAAGCTTAAAGATGTCTCAGTCTTTTTGTCTGTCTGACTCCCATATTATAGTATTAGAGAATACCATTATATTACCCAACAAGCTTATATAACTTGCATTCATAAATTCATATTCCTTAACATTTTGTTCAGCAATCAGACTGCACTTCAGTATACAGTAGTAAAATGTATATGCTGAACTACTATCAAGATTAGAAACCGGGAACGTGGAACTTGGCCACATTCCTCGTTCCGGAACATTCGTTCTGTTCCGGGAACGTGGGAACAATCTCGTTCCTATAAAGTTAGAACCTAGTTTTAGTAACGTACCACGTTCCTGTTCCTCGATCCCATCGATCTGGGAACCTGGTTACTAAGAGATAGCCTTTGCTAACAGCTACTAGTATACTAAGTATGAGTATGTTTTTATGCAACTTCACTGTTTTCACTAAACCTTTATGTGTTGCTTGGTTAGCACTTCTTAACAAAACCAGATTACAGCAGTATCCACTAACTTTAATTCATGTTTCGTTTAGAGTCTTTGTAATCAGATACTGGGTCACTACAGAACTAATTACACCAGAAAGTACTGGAATCGCAAACAATTAACAGAGCAGCTCCTCCTTTATCCGTAAAAGTTATCCCAGATCCCAATCTCATCCAATCCTACCGTGTCCCTCCAATAGTGAAGGGTGCATCAAGGAACAGTGGAGCACAAGCCCACTCCATCCATGTCCCTTGGATCCTGACCACCGTGGGTGATGCGGGGCTAAACTATGCCACCACCCTGTGCACACACTGGAGCATGTGATTGCAGTCACTTCTCATTGACACATTGCTGCGGTGAAGCTGTGTCATCACCAACTCTAGCAGCAGCCCATTTCCATGGAAAGTGTGTTAGAGTGCTTCTCTTTCCCTGTTTACTTTTCAATGGGGCCATCTTGAGATGAATAGATAGGCCAATAGCAAGTGCTAGTAGTCAGTTTATTCTCCTAGCTGCAGTCTACTTCCACTACCGAGCTGCAAAGAACATGTGACACCCCGTCAGTTGGAGAATGAAACTCTAACCCTAATCAGGGTTGGGAGTGAATATATATAGCTGAGTGTTGTGGGCCAAGACCCATTACAATGGAGGTATACACAGAGACGTAAATAGCACTCTAACACCGTCCACTCCTGGACCGACGGTACTTACTCCTGGTAGACCTCTAAGATCGTAAATCATCCCCACATATCAACACGAGTCTTTTGTGTGTGCACCCGGATCGATCACTCACGCTTAACCCAGAGATTCTTTTGAGATATGCTTCCGAAAACGAAGATGCACCTTGTTGGTATGAGTATTCTATCAATCCTATTAAGCTTGGGCCAAGATATCACAATCCACCCCCACTTAGAAGACCGACGTCCTCGTCGTTCAACCTCAAACCAGGATCCTCCTCTCTTGGCTACATCTGTATGTCTAGTGTCGTCATATGTCATGACATGTAACCACTCTGAGCCCACATGCACCATGTGTCATATACCCGAACCCCTAGCCCACACACGTCAGTGAAACATCGAGGGTCGGCTCCGATACCATTTGTAACACCTCGTCCACTCTTGAACCGGCAGTACTTACTCCTGACAGCTAGCTCTCTAGGATCATATATCATCCTCACAAATCAACACGAGTCTTTTGTGTGCACTTTGTTCTCACTCATGTGCATCTAGGAACACTTTCCGGTCAGTCACTGACACTCATCCCAAGATAGATCTAGGCCAAGAACGCTTAAACCAGAGATTCTTTTTAGATGGACTTTCGAAAAAGAAGACGCACCTTGTTGGTATGCGTACTCTATCAATGCTATTAATCCTTGGACCAGAATATCACAGAACATCAGTATTCACTTAATGTGTTCCCATTACCAATACCTTTAGATACCATTTACTTTGTTGTCATAATTTCGCAACCAAATAGCAGCTTATTGGATACATTAGTTACGCACTCTAGATCCAACCCAGCCAAACAATGTGACATTCCGTAGGAGGATGCCAATATCTTAAATTCTTAATTCTTTAGTGTAACATATGCATCCTTACATTTTTTATATAACAAATCTGCTAAGCAGTCAAGGAAAAAGAACACCTGACTTCCATTTGTTTTTGTTTCTCTCTTACAGTTATTTATGGCAGTACGAAAAATGAATATTGAAGAGCTGAAGCCATTCAAGAACCTATCAGGTTACCAGCAACAATGAAATGAGAAGACCGGTGAAAAAGCAAGACCAAGAGTGTAGCAATAACTGAAGAAAAAGCAAGACCCTAAACCCTTTCATATGATATAGAAGGAAATTGAATAATGTTACCAGGGTAATGCAATAACCGAAGAAATGTTGACGGGCATTTCAATGCACCAATTTTATGAAAGAAATCAGCATCCAAATCCAAACCCAAAGCAACTAGAGAGAGTATCCTTGTGCCAGTATCCCTAGTAGGGAATAAGAAACACCATCAATTAATAAGATATAATTGTTTAACAAATACACAAACATTCTTACAAAAACCTTTATTTTGTTGTGAGGAATCAACGTTTTTTCTAATACTCACAGAACAGCTGCAAAGTATAGCTTCATTGTCTCCTTCCAAGATGGCAAGCGCTCTACAGATAGGCAGAGAAAGAAGCAGATGTTCAAAGCATAAAATGGAATCTGATCATATGCATGATATCCATAGACAATTAGATGATCCAGGAGGAAAGGAGAACAGTTAGAAAACTTATCTATTGCTAAGAGATGGTAAAACGGATAAGTACCTTCAGAAGGCCACTGGTTTACATCGTTGTGCATATCACCATCATCAAGAGGCCCAATGTAAAAACTCTCCTTAAGGTCTCCTATAATATATCATAGTTGAGAAAGCAGCAGGAGATTAAACAGTCTCTATTTTTTAATGAGACATGTTGTTAGCAGAAGATCCGCTTCTGTTTCAATAAGGAAAGCAAAACAAAATTACAAGGAATTCGGTATAGGAATATTACAAGGAGGAGACAAAAGCTCAAAAAAAAATTCCTGACAGATTCCACTATATTATTGCAAGGACCAGAAGAAATGGTACAGAAGTGTGGCTGTACCTTCAAACAACAAGAGATAACAATGTGCAGAATGGGTTCTTCAGTATTTGTCTATTCTTTATGGACTTGTCCTCAACCCACTGCACCTAGTTTCTAAATTCATCACAGTCTAATCAGATAGCTGAAGCAAGGTAAGATTGACTAAACGAAAGTTCCTTCACGCTTCTGCCTATCACCAGGGAAAAGTGTCCTATTAAACGTTTCTGCCTATCACCAGGGCTAAATGAAAACTCCTTGACCCTTCATCTGCCTAAATTCCTTATCCCACTACACGTTTTGTTGTGACAGAAACAAAAACAATGCTATTACAGTATTATTATGATTCAGTTCAGTTTTAGCCAGTGATTCATTCTATAGAAGAAGAAAGAAAAAAAAGTTGTACGAGACACTCCATTGGACTCCAGTGCAGAGGAGCAGCAGGCGCGGGCAGAGATATCGGACCTACGAACTGGGAAGAGGCGTCGAGCTTCTCGGCGTAGGGCGGCGTGTAACCCCGGTGGTTTGCGCCCCTGACCCTGAGCAGCGCCATCTTATCCTCCATAGGCAGGTCGAAGAACCTCTTGCTCTCCGCGAACACCGCCTCGAGCAGGCCGCGGTCCACTCCGTGGTTGGTCACGTAGAAGAACCCGTGCTCCACGCACGCCTGCGCAACCAAATAAGCTCGCAGTCTCATTCTTTCTGGGTGTTGTTTTTCAGGAGCCTGGGGATCGAGTGGAGTCACCTGTCGGATGGATTCAGCGGCGGCGCGGAGGTCCGGCGACGCGAGGTCCACCACGGGAAGGTGCAGGCTCCCCGCCATCTCCGGCTTGGCTGAAGCTTGAAGCGGAAGCCGCCGGTGAATTGCTGGCGTGTGGCGTGGCTGCCGGCTTTCATGGATTCTCAATCCCCCATAATTCTATTCTATACTAGGTGAGTGCTCGTGCATTGCAACAGGAGCATATAATGTCACGGTAATTTTATGTACAAATATGTGTTATATTGTTAAGAGAAAAAGTTTCGTAATCTATTTGTGGTTCTAGTGATAAGATGGAGAGCGAGAAAATTCAAGCTATGGAAATACAGAAGATGAAGAACTGGTCGAAGGTTACCACGCTTTCAGTTCTGTGGGCATCAGAGAATCAAATTCAAAATTTGCATATCCATGAGTTGTTGTTCAATAATGATCGAAACTTGGAATAGATTGAAGAGAAACCTCATCGCATGGTACAACGGTCCGTACCAAAGCATATATGAAAGAGGACACCCGAATATTGCGTAGATTACAACAAGGAACCATTTGCTAAGAGTAGAGAGAGTCAGAGTCCGACGACGAACCAGACCTGCGAACGGGGCTGCCGTGGATGACTCCAGCTTCTTGCAGGCACAACCGTCTGAGCTCAGGGCATCGATCAGCACAGGCGTGTTCCTTCAGGATGGTGAGACATAAGTTGTTAGATCAGATCAGATCAGCAAAGTCGTGTTCCTACAAGGGGCGGGGGAAGACATAGACACTAAGCTCGCATGCGGGGTAAGAACCACCTGTCGACTATTTCACCGTTGCCGAGCTATCCGCTAGTGCCCCTCCCCCAGGAGAAGACATTTTTCTTCTCGGAGAGGGCCAGAGTGTGCCTCAATCCGCATGCAACCTGGGAGATTTTCTGCGGCAAACCACATTTTGTTTAAGGAAAAAGTCGGCATTACGCGCTACCCCTCCCATATATAAGCACGTCGTACCTGATCCTCTGGAAAACTGACTTGTCCAAATAAAGCTAAATAAAGTATAGGCTAACACATGTATACCTTTTGTAAAGTTGAAGTAGTTCGTGCAATATAGATTTACATATGCCGATGACATGAGAAAACATTCGGTGTGGTCATTGTGAGAACAACAATATAAAACAATTATTAACAAGCGCAGATTCATCAATCTAACTTAAATACTGGAAACAGTCCTAGAAAATGAGCAGTAAAGTTTTAAAAAAATTGCAAGACTCATGTACTCCTAGCAACAAAGTTCTGGTGAAGTACAACAACTATAGGTGAATTTCTTTGGACTCTTCTCTATATACAACACCCTCGAGTTACGCACGCTACAAGCCTGCGGAGATTCTCTGCGAGTTGGAGGTAATCTACAGGTGTTCAAAAAAATATTGATTTTTGAAAAATTTCAAAGAGATAGGAGATGCCTCAACTGAAGCAAGTGTTCCTCGTTCGAGATGTTGAGCGAGAAGCGCAGGTTCGTCAGGAGCGACTCTTGCTCCCACGTCAGGGGTCCTGCAGCATGGAGAGCTCTGACGGTTGATCGATATGCTCGCAGCTCCAGCTCATGGATGTTCAGAAACAAACCAGAGCCATAGGCGTCCTCAGTCTCCTGCCCATACTCACATGCAGACATAACATCATCAGGGAAACAACTGCCTGTTCTGACTGATTGATGGTCATCATCACTGGTACTGCGCTCTGAGTAATTAGCGCTGCAGCTAGCCACCGAGCACTCGTCCTCTTCTCTGGTGCGCAGAGGTTTCTCAGGCAGATTGTTGTATCTGCTACTTAAAGGCCTATGAAAATGATCTCTGTTGATGGCATTCCTAGCAGACACCTTTGGGGGCAACTCGTTCTTGGTTAACTGGCGAAATTCATGTGTAGATACTTTCTGTTCCTTGCCTGTTCTTCTGACTAAACCATTAGGTGGGATCCTGCTTGCTTCTATTTTTCTCTTGACAGCTCTAGCACCGGTGGAAGCACAGATATTGGCTGCTTTCCTCTTAGCATAGTGATCAACCTCTTCATAGGCTTGATGGTCCTGTTCCATCACAAATTTTGAGTGGTGAGAGGAGCAGTCAGCAAATCGGATCGGCTTATTCAGTTCAATGATCTGAAAAGATGGTATCCATGAGATACTTTGTCAAAGAAAGGCAAAAAAAATTACATTAGTAATGGGAAGATAGTACAGAGATTGCTATGCTAGATACTGAGGTCAAGCAAATGCTCATGGTGAGAGGTACCACTACCACTGATTCCTCATCACTCGCTTATTGTAGCACAAAATTTATATAGTAAAAAATGTTCAGTCCATAATAAATTGAAGATACAGGAATGTTCAGTTTTCAAGTTTCAATAATGCAAATGCTTTCAAAAATGAAACAGAACTAAATTGGATGACGTGTACCATAATCCAGCAACTTTTTGAAGCAAGGTGCCACCTTCCACGATTCAGATCTACCAGGTAGCAATTTCTAAAATAGGTGGAGAACTGCACCTTAGAATATTTAAACGTCTTGTGCTGATAGAAAGGATCCCAAGAGACTGAAACAGTGATATGATCACGCTTGTGTGATATCGAAGATTGCTCAACATTTTAGCCCTTCCAAGTGTAGATGAATCAGGTCTAAGGTTGCCAGAGAAGAAAGGTTCTATAATAAGGACAACTACCACAGTAGCACCAAAATACTTCAGAAAGAAATCTTGAATCATGCCGAACCACCAGTTTTCATGACGCACAAGATTCAGGTGCTCAACAAGAGCCTCAAACCGCTGCATAATATGAGATGCTTCTCTGTTCTCACCGCCATAAAATGCCACACTCTCAGCATGTGTTCTTAACCGCGAATGAAGTTGATGATAGTCTCCTTCTAAGCGAGCATCGGACAGTCCAATCAATTCTAGGTACATCTAGGCTCTGAAATTTGAATCGTAAAGGAAGTCAGCCACAGTCAATCAGGGAAGATCAGTGACATCAATGCATTCAATTCGCTTATGGAATAATAATTGAGATCAGTGCTCAAGGGTAACATCAACTCAATTACCAACATTAGGAGCCAAGGATCACACTCATACTACAACAAAATAGCTTGTCTTTTTTATTTATTTCATTCACCCTATTTCATGTAACATAAGTTAAACTAAAATTCAATGGCTTAGGTGGGAAGACTTACTGAAACATCCCTTAGGGTCAGAACTGCCAAGCCTAGTCCCCTGTCCCCAGTTGATAAAAACAAATAGCAAAGTATATGAGTGTTTTCCATCATACCATAAAACATAATATGGACAACCACTGAACCACATAGCAATCTAAGTGAGTCCTAGAATACCTGGCCATCAGCCAATAAAACAATAGCCAACTTCCCCTCTGAAATGGCTCTCAAGCCCCTCCTCCACCACCTTTCTTTGTCCTCAGGAGTTCTGTCGTCCACTATCAAGACACTTGACTCAGGAACAGGCTCAAAGGTTGGTATATGAGCACATGTACTTGCATTAAAACACCATCAAATATTTGAGCACTCACTGAAACTTATACTGCATATTGAAGCACGCTAAGAGAAAGCTCACCTTGTGATCTAATCGAGCATCGGACAGTCCAATCAATTCTAGGAAGATCTAGGCTCTGAAATTCGAATCGTAAAGGAAGTCAACCATAGTCAATCAGGGAAGTTCAGTGACATCAATGCATTCACTTCGCTTATGGAATAACAATTGAGATCAGTGCTCAAGGGCAACATCAACTCAATTACCTAAGGATATTCCTGCACCTGAGGCGCAAGAGTCTGCTTTAGCTATTCCTGCACCTGATAAAGCACCAAATTACATGACAACTAAACATAAAAATGCAACAGAAAGGTTTCACCTGTTACAAATCATTTACACAGGTTTCCTTGACTAAACTGTGCACACACCTGTTTATAAGAGCACAAAACAGCTTACATACCTTTGTATTTGTACCAATATATGCACAACTTGGTGAAACATCGAGAATGTTGAATAGTTGGTCTTGAGAAAGTGAAGGGTTCACTACCTAAGCATCCAGTTGTTCATTAGTCAGAACATTAGAACCATCAGGCACCTTTACTGTCTCAATGCTACTCCAGAAAGCATCAGAAGTGGATTTAATACCCAAATCAACAACCTCTTCAAGTTCTTTACTCATCCATCTTGAAAAGCTGTCATTTTTCTTCAAACCAGGAGTCTCAATCGTCAATAGATCCAATGATGACTGCTTCAAGAGTGAATGTTTGATGCTACCATCATTATATCTATCTCTGTTCACCTGAAAATTTTGCATAAATGGTCATTGTCATAAATCATATTGAACACCATCAAATAGTTGTACCCATGCTCACACTATAAGGGCCATACAAGCATTAGATGTACATCTGCTTTCATTGCATATTGTTGTATTTTCAGTTCCTTTTAATCAAATGTATCATTAGCAATTAAAGTACACCTACTCTGAACGAGCTACAATGCTTTTGATGCAACAGGTTTGGAGGCTACAAGCAGCTTTGGGAGAACAATATGAAATTACCAAGTGTACCAAACAGGAATATGATGATATTGTAAACCAGTTTAATTCTCAAAGTATTAACATTAGAATCAGGGTTACACTGCCTAAGGCCCTTATATATATTTTCACAAGGATGACCACAAAGATCATACCTTCAATGAGGCTCCACCAACAAGGAATCCATCAACATCTGGTTGAGCTGCAAGTTCTTTGCAGTTAGCTCCATTTATAGACCCTGGAGAGGGAACACAAGAGATTGTGATACACAGTAGCAAACCCTAGTTCAGAGCAATGATAAGCTAACTATGAACTGTATGCAAGAATTCGACATTCTACAAAAATAGGTTATGCTTAGTTTCCCGGTTCCACAACCAGTCCTAAGGGCTAGTTTGGAAACATAAATCCTCTTGGGATTCCCCTCATTTCCCAGGGTTTGTAACCCCTTCGAGTGACATTTGAATAAGACATTTAGTTATTTGTGGCAGGGTTTTCAACATATTGTAAAGTACTGAGATGCAACACAATTAAAAATATTGGTAATGGTGCTACCTCCATAAATTATCCTTGTCAATTCTGCAAATGCAGGGCTAACATTGGAGTGGAGCCACTTTCTCAGACCATCATGAACCTACAATACCATGCACATCTCAAATGATACACAAAGCAGAATTAAGAACATTGATATCGATATGTAAATCAAGAATACCGGGAGACACAAATGGAAGCAACTATCTACCGTGTGGAAAAAAATCATGCAGTTATTGCTCGTGCATAAGAAGCTATACCTCCTGAGCCTGAGCAGGAGTTGCAACCTTGCCGATACCAATAGCCCAAACTGGTTCATATGCCAACACAATATTTGTCCAATCTAATATTTTTTCTGCAAAACAAAAGGAGAGGCAGTAAACAGTGAATTAGAGAAATTCAGAAGTCCTTCATTTCTGTGTGAAGGAATAAAATTCAAAGCAGCAGCTAGAATGAGCACATGAAGATAAAAAAATTGAAGTGTTAAAAAAATGGTGTCAGGTACAAATATATGTATCATGTATAGCGTAGTTCTTTTTTAAAATGACAATAGCTTCAGATTTATTTCTGTGGCCAATTCACACACAAACACACAAATACATCAACCCCACCACCATGATTTTTATTATTTAATAAAGTAAAAAAGGACTAAGAGAACATATGCATCCTGAACCCTATACTGAATAGAAGGAGGAATAAGTTAAAAACATAAGATGATCAGAATATAACAGCAAGTAAAACTGTAAAAGTTACCAGTAATAGCCTTTGTTTGTGCAGCAACAACATCCACTGTTGTTCCTGCCTCTCTCTGCTCAAGGGTCTCACCAATGCAAGCAATTACCTTGAGACCTTGAGTGAGTGCATATGCAACTTTATCAGCAACAAACTACCATGAATTGAAATAAAGAAAAGTAATTAAAAAATACAGAAGACTTAACAGAAGCAAGTACAGGTTTAGATGGCTTGACAAAAGAACACAACACATAATAGAGTTAAACCACCTGGATGGTATAATTGATCAGTCTTGTAGGCTTGTAACAGAGAAGGAGCAGGCAAGGCACTCCCTGCTTAGCTTTAGCTGTTCAACGGTGCCACACAAATTTTCATTTAGAATTACAGATAATCCTATGCAAACAAAAAAGACTTTGTAAGTTGGGTGGCCCTCTTTTCCTATTCGTTGGGATTTAGGAAATTACAAGAATAAGATTATGTGTTCTTATAGTAAATTGGGCAATAATATTTGGTGATAGTATTGGTGCTTTGCCGGCAACACTATCTAGTTGTTCCTAACATCATAAATCATAATAAGTGAATGGAGACAGTAGGATACCTGTTCTTATTTTTTTTTTCTTTTCTTTGGAAAATTGGGCAAGAATGCACGGTTGTGTAGGAACGTGCCCGTGCGATGCCACGGAACACAAATTGCGACCCTCCAAGGCCCTAGCGACGGGCGGCGTGAGTACAATAGTGACGGCAAAATCTATGATTAAACATCATCTATTGTTGTGAGTATAAATGTAAACTTAGTCTGTTTACCTATCGAAACAATGCTATGTCAGTCCATACCAAAACTCGCAGAAATCGCATGAAAGAATTTATACAACACAAGTTTGCTAGATACCAAAATATATTTTCCTATGACTGATGAAAACTGGAGAACGTTACCTAAAACCTACAATCTAGAACATTCAGAACCTCGAAGAGCAACCTAAGATTGTGATGAAGAGAAACTCAGGACTGCAATGCACAGACGCTCATCTAATAGTATATTATATAAAATTTAACAAGAAGATTTAATGGCAAAAATTCAAAATCAATAAATATAAAATAAACATAAGCATAACTATCTATTTCATCTAATCTTTGACCATAATACGATCAAGGTACTCTCGTATATCTACATGAATGTTAAATCGATATGTGTTCCCCTTGTATGTCAACAGATCAATAAGTAAATTCCTACGTAGAGTCGCACCATCCTGCAAAAAATGTTATAAGTAATATTATCATTCATTAACTACAAATTACATATATGATATTATTCTCACCATACTAAATTGCGTTTTTAACCCACTTTCCCACCACTCCATAATGTGCAGAGCAAAATGACCAGTATTAACACTGAAAAAGTTACCAACCTTGTTATATTATAAAATTATAAACATAACATATATATATATATGACATAATAATTTTAAGTAATTACCCTTTTAAGTCGATTGGAGCATCAGGTCGAATTGAATGTCACCACATATAAATGTCATGTGACCATCCAATACGTTTGACACCGTATGCAGCCTTATATTTCTTCGAAATAAGAAGAATAACTTCCCAAAAAAATTTAGTGGTATATCTTTGCACCATTCTGGAATAGGTGTGAAATTAAACACAGACGCAAATTTGTTTGCATGATTAATGATGAAAAGTACATATCCTGTAGAGTATCTCCATGGCATAAGAACCCGCAAACCATAAGACATTAGAATTATATGTTTGCACAATTTATTTAACCATATAGATATCAAAGGAATTATGACTTACAAATTTACAAAATGTGATATAATAATTCATTTGAGGCCAATTTGTTAATGTTTCTTCCAACTCTATCGCGCTAGGATCCTTATATGACTTTGATTCTTCGTCAAAACCACACATTTCCTAGAGAAAACATAATAATATAATAACTAAGATAATATCATACATGTTATAACAATATTTTTAAATAACAAACTTACACAGAAACGCAGGTCCATATAGTGTTTTGTAATCCTTCGTTTTGCGAGAGACAACCTATTTGGTTCATTATGGGCAAGAATCCAAACAGCCATGTTAAAACAATCTATAGGCATATCTTTATTCACATTTAACAATCCCTGTAGTGTCTTGACAGTCAAATCTATCCGGTATGGTTTGAAGCTTCAGACCCATTTAGCCCTGTATAACAACGTTATATAACAAATATTCAATTATATCTGAGCAATACACATAACGTGATTATTAAATATATATAAATAAATAAAATACGAGGAACTTACTGTAAAATTGTGGCATCTTGAATTGTCATGATATAATCGCATAGAAACTCTATCATATCTGTTTTTTTACTGGCATATCCTTCGTGGAAAGACCACTAATTAAAGAGTCCTTGCCACACTCATTAACAGAGGTTGGAGTAGGGATGACATCATTCTTTTCTTTGGCACATATTTCTTCAAAATATAATGATATAGGATCATCTTCGGGGCTAATCGGAGGGCTTCGTTTCCTCTTGTTAGGATTTGGGGAGGGTTCTAAAATCTCAACACCACTGGAGTCAGTCTCATTGTCTTCTGTACTTTTATTTGTCTTATTTTTATATAACGGACATCCCTTTCTCTTGTTCAAATCCGAAGACAATAAAATAGCGGCCAATTTTGGCCTAAAGTTTTTTATATCGGCCTGAAAAGTAAGAAAATATATGGTGTTATTTATCATATCACTGTAGATATGTATATGATAGCTTTTTTGATATACCTGTGTAAAATTGTCTGATAGTTCGACTCCTGTCCAGTACTCTATATAATTAAGTAGGAAAAGTCCACACGAAGAACTACATTAAAAAATCAAATCAAATATGTTTCCAATTTAAATGAAACAGTTTTAGAAAGATCAATTATATACCTATCCGTCTGCTTGGCATCTTTAAACTCTATAAGTTTCCAAGGCCAATAGGCAACTTGAAGGTCTGGCCAATTATGGTCTTTAAGTTTCATGCAATGCGACACACCATCTATTTGCTTTTGCAAACCCTTTAGCTACAACAAAATTAGTAAATCACATCAACAAATTACTCATAACCACAAACAAAATTAGTAACGAGTTTCATTTACTCACAACACAATCGAGATCTTTATGACCCAATGAAGAACCCAGTGGCTCGAGTATTTGTATCTCTCGTCTTTTGGCGTTAAGCACAACAAGATACCAGTGAAGTTCACGAATGTTTATAGGTATGAACACCTGCAAAATATATATTATTATGTTTCATAAGTATCATACGATGATTTTATAACTAAACTCATATATATATATATATATATATATATATATATATAGTAAAGTATTTTGTTACCATATCATGTTGAAGATATAATAATACCCTTCGCTCAACTTGAGCTCGTTCGCTAGTTTCACAGTATATATCATCAAATTCACGATCATCACCAGCATCTCGTTTAAAAAATTCACTAACAAATATAATCTCTATGTGGACTGTACCACTAGGACGCTGCTTCATATGTTCTTGTGCTATCAGTAAGTATATGTAAGAATTTATGATCTGCAAATACATGTACAAAAAATATATGTAGTTAAAATACATAAATTTGTGTGTGCACGCGTACCAAAAAATATATTACCTCATCCCCCAAATAAGAATCCGGTTGAAATAGACATTCCATAAATTTCCTGGAAATTACTTGAGAGCCAATGCATACAAGTTCAACATCCATTGTCGCATAAGGAAAGTTTTTAATTGATTCGATAAAGGCCATATCTCCTTGATTACACATATAATCTAGAAACCAATCATACATAGAATGGTCGAAGTTAATTAGTTTATTTAAAACTACGAACTGATCAAATAGTAATAGTAGAGGTAACTAATACACGATTGTAATACCTTCTTGAACAATTACAGTCGCCATGTCCTTTTTTGGTTTATTATGATGCAATGCAAATTTGCATTCATCTATTGGCGCTAGATAATTTATCTGTGTTCCAAATATATCGTCTTCAATGGGATGTTTAGGAAGTATGGTATGCTCATCTATTTTTCCATCGAGAGGTGATTCATTATCAACTATTGAATGCTTGTCCAATTGGCTATCATCAACGGGTACTTCATTTGTCTCGTCTGAAGAATCCATCAAGGTGAAACAACCTACATATATTGCAAATAAAATAAATCTAAATATACTAAACTAAACTTGAGAATAGTGGCGACAGTGTTCAGGTGGAAACCTTTCAATTCTGTGATAAACACAGTTTTAGTGATCAAAATAATATCGAGGCCAATGGGAATCTTTCAACAATGTAAGAAGCTCAAAAGAAACTATCCTATCATGTAAAAGACAACCACTTAAAAAGTGAGTGGCTATCAGACGTCTCTTGAAAAACAATTAACCAAAAAAAATCAGCACAAAGGTCCCTTCCTACCGTTCCCTCCCTCCCAAAGAAAAGAAAAAACATATGTTTTATGATGGGGAGTATACAACCATGATTTTTTTACACTTCCAACTAAAGACATGAAAAAAGAGAATACTAAAGCTAGCTATGAAAGGTTCAATACCAAATGAAAGAATGATTTTCAAAATTTGGTCAGTTTAACAACACCACAATGATATGTAATGAGGCTACAATTTCCTTTGGTGCCAAAGCACATTCTAATTTTATATATTTGAGCATGTCACATTTGTCCACTCCACTCCACCACATTACATTTGTTTTTTATTGTTTAAAAGGAGAGTGGAAAAAGAAACCCTACCAACAGTCTCATTATCCTCACGGACTCATGGTACCAGGCTACCAGCTAAAGCGAAGGACATAGAACTAAATTTCCTGTTATATTATGATGGTCAAACGATGGTTATAACTGGAATGAAACTAAAATAACTTCAACATCCACACCAGTACATAATTCTCCCAAGTTTTATCAATAACCCAATCTGAACTCTGAAGTCTTAACAAAAATGTCAACACTCAACACTTCCCTTTTAATTATTTATAACAAATGCTCATTTTTTTCCCTACTCAACTGACCCTAGACAGTTTGTTCAATTTTTCCAATTCCAATAGAGTAGCAACAATAACCCCACAAATTCCATGCATGTAGGCATCTGTTATTAAAAAAAGAACATCCCCATTAACAAAGGTCTACAAAATAGTCACTATCTTAGGGGATGTTTGAGCATTAAAATATGTCTACAAAAAAGAACATCCCCATTAAAATATCAGTGATCATACCCACTGACTGACTGTTTTTTCAAGACCAAGAGAACTACAATTTATGAAATCATGGCCTCATAACTCATGTATTGCAAAGCAAAATTAAAAGCTTTGAATTCTATCATCTCTACATTAACATTAGATTAACAAAACTTTCATGGTTGTGGACTCATGTCTGCAGTGCTTATTTAGTTCGATGAATCACAAAACAGAAAGTTTAAAATGACCTTACATAGAAGACAAACAAGTCAATTCTAGAGTGAAGAAAAACTATGCTATATATAGATTGCTTTTATTAAAACATGAGGAGCAGAGCATACCTTTTAGTTGTAGTAGGTCGGCGTGGTCAGAGTAGTTACGGCGAGCGATCCCTCCTCCTCACGCTCAAGACCACCTACACAGCCTTGTAGGCGTCGGCGTCTTCTCTGAGGATGCACGGGAGCACCTCCACAGCCTCGTCGACACTACTCTTCCTCCGTTTTAGAAATAGGATGCACGGGGCTCTCCTCTTCCTCTCTCTTTGGATCACAGCAAGGTTCGCCACGGGATCTCCTCCCCGCGCTCACGATGAACGGCGCGTCTTCTCCCTCCTCTCCGTGGACTAAATCGCTCTCAGACTGGATCACAGACTGCCCCTCTGCTGTACGTGGTGCGTCGTACGTCCTTATTTATCCTCCTCCGTACGTCCTCGCCGAGCGATGTAGTGGAGATCGTGAGATTCGGAGCAAGAATAGGGGAGGCCGTTTAATTCTCCACGTCTGTCGCTGGCGGGTGGTTATGCTCCCTCACATGACATAGATACACTTGAGGCATAGTAATTACAAGATTTTTGGCACTCAAAAAGTGTCCAGGGTTCGACTCCTCCGCACAACACTTGTTTGCTGGACGATTTTTTCTCTTGCTGGACGCGAGGTGCTAACGAGCGCACAGTAAAGAAACCTGACAAAGCACCATCCTGTCGAGCTGCTAACGAGCGCACAGTTTCAGCCACTTGAGGCACCTAATTGTTGCCTCTTTATTGTGTTGATTTGCTTTGCCAGGTTCAGGGCCTTGGTGGAGGCATGCGTGTAGTTCTTGATGGTGTGGCAGCGGTACAACTTCAAATCGTCGTGGATGGCATCAAGGCGCTCCTTGGTGAACTGGTCACTGCTATCCTTTATCCACCAGAAACAACAAATGGACATATTTTATAACAGTATTTGATATTTACACAGAGATCTGCAGCATGTATAACATGTACTCCATCCATCCCAAAATATAATTCATTTTAGACTATGAACAAGGAAATTTGATTCAGATGAGGTTGACAAATACGAAAATGAAGATGAAGGCAAACATAAGACAAATACAAAAAATGAAAGCAGAATTCAGACAATTGTGATGTACATAATTTCTAATTTGTGGTGCTTCAGATGTGCAGTGATGTATAGAAGCATGTGTGAAGTATGTTCGGAAATGTGAAGTATGTTATTTGACTTCATGAAATGCAGAACGCTTACAAATTCAGGTCATCTCTGAATTGGTTAAAGACACCAACACCAACTCGTTTTTTCAGAGATAATAAGACAATTATCCCCTTACCAAAGGAATTCCCTAACCAAAGCAATTACCCATGTTTACAGAGAACATCTTGAAATGCGAAGTAGTTTACAGATGCTAACATTAATATGCTTTGAAAAATTACATGTTTTTTGATTAAGAAAAAAGTAAAATTATAGCATACACAGTAACGTTTTGCTTGTCATGTCAGTAAGTTTTTGGAAGCGCTGTAATGTTGTCTGAATTGTGTTAAAGATGATATTGTCTGTTTTTTTACTACATGTCTTGTCAGTACCCAATTGTTGTGTCACAATGCGATCATTTATGATGTTATTTTACCTTGAATTTATTTATATATAGTGGGATTGTAAAAAGTATTGTATTTATTTTTAGGCCATTGGACAAGTTCTTTATCTTCGTCCCTATGTAAATGATTTCAGCATAGAATGGGTTCTAACATCTGTGACATTATTGACACTTGGATCGGTCTTTACTACTTTCATTGGTGAAAGAATATCTGATCTGAAACTTGGAAATGGAACATCACTTCTTATATATATTTATATTTATTTACAAGTATAATATCGTATTTGCCTGCATCATTTGGGAGGACAGTTGCACAGGCATTTTAAGATGGGAATTATGTTGGACTTCTCACAATCATATTGTCATTCTTTCTATTAGTCCTTGGGATTGTCTATGTCCAAGTAAGAACATATTCATTTCAAGGGCAGAATCTGTATGCATTATCCTTACTCTTGAAATTTTCTTTAGTTCTGTATGGTCTCTCTCCCGCCTTATATATTAGCTTACATATCAACTTATAAATAACTGTGTTTCCTTCTTTACAACATAAACAATAACAAGACAGTACAATCGTAGATACCAATGGATATGGAACAAATATATTAGCAATACACAGTAGCCTCCAAATTCATTAAAAATTCTATTAAACTATCAGACCCCGGAACATCAAAATGTCGAATTCAGAGCAACAATCAAATGATGAACATCAATAGCGTACAACATTAAATTGTCTCGTCAGAAAAATGACAGCAATGGTATGTGGCCAAAGATGGATCAAATGTATCGTCGTGTGACAATAGCTCAGTTTGTCAGGTCGAGCTGGTGGTTGCTTAAATGGAACCACCAGGTGTAGTGGTGGACTGACTGGTTTCTCTTTTGGTTTCAGTTCACGATTCTCATCAGATTCATATCGCATATCTTCATCAGCCACAGTGTCATCTGGTTGCATGTCCTTTTCATACTGGTCTTCATCCTCCATGGAAGATCTCTACAAAAGAAAAGAAAAAGAATTTTTTATTAAGCACAAGAGCAGTTTGAAAAAGGAAAATGTATAGAAAAAAGATAACAGGTAAAGGAAATGAATATTTCTCAAAACTGATTGGAGTGTGGATCAATACTCATGTAGAATTCATGCAAGACACGAAGAGAAATCACACCTTCCATTCAGATTTCAGACATAACAATTCACAAGAAATGCTCTCATGGAAACTTAAAATATCTCAGATCCATAAAAGAGGTGAAATACTGAAAGTTACAGGAAGACAAAACTGCGAATTTGCTGAGTTTATCTGGGTTGAGTACATTTGCAGATGCAGGTTCTCTTTTAGAATGTGACTAAAGTGCATATAGAAAGAAGCAACAATCGAAATGTATATATCAACTCACCTTAGGGAACAATGAGATGCCATTGAGGAAGCAAAGTGAAGGGATAGTGACATAGTAAAGGGTGGGGAAGCTAATCTAGACATTCTAATCTGGCCTACCACATCAAAATTGGATCAATTACAAGAACAAGGACGCCAACACCACAGTTGGACCAATACAGATCGTGTAAAAACACTAACCAACTGGTTGGAGCTTCCTAAATCTTCAAGCTCCTACCACACCCATGCAATGGAGGAGCAACAACACCTACACTATCGATGTTGATCCGGTGATCATGTCAAAAAGGAGAACACCAGCCAACCAAACTAAACCTGGCTGGGGTATGATGAAGCGAGGACAGCATCCAGCAATCCTTTGCTTCGCTTAGCTATCTGTAGTTACAGCAGGATGCCTGACCACGGATCAACTTATCCCACAAGCACAACATCTGCCTAGGTGACTGATAGTTGGTCGTGTAGTAGTTCTCCAGGCAACCATACTGGCAGAACTTCCAGCTGTGGGAATATTGGACAGGCTTTGTTGCATTGAATTTCTCGACCCATAGACCCATACTTACATCTTCCATCTTAAACAACTGCAAGACATGCCGATTTTTACATCAGAATTCAAGTTTGTTAAAAGTATTCTGGAGAAGGAAGCAGCTCAAACTTACTCTTAAGCTCTGATTAGCATGCTGTGACACAATGAATTTTGCTATGTCACCAGAAATCACATAGCCCGGTCTATTTGCATATGGTGGGTAGATATCCTCAGGCCACTCCTGTGGTAATTTATTGATAGGAGTCAGGACAGGCAATGAAGAAAATGAGGTATGTGACAGTGGCACAAGATGTGTTGTAATTTACACAGATATAAACTGAGTAGGAAATGAAGGGCATATGTTGCCATTTGCCAATGTTGGAAACTCCTAAACTGAAATGAGATTACCTCATTTGTAACTGCACATTTTCCAGTTCTCAATGGTCTATGCAAGAGGTTAAGATTCCCCATATATAATGGTTTGTCACCGTTGTTCAACTTGATGTGTCTCAGAACCACATCTACTCTCACAAATGTATCATCGTCACATTTCATGATATTTGTAGCAGTCAAGTTCTGAACCTATAAGGTCATAAACAGTAACAAACATCATGTTCATGATTAGTCAATACAGGGTGCTTATTATTGACTGAAAGGTTTTAGATGGCAACTAAAAGTTCTAGTGACTTTCATGATTGGCATAGCCCATTACCATTAGCCTGTGCTAGAGCCTTAACCTCTACAAGAAACATGTTAAAACAGAAATAATTATTGAGGATAGATAGAAACAGATCAGAAGCTATTACAAGTTCACTTTAGTAGACATTGACAAACAATACAAATGCAAGAAGTCAAGAAGTAGAACAGCAATTTGTCATGATAATGGCATAATTGTCTTACCCCATACTCACAGATAGCAATCGTCTTAAGAACAACCAGCCCATACTTCAGGACGTGGTTGGTGACCGGGTTCCCAAGGAACTGCAGCTCGGAGCAGTAGGACGCCATGGCGATCTTGGCGCCCTTAAAGCCGTAGTCCAGGCTGGGGTTAAGCCCACCAGACAGGTTGGAGGGCAAGCCAGACATACATCATCCGTTTTTGTTTGATATTTGAATTTTATACATTTACAATTTATTAAGTATCTCTTTTGGCAGCTCCAGTTGAGACCTCACAAGAGAAGAGCCAAGCTGTGGTGCTTTGGCGTACGAGATGTGACACAGTAAAGGGTGGGGAAGCTGTTAGCAGCCCAGAACCCGCAGACGGAGTAACCCATTTGAAGGCCCAGGCTGATCTTCCTGTGACCTAGCAGAAACGGGTTGTACTTTGAGAGGGAGATCTGGAGGAAGCCTTTTGTCCATCTCTTGTGCTGAACCAGAATCTGTCCTAGTGAGGTAGGGGCCATGCCTAAAAACCCCTTTCTTGGCGGGTTGTGGTAAACTGATCTCGACCCACGGCACTGGATCTGCAATCCTGTAATGACATCCTCCAGTGGGTAACCATATATAACTCCCTTCTGTAATTCAGCAACTCAAACGTAGTAAGATATGGTCCATACATAAAGTGAGAAATTTCTGTGATCTTGAAGTAACAAAGTGTGACTTCTATCACAGTACCAGCATTTTCAGAATTATGTATAGAGATCTACCTCGACTCCCCAAAGGGTGTTGTGGTCATATGTGCAAGTCACAAGTGACTCAGCCATTCCTTCCAAGTCAATGACATCTTCAGTTTTCCTCGCCACCCTAGTCCAATCTTCCTTGTAGTCTGGACTGTATATTCGCCCACATAGAGCCTCTCTCCGATGGAAGCATCCTGTGCCATAGTAACACATTCCACCCCATCCATCCAAGCAAGGATGGTCCAACAGAAGACCAATTCAGTTAAACAAAAAAACAGGGTTTATTAAGCTTACTGGTGCGTTTTCAGTTTAAGGCATAGGTAAGACCTCCATTGAAACTTTAAAAGGTGTTATATTATTTTTTTATTAACCTCATTGACGGTGTTGATGGGATCGCCATAGATGTCATTTTGCACCACATTTTCAAAGTTCTGAGGATACTGAACAAAAGCAATATCTTGACCTAGCTGTTCGTCTTGGAAGAAGCACAATGCATCTCTCATAGACCCTGAATTGTTGGAGTACATATCACAGTCCACATTCATAATGACTGGGCTGTTGCTTATCACTGATGATACCCTTATTTGCACAATCAACCATAATTAGGGAATTATATATAAACATAAGAAAGATTGACTCAAGTAGGATACAAGCAAAAACCATGGACTGAAATGAATAGAGTCCAAATATCAACCAAAGCATTCAGTGATCTAGCTTTGAAGTGGTGATGTTCTTGAGGTCTCTTCTCACGAGCCATATAAACCAGTGTGGGCAACACTTTTCCATCGACATCAGTTGCTTTCCTTTTGTTTCCATCAATTAAAATCTAGCAATTGAGAACTCCTTGATCAGAATAAACATAAAAAAATGGTGAAAAGAAAAAAAGACAAAATACATAGCACTAAACTAATGATGGTGAACTGAGATGAGCAAGTACTTGCCTGAATTTTCCATCCTTGAATACAAGCTCAATTAAAGCATCTCTGAGATATGGGTTGGGATCAGTCAGTAGCCTTTTCGCAAAGTAAGGATATGATGCAGCAAGCACCTTAAAATCAGGGTCAGCATAGAGTGCTAAATCTTCTAGTACGGTGAGCGATCGTAGTATCAATGCATAGTATGCTGGTACTGGAATTGAATAAAGGCTTTAGACTTTATATCACACTATGAGAAAAATAATACAAAACAAGGAGCTAATATTTGTACAATGGCAAGCTTACCATTGAATGGGTACTGATAGAGAACAGCACCTAGGCCATCAACTATTGTCTTGAAGTTCAACTCACTCACTGTTGCATTTAGTCCATTATCAAAACAATTCTTGAAAGCAGGCACAATCGGGGAAACATCTACATCGGTATTTAGTAACATCACAACAATAGTCATTCAGTTTGGGAAACATGTTATTTTGAAGTGAACAGTTTGGGAAACATGACTTACTACAGTGTGAAACTAGGTTGACAATAGTCCCAAACCTGTAGTGTTTTACATGCTCAGTTTTATTCCCCTGGATCTAGACCTTAAGCAAATATTCATAGAAGCTGAACAGTTGCCACGAGAGTTAAAGGCACAAATTCTAAATTCATAAAATCTAATCACTGGACTGCTGCAATTAATTTCATTTCAATAGAGGATGCATGAAAATGTAGTCAATGAGTACATGATTATAGGTTCAAATGAAGAACACACAAGTATGTTAGTGACCACATACCTTTACTCTGATGAAGAGTAGAGTGAATGAAAGAAATGTTGACAGCAAATAGTATGAACAAGACCATCTCCTGAATATCTACTGGTTAATAGACACCTTTAGATTGATGTTGGTACAAGAGACATGTGTAAAGATTCCTTTTTTAGAAATACAAAAAATTGAATATCCAGTTCAACTGAGTTGTGTAGCCAACCAAGCATATTAATAACAAACAAATTAGTAAGAAGGAATGGTAACTTGATATGTTCCATATGCTAGGGATAATTCCTTAGGATAGGCTTACCTTCAAGGCCTCTAGGGAGCACATCACAACCAACATATGGTGCCATCGCAGGCAGCTCCTGAACATGGTTCCTTTTATAAACTCCGACTAACATCACTCAATCTTCTATTGTCAATTGCTAGAGCATCTTGGCAGCATTGTGTGACTGCTACAGTCGCTGCCATATTATTTACATGAAGAAAGCACCCAACTTGATTTTGGTGAAGATACTAAACATTGTTCCTTTATTTAAGTGAGGTGCAGTTATATATAGCTAGTTAAGTTAGGTACAAAGACCAAAGACTATTTACTAAACAATACATGAAACATAATGAAAAGAGACCGATAACATCTATTCAATGCTCATCTGCTTTCTTTGTTGTATCAACCAAATGACCACTAAACAATAGGAAGCTAAAAAGGAGCGAAAATAGATAAATAAAAGGCAAAAAATACATATTCACCTAAAAACCAAAATAATCAAGTGCATTACAAGTTATTAATTGTCATGCATTCTTCAATGTCAGCTACGACGTAAGGACCTCCTTATAAACGATATTCTTTGTGTATGTTGCGCCATTTATCGTTGAGTTCCTTTTAACCCTCTTCTTCTTCTTCTCATCATGGAATGGAATGGCAAGTATCTTCACTTTCGATCGAGCAGTGGCCCTTGATAGAGCAACATAAAGCTGGCCATGAGAAAACACTGGTTCCGACAAGTACACACCAACATTAGGAATCGTCTGGCCCTGGGCCTTGTTAACCGTCATGGCAAAACTTAGTCTTATCGGAAACTGCTTCCTTTTAAACTGGAATGGGAACATCTCATCATCAGAGGGGCATAGGGGTATACGAGGCAAGAAAATTTGCATTCCAGCATGCTGGCCCAGGACAATTTCAGCATCAATACTGTTTTTTTGGAAACCACGAACCACCAACCTTGTGCCGTTGCAAAGTCCATTAGCAGTGTCTATATTCCTAAGCAACATGATTGGGCATCCAACTTTGAGCTTCAGAACATGCGGGAGTAGTCCATTAGGAGTCAGCGTGTTTAGAAATTCTGAGGGGTAATAGTTATTAGGATCATCCACCGCGGTGTCAAAGCTATGGTACATCATCTTCTCCCCTTGGAAACGATCGATCATCCTCATATTTATCATATCCACCCAGTCATTCCGTGTAGACAATATTGCTCTTGAAGTGATGTAGCTTGTGTTAGACATATTTTCATTTAGATTGGGGTAAATGTCATCTATTAGTCTATCAAGGTCGCGGTCACTACCAGTATATGGCACACATACCTCATCTGGAAGACGAACATCACCATCGTGGTTTGCTTCCTCAGTTCCACCACCGACGCGCAACAAATATTCTGCAAACCATGGGTCACTCTGTGCCCTCATGTTTTGAACAAGCTTTAGGTGGCACATGGATTCCTAGAGGTAAGAACTCTGTAGAGAGGCAGCAACTATCTGAGCCCTTGACCCCTTGTGCACAGCAGGGAGAACTTGTCTGAAATCACCCCCGAACACAACAGTCTTCCCACCAAAGGGCAGCTCAGGTCGTCCCATTATATCACGCATGCTATTGTCTAGCGCCTCAATTGCTTGTCTCTTAGTCATTGATGCCTCGCCCCAGATAATGAGTGATGCCTTTTGTAGCAACTTCGCTGTCCCGCTTTGTTTTGTGAAACTACATACAGCACCATCATCAATAGTAAGTGGTATCTTGAAGCGCGAATGGGCAGTCCTCCCCCCAGGCAATATGGAAGCCGCAACACCAGATGTAGCTGTTGCAACTGCAATCTTGTCCTGACTGCGTAGTGCCGCAAGCAGTGCCTTATACAGATAGGTCTTTCCAGTCCCACCAGGCCCATCCACAAAGAACACTCCACCGTTATTGGTGTCAACGACAGATAGGATCTTATCATAGGCAGACCTCTGCTCCTCGTTTAGGGTTTCTTTCATAGCAACGTCTTCTGCCGTCGGCTCGATACTTTCCTCCTCGTAAATCTCTCTATCAGTACCATGTGAATCGTCATATATGTCAATGATAGCAGGGAGAGGGAATGTCTTTATGTCTTTACCCATTGACTACAAAATGTTTCTAATGTCAATCAATACCATCCTCCCGGTGGCCGCTGCGCTTGCGCAGCTCCCTGACAACCAACAAAGAGAAGTAGACCTTGGGTCAGTACACGTTTAGGAAAAAGCATTTGGAAGGTTAGGTGCGAAATCATGTTGGACTGATACTTTAAGACAAAACACAAGAATAATTAGTACAAAGGGTGCATTGGAGTGATAGTACAATTTGGTTTGGAAATAGGCCCCGATGATCAGGGTGAGATTTACAATGCAAATGAAATAGAGAAATAAAACGTTTTTAATTCCCAATGTCGCAAGCAGTAGTCCAACATGTAAGCTAAACAACAAATAACAAATCCTGTTTTTAAGGAAAACCGAAGATAGATTGGAACATTGAGTAGGTTCGAGAAAAAACGTGAAAAACAAATCTACTGAATAGAGATACTTGAAAAACAAATCCTTTTTATTTGCTTGTGAATTGGCACATTCTAATCTATATATCTGCTGCAGTTAGTGATAGGAAGCAGAACACTATTTACAGGTCTGAGAATAAGATTAAAGAAAGAGAGGGATTTTACTGTTGGAGAGTTTTAAAGCACAAATCTGATTTTACCCATTTGTAGCAGTGTTAATCATTTAGAACAAATCATGTATGAATGTGTCATACATGATATGTAGCCACTTGAATTGTTCTTACAAATAATATACTTGACAGCGTGCCCATGTCAGTGGAAAAAACATCTCTTTATCGTTATGCATAATATCAGCTGCTTGGAAAATAGTTGCATTCTTAAGCTATTTGTAACTACTATTACTACATCAACCCCCACGCTTCTGCTTCATCATTAGCAATATGTATGTTCATCTTCTGACTTTGGTTCAACAAGCTAACTATATTCAGACACAATTGCAGTCATCCAACCATTAAAATCACAAGTGTGGAACCAATATTTTTGGTTCGAGAAAAAGAAGGAATCCATTGTTGTTTCCGAGCATTACACAATACGACGTATATTGAAAACTTATCACTCAGCTAACAGAAATACCATCAACAAACCAACAGCAATGGGGTTGTACATAAAAACAGGGCTACTTGTAAAAGGTGCATATAGCACCCTCACCACTACATGCACATATGAATGCATGATAACTTCAAAGTTAGCAAGTTAATACTGAACAGAGCATTTTGTATAAGGTGTCACGTAGCAAATATCAGAAAGTGATAAGAACAGTAAACAGAAGAGTTATCATGCATTCATATGTGCTAATACAAACCTTGTCATCAATTGACCACCCACACTCTAGTATACCTACTTAGTTCTACACTTATTCATGCATGATATTACCAATCTATCTTCGGTTTTAAAAGAAAATTAAAACATCCAGGTGCCAATATAAAGCACTGAACGATTAAAACATGTACATGCAGATGACGTATTCAACAAACCATTAATGCATAGATTACAATAATTGCAAGCATTGAGTCAGACTAACAGAGCTCTCAGTTGATCATCTAGTCCTCCTATAGGAGAATGGCAGCTGAAAAGATTCATGCACAACATACCAAAACTACAAAAACACACAAACCAACACTCCGCCCTGCAATCAATCGAAGTAACAGATTTCAAAAACTCTGGGCTCTATTTAATACACCAATGCATGGTGGCACACAAACCGACACTCATCCATAAGTAACAAAAATTCATGTCAAACTAACACAGCATGCACCAATTCGACTCATGCTTCACTCAAAATTTGTTTACCTACTTAGTTCTTTGAGTTTGATGGTACATTCACCGGTCTATATGGCTTGCACTAACAAATCAAGGGATCCTCAGGTATGGGAGAACTTTACATACAAACAACATTTGACAATGAAATTAAACACTCCAGTGGTCTGTTGCACTACTAATTCAACAAAATAGATGATACATGAACGCAGGTGGTAGAAAGGGACATCGGAGGACTTACCGGACCTGGCAATGCGTCGAGAGGCTATGGAGTTGTCCAGGCTCTCCGTGGAACTCTTCCAGCTCTGGCGGCGACGCGTGCTCGAGCTCACACATAGAGGACAGGGTAGAATGGGAACTGAGTCGATTGTCCTCGTTCTCTGGGGAACTCCACAGGCACTGGCGTACACACGTGCTTGAACAAAACAGAGTACGCGCAGCTCCCCATTTATCTTCATCGGATACATGCTGACCCAGGCGAAGTGGAGGTCGTGCAGAGAAGGAAGCGTGCGGGAGTGGAGGTCGTGGGCCTGAGTAGGGTAGGGGGGAGTCCGCTAACTCGGGATGGAATAGGTCGTGGGGAGAGCGGTTACTGACACGCGCTGAGCAGAGCAGCGGGCGTCGTGCGATGTGCAGCAGGGAGGCCGCACGACTGGTGTGGCCAGGCGAGGCTGTCCGCCGAGGGGCAGGCCACTGGTGAGTGAGGAGCTCGCAGAGCCAGGACGTGGTGAGCAGTAATGGCGGCGAGGAGGGGGCGACAGTGGTAGAGGAGAGGAGGTGCGCGACTGCCTGCAGGATGAGGAGTAATGGCGCTGGTTAGCCGTGGGGCGGGTGAGGAGCGACCGACGGAGGGAAACGGAGGCTCGCCGGCCGGGATGAGAGCCGCCGCGCGAGAGCCGCGCGACCGACGGAGAGCCTGCGGGCGTCTCTAGGGTTTTTCCTAGATGGGTCGTATACAATTGAATTGATAGATGGGCCTCATATCAGCCAGCCAAATAAATTCCATGTTCTCTACCGTGACGCAAATAAATGGTACCATATCGGCCAGCAAAAGAGTGCGGTAGCAACTTATAAACGTGCCTGCTACAGAGAAAACAATCAGCTCTTGTAATCAGTTAGTGGTATTGTGAACATGTGTCGAATTTTTGCGCGCGCGGATGGACGATCCAGATTGAACAACAGCGATGGACGATCCAGATTGAACGAAGGCAGAACGGCAGGCTACCCTTAGAGCCTTAATAAGTAGTAGAGATATACAAAGCAGGACGAAAAAGTCTTCAATCATAGCATCCACGTCGCCTTTTCAATCCTCGCCGTTCGATCAATTATCAGCGGCCGACACCAGCAGTCGACTCCTTCCGCACACGCGTCCTTCGTAGACCCGCTTCTAGAAACGTGGACCTGCTGCTCCTAGAAACATCGAGGTTGTTGTCTCGCTCAGGCATCACGCCTTTCTTTATTCGTCGCCACCCGCCATCCAGGCTCCTCCCACGGCGCGCCTGAGTTTCGCCCTCGCGGCGCACCCCGCACGTCCTCCTCCTCATCTTCGGACCCGGCAGCATGAGCTCCTCTAGTCGCGCTGCCATAGGTACGTGGCGGCGTGGAATATGATTAATACTAGAGGGTCTATCTATATGGAAGACAAAGAAAATGGTTCTATATATATTTATAGCAAGGTAATAAATCAAAGAAAATACGTTGAATACTTTTATTTTCATTAAAAAATTGTACTTCAAACATCTCTTCTATCTTCGTTTTGCTAGGTTATCTTTTGTAAGAATCACTTCCTAGAGTGAAGTTGTGCATTAAAATAAGGTACATCCACTTGACAGAAAAGGAGTTGGGGTAGCTGTTTTTTATAGTATTATATTTTTAAAGCAACTTAAATTCTCCTTTTTAAAAATGAGTAGAATAGACGGGTCTTTTATAGTTGTTTAAGAAGAGACAATAAAATATACATAGCTTTTTTAGTCTACAATATATATATTTTTCCGAGCCACGCTTCAACTAAACAGATCTTAAAGCAAGCGAACCTTCACCGACCATCGGGAAAGAGCATATATGGGCTTGTTTGGTTCAGCTTTTTTTTTGACCAATTTTTTTGAGAATCTAGCTGTGGGGAGAATCTAGCTATGTAGAGAATCTGAGTATCATTAGGATTACATGCGAAGGAAGATAAAGTTGTCCATAGGGCTCAGGATCTATAAAGTGACGGATTACTACTATTGCGACGACTCAACCGATTATATGTTTATGTTGATTTTGAATGGTTTTTACTCAAACAAATTTTATAGAAGCTGGCTAGAAAGCTAAGTGTTTGGCAGTTCGCAGCAGCTTTTAGTGACCAAAAGCTGCGAAAAGTCGAAACAAACAGGGACATAAAGCTATCCTGACCCCGCATGGATTTGGATTGTTGTTATGTTACCGGAGATGGAGGGAGGTGCCAATCCAACTACAAAATGGGCTGAGCTGCAAGAGTATATGGTTCGTCTGGAGGACATATGCCTCGCTCTCATCGGCGCGCAGCCTATGAACGCGTTTCCGATCATTTAGTTATTATTATCATATAACTAAATGAACCACGTAAAGAATATATATTGCTCCCGTTTTTTTCTCCTTCTCACTCAAAGCATCTAGCATCAAACCATACGACTTTTGACAACAAAATCCAACCAAGAGAACCGCAGGAGCACCACGTCTTCTTTTTCGTGTTGCAAAATCAACGGTGGCCAATCATGGCTCACACCAAAATATCACTATGCACCTTTCCTTTATGCGCGTGCTCTCTTCTCTCTCCTAATCTCGGCTGAGGCATGGGCCTCTCTCGATGATATTAGTATTGGTCACTCTACTACTGATATTATTGAAGACACTAATGGGCCGAGGCACGGGTCCTCACTCAGCCTTCTACGAGCGCGCCTTCGAGCTTCCCCTACACCCATTCGTGCGGGGGCTCCTCTTTTACTATGGGCTGGAGCTCCAAAACCTGTTCAGGCCACGGGTGAACCCCAGTCGTGAGGCAATTAGTCGTTCGTCGGCTCCTTTAACATCTAGTTTCGTGGGTTGCAGAAGGCGTTCTACCTGGGGATTCCTCTCCCGTCCCCCGTCTAAGGATACGAGGGCGAGTAGTTCTATGTTCGGAACCTCGAGGGGAGTGCCATTGTTCATCAGCCAGATCCCGATGGCTAAGCCCGAGTGGACTTACAACATGGAGAAGAGGTTCATGCCAAAGATCAACTATATGTTGGATGCCATCACCAAGCAGCGTGGCGGGGCCTTTCTATCGAGAGGTTGATCCACACCTTCAGGGAGCAGCGCCTTTAGTCGCTCGTAGTTCGCCAGAGGATGATTTGGTTGATCCCACTAGTGTTTACGTGTCGGGCAAGACGGCGGTGGAAGGCGTAGCCCTTGTAGCAAATGGGGGTGCCTCGACCTCCCAAGCTCTTGCGCCTGAGAGCACCTAGAGGGGGGGGGGGGTGAATAGGTGATCCTGTAAAATTCAACAACTAATAGCCACAAAACTTGGTTAAGTGTTAGAATGGCTAAGTAGCGAGCCTTGCGAACACACAAGTATCACAGAAAAACAATCACACAAGACACGCGAGTTTATCCCGTGGTTCGGCAAGTATAACACTTGCCTACCTCCACGTTGTGGCGTCCCAATGGACGAGGATTGCACTCAACCCCTTTTAAGTGATCCAATGATCAACTTGAATGCCACGGTGTTCTTCTTGCTTATCTCTTTTCCCATTTGCGAGGAATCACCACAAGTTGGAGTCTCTCGCCCTTACAACAAAGATCAAATTGAAAGCACTAGAGTAAGGGTGGGAAGCAACACACACAAATCCGCAGCAATACGCACACACACAGCCAAGACTTGAGCTCAAATGAATCGCAACAAGTTCACCACTAGAACGGAGCTCAAATCACTAACAAAGTCAATCAAGTGCGCGGAGACAGAGTGTGGAAGACTAGGAATGCTCAAAGTATGCTTAGATAACTCCTCCATGCGCCTAGGGGTCCCTTTTATAGTCCCAAGGCAGCTAGGAGCCGTTGGAGGCAACTTTGGAAGGCAAATCTTGCCTTCTGTCGGGTGGCGCACCGGACAGTCTGGTGCGCCACCGAACAGTCCCTGTAGCTGTCCGGTGCGCGATCTCCTTCCTTTTCTGGCGCATCCGACCATTACAGATTTGCGGCATTTGGCACACCGGACAGTCCGGTGCCCCCCTGCCGACCGTTGGCGCGCCCACGCGTCGCGCGCGGATTGCGCGGTCGACCGTTGGCGTAGTCGACCGTAGGCTCACCGGACAGTCCGGTGCCCCCCTGCCGACCGTTGGCGCGCCCACGCGTCGCGCGCGGATTGCGTGGCCGACCGTTGGCGCAGTCGACCGTAGGCTCACCGGACAGTCTGGTGCGCCACCGAACAGTCCCTGTAGCTGTCCGGTGCGCGATCTCCTTCCTTTTCTGGCGCATCCGACCATTACAGATTTGCGGCATTTGGCACACCGGACAGTCCGGTGCCCCCCTGCCGACCGTTGGCGCGCCCACGCGTCGCGCGCGGATTGCGCGGCCGACCGTTGGCGCAGTCGACCGTAGGCTCACCGGACAGTCCGGTGCCCCCCTGCCGACCGTTGGTGCGCCCACGCGTCGCGCGCGGATTGCGTGGCCGACCGTTGGCGCAGTCGACCGTAGGCTCACCGGACAGTCCGGTGAATTTTAGCCGTACGCCGTTAAACGTTTCCCGAGAGCGACGACTTCGCCATGGACGACTCACCGGACAGTCCGGTGCACCACCGGACAATCCAGTGATTTATAGCCGTACGAGGCTGGAGCGGCCCCTCCGGCTTCTTTCGCTGTTCTACCCGTGGATGTGGCGTCCGTCTCTCCTGACATGAGCGAGTCATCCTCCTTGATCGCTCAAGAGGTGTCAGGCGCGTCTGTTGCCGACGTGCCTCTTACTAGGCCTCGGACGTCTGCGCCCGGCTAAGAGGTGGTCCAAGCGGTCATGGATGTCGCCACGGGTGGCACCCCCACGGCGAACATGGTGGCTACCTCTTCGTTGCTGCCACCCCTGGCCCTCTGAGTCTCCAGGCACCGCGACAACGGTTGGGTAGTCTGGGGCGGCGCTGCTGCCCACGGCGATCGCTGAACTCCGTGATCTACCACCGTCAGTCATCGCTTCCTCCTCCTCCCCTAGGTTTGTGATGCCCGCGCTGCCCGCTCCCAAAGGAGCCCTCGGGGACCTCCCTTTCATCCTTGAGGGCTCGGAAGGGAATGAGATGGAAGTATAGATGGCCAATAAGCACGAGGCCCGCGAGCTCTGCACGAAGCCCGCTGTTTGGGCCCGATCCGAGCTCGGCATGGCTCGGTTCTATGTGAGCCCGGGCTGGCTCGGCACGAATAAGCGGGCCAGGCTTGGACAGAAAACTAGGCACGGTGGGCTAGCCCGGCACGGGCCGTTTACGTCTAAGCCCGTTAAACCCGCTTTTTTGCACTAAAACGTGCTTTTCGGTCCGCTTAGCCTACTTTTCGACCCGCTTTTTTCGTGCTAAATGGGCCGACCCAGCCTGTTTAGGCCCGCTGCGGGCTAGGCTCGAACAGGAAATTAAGACCATGGGCTTAGACGGTCCGGCCCGGTTTTTTTAACCATGCTTGATGGACCGGACTTTACTGGACCCGGACCGGACCGGGCCAGGCGGGCCGTTTGGCTATCTCCAGATGGAAGCGGAGGAGTGGCACCTTGGCTCTGTTTGTTTCGGCTTCTGGCAGCTTCTGGCCACCAAAAGCTGCTGCGGACTACCAAACACTCAGCTTTTCAGCCAGCTTTTATAAAATTCGTTGGGACAAAAATCATCCAAAATCAACATAAACACATAATCGGTTGAGTCGTTGTAATAGTAGGAATCCGTCACTCTCTAGATCTTGAGCCCTATGAACAATTTTATCTCCCTCCACACGTAATCGTAATGATACTCAGATTCTCTCCACAGCCAGATTCTTTCCACAACCAGATTTTCAAAAAAGCTGATCAGAAAAAAGCTGAACCAAACAGGCCCCTTATCGAGGCGGCCTTCGACCGAGCCGAGAGGAGCTTGGAGACCGTAGAGCGCATCCTCAGCAATTTCGGGGAGACGGTTTCGATCACTCGCTCATCGATGACGCGGGACTTACCTCTTGCAGGGGGCGGACGGGGGCAAGCTTTTATTGACGCTTAGGGCAACTCGTTGTTTCTCCTTCGCAGATCTTGAGAAGAAGTTCTCTGAGGCCCACGACACCATAAAGACAGTTGTGGAGGCAAAGAAGGTGGCGGAGGATGAAGTGCGATGGTGCTTTCGTTGGTCTTTGGCGCTTTAGGGCAGCTAGCTCGTTGTTTCTCTCCTTCGCGGATCTTCTAGAAGTAGGGTTTTTACAGTTCACCGCTGCGTTCCAGGAGCTGTAAACTTGCGTGATCATTGCCGTCGCACGCGCGCGGAAACCCATCTCTGATGTCTGATCAGCGTCACTGCATACACGGCTGCACTACTTCACCAGAAGCTGTTGTTGGCAACAAATGAACCCTAAATTACTTTCATGTTGACCATAGTTTCTAATAGTAGATTGGAAGAATTAAAGAGAAGTAGTAAACTGCACAGATGACATACAATCACAACCAAACTGTGCAGGTCATCTTTTCCCTAAAGATGCGAGCTAGGGGACCGCTAGAAAGAAATTCGTTCGGCCATTGTTAGGGACTTCACATGAACAGCTGCCTGCCTGCCGCACTTCACTTCATCATAGTCATAGAGCCTATGACACAAACAGGACGGGATCTTTGTACATGACGAACGATCGCTCTGTTGGCTACTTCCTGCCGAACAGGCTGCGGAGCCTTCCTCGGTCCAGCTTCTCGAGCAGCTTCTTCGCGCCGGCCACGTCCTTCTCCGAGAGCTTCTTCAGGTACCCGATAGCGCCGTGGGAGATCATCAGCTTCTTGCACCGCTTGCTCGTCGAAAGCGCCAGCAGGCAGGAGATGGCGTACTTCTTGGCCGTGTTCTGGGGGCTCGGCTCCAGCAGCTGCACCAGGTTGGGCACGCTCTTCTCGTCCTTCTTCATGTCCCTCGCGTTCGGGGGCCACCCCATCAGGCTCGCCACCGCCTGCGCCGCCGCCTCACGTGCGCCGTTCGACTTGGCCTCCAGCAGCCGCACCAGCAGCGGGATGCACCCGTGCTCGCCCACCAGCCGCTTCATGTCCATGGAGCTCGACATCTTGCAGATGGTCGCCGCGGCAGCCTGCTGAGCACCCACGGAACCGTCACGGAGCACGTGGACGAGGCGCGGGAGCACGCAAAGCGACACCAGGCTGTCCGCTGAGACCGCGCTGACCAGGTTCCGGAGCGCCGCCACGGGCGATTCCTGCGGCAGCGGCCCGTCCAGGTAGGCAACCAGGCTCCGTAGGCCGCCCTCGGACACAACGGCACGCCGCAGGCTGTCGTTGCTTGACGTGAGGTTCTGCAGGCACTCCGCGGCGTACTCCTTGGAGCCGAGAACGACGCCGGAGTCGAGCAGGCTCACCATGACTCGCACGACGCCTTCTTCGGCCAGCGCCTGCCGGACTTCCGGCACTGCGGAGATGTTCTTGAGCGCTCCGGCCGCGGCGGACTGTGTGATGGAGTCCCCGGTCTGGCACATGTCGATGAGAGCGCGGACGCCGCTGTGGCCAACGATTGCGCGGGCGATGTCGGCCGACATGGACAGCCGCTGCAGCGTGATGACAGCCTTCTCCCGCCCAACAAGGCTGCCGGACTCGGCCAGCCGGACGAGCGGCGGCAGCGCGCCTTCTGACATGAGTAGGCCCTCGCAGCTGCCAGTCTCGGCAAGCAAGCACAGAACAGTGGCGGCCTTCTCCCTGACCTTGGGCGCCGTCGCCGTGAGCAGCTGCACCAGGGCGGCCACGTTGCCACGGCCGAGCGCCGACAGTACGCTCTTCTCGTCCTCGCGCAGAGCATCGAGCAGGCCATCCACAGCCCGGTTCTTCGCCTCTGCGTGCCCAATCTGCAGCCTGGCAAGCAGCTCCCGCACGTCAGCCTGTGCGCACGCAGCCGGGGCCGCCGGAACCGTCGCGTCAGACAACACGCCAGTCTTGACAAGAAGGGAGCAGTCCCTGAGGTTGAGGTCCAGCTTCCCGGCCAGAGCGTCGAGGTCGCTCTGCATCTGCAGCTTCCCTGCCTTCGGAGGCTCGTGGCAGCGCGCACCGAGCTCGGCGGCCTCTGCTAGAGTCGCAGCCACCGACTGCAGCAGCTCCCGACACAGCGAGTTCTTGGAAAAGCAGGGGTGGCTGGACAAATCCGACAGGCACGGTGGCACCTTCTCCAGCCTCGCTGCGATAGCCTTCCACCGCCCACCGAAGCCAGTGGCCGCGCGCGCAGCGGCAAGGGCGGGTGGCACCAGCCCCCGCGCCCGTTGAAGCAGCTCCTCTGCTGTCGCGTCGCCGCCCGCGGCCGGGCAGGTCCCCAAGCTCATTTCTTGGCAGCTACAACACAGACCTACAGTGCTCACTACTCAGCTTCTTGGCACCGAAGCAGAAAAGAATTGCAAGCATAGAAGAAGCTGGAAGGAGACAGGGTAAGGAAGCCTCGGCTATTTTTGAAAGAATCAAAATTCATTTAGGAGACTACTAGTAGGAATGCTCCAGAAAACCACCAGCCCCACCGAGTATACTCTCCCCTATGATCTTTTCTTGCTTCGGCTGGACGTCGAATTGAGAGGCGTAAATGCGGTGACCACAGCCACGAAATTATGAGCTGGTAGCCTGGTACGAAGGCGCTATCAAAATTTTCCAAGCTTTCACACAGAAGGAGAGTCTGGTCATTTAAAAAATTGACTGGACAAACAACGGCGCTATGGGTTGCATTGGTGATGACTGATGAGTGAATGCGAACACACAACAAGGCATGGGATTCTACAGTCTACACTCTGAGCTGCATGCATGTCCATCCAAATTCAAAAAAAAAAAAAAATGTGACTACAACACTACTAGTCACTAGGTGAAGCTAATACCTTGATCATCAGACGGTGGTGGTACGGTGGGTTCCACTTGTACCTGAGAAGAGCGTGGGATTCAAAGGGATAGGCGTGTGCTTAAGACTGACCCCCCACTTTGGAAGAATAAGACTTGCATGCTGCACATTACTTTCTTATTGTAATACAATCCAAAGATCTCGCACTTTCTTTACACAAGAGGATCATGGCGAAATAATTGCGTAGGGGAACGTATCGTAAAAGAACCGAGTCCTATGGAAAAGATGACTGCAAAATCCCTCGGTTCCTTCCCGTTAAGCTTGCCAGGAGCCATGACTGGCACGCATGCATGGAAAGAAATGCTTTAGCAGGATGTTAAAAATGACAGTAGCGTTTGAGCTTATACTATGTTTTAATTAATGACAAAAAGCTAGCAAGACCAAGACCACATACAAATAGCCTAGCACAGTAGTACGGAAAACGTGCGGGCCCACCTGTCACTGGCTGTGGCACAACCACCGAACCACGCGTGCGAGGCTGCGAGCTGTGTCACACTCACACGTCTCCTTTTCTTTATCAGCAACCAAACCAACCACTCGTGTCTCAGGAAGGAATTAAAAGGCCGTGTCGGCTGGCGGCGACCGGTGCGGCCATGCATGCGATGCGGGCACACGAAATCGGGGCCCGCGGCGGGATCAGGGGAATCCAACGCAGCGAGGAAAAACCCGGAGAACACAGTCCAGTTCCACTGCGATGATGGCCCCCCCGGTTTCCTTCTTTTCTTTCGCAGCTCATTGGGCGGGCCACGGAGCGACTGCCTACTGCTATGAATCGTATCGTACTGTGAGTCCTAACCTAACGTTGCAGGGGCAGCTGAGTCATCTGACAGCTGAGCCGTGCGGACGCCGGCGTCGGAAGCGTCGGCGCCGGCAGAGACGAGGGCTCCTAGCTTATTACTATTGTGAGTTGCAAAGGCTCCAAGCGTAGTTTATTTTTTTATTCCTATTATGAGATTTTTTTTAGTAACGATGTCTACACTCTAAGTAGAGTAGGAACAGATCACTCTTAAGTTGTCGACTCGATCGGTGTCTCCAACTTGCCGAAGCAAACGGCGAGTCGGCGTGACTGGTAGAACATTCGAGACGCTTCCTGCAGAGAACGCGGATTGCATGGTGGAGAAAAGCGCGACGAACATCAGGAAGGGCAGGGCGGACGCTTGGCTTTGCGGAAGGGGGAGATAAGAAAACAGAAGGTATGCCCTGCGCTTACCTCTCTTCTCACCGACGCCGCCTTCGCCCCCGCCGGTCGCGCCGCCACCCCTCCTCGTCCTCCACCACCACCACCTCCTCCTGCCGACGCCGATCCCCGCGGCGCAGAGCCCAACCAGAGCTAGAGCGGCTGCAATCAGGACGGCAATCATCAACCGCATGCCATATTGGGGAATCATTTCGCGAGCGCACTCACCGCGACAAAGCTGCCTCCTCCTCCGCCTGCCTCTCCCACTCGACTCGAGCGAGTCGTTGGGGGATTTTATTATTCCGCTGCTTCGAAACGAGGTGTTTGAATTCGGGGGCGTGTGGGCCCCGGTAGACAGGCGCTGTGGCTGCTGGCTGGATCCGACCGTTTGTTGAGTGAGGCTGCGGCGGCGGAAGCACGACCGCACGGGGAGCATTTTGAAATGGGTTGGGATGCGGTGGCAGTGGCATCTATCGGCGACTTTTTACGGCTTTCGCTAACATTCACTGAAGCGTGCAAACAGATGGACAGAGCAGAATATGATTTTTTTTAATTCAGGTTGTACTGTCCAAACGGGCCAGCCGGCCCAGCCCGAATTTGGACAGGTCACGGCCAGGGTCCAGGCACGATCCATTATGCTATTTATCATGCCGGACTGACTCACGACCCGACAGACCTAGAGATTTGAAACATAGTTGTTAGCTTTAAAAGCCTACTAGTAATATGTCCGTATATTAATACGGTTTTATAGGATAAATTTTATTTTAATAAATCATAAAATATATGTTTTTCATTGATTAGATGCGTGTGAATATGATTTCAGACACATCTTGCTGTCTAGGGGGATTGTAGATGCCGTTGAATCAGATTTCAGACACATCAACAGGGGGAGGGAGAGAGGAAAAAAAAAAGGTCACGGGATTACGGAGACGGAACATTGGGTCATTTGTCGTTTGTTAGTTGGAACAGTCCCCGGACCCCTCGTTATTTATGCTAGTAGCCAGAAGTGAGTGTGACCCTCCCTTTACTTGCAACTGAACCAACCTTCTTCTTCCCTCCCTTTACTAGTGTGTGTGCATGTGGCAGTTTGATGAGTCACATACATTGTCCCCACAAGGACTCGTACGCATGTTATTTTGTGTTGTTCATGATCCCGTGCAATTTTACAGTGACGACAGAATAACTGAATTAGTAATGAGCAAATAACTGAATTAGACTACAACAACACATGATATAGATGGAAGCTAGTACTGTACTACTCTAAAATATACTGACTTATTACTAGTATTCCTCTACATCAAGATACTTTACAAGATTCGACGTGTTGTTATTGTCCGCAATGTTCTTCTCGGAAAAAAAAAATGTCTGCTACTGAATTGACAGAGCTGTTCTCATAAGAAAACAAAAATGCCTCAGCTGTCTGAAAAAAATGCAATCAGAGCATCACCTGCAGATACAATTTCTATTGTTTGTCCTTGCCAGTACAAAATGCCAAAATAATTATTTACAAGTGTGACAGTACCCACCATCAGCAATAATTGGTACCCAATCAAGCAGTGCAAGGCCAAGGCGACACGCAGCAACTACATGCTTAGCCATTAAGAATTCAAAGATTTGGTCAGGTATTTAAAAGGAAGATATGTGAAAAGTAGTGCAGTACCAAAAAAAATATATTTTGGGTTATATCTTAATACTGCAACCTCACGGCTTCATTTATTAATCTTCTACTGATTTTTAAGAGAATATATTTGACTGACAAATTCTGTGACTTGATATTTCGGTCTCTTATTTAATATAATATTGGGAGGGTAGTTTTTCCCTCCTCGACCGAGTTTTTTTTTTTTTTACAAACCAAACACAACAGCACTTGTCTCTGGTCCACTGAAGGAAAAAAAAAAATCTGGATTATTTTGCTTCAACTAGTACCAATCAGCCAAACCCAATGAAACAATAGCTTAGTGCCAATATCCCTCCAACTGCAAAATTTTCTTAGATCACACCTGCTTAGTCCATGTTACCAAGACTCCAGATCCTGCTTGGACCAGTCAGTCTACTTGATATGGATATGCCTCCACGAAAGCAGCAGTCGCAAATGAAACAATATAAAGACATGACGAACACCTCGGCTGGCAGCATCAGCGGCGCCCTGCAGCCACAACCAGGACTTCCTGGCAAAGCTCATCCTATTAGACATTTTAGTGTATCATCAAAAAGGGAGTGCTATCAGAAGACAGCATCACACTGAAGAATTGATAGCACCCGTTTAAACATCTCTTCCAACTCATTTTTCAGCACACGAGTGGAAAAGCACGTCACAAAAACAACAGGAATAGCAAATTAGAAACTGGGAATGAATGATACCACTCACCACACACAAAACCTCGAGTTCCTCAGTGCCTCCACAACAACATCCACCGCCCTCTCCTGCTGAACCCCCTGGATGTTTTAGCTTTTCGTCCCTCAATTTTGTTGTTTTCTCAGGTGATGATTATCGTATATATTTTATATTAGATTTCGGTTTTAGTTTGTTATAATTTATGTTAGCACATACACAATCCCAATTACAACAATAAAAATCTCGTCGTTAAACAAAATCATAAATCCAATAAAATTTGATTTGAATTGTTATAAAAATAATTAATAGTTTATATTTCTTTCTGCGGGCAGACAATAATAATAAAAAAGTAATATGTTCTAACATAAAAATAAATAATGAATTATGAAAATAATGATATAATTACTCTACTTAATTAGTATTGCTACCTTAAAATTCAAAAACCTCATATAAAATATAAGAGATGTTTTAGTAGTTTCTACTAGGGGATGTATGGTTGCAAGGACGTGTATATGAAGGTGTGTAACGAATGCAAACAAGCGATAGCGGTGTAATTTAGGCCATTCTTAATAAGAGTTTTTATTGTGTTATTTTTAATGCTACCACGTCATCAAGAATCATCGAGAATGAGATTAAATAAATAATGAAACATACCTCCCAATGCAAAGTTTTACTTCACGATTGTACAGGCTACCATATCAATTGAATATTGCAGCTAAATGATTAATAGAAAGGTATAAAATGAATAGAGATGAAATAAATTGGTCTCAATGGTGGTTTCATGCACATTGCAATGTCTTAGAATTGAGTTCATGTTGGAGCCTATCTTGCCGAAGGTTCTTCAAAACATCTTACTTTCGGTGTAAGCAAATATGTTTCGGACATATAAGCAAAGGACGGACGAAGATTATGAACTTCGGCTGAAGAAGCATGCAAAGAAACTTCGGTTGTACGCACGTATGATGAAGTGTAACACCTTAAATCCATTAATTAAAGATAACCTAGTTTATATTTCAATAGAAAGAAAAAAAATACTTATGATTTCCAATAGTGAAATGGTAATATAAATAAATTGAACAATTCTTGAATAGATAAAATTTTACCAAGTATTTGTTGTATTCATTATCGGTGCATGATCTCTTTGTTTGCTAATAAATTTCAAATTCAATTATTAGAATTCAAAATGATATGAAAAACCACATTTTTATAAAATAATAGTGAATGAATGGGCAGTAAAGTATTTGGAGGTGTTAATAACATTCTTGAAATTATTCCGTTTCTATGTAAATTCATAAAATATAATAAGTTGTTAAATAATCAAGTTTCGAATAAATATAAAATTTATTTTTATAAATTTATCATACTTTTTATTTATACTTATATATATATTTAAATACATTCTGAATTCTTTTAGGAAGGAACTTGTATTTGAAAAAAAAGAAAACAAAAACCCTAATCTAGCCGGCCCACCAGGGCCCAACGCCCTGCTCCCTCCCTGTAGCCGCTCGCCGCCCCTGGCTCCTTCTTATCCGGCCGCCCCCTGATTCCTCTATCTGCTACAAGCCGCCGCCACCCACACCACCTTCTCTTCCCCACCCACTCTCTTTCTTCTCTCTCCTCCCTGCCTCTCCTCTCTGCTCCACGCGCGCCGCCAGGAGCTTCACTGCCGCGCCCCTGCACTCTGACCGGCCAGGCGCGTCGAACCTCGGCCGACCCCACGCGCAGCCGCCAAGCGACTCGACGCCCCGGCCACGGCCGCGCCTGCGCGCCCTTGAAGCCGAGCAGCACCGCCCCGACGCGCCGACCCATGTCCACCGACCCGCCGCGACAGGAGCCCAAGCACCACGCGCAAGGACCGACCGCGCCCCTGTCTAAGACCGATCGAGCGCCTGACCGAAGCCCCACGACCGACCGTTTGTCTTCATTGTAATGGAGCTTTAACACAGCCGTTTCTTCCCCCATTTACCTCCATCATTGAAGCTCCCTCATGCCATCAATAGCCTTGAAGGATTCGACCGACCCTTTCTCTTCCCCTGGTGACTCTTCCTCTCACCCTTCTCCTCTATAAAATCCCATGTCGTGCCTGGATGCCCCTTGCCTTTTCCCTGCACACCCATTTCCCATGCGCTCGCCTCGGTGTCACGCACCTCCTGCTGTTCGTTCTTCGCTCTCGTCCACACTTGCTCTGTTGTTGTCTGTCTCGCCATCGTCACTGTCGCAGTCGCAGACACACCGTCGCAGTCCGCCCCGCCGTCCGTGGACTCGCTGGAGTTCGTGCTTGCCGTCCACGCAGCACCCCGACCGGACCTCGTGCCCGTTCCCTACCCGCCAAGATCGCCGAACCCACCGACCTTCATCCATGCGCATGAGCGAGAATCCAAGGTTGAAGACAACCTCAACTCGTTAATTTATTGTCTAAATCATGTGTTGAATTAATTTATGAATTTGTGAATTACCGTTGTAATATTATGCAACTTGGTGATTCGTGTATGATTTTAGAGATTTCCGATGTATACGGGTAACCAAAATCAAACCCCGCGATAACGCTTTAATATGTGCATGATTTTATAATTTTAAAAATAAGTACGATCAGTATTTACCACCTCAGTGGTTTTCATACTGGAAATGTTTATTTCGCTTTAGTGCGTGGAACGATATTGATTAGTATTGATATAAGTATAATTTTATTGATGTAAGAAAAATAGAAGAAATACTAAGCCACATATTTCCGGTCAAATGAAAATATATATTTTACTATTTATAATAAAATTATTTATAAGAATAGCACTTAATTACTTAGAATTAGTAAAATATTTATCTATGTCATAACAACCATGAATATGTTATTAAAAGGTTCAATTAGCAATTTACAATTAATTCTTAGAATATTAATGTTAGAAGAATTATAAGTAAATAATTTTTAGTTATACGTATAAATTTTATTTAGAAAAGAAAGGAGAAAACAGTAAGAATAGAGTTTTCTAAAAGATACTAAAATAATAGAATTGGTGTTCATATCTTTAAAATGATGATCTATCGGTTTGAATGTAGTTTTCTCAACAAATATAGATTTAGTGTTTTCTTAATAGAATGATAATTATTTATTATCCTTTCACATAAAACCCATTTAGTCTCATGTTTAAGTACCGATAATAATATGCTTTACAATAGAATTATGTCATATAACTTTTCTAATAATGGCTTAATTAAGTGCTCACACCATCATAACTAAAATGATAGTTAATAATATACCAATGAATATAGTATTCATTTCAAATGATTTAAGTCATATGTCCCTAAATTGAAACTAAATATAATTAATAGATTAGTTTATATTTTCTTAATTAAAAGATAACATAAGTTATTGCTTTTATAAACTAAAATGATAGTTTATACATAATTTCCTTTCTAAGGAATTAGATCATTTGTTCCTACAATAGAATTAAAGATAATTAATAGATTAATTATCCTTTATCATAATTTATTAACCAAAGCGATAGTCAATTTGTTCTTAACTAGATTTATGGCATGATTAATGATTTTATAGAATTTAGTCCACACTATATACGAATCACTTAGCTTTTCCTAAAGGATAAAATAAAATAATAAGAGTTTAAGTTCTTTTATAACTTAAAATGTTAATTTATATATTGACTTCGAATATAATAATATAGGCTATGTGTTTTCTAATAAAAATAAAAGATAGTTATTTGTTTATTATCTTTTGCATGAAAATCCACTTAAAAGCATATATCATAAAATAGGTGATTTTTTCACATAAAACCTATTTAGACTTATATCTTAGTTTATCATAAGCGAAGGTTTAACAATGAATTATAATGCGTTCCATAATGCTTCTAAAATTAATAAGGTATTTCATAACACATTAACCTTAGATTTATAACTTATATCTTTTCTAAAAAGGTTAAAAAGGTTTAATATTGTTATAACGTGTTTTATCGTCTTATAAACCCTTAATCTTAGACATATCACGTATGACGTTTTATAAAAGATTAATTTAGTGAACCTAATATTTGTATATTTTAATTAAGATATTTTTAAGCTCATGTCTTGTTTTATAAAGTATAGATCACACATTTTTGAAAAGAATACCCTCTTATTATAACCATTACTTGCGATGTTTTGAAAAACGAACGCTCTTTTCGTTAGGCTTTCTTTTAGCTTCACGTATGGTGAATGTTGTATGTTATTGAGTGGTGTTTGTTTCTTCTTATTTGTTTGTGTGATATTCGGTGATTGATCCCAAATTTGAGAATCAAGATTCAAGAACCTCAAGTTTTCTATAAGCAAGGCAAGTGGATTTCTCCCTCTTCATACTCTATTTGATCCCAAATAATACATTTAATAAAGTTTATTCTTTTGGATATATATGCATAATTTGATGGGTTACCTAATTAGATAACCTTTCCAACCTTATTCCTTGTTAACCTAGGTTTTGATCTAATCAAGTAGCTATGCTATTGCTACAACTTTAACTTTATGATGGTACTCCAACTGATGATATCAATGTTCCAAATGGTAAGTTTACATTATTGTTGTTAATCCGATGATTAAGCAAGATCATATTGTGATAATTGGAACATGGAGTGACCACCCAGGAAAACAGTGCAACCATGAGTGCTATCATGGCTCTGGCTTTGGTAATTAGCTTTATATGCTTAGTGCCTAGCAACCTTACCTGAAATATGGGCAAGAGGGGGAGCTAAAAGTCGCCTAGAGGGGGGTGAATAGGCGGAATCTGAAAATTATGAACTTAAGCACAACTACAAGCCGGGGTTAGCGTTAGAAATATAAACAAGTCCGAAAGAGAGGGTGAAAACAAATCACAAGCAAATGAAGAGTGAGACGCGGTGATTTGTTTTACCGAGGTTCGGTTCTTGCAAACCTACTCCCCGTTGAGGTGGTCACAAAGACCGGGTCTCTTTCAACCCTTTCCCTCTCTCAAACGGTCACTTAGACCGAGTGAGCTTCCTTCCTTGATTTCCCGGGTCACTTAGACCCCGCAAGGACCACCACACAATTGGTGTCTCTTGCTTCGCTTACAAGGTTTTGAGAGTAAGAATGAGAGAAAGAAGAAAGCCACCCAAGGAACAAGAGCAACAAAAGAACACAAGTCGATCTCCTCACAAGTCCTAAAAGCTAGAGTTGAATTGGGGACTTTGATTCGATCGGAGGCTTTGATTTGTGTCTTGGAGTGTTGTGTATTGCTCTTGTATTGAATGAGATGTAGTGAATGCTTGGATGCCTTGAAGAGTGGTGGTTGGAGGGTATTTATAGCCCCAACCACCAGTATGGCCGTTGGTGAAGGCTTCTGTCGTATGGCGCACCGGAACAGTCCGGTGCGCCACCGGACACTGTCCAGTGCGCCAGCCACGTCAGCAGGCCGTTGGGTTCCGACCGTTGGAGCTCTAACAATTGGGGCACCGGACAGTCCGGTGGTGCACCGGACAGGTCCTGTAGACTATCTGGTGCGCCTTCTGACGCCTGCTCTGACTTCTGCGCACGCAGGCACGCACTGTAGCGCATTTAATGTTCTCTGCAGACGACCGTTGGCGTGAAGTAGCCGTTGCTCCACTGTTACACCGGACAGTCCGGTGAATTATAGCGGAGCGGCCTCCCAAATTCCCGAAGCTGGCAAGTTCAGAGTCGATCTCCCTGGTGCACCGGACACTGTTCGGTGGCACACCGGACAGTCCGGTGCGCAAGACCAGGGCTGCCTTCGGTATACTTTGCTCCTTAGTTTTGAACCCTATCTTTTGACTTGTATTGGTTTGTTGTGAACCTTTGGCACCTGTAGAACTCATAATCTAGAGCAAACTAGTTAGTCCAATTGTTTGTGTTTGGCAATTCAACCACCAAAATTCATATAGGAAAAGGTTTGACCCTATTTCCCTTTCAATCTCCCCCTTTTTGGTGATTGATGCCAACACAAACCAAAGAAAATATAAAAGTGCAGAATTGAACTAGTTTGCATAAGGTAAGTGCAAAGGTTGCTTGGAATTGAAACCAATATACTTATTTCAATAGATGTGCATGGATGGTTTTCTTCTTATTTAAAAATTTTGGACCTCATTTGCACCACGAGTTTTGTTTTTGCAAATCCTTTGTAAAATTCTTTTCAAAAACCTTTTGCAAATAGTCAAAGGTACATGAATAAAATTGAAAGAAGCATTTTCAAGATTTGAAATTTTCTCCCCCTGTTTCAAATGCTTTTCCTTTGACATAAACAAAACTCCCCTAAATAAAATTCTCCTCTTAGTGTTCAAGAGGGTTTTGCAAGTTTTGAAGATACTACTTTCTCCCCCTTTTGAACACAATAAGATATTAATTTTAAAAACTTCATTTTAAAAATTCAGTGGTGGTGCAGTCCTTTTGCTTTGGGCTCATATTTTCTCCCCCTTTGGCATGAATCGCCAAAAACGGATACTTGTGAGTGAAATATAAGCCCTTTTACTTTCTCCTTAATGGCAAAATAAATGAATATGAGTGAAGATTATACCAAAGTGGAGAGCGATACAGGAATACCGGCAAATACGATGGAGTTGAGTGGAAGCGCCTTCTTTGCCGAATACTCCATTTCCCTTTCAATTCTATGACTAAGCATAATAATACACTTGAAAACACATTAGTCATAGGCATAAAAGAGATATGATCAAAGGTATATAAATGAGCTATGTGTGCAAAGGAATCAATCAAAATTCCTAGAATCAAGAATATTTAGCTCATTCCTAAGTTTGGTAAAGGTTTTCTCATCTAAAGGCTTGGTAAAGATATCGGCCAATTGATCTTTGGTGTTTATATAGGCTATCTCGATATCCCCCTTTTGTTGGTGATCTCTCAGAAAGTGATACCGAATGACTATGTGCTTAGTGCGGCTGTGTTCAATGGGATTATCCGCCATGCGGATTGCACTCTCATTGTCACATAGGAGAGGGACTTTGCTAAATTTGTAGTCATAGTCCCTAAGGGTTTGCCTCATCCAAAGCAATTGCGTGCAACAATGGCCTACGGTAATGTACTCGGCTTTGGCGGTAGAAAGAGCTACTGAGTTTTGTTTCTTTGAAGCCCAAGACACCAGGGATCTCCCCAGAAACTGACAAGTCCCTGATGTGCTCTTCTTATCAATTTTAGAACCTGCCCAATCAGCATCGGAATATCCTAATAAATCAAAAGAGGATCCCTTGGGGTACCAAAGACCAAACTTAGGTGTTTGAACTAAATATCTCAAGATTCGCTTCACGGCCCTAAGGTGAACTTCCTTAGGGTCGGCTTGGAACCTTGCACACATGCATGCAGAAAGCATAATGTCCAGTCGAGAAGCACATAAATAGAGTAAAGAACCTATCATCGGCCGGTATAACTTTTGATCTATGGATTTACCTCCCGTGTCGAGGTCGAGATGCCCATTGGTTCCTATGGGTGTCTTGATGGGCTTGGCATCCTTCATTCCAAACTTGGTGAGTATATCTTGAATGTACTTTGTTTGGCTGATGAAGGTGCCCTCTTGGAGTTGCTTCACTTGAAATCCTAGAAAATACTTCAACTCCCCCATCATAGACATCTCAAATTTTTGAATCATTATCCTACTAAACTCTTCACAAATGGATTTGTTAGTAGACCCAAATATGATATCATCAAAATAAATCTGGCATACAAACAAATCATTTTCAATTGTTTTAGTAAAGAGAGTAGGATCGACTTTTCCAACTTTGAAGCCATTAGTGATAAGAAAATCTCTTAGACATTCATACCATACTCTTGGGGCTTGCTTGAGCCCATAAAGCGCCTTAGAGAGTTTATAGACATGGTTAGGGTACTCACTATCTTCAAAGCCAGGAGGTTGCTCAACATAGACCTCTTCCTTGATAGGTCCATTGAGGAAGGCACTCTTCACGTCCATTTGGTAAAACTTAAAGCCATTGTAAGTAGCATAGGCAAGTAATATACGAATTGACTCAAGCCTAGCTACGGGTGCATAGGTTTCACCAAAATCCAAACCTTCGACTTGTGAATACCCTTTGGCCACAAGTCTTGCTTTGTTCCTTGTCACCACACCATGCTCATCTTGTTTGTTGCGGAAGACCCATTTGGTTCCTACAACATTTTGGTTAGGACGTGGTACCAAATGCCATACCTCATTTCTTGTGAAGTTGTTGAGCTCCTCTTGCATCGCCAGCACCCAATCCGAATCTTGAAGTGCTTCCTCTACCCTGTGTGGCTCAATAGAGGAAATAAAAGAGTAATGTTCACAAAAATGAGCAACACGAGATCGAGTGGTTACCCCCTTATGAATATCTCCTAGGATGGTGTTCACGGGGTGATCTCGTTGGATTGCTTGGTGGACTCTTGGGTGTGGCGGCCTTTGATCTTGTTCATCTTCCTTGTCTTGATCATTGGCATCTCCCCCTTGATCATTGTCGTCCTCATGAGGTGGCTCATCTTCTTGATCTTCTTCTTCATCATCTTGAGCCTCATCCTCATCTTGAGTTGGTGGAGATGCTTGTATGGAGGAAGATGGTTGATCTTGTGCTTGTGAAGGCTCTTCGGATTCCTTAGGACACACATCCCCAATGGACATGTTCCTTAGCGCGATGCATGGAGCCTCTTCATCATCTAGCTCATCAAGATCAACTTGCTCCACTTGGGAGCCGTTAGTCTCATCAAACACAATGTCACAAGAAACTTCAACTAGTCCAGTGGACTTGTTAAAGACTCTATATGCCCTTGTGTTTGAATCATATCCTAGTAAAAAACCTTCTACAGCCTTTGGAGCAAATTTAGATTTTCTACGTCTTTTAACAAGAATAAAGCATTTGCTACCAAAGACTCTAAAATATGAAACATTGGGCTTTTTACCGGTGAGGAGTTCATAGGATGTTTTCTTAAGGATTCGGTGTAGATATAACCGGTTGATGGCGTAGCAAGCGGTGTTGACCGCCTCGGCCCAAAACCGATCCGAAGTCTTGTACTCATCAAGCATGGTCCTTGCCATGTCCAATAGAGTTCTATTCTTCCTCTCCACTACACCATTTTGTTGTGGCGTGTAGGGAGAAGAGAACTCATGCTTGATGCCCTCCTCCTCAAGAAAGCCTTCAATTTGAGAGTTCTTGAACTCCGTCCCGTTGTCTCTTCTTATCTTCTTGATCCTTAAGCCGAACTCATTTTGAGCCTGTCTCAAGAATCCTTTCAAAGTCTCTTGGGTTTGAGATTTATCCTGTAAAAAGAATACCCAAGTGAAGCAAGAATAATCATCCACAATAACTAGATAGTACTTACTCCCGCTGATGCTTATGTAAGCTATCGGGCCGAATAGGTCCATGTGAAGGAGCTCGAGTGGCCTGCCAGTTGTCATGATGTTCTTGTGTGGATGGTGAACACCAACTTGCTTCCCTGCTTGGTATGCGCTACAAATCCTGTCTTTCTCAAAATGAATATTTGTTAGTCCCAAAATGTGCTCTCCCTTTAGAAGCTTGTGAAGATTCTTCATCCCAACATGGGCTAGTCGGCGATGCTAGAGCCAACCCATGTTAGTCTTAGCAATTAAGCAAGTATCGAGTTCAGCTCTATTGAAATCAACTAAGTATAGCTGACCCTCTAATACTCCATTAAAAGCTACTGAATCATCACTTCTTCTAAAGACAGTAACACTTGTATCCGTAAAAAGGCAGTTGTAACCCATTTTGCATAATTGAGAAAAAAAGTTGTAATCTAAAGAATCTACAAGAAAAACATTGGAAATAGAATGGTCAGGTGATATAGCAATTTTACCCAATCCTTTGACCAAACCTTGATTTCCATCCCCGAATGTGATAGTTCGTTGGGGATCTTGGTTTTTCTCGTAGGAGAACATTCTTTTCTCCCCAGTCATGTGGTTTGTGCACCCTGCTGTCAATGATCCAACTTGAGCCCTCGGATGCATAAACCTACAAAACAAATTTAGTTCTTGATTTTAGGTACCCAAACAGTTTTGGGTCCTTTGACATTAGATACAAGAACTTTGGGTACCCAAATACAAGTCTTTGACCCCTTGTGTTTGCCCCAACATATTTGGCAACTACCTTGCGTGATTTGTTAGTAAGCACATAAGAAGCATCAAAAGTCTTGAATGAAATGTTATGGTCATTTGATGCAATAGGAGTTTTCTTCTTAGGCAATTTAGCATGAGTGGATTGCCTAGAACTAGATGCCTCACTCTTATACATAAAAGCATGATGAGGTCCAGAGTGAGACTTCCTAGTATGAATTCTCCTAATTTTGTGTTCAGGATAACCGGTAGGGTATAAAATGTAACCATCGTTATCTTGAACCATGGGAGCTTTGCCCTTAACAAAGTTAGATAATCTTTTAGAAGGGGCATTAAGCTTGACATTGTCTCCCTGTTGGAAGCCAATGCCATCCTTAATGCCAGGGCGTCTCCCACTATAGAGCATACTTCTAGCAAATTTAAATTTCTCATTTTCCAAGTCATGCTCATTGATTTTAGCAGTTAATGTAGCTATATGATCATTTTGTTGTTTAATTAAGGCAAGGTGATCATGAACAACATCAATGTTAATATCTCTACATCTAGTGCAAATAGAAACATGCTCATCGGTGGATGTAGAGGGTTTGCAATCATTTAATTCAACAATCTTAGCATGTAAAATGGCATTCTCATCTCTAAGATTGGAAATAGAAACATTGCAAACATCTAAGTCTCCAGCCTTAGCAATTAATTTTTCATTCTCATTCCTAAGGCTAGTAAGAGAGGCATTCAATTGATCAATCTTAGCAATTAAACTAGCATTATCATTTCTAAGATTGGCAATTGAATCATCACAAATATTTGACTTCTCAACCTTAGCAATCAAATTATCATTCTCAATTCTAAGGTTGGAAATAGTGTCATGGCAAGTACTTAGCTCACTAGTTAAATTTTCATTTTTCTCTACCTCCTGAGCATAAGCATTTTTAGTCTTAACATGCCTTTTGTTTTCTTTGATTAGGAAGTCCTCTTGGCTATCCAAAAGTTCATCCTTCTCATGAATGGCACTAATCAATTCATTTAATTTCTCCTTTTGTTGCATGTTAAGATTGGCAAAAAGAGTAACCAAGTTATCCTCCTCATCACTAGAATTATCCTCATCACTAGAGGTTGCATATTTAGTTGAGGATCTTGATTTTACCTTCTTCTTGCCATCCTTTGCCATGAGGCATTTATGGCCGACGTTGGGGAAGAGAAGTCCTTTTTTGACAGCGATGTTGGCGGCGTCCTCATCATCGGAGGAGTCGGTGGAGCTCTCGTCGGAGTCCCACTCCCGGCAAACATGGGCATCGCCACCCTTCTTCTTGTAATACCTCTTCTTCTCCTTCTTCTTTCCCCTCTTGTCGTTATCCCTGTCACTATCACTAGACAAAGGGCATTTAGCGATAAAATGACCGGGCTTACCACATTTGTAGCAAACCTTCTTCGAACGGGGCTTGTAGTCTTTCCCCTCCTTTGCTTGAGGATTTGGCGGAAGCTCTCGATGATGAGCGCCATCTCCTCATTGTCGAGCTTGGAGGCGTCGATGGGGACCCTACTTGGTGTAGAGTCTTATTTCTTCTCCTCCGTTGCCTTGAATGCAACGGGTTGTGCTTCGGGTACGGAGGAGGAGGCGCCTTGCTCGATGATCTTCTTGGAGCCTTTGATCATCAATTCAAAGCTCACAAATTTGCCTATCACTTCCTCGGGAGACATTAGTTTATATCTTGGATCACCACGAATTAATTAAACTTGAGTGGGGTTAAGAAATACGAGTGATCTAAGAATAACCTTGACCATTTCATGGTCATCCCACTTGGTGCTCCCGAGGTTGCGCACTTGGTTCACTAAGGTTTTAAGCTGGTTGTACATGGCTTGCGGGTCTTCTCCTTGGTTGAGCATGAAGCGACCGAGCTCCCCCTCGATCGTTTCCCTCTTGGTGATCTTGGTCACCTCATCACCTTCGTGCGCGGTCTTGAGCACATCCCAAATTTCCTTGGCGCTCTTCAATCCTTGCACTTTGTTATACTCCTCTCGACTTAGAGAGGCGAGGAGTATCGTGGTGGCTTGTGAGTTGAAGTGCCGGATTTGGGCAACTTTGTCCGAATCATAGTCCTCATCCCCTACGGATGGTACTTGTACACCAAACTCAACAACATCCCAAATACTAGTGTGGAGTGAGGTTAGGTGATGCCTCATTTTATCACTCCACATGTTATACTCTTCACCGTCAAAAACCGGTGGTTTTCCTAATGGAACGGAAAGTAATGGAGTACGTTTAGAAATGCGAGGATAGCGTAGGGGGATCTTACTAAACTTCTTGCGCTCATGACGCTTAGAAGTTACGAACGGCGCGTCGGAGCCGAAGGTGGATGGCGACAAAGAATCGGTCTCGTAGTAGACCACCTTCTTCATCTTCTTTTTCTTTTCGCCACTCCAATGCGACTTGTGAGGAGGTGATTCCTGTTTCTTCTTGTTGCGGGACTCTCCTGATGGAGCTTTCCCATGGCTTGTGGCGGGCTTCTCGCCGGTCACCATCTCCTTCTTGGCGTGTTCTCCCGACATCACTTCGAGCGGTTAGGCTCTAATGAAGCACCAGGCTCTGATACCATTGAAAGTCGCCTAGAGGGGGGTGAATAGGCGGAATCTGAAAATTATGAACTTAAGCACAACTACAAGCCCGGGTTAGCGTTAGAAATATAAACGAGTCCGAAATAGAGGGAAAAAACAAATCACAAGCAAATGAAGAGTGAGACGCGGTGATTTGTTTTATCGAGGTTCGGTTCTTGCAAACCTACTCCCCGTTGAGGTGGTCACAAAGACCGGGTCTCTTTCAACCCTTTCCCTCTCTCAAACGGTCACTTAGACTGAGTGAGCTTCCTTCCTTGATTTCCCAGGTCACTTAGACCCTGCAAGGACCACCACACAATTGGTGTCTCTTGCTTCGCTTACAAGGTTTTGGGAGTAAGAATGAGAGAAAGAAGAAATCCAACCAAGCAACAAAAGCAACAAAAGAACACAAGTCGATCTCCTCACAAGTCCTAAAAGCTAGAGTTGAATTGGGGACTTTGATTCGATCGAAGGCTTTGATTTGTGTCTTGGAGTGTTGTGTATTGCTCTTATGTTGAATGAGATATAGTGAATGCTTGGATGCCTTGAAGAGTGGTGGTTGGAGGGTATTTATAGCCCCAACCACCAATATGGCCGCTGGTGAAGGCTTCTGTCGTATGGCACACCGGACACTGTCTGGTGCGCCAGCCACGTCACCAGGCCATTGGGTTCCGACTGTTGGAGCTCTGACAATTGGGGCCACCGGACAGTCCGATGGTGCACCGGACAAGTCCTGTAGACTGTCTGGTGCGCCTTCTGGCGCCTGCTCTGACTTCTGCACGCGCAGGCGTGCACTGTAGCGCATTTAATGTTCTCTACAGACGACCATTGGCGCAAAGTAGCCGTTGCTCCGCTGGCACCGGACAGTCCGGTGTTACACCGGATAGTCCAGTGAATTATAGCGGAGCGGCCTCCCAAATTCCCTGGTGCACCGGACACTGTCCGGTGGTGCACCGGACACTGTCCGATGGCACACCGGACAGTCCGGTGCGCTAGACCAGGGCTGCCTTCGGTATACTTTGCTCCTTAGTTTTGAACCCTATCTTTTGACTTGTATTGGTTTGTTGTGAACCTTTGGCACCTGTAGAACTTATAATCTAGAGCAAACTAGTTAGTCCAATTGTTTGTGTTAGGCAATTCAACCACCAAAATTCATATAGGAAAAGGTTTGACCCTATTTCCCTTTCAGGAGCGGTGGTGGTGGCAGCCCACATTTATATGGGGACGTATTATTGGCTAAGGTACCTCACCCAGGGGCCTCCACCATCGACTTTAGAAACCTTAGTGGGTTGCTTAGTATTAAGAGTATTCTGTGAAAGCCTCATAGTGGATCCCTAGCCACTCACCTCAAAAGTGTTTATGGGTTTTGGCCGACCTAGGCTAGAGGGGATACACGGCTTATGGGTAAAGTTGTACCACCTCTGCAGAGTGTAAAACTGATATATCAGCTGTGCTCACGGTTATGAGCAGCCTGGACTCCTCACATGATAATTGAACTTGAAGATGAAAATAAATCGTGTTCTATTGCACTCAAGTGGTTGAGCTTCAGGTTGATGACATTTTGGTTCAAGTGGTTCAGAACTTATGCTGGTGATTATTTATGCTGATGAATATTGTTCATGCTTAATATGGGCTTGGTATATACTTATACCTTAGTAATCAGGGGATGATAATAAAATGTTGACCAACTAAAATGCTAACCACATTAAACTTTAGCCTTACCTTGTTACCTTGCATTTTCACCCCACTTGCTGAGCCTCGACCATAAGTGAGCTCACCCTTGCTTAAATTTTGATCAGAAGTTTGCAGATGAAGATATGATGCTGAACTCCTTGGATGCTAGTCTAGTGATACCCCCGGTCATCTTCCTGTGGATGGATGTCCATGTTTCGCTGTACTTTGATGAATAAAGGTTAAGACATTATGTCTGTTCGAAGTGTAATATGTTAATATAATCGTTATTTACGCTTTTATGCATTGTTCTTTTGATATATTACACTTGTGACGTCAACATATGTGTGGAAATAGATCCTAGCACACATATGCTATGCACCCGGCTCTGCCCTTAGAAACGGGTGTGACAGAAGTGGTATCAAAGCAATGTGACCGTAGGTCGCTAGATTAGTTAGAAATGGAAAGCCCAGTCAGTCGTTCAAAACTTGACTTAATTGTCTCCATAAAAACTTACTTTATATCAAAACTCGTCTCTTTTATCTTCAACCCTTCTTGTCTGATTCTTCGTCTATCAGAAAGTTCTAATGAGAAGCATTGCAAGATGATCAAGCTAGGATTGCGGAACTTGAAGCGAAGTTTGCGAGAAGAAACCCTTTTGAAGCTATCGACAACGCCCTATTCTCTGTCTTATCCCTGCCCCGCAAGAAGTTTTTGTTATAAATCTCTTGGATCTATTACCATTCTTCTTGGTTAGGTTGATAGGATAGTTCTATAGTGCTAAGTTTTCGACTAGATCGGTAAAGACGACGTTATATTGTGGTTGTTTTCTAACTCATAATATTGTTATATAACTCTTGATTTCTTTTACTCTTGTTTTCTTGCCATTGTATTGTCATCCTTGGACAATATCTACCTCGATATATTGAACCCTTTGTCTCTCTACTTCTCTCCTTGATAATGCTTTGTATTTTGTATCCTTAAAAAACTTTCTCATATCCTTGGTTGTATAATTTATCCTCGCTTCACCAGTTAGTGGTTATCTTTTTTCACTCTTGATCATTAACAATAATGTTTTGAATCTTGTCTATCTCCTTGTTATTTCTGATCCGATTCCTTGATTTTATAATCTCTTTCTTATTCCTAACCTTGTCCCACCTTTAAAAAAACTATAAGAAATTGTTTTCCCTAGGCAAGATTGCCCTTTTGATTGAATGAATAACATCGAGTTATGTGGTGCTGACATGTTTGAGTTCATGTTAGTTATCTTGGTGACTATGTTTGATTTGCTTCTTTGTAATGATTGTTGTTGTATTGGGTGACTTTTGTCCATAATGACAACAGTTACCTAGGTTAAACCTTAGATAGTTGGGTTCTCTCTACTCTTTATAGTCTGTCTTAGCTCAATCTCTTCGTCCCTTCCTTGCTTGCTATATCCATACAGATGTCAGACCTTGGAATGTCAACTACAAGTGATGTCACTAAGTGCAAAGAATGCAGTGTGTTGGAAAGTCAAAACAACACTATAAATAAAACAGCTGATGAACAGACATTCAAGACACAAAACGATGCACAACCAAACCAACAGACAAGTGACCTTGGAACATGTTGTTGTTGTGAGTACTATGGAATTCCTTGTTGCCAGATCAGTACAAACGAAAGTGAAACTACAAAACAGAAGAACCTAATTTTGTTTTCTGGCATTAAAAGACAAATGTCTCCCCCTGAACAACTAATAGTAGAGTCTCTCATACCTAACGCACTGTCAGTTGATGAATTGCAAAGTATTCCAAAAAGGAAACATCACAAGGATGCCCAGCCCCAAGAAGAAACACATGAGTGTTACATTGATGGATGGACTATTACTTGTACACAGTTTCAGCCTCGTGGTCACATCAGGTCCAAGAAACAAAAAGGGAAACATGGAAAAAGTCAAGAAATAACTTCAAGAAAAGCTTGCTATGAATGTGGACGTGAAGGTCATTACTTCCATAACTGTCCTAAGAAAGATGTGGAGATCAATAAGGTCCAAAAGAAAAGATAACACCCTCAAACTCATGCTTCAACAAAGAATAAACAACAGAAAAAGTCCATAGGAAGGATAAGTTATGCAGTGACAGGAACCATTCCTTATGAAAATGTAGTAATTTTTGGAACACTAGTCGTTCACACAACCATCGCCACCGTGTTGTATGATCCTCGTACAACACATTCTTTTATAAGTGCCCAGTTTGCAACAAAGTATGGTATCTTTAAGTGCCCCTTGAGATCAAGGAAGACCATCAGTGCACCCGAAGGAAAAAATGTTAGTAAACTACATATGTCCAAATGTAAGTGTTAAAATCAGTGGGATAGATTTTCCAGCTGATCTTATAGTGATAGAAACAATGGGAAAGGATGTGATTCTTGGAAAGAATTGGTTACAAAGAACTAAGGCAGTAATCCAACATACTGAGAGAACCATATGTTTGGAAACCCCATCTGGAGAAACAATAGTAGTTGAAGACAATCGACCTCCAGCTCTGATTGGTGCATCTGACAAGGAAGAATAGTATATCATTTAGCTAGAAGGAGTATGTATCACGATGAAAAAAATGTCAAAGTGTTGCCCCTTTCAAGATTTGTAATTGTGCTAAGTGATATATGAATAAATTTGGAGAATCTTTCGCACCTATTGTGTTTTGCCTCTTTATAAAGAAAATAAAGTATGGTGTCATCTGCTATATGCAAACAATGTGATACTCTAGTTGCCCTAAATCCCGCTCAAGTCTTTCTCTCAAATTATGCTCAAAGAATTACTATTGGACCAGAAAGATGATTTGGATATCATGCTCTAAAATCTATAAAGTGCAAAGGATCTTTGTTAAGGATTATAACACTTGTACACCCTTGTAGTATGATGAAGCTAGGAGAAATCTGAAACCATCCTTGCTCCTTGACTAATCTTATCTTGGAAATTGAAATGTTGTGTTAGCTCTTTATCTTAATGTCATACAAGCCTCTTATGCAGTCTGCCTCACTAACTCTTTTACCCTCTGACTAGATGATGTACCCCAATGGAAATGAAGTAAATGGTGCCAACGACAATATTCCTACCTTAACAACTATGAACGAGAAAAATGAGTCACAGAGATATTCGATGAATGGAATGAAGAACAACAAAAGGAATAGAAAAATGTTTGGATACATGATTAGTCCACCTCAACCACAAGCAAAAGCCACGAAACACATGGATACCCAAACAGAAGAATCAATCCAGACTCAGCTATATGGGATACAGACACCCAATCATCCCTCATCACCCGTTAGTCAAGCAAAGTTGACTCGCAAAGAACTCAAAGCAAGAGGTGTTTGCTTCTACTGCAAGAATGAAGAACATATTATTCGTGAATGCCCCAAGAAGCATCTAGACCAACTAAAGAAGAAGACGGTGAAGCAAGACCCAAACAATAACCCAGAAGACCAACCAGTTATAAGTACGATGATGAAGATCGCTTGATTTGTAGTCATTGCGGAGCGAAGAAGCAATAAGTTCCTTAAGTTTAGATGAGTTAAAGTGTGAACCAAGAACCTACGAGTAACCATATATCACCATTGTTTTCTTGCTAGCCTTCTCTAATCTCGAGGACGAGATTCTTTTTAAGAGGGGTAGATTTTATAACACCTTAAATCCATTAATTCAAGATAACCTAGTTTATATTTCAATAGAAAGAAAAAAATACTTATGATTTCCAATAGTGAAATGGTAATATAAATAAATTGAACAATTCTTGAATAGATAAAATTTTACCAAGTGTTTGTTGTATTCATTAATGGTGCATGATTTCTTTGTTTGCTAATAAATTTCAAATTCAATTATTAGAATTCAAAATGGTATGAAAAACCACATTTTTATAAAATAATAATGAATGAATGGACAGTAAAGTATTTGGAGGTGTTAATAACATTCTTGAAATTATTCCGTTTCTATGTAAATTCATAAAATATAATAAGTTGTTAAATAATCAAGTTTTAAATAAATATAAAATTTATTTTTATAAATTTATCATACTTTTTATTTATACTTATATATATATATATAAATATATTCTGAATTCTTTTAGGAAGGAACTTGTATTTGAAAAAAAAGAAAACAAAAACCCTAATCTAGCTGGCCCACCAGGGCCCAACACCCTGCTCCCTCCCTGTAGCCGCCCGCCGCCCCTGGCTCCTCCTTATCCAGCCGCCCCCTGATTTCTCTCTCTGCTGCAAGCCGCCGCCGCCACCCACGCCACCTTCTCTTCCCCACCCACTCTCTTTCTTCTCTCTCCTCCTCCCTGCCTCTCCTCTCTGCTCCACGCGCCGCCAGGAGCTTCACGCCGCGCGCCTGCACTCCGACTGGCCAGGCGCGTCGAGCCTCGGCCGACCCCGCGTGCAGCCGCCAAGTGACTCGACGCCCCGGCCATGGTCGCGCCTGCTCGCCCTTGAAGCCGAGCAGCACCGCCCCGACGTGTCGACCCATGTCCACCAACCCGCCGCGATAGGAGCCCAAGCACCACACGTAAGGACCGACCGCGCCCCTGTCCAAGACCGACCGAGCGCCTGACCGAAGCCCCGCGACCGACCGTTTGTATTCATCGTAATTAAGCTTTAACACAACCGTTTCTTCCCCCATTTACCTCCCTCATTGAAGCTCCCTCATGCCATCAATGTCCATGATGCATCCGACCGACGCTTTCTCTTCCCCTGGTGACTCTTCCTCTCACCCTTCTCCTCTATAAAATCCCATGTCGTGCCTGCGAGCCTCTTGCCTTTTTCCTGCACACCCATTTCCCATGCGCTTGCCTCGGTGTCACGCACCTACTGCTGTTCGTTCTTCGCTCTCGTCCACACTTGGTCTGTTGTTGTCTGTCTCGCCATCGTCACTGTCGCAGTCACAGACACGCCGTCGCAGTCCGCCTCGCCGTCCGTGGACTCGCTGGAGTTCGTGCTTGCCGTCCACGCAGCACCCCGACCGGACCTCGCGCCCGTTCTCTACCCGCCAAGATCGCTGAACCCACCGACCTTCATCCATGCGCATGTGCGAGAATCCAAGGTTGAAGACAACCTCAACCCGTTAATTTATTATCTAAATCATGTGTTGAATTAATTTATGAATTTGTGAATTACCGTTGTAATATTATGCGACTTAGCGATTCATGTATGATTTTAGAGATTTTCGATGTATACGGGTAACCAAAATCGAACCCCGCGATAAAGCTTTAATATGTGCATGATTTTATAATTTTAAAAATGAGTACGGTCACTATTCACCACCTCAGTGATTTTCATACTGGAAATGTTTATTTCGCTTTAGTGCGTGGAACGATATTGATTAGTATTGATATAAGTATAATTTTATTGATGTAAGAAAAATAGAAGAAATACTAAGCCACGTATTTCCGGTCAAATAAAAATATATATTTTACTATTCATAATAAAAGTATTCGTAAGAATAGCACTTAATTACTTAGAAATAGTAAATTATTTATCTATGTCATAACAACCATGAATATATTGTTAAAAAGTTCAATTAGCAATTTACAATTAATTCTTAGAATATTAATGTTAGAAGAATTATATGTAAATAATTTTTAGTTATACGTATAAATTCTATTTAGAAAAGAAAGCAGAAAACAATAAGAATATAGTTTTCTAAAATATACTAAAATAATAGAATTGGTGTTCATATCTTTAAAATGATGATCTATCGGTTTGAATGTAGTTTTCTCAACAAATATAGATTTAGTGTTTTCTTAATAGAATGATAATTATTTATTATCCCTTCACATAAAACCCATTTAGTCTCATGTTTAAGTATCCATAATAATATGCTTTACAATAGAATTATGTCATATAACTTTTCTAATAATGGCTTAATTAAGTGCTCACACCGTCATAACTAAAATGGTAGTTAATAATATACCAATGAATATAGTATTCATTTCAAATAATTTAAGTCATATGTTCCTAAATTGAAACTAAATATAATTAATAGATTAGTTTATATTTTCTTAATTAAAAGATAACATGAGTCATTGCTTTTATAAACTAAAATGATAGTTTATACATAATTTCCTTTCTAAGGAATTAGATCATTTGTTCCTACAATAGAATTAAAGATAATTAATAGATTAATTATCCTTTATCA